>JAPPVO010000032.1:61451077-62055835 GCA_030407325.1 Camellia japonica
GTTTTAGCATTCTTTTTCATGCCATTTCAGCACTGAAATTCTGCAACCTCCCTCATTTCTTCACTTTTCCTTTTGTTTTGAGGGTTTGTTGGCCTTAAGGTTGTGTTTAAGCATGAGTTAGAGTTTGTGCTCAAATGGCTTTAACCCTCTTTTGAGGGTTCCTCCTAGTCAAAGGCATGATCTCTCTCATGTTTTAAACCCTCCTTTGGTTGACCCCTCTTCAATTAGAGGACAATCATCTTGGACAAACCAACTAAAGACTGGCTTGGTAATGCTAAAATGAGTAATTAAAATGAACCAAGTAAAACATGACAAAGATAAGCATGTTATGTGTGCAGTGCATTATGTTCAATCGGACGTTATATTGAACACGAGAAATATTGGTCCATTTTATACTCAAAGTGATGAAATGAGTCAATCTCCTTTGTCTCCATTGCCTTTGATCATCCATGATAAGGTAGTGGACTTGAGTCTTTGTTTTGTGCATTTATTGAATGTGTGCAAGTTGGATCCTTGGCCATCATGCATAAAAAATGCTTGGTTGGTGGCTTTGGATCCAAAAGCCCCCCCCCTTTGATGTTTTGAGATGATAAGGAGAGGGTGCAGTACAAACATGTTCTAGAAAAACCCTCCATTTTTCTCTGTGTATGCTCTATTGTAGTTTGGTGAATCAGCACACCAGTGGCCGGCACTGCTTCATTGTTAGCCGGCAGAACCCATCCTTGGCCGGCAGCAAGCCATCATGGCTGGCAGGCCACTGGTGCACTCCCCAGCAGTTATTTGGTAAGGTTCAGCAGAAAGTTCTTGGAGACACCCTGCAAACAGAGCCTCTCAAGAGCAAACCGATGGGCTTTTCGGGGCAAAGACCGAATGCATGCATGTTCAACTTCTTCAAGCAGAGCTGAGGCAGTCTTGTTTAATGCTTTACATGTTTAGTTAGCATGTTGTTGTAATTTAATTAATTAGTGTGCTAATTAGTTAAGTGTTGTAATAATTAAGTAGCTTAGCTTAGCTATTTCTTTATTTCATTGTGTAATAATTAGTCTAATTAGATTAGTTGATTAGCTTAGCTTAGATTAGCTTAGCTTATTTATTCGGACCCTTCTTTGTGAAGGCCCAATGTTGTAATAAGTGTACATGTGTGTGTGCCTGTCCTCCAACCCCACGTCTTTCCCCCTTTTATTTACCCACTTTTGATGGTTAGATTAGGGCACGTTTTGATTAGCATACCTTATGTTTGCATGTTTGCATCATTTATTTGTATTGCATGCACCGGGCTTGGTGCATCATTCAAACTGCATTGTATTTCAATACTTATTTGAATACATGTTATCAAACTATTGCATTCATATGCTATCTTAAATAGTCGAGCCTATTTAGTTGCATGTGTTGCATTAGGCATTTTTGTATAGTTAGGATTATGCATATTTCTAACTAGCTTTTGTTTTGGCTTGGAGTACACTGTAAGTTTTACGCTTTAGCATACTTGCATGAGTGTGAGTGTTGCCATGATAGCATGCTTGCCATGAGGCTATTTGCTTAAATGATTAACTGCATGAATGCCTGTGGATTAAGGCTTCATTGCTTGAATTGGAACAATTCATCAAATGTGAGTTTTAAGCCCACTTTGCGAAGTGGCAAATCATCATGTTTTTAAGCCCACTTGAGGGTGGCAAATCCGCGCTTTAGCCCACTTGAGGGTGGCACTTTCAAACCATTTTAGAAAACAAACATGAATTGTTTTGTTCTAATTCTTGCGATTTTAGTCTATACTTGTACGCTGTGCGCATCACATAGTAAGTTAGATTAATAACCGGAATAAAAACACATGTGTTTATAAAACAACATATCATGTTAGTAGAGGCCGATTTTTGATCGGGCGAGCGGGGGTGCTCATTTCAGGACCTTCCCCTCTCGTACCCAAGTTCCCGAGATGAGGCAACTTTGGTGATGACAGACACGCGGCCTTTGGCACGAGTCAGGGTTTCCTAAATTTCCCAAAATAAAATATTTAGGTGGCGACTCTGTAATTTGGCAAAGCAGTCCAGTTTGGTATTATTTGATTTAAAAACTGATTTTTCCAAAATTATTTGTCGGATTGGACTCTTTGGTGTTTATTAGTCTCACATTGCACTTTGTGAGATTAGATTCAGAATCGTGACAGGAGTCCGAACTGCAGGAGACCAATTCACGCCTCTCCGAAAGGGGGGCGCACGAAGAAAGTCGAGTCTACACTACTACTTGAGTGACCCTGGTGTAGACGTCCCCGAACGTCCCGGGAGAAAATCCCATTTTGTTCACTGGGCTTACTACAGTTCGGACTCAAATGTCACGGTTCTGAATCTAATCCCGCAAAGTGCAATGCGAGACCGATAAATCACCAAAGAGTCCAAATCCGGCAAATCGTTTTGAAAATTAGATTTTTAGAAAGAAGTGCTACACATGGACTGCTTTGCCAGATACAGAGTCGCCACCTAAATATTTTATTTTGGGAGAATTTAGGAAACCCTGACTCGTGCCTAAGGCCACGTGTCCATCATCACCAAAGTTACCTCGGCTCAGGAACTTGGGTACGATTGGGAAAGGTCAGCTATGAGCACCCCCGCTCGCCCGATCAAAGATCGGCCACTACTAAACATGATATCGAGTTTTGAAAACATTATGTGCTCTTATTCCGGTTATTAGCCTAGAATTACTATGTGATGCACACAACATACGAGTATAGACTGGATCGTTTGAGTTGGAACAAAACATTTCATGTTTGTTTATTTGAAAATGGTTTGATGGTGCAACTCGCAAGTAGGCTAAGACGTGGATTTTGCCACCCTCAAGTGGGCTTAGAAAACATGATTTTGCCACTCTCAAGTGGGCTTAAAACTCGCATTCAATGAATTGTTCCAATCTAGATAATCCAACCTTCACCCACAGGCATTCAGGCAGTTATATCACATAAGCAGTTAGCCTCATGGCAAGCATGCTATCATGGCAGTCACTCACACACATGTAAGGATGCTAAAGCATAAGTACTTACCGAGTACTCCAAGCCAAAGAAAGAAGCTAATTAGAAAACATGCATGAATTCTAACAATGCTGAAATGCCTAATGGAACACATGCAAAAATGCAACTACAATAGGCTCGGCTATTCTAAGATGGCATATGAGATGCAACAGATAACATGTATTCAACTTAGAATTGAAATACGATGCAGTTAGTATGATGCTCCGAGCCTGGTGCGTGCAATACGAATGAATGTATGCAAACATGCTAACATGAGGTATGCTAATCGAAATATGACCTAAAACTAACCATAAAAAGCAGGTAAGTAAAAGGGAGAAAGACGTGGGGTTGGAAGACATTCACACATGCAAGCACACACCCTTATTACAAATTCGCCCTCTCGATGGAGGGTCCGAAAGAATAATACAAACCAAATAAATAATTAACTACTCTAGCTAATTAATTATTACAGACCCTTAATTAATTAACAAATTAATTATAGAATAAACTAAGTATAAAATTAAAAGAGGCCACCGCAGCTTCGCCTTGAAATGATTGGATGATGCATGCTCGATTTGCCGCGCTCGGAAACCCGTTGCCATGCCCACTGTCGCCTTTGTTTACACTGTTTCATGCCTCTGAAAGCTGCACAAATCCCAAGACTGCTTCTGAACTGCTCCCTGAGCATTGTGGGAGGTCATCGGCCAGTAGATAGGGCCACCGGCCATTAAAACATGGTAATCAACCATTTGTATGACTATCGGCCAGATATTTTTGGTCGATCGGCACTTGATGTAGTCAGTCGGCCAATGATTCCTGCAGAACCCTGTTTTGCTGCAGCAGAGGACAGACAGTGCATGGCAAGGCATTTTCAAAGCAATGTGTGCACGACCACCCTCCCTATCATGCTATGAACTCAAAGGAGTGTGGCTCTCGACCCTCGGGCCACCAATCACACATTTCAACGCATGATGGCTGAAGGAGCCAAGTGTGCATATCAATGTAAAATGGATGCACAAAACAAATGGATGCCACGCACTCTATCATGTTGGATCAAGAGTGACGGCGACCGAAGATTGAGGCACGTTTCGTCACTTTAAGTACGAACGTCCCTTATTTCTCACGTTTGGTTTGACACCCCAAACCAAACACCATGTAATGCATGTATGCTAAATACAATGCGTTACGTAAATGCAATACAAGGTAATGCAATGTAAGCATGCCAAATGCAATGTGATGCGACCTAAGCATGCCAAATGCAATGAGACTCGAGTATGCACACAAGACTAAGGTAGCAAGTATGCCAGATGCAATGCAACCTAAGTATGCAAGTTAAACTAATGTAGCATGGGCACGCCAAGCATGCAACAATGTTGTGTATTGCAATTAGCTAGATATCATGTGATATACCAAGCATGCAAACATGGTACAATGCAAGTATGCAAATAATGTAATGCAACAATGAGTGTGCGTATTCAATGCAACTTGCACAAGCATATAACAAAGTGTAAACTAGCAAGCATGTAACAAGATGCAACATGTCAAACATGCAACTATATACAAGGATGGGCTTAAACCGGAATGGGAGACCTCAGCCATGCCCCAAAACAGCGGCCAAAATACCGAAACTAAGGCACCGAAATGCAAGACAAACATGCACACATATTGGTCCATCACTTAGGCCACAATGCACAACCTTCAAACATGAGCGAGATGTGATGAATATGAGAATATGGCATTACAATAAGCTCTGAAATCACATGAAAAATGATGCCAAATTGACTACACAATGCAAACATGGCATGCTAATGGAGTTAAAGTTCAAAGCTGGCCAAGGGACTTGAACCAAGCCTATGTCAACCAAGCCCCAAAGGGGCAAGGTGACCCAAAATAGTCCCGAGGCAGACCAAAATGAAGCCAAAACACATATGGAATGAGGCCAAAACATGCTAGAAAGGTGAGCATAAAACAAAACGCATACAAGACCCAAAAGGGCAAATGCACTACACCTCTAACAACCAAACATGGCATGACTTAGACCAATAAAGTCAGAGTTAAAACACATCAAAATAAGCCCCAAAACCCAATGAGAAGGTCTCCCAAAGACCTAATCATGGAGGGACATGCAATGGTCCAAACATGGAGCACAAAACAACAACTCTTCAAAGCATCAAGAGGATGGCAAATGTAAGTGTACAAACATGGAACATGGACTGAAATGGCATGATAAGTGATTCCAAATCACTGAAATAACCCAAATAAAGCATGCTCATGACCCACACACCCAAAGCCAACAAGCTAAAATGTATGGTAGCTATGCAAAGCATGAAAGGCATGACCAAATCAACACCAAACAGAGCTTAAACATGATGAAACATGACTAAAAGCTTCATGAAGTCAAGCTAAAATATGCAAGCATGGTGGTCTAAATGCATGATGCATGTTAAGGCAAATAATGGCATTACAAGACAAGCATATGATGCATGCAAGAGACCACTAAATCAACCAAAAATAGAGGTATAATATGACCAAATGACATCAAATACCTACTGAAATGAAGACAAAACACCTTAAGCCAACATGCTACATTTACAAGCCAATCATGCAAGCATATAAGACACAAAGGAAGAGGGGTGTCGCTCCCCTATACATGACTTCAAAACCACTTCTCCACCACTGAAAATCCTCTGGATTTCAGTGGTGAGAAGGTCGAAATAAGGGGGTTCCAAAGCCCAAAGAGAAAGGCACAAAAACAGGCCAAACAAGGCCTAGGAGGGTGTAAACAATCCCCAACCCAAAAGCAACCTTAAACAACATCTGAAGCATGAAAATACAAAACTTTTATCAGTTATACACTAAGCTCAAAACAGCATGCAAGATAGGCTAAAAGCTAGTGCAAGAAAGGGGAATAAAGAAGGTAGTTCTCACCCTTGAAGAACACTTCAAGAACACCAACTCCAGCACCTTCGTTTGACCAAAACCAACTCAAAAAATCTGAGATCAACCCCTTAGCACCTCCACAACCGAAGTATAGTGTAACACTAGGTGCCTTAGTGCAAAACTAAGAACAAAACACCCTTTAGAACACTATTACACACACAAATATAGAGAGAGAAGGAGATATAGAGAGAGAGGGATATATAAGCTATATATCAGATTGTTTAACCTCTGGAAAGGGAGGGAAGGCCCTCCTCTTATAACAAAACCATTTTACAAAGCTTCCAAGGGAAGCTAAACAAGGCCCAAATCCCTCCAGCTGGCACAAAATATCTGCCAAAAGCAGATGAAAAGGGGTCGACCGGGAAATATGGCCGATTGGCCAAAATAGGTGGCCGACCGACCAAATATAGTGCTGATCGGCCAACACTTTTGGCCGATGGCAAGAAAAAGGGGCCGGTGGCTTCAAGCCTTGGCTGGTGGGTTGAGGGGATGGCCAACAAGCCACCCTCTTCCCTTAAGAGCAAAAACACAAGTGCTTGTGCACAACCAAGTACAAAACAAACAAGTCGAGAGGTCTTGAGGCAAGGCGCGCGACCGAAACCTCCGAGAACTCAAGATGAACACGAACATGGATGATCACCGAGTGTTCAAACGATGACGTCCAAGTCTTAAGGACGGTCAAAAATGGGCTGTCTACACCTGGCTACACCAAGTAAGAGCTGTCTCTTCCACCCTCTACCAAATATTGAAGTACCTCTATGGGAAAGGGGTGGCCATAGTCTTTAGGAATTCATCCATACATCCTCCGCCAGAGGTCACTGCGCCTGTATTGGAGATTGTGCACGGCGAAGAGGATGTCTTCATTCTGTGGTTTACCTTGGCTAAAGCTCGAGTGGTACAGAATATCTTGGTTGTTGATGAGAGCCTATATGTCAGTGCCCAATATCTCACACACTGTATTCGGTATTCATACCTGACTCTGTATAGTATGGCTGATGATTTGCCCACTGTTCTTTTCAGGCCCCATTCTAGATTCCAGCTGCAGGGGGTGTTCCAGCAGGACCATCTGTATCTGTCCGAGGAGTAGGGAGAGCAAGGTGAGGGACCACAGTACGCCCCCGCAGAAAAGCCGGGCATACTCATGTTGGGATCAACTCACGGGCACCGATTCCAGACGACGATGAGTCTGAGGCAGATGTGGATTCATCTGAGGATGAGACTGGAGATGGCTCGGGCTCAGATGGCAGAGCTGGCGGTGATGGTCTTGGACCTTCGTCCAAGAAGAGGACGAGGACAGACTCTCGTGCTTGACATGACTGATGCTGATCCAGACATTTACTGCCTTTCTCATTTTAGCTTTGTTCAGACACTTTGTTTCTTTTCCTTTTTTTTGCTTTATTTTCCTTTTTGCTAGTAGTTTGAGCACATTGTACTGCCTCAGGCAGGTTTTATTTCCTTCAAAACTATGTACTTTTTGCAAAAGAAAAACATAATGAAATGAAACAGCTGTCTTTGTTCAAAAAGTGTTGCATTTGTACATTCTATGCATCGCATCGCATCACATCACAATGTAAATGAGATTGAACTTCATTTTAAAAACTGAACACTCGAATTGCAACTAATCAGGTAGTGAACCAACTAACGACAAAACAACTCGATAAGCAAAACAAAGAAATCGACAGGCTAACCGAATGTAAATACGACTTGATAAGCAAAAGAAAAACTTAAAGAGTGCGAAATACAACTCGATAAACAAATGTACGACAACTCGATAAGCAAATAGGCGTGACTTCACAAAATCATCACCCAAGGCACTGGAAGTGGAACCAGTCACAAGTTCTTAGCATCCTCAGCAAATAGACAGCTCTGATGATAAGAAGGAAGGCCATCGGCCAAAGGGAGAGGCCATCGACCACAAGAAATGGCCATCGGCCATCATTACTAGCCGATTGGCCAAAAATGGTGGTCGGTCGGTACTCTTTTTGGCCGATCAGCCAAAAATGGCAAGAACCACCAAAATGCTGCCACCTGTCTTCCACTCACATCTTATCTTCTACAAAAGCCCCAGCTTCGTAGTTTTGCTCATTTCAACACTGTTTTGCACCAAATGGAAGAGTTCCTTGTCCAAAATCTCTCAAATTGGAATGCCAACTTGGATGGCTCGGAAAAGCTAAATTTTCGGGGTTTCGGCATAAATGCACTATTCATGTTAGGTCGCACCTCGCTGCGTTTTCCATTCCTCTATGCCGCGGCAAGATTTTGGAATCCGTAACACACGTCTTTAGCTTTGGCGGGCAAGAGATGTGTCCCACTTTCGAGGATTTCCAAGCTTTAATGGAATCCGAGCGTGATGAAGAAATCTTGCCTCAACTCCGGTTCGGCCATGTCCAAGCCCTAGGACGGATGTGTGGCCTTACTTTACATGACGCTCGGTCTTTGGTCCACGATGGGGAATTGGACATCCCCAGCTTGATTCATCGATTTTCTGATGCCAGTGACGGCGGCAATCATCATTGACAAGGTTATCGACGTCATGCGCTTTGCTTGTGCATGTTGTCCCATTTCTTGCTTGCCCCGGGCTCTGGTGGATTTAGCACTCGCTTGATTGAAGTTACTGAGGGCTTGAAAGAAGGCAAAAGCTGCATTGCCATGACATTGGCCGAAACATTGATGGGTTTGGACGCTTTTCATCGCCGGGAGACAACTAGATTTGCGGGGAGTCCACTACTACTGCAGGTAATGTTTCCCACCCCATCTCATATATGTTTCTCACATCACTCGACCCTCAGGCTCGGTTTTTCTCTCAAAACCCTTTTCTCACTTTTTCTCTCAACATACACCTCTCTATTCTTTAATCTCTCATTTTCATCCCTCCCCAGATATGGTTGATGGACAAGTTGAGAGTGGTGGACTCATGCTCGGCATACTCAGCTCGCAGCTATTTCTTCCGGCGACGTCTAGTTGATGCTCCAGATGAGGGATGGTGGTACGACTGGATGTGCAGTTTGTCCGTAGACCGCATTGCTTGGCGCTGCCCTTGGTTCAATCTACCGGCAATGAGTTACAGCATGACCTGCCAGCCCGGGATTCAGTTGATTGGATGACCCACTGTGTGTTCTATTTCCCATTCCGGTTCCGGTGCCATTCGAACATGATCAGACTTGCCCGAAGAGGGGATTGAGTACCCTGTTGCATTTCTGGTCCGAGGCGCACAGCTAGCCCGGTATGCTACAGCATGGAGGACGAGAGAGCTTCTAGCCCCCGCTTCTACTTTCAGCTGCACCCTCTCTGATGAGTGCATAGATTGGCTCAATGAAGAGGCACAAGTTGGGCCCTGTTTGGCATCAGAGGCTTCGACCAGCTCTGGGAGGGGACGCAGGAACATCTGACTATGCCCCGGATTTATTTGCTTTAATCAAAACTTTCAAGTTTTCTTTATGAATGTAATGAAAAGCAACTTCAATTTGTATTCAAGAGCAGGAGAACTCTGTATTGAAATCAATAAAATTGAAGGTTGTGGGTACTGAAATTTTTTTCTTTGGTCCAAAAATGGTCTAAGTTGTAAAAAAAATAATTTGAACAAAATCAACTTTTATTAAAACTTTTCAAAACCATTTTCGATATGGATTAGAACTGGACACGCCTGAGATGTGTCACTGAGATGCACAACCTCGGATTCCAGCAACTGGAAAGTTGCCCCTAGTCTGAGTAGCACTGCACCGGAGATCACAACCGAGCTCTGAACGCAGGATAAACAAAGATGACCAAACATGATCACATGGACAAAGTTGATCGGGGAAGTGTTTATGGCTGGACTTCAGGATGAAGCTGCCTACGTATCCAAAAGATGGGAATCAAGCCTTACGTAGTTCGGCTTGGGTTCACTCGTGTATTACCCTCTCCTTTTGCGCTCTAACTTTTGCCAAGGCCGCCCTTTGCGGGTTTTAACCTTGCGAGCTCAAGTTTTTATAATTTCAAATTTTATGTGCTCTAACTTTTGCCTAGGTCGTCCTTTCGGGTTTTCGGCCTAGCGAGCCACTCAGGGAAAATATTTCTTCAACTTGTCCATGTTGATGGTTGGGAGAACTCTAAGCCATCTAGGTCCATCAGAACGACAGCTCCACCCGACCAGATAGACTTGATGATGTAAGGACCAATCCAATTAGGTCTGAACTTGCCCCTAGGGTCGTGGATGGGAGCTCGGTTGTCTTTGAGCACTAGATCCCCTTCTTTCAAATTCCTGGACTTAACCTTCTTGTTGAAAGCCCTGGCAATTCTTCGTTGATAACCCTGAACATGATATAGTGCTTTCAGCCTTCTTTCATCAAAGAGCATGAGTTCTTCGAACCTGCTCTGTTGCCAATCTGCCTTAGCTATCTGACACTCAGCCAATACTTGCAATGACGGAACTTCAACTTCGATAGGTAGAACAGCCTCCATCCCATAGACCAAGGAATACGGGGTTGCTCCAATAGAAGTTCGAATTGAAGTCCGGTAGCCCCACAGAGCAAATGGCAGCTTATCTGGCCAGTCCCGGTAGGTTTCTACCATCTTCTGCAAAATGTGTTTGATGTTCTTGTTGGCGGCCTCAACTGCTCCATTGGTCTATGGCCGATATGTAGATGACTTATGAAAAGCCACGTTGTACTTGTCCAACAAGTCGATCACTTCCTTCTTGAAGTGGGAACCGTTATCTGAAATGATCTCGTTCGGGACCCCATAGTGACAGATGATGTTGTTCCTGATGAACTTTGCAACATGCGAAGCCTTCAACACCGCGTAAGACTGGGCCTCAACCCACTTTGTGAAATAATCTATCGCGACTAGAATGAACTCATGCCCATTGGACCCCTTTGGAGTGACAGCCCCGATCACATCAATCCCCCAGACTAAAAACGGCCATGGTGAAGTCATGTTGTACAGCTTAGATGGCGGAATGTTCATGCGGTTTGCATGGATCTGGCATTTGTGGCATCGCCGGATAAAGCCAATACAATCCTCCTCCATGGTGGACCAGTAATAACCCTGTCTAAGGATCTTCCGGGCTAGCATCACCCCGTTCATGTGCGCTCCGCACTCTCCTCCATGGATGGCCTCCATCAGGCACTTCGATTCTTCAGCCTCAACACACAGCTTATGCATCCCCAGATGACCTCTCTTGTACAGTTTACCCCCACAGATGATGAACTGAGCAGCCATTCTTCGTATTACCCTCTTATATTTGGCGTTTGCCCCTGGTGGATACGTCTCTTTTTCCAAGAAGTTCCAGACATCGTAATACCAGGGGTTCTCATCTTGAACCTCATCTATGGCAGCAATCAGCTCGTAGGCCGGCACAAATTTCTGTTCAATGATGATCGGACGCATCCGGACTCCAAAAGGGATGTCTATCATAGAAGATAGAGTTGCTAGTGAATCTGCGAACCTGTTGTTCTCTCTTAACAGATGAGCGAAGTTCAGTTCTCAAACCGAGGAATCAGCAAGTCCAAGGTCTGGTGATAGATTCTCATCTTTTCTTCTTTGACTTTCCAATCTCCTTTAGCTTGAGATACAACAAGGTTCGAGTCCCCGATGACGTCCAACCGTTTTGCCCCTAGTTCTAGGGCGGCTTCTAAAGCAATACATGCCTCATACTCTGCTTCATTGTTCGAGACTTTGAACCGGAGTTTGAATGCTAGAGGGATGCGGGAATTGTCGGGTGCTATCAGCAACACCCTATCCCATACCCGTATTGGTTTGACGCTCCGTCAAAGTACATCATCCAAGTTTCTTCTTCGACATGCAGAATGGCCTCGTCTGGGAATAGGTACTCAACTGCTTTATCCCCTTCAACTGGGTGATCGGCTACCGCTCTCCCTTTCACTGACTTGCGCGTCACATACTTCAGATCGAATTCGGAAAGCAAAAGCAACCAACGGGCTAGCCTACCTGTAAGTGCTAGTTTCTCGAAGAGATATTTGATGGAATCTAATCTCAAAACTAGCATTACAGAGTGAGCTAACCGGTAGTGCTACAGCTTCCTGGTAGCCCATACCAAGGCCAAACAAGCCTTCTCCAGCGGAGTGTAGCGGGTCTCGTAATCCAGCATTTTCTTGCTCAGGTAGTAGATAGCTCTCTCCACTTTGTCCTCAGACTCTTGTGCAAGCATGCAGCCCATTGTAGTTTCAGTCACTGAAAGATACAAGATCAACGGTTTCCCCGGCTCAGGCGGTGACAACACAGGTGGGTTCTGTAAATATTGCTTGATCTGTTCAAAAGCAGCTTGGCATCGGCCGTCCCATTGGAACTTCTTTCCTTTCTTCAGGAGACCAAAGAGTGGTTCACAAGTCAAGGTTAATTTTGAATAAACCGTCTTATGAATTGCACTTTACCCAGAAAGCCTCGCACCTCCTTTTCAGTCCTTGGTGGTGGCATTTCTAAGATGGCCTTGATTTTGGAAGGGTCGACTTCGATACCCTCTGTGTGATCAAGAACCCCAGCATTTTCCCTGCTGTAACACCAAACGTACATTTCTGAGGATTCAGCCGCAACCGAATTCTCTGATCCTTTGGAAGAACTTTTGCAAGGCGGTGTAGTGGCCCTCTCTTTCCTTGGACTTGACAATCATGTCGTCCACGTACACCTCAACCTCTTTGTGGATCATGTCATGCAATATTGTGGTCGCAGCCCGTTGATATGTAGCTCCAGCATTCTTCAGCCCAAACGGCATCACCCTATAACAATAGGTCCCCACGGGGTGGTAAAAGCAGTCTTCTCCCGGTCTTCGGTGCCATCACAATCTGTTGTAGCCTGAAAAGCCATCCATGAATGAGAGCAATGCATGCCCAGCAGTGAAGTCCACTAATCATCGATATGCGGCAGAGGAAAGTCGTCCTTCGGACTGGCTTTGTTCAAATCCCTGAAATCCACACATACCCGAATTCTGCCGTCCTTCTTCGGCACTGGAACTATGTTGGCCAACCAAGTTGGGTATTCAGATACCAGCAGGAACCCTGCGTCAATTTGCTTGGTGACCTCTTCTTTGATCTTGATAGCCCAGTCCGGGCGGATCCTTCTGAGCTTCTGCTTAACAGGTCGGGCCTCTGGGTCAAGAGGGATCCGGTGCTGTACAATCTCAGGATCGATTCCAGGCATGTCTTCGTAGGACCACGCGAAAACATCTTTGAAATCTTTTAATAAAGCGACTAAGCGCTCGCGCTCCTCCGAAGACAACGTGGACCCGATCTGGACCAGCCGCGGGTCCTTCTCAGTACCAACATTAATTTGGTGATTTCATCAACCAGCGGTTTTACAAACCTCTCCTGCTCTTGATCAAGCAAATATTTCAAAACCGGAGGAATTTCTTCCTCGTCGTTTTCATCGAAATTTTGAAAGTCTGATTAATGCAATAAATCAAAGGCACAGAAAAGTACTCAAAAGCCACAGCCATTCCATTCTCATTAATCACTTCCAAGTCGCCTGATTCCTCTGTTACAACAGACTCAAAGGAAAAAGAAAAAGACGACCTAGACAGGACTGTGGCATCCGGGTTGTCACCCCAAGAATACCGGACTCAGACTCAGACGAGCTGGAACCTGATTCCGACTCTACAGACTCGGTGGAATCAGATTCCGGCTCACTACCTGACCCGGTGCTGCTCGATAAGAATCCCTCCTCGTACTGCCAGACGAGAGGGTGCGATGGATGCATCCAAATGTTTGAAGATGGGCTCGCAGCCGTTTCATTCCGATCATAGACACTGAGAGGTCATCCCCCAAGCACTCATGTACGATCGGAGGATCTGAAAGTAGACAAGCCAGTGCTACCCCATTTCAATCTCGGTGCTCTCGGAATCCACTTCCTTACACTGCTCAACCTCAGCTGATGGGTCTGTCCTGCTCCTCGGCAACATCATCCCAGACAACTGCAAGTCGAAGAAAATTTCAAACCCCGGCAAGCGCCTCTTCTCTGCGTTCAGCCATGGCTCTGGAAGCCGCAGAATGGAAAGTCTTCCCCTCTCGGACGAAGCGTCCGTTCAGGGTGCCCTGAATAGGCCGATGCATCAACTCAAAATGCTTTCCCGCCTGCTTGGCTCTGGCTCTCCCGACAATTTCTTACCCAGTCCTCTTTGGTAGGCAAATAACCTAAACCAAAGGTGTGTGGGTTGTGCGGCACTTCGGCCGATACTGCAATGCCCTTCCGGCCACTTTTCCCTAATCCCATCCCAGGGATGTGCTGGAGCTTGTTCATGAGGTACACTGACTGTGCGCTGACATATAACCCCTCATCAACAGCTAAGATATTCTGAACAACCTGGGCCTCGGCTAGGGTGAATCCTGATAGGAACATATCCTCCGTGCCATGCTCGATTTCCAAAACCGGTGTAGACACTTCTGGCGGCGGATGGATTGACGAATTCCTGAAAACTATAGCCACCCCTTTCCCGTGGGGGTATTTCAACATCTGATGCAGGGTGGAAGAGACTGCCTTCACCTGGTGCAACCACGGCCGCCCTAGGAGTAGATTGAAGGTTGCAGGAACATCCAAGACATGAAAGTCAATATCGTGTTGTCCGGGACCAACCTTAGTCTGAACCTGCACAATCCCCATCACCTCTCTACTTGTATTGTTGTAAGCCCTTATCACCTGGGCAGTTGGCACAAAGTCCGCGGGTTTCAACCCGATTGCATATGCCGTCCTCGACGGGCACACATTAATGGCGGATCCCATGTCGACAAGAACCACTGGTATCCACTTGTCCCTACACTCCACAGAGATGTAGAGCGGTTTGTTATGGTTTGCGCCCTCAGGCGGCAATTCTTTGTCAGAAAAGGTCAACATCGGGGAAGCTCCTCCCGGAAAAACCAATCCTACCAGCTGTTCAGGTGTGGTATCTATTGAGAGTTTGGCTTTGTCCATTGCAGAAAGGACAGCCTGTCTATGAACTCTGGAAGCCATAAGTAGTCCCCAGATGGAGATGTCTGCTTATATCTTCTTCAACTATTTCAGCACAGCCTCTTCTTCGAGTACCTTTTCTTTCTGTTTCTCCGCATCCTTGTCCTTCTCGGACGCTTCTGGTTGATCTAAGTGCGGGGGCTTGAAATACCGCCCGCTCCTAGTCATGTGGTCAACCTCTCCACATACCAGGTATCATCCGGCTGGCTTTGTCCCAGTCTTTATCTGTGTGGGCAAGACATAGGTCGTCATCTTCCCACCACATGCCATCAGCAGCTAATAGACACCTGTCCGGCTCCATTACAACTATTCATGTGCCCGCAGCACGTCCCGTTCCTGTGCACACAACACGTTCTGTCCCAATAGGGGCTTTGGCCTTTCTGGCCCTCTCAGAATCTTCGATCCTTTCCTTCTCAGACTGCTTTAGTGCGGCCTGCTGCTCAGTATTTTCTGTACTCAAACTGCTCTGATCCCGAGCAAAATTCTTTACACCGGTGCTCTCC
This sequence comes from Camellia japonica, assembly GCA_030407325.1. Classification (NCBI taxonomy): domain Eukaryota; kingdom Viridiplantae; phylum Streptophyta; class Magnoliopsida; order Ericales; family Theaceae; genus Camellia; species Camellia japonica. The sequence continues at coordinate 61,466,453 of JAPPVO010000032.1, forward strand.
GGCGGTGCAAATTGACTCCCAGCCCTTCCGGCCACAGATGATGTCCCCGTCCTTGACGGACCCTATTCTAGTTGAGGTTGTTCAACAACATCCGGCTGGTCGTCAAGCCACCCAGTAGACTCTGCTGACCCATCTAAATCAAACCAGTTGACTGTCACGTCTCCTGGATCTTGTTCGTTGAAAAACTGAAGGTTAGCAATGTCCTCTTCCAGATCCGCTAGGTCATCTAGCCCCTGATTAAGTCCATCCTCCCGCACTACACAGATCTCTGCCTCCACTGGCAATGCCACATTCGGTCTAGCCTGGCCTGCTGATGTAATATAACCGCTCGGGTTGTATATGAAGCTCGCAGATCCCTCAGGTTCTGTACAATCATTCTCATCTGTTCCCACAGTCAACCCAATTCTATCTTCGATAGTCACCACTACCACTTCTGGTTGGGTTTGGGAGATGTCCAACATGCACAAGTCAGTGCTGTCAGGAATGAACACCTCTGGCTTGGGTAGGTGAGAAGGGGTGATATATATGCTAGGGTCGTATGATACAACCCCAGTTTGGATTAGATTGATGCGTTTGGGAGGTGGAGCTTGGTTATGTGGTGGGAGAGTTGGTTGTGACATTTGTTTCTCCGAAGGCACGATCACCCTATTGTCAATGAGATCCTGAATCTCATGACGCAATCTAAAGCACTGGTCAGTGTCATGACCATGCTGTTGGTGAAAGGCGCAGTACTTGGCTGGGTTATGGGAAGCAGGGAGTCTGTCTGGTAGTGGCCGTGGCTCTAGGGGCTTCAAGTGCCCTTTCCTGATCAAAACCCCCAGAGCTTGGAAGGGGGCCTATATAGTGGGGTGAAGGTTCTTTGGCCTCAGGGTGCAAATTTGGTCATTTGCGAGCCACTTCCGGACGCACCGGTGAATGGTGTAGCTGCAAGGGTTTTTGTGGTGGTGGTGGTGGTGACCATACTCACGTCTGAAGCTCTAGCAGCTGCAGCACTGCTTGTGCCTGCATTTGTACTGCGGTTGAATGCCCTTTTGGGCTGCTCTCTCTCATGATCGATGAGGCCCTGTTTCATCGCATCCTAGATCTACACCCCTATCTCATGTAAATCTGCAAAGGTGGGGAGAGGGAGAACGATCATCTTCTGCATGAGCTTGGGCTGGAGGTTGCACACAACCATCCGAATCTGGTCTTTGTCAACAGGCCTGATGGTCATCATCGAGGCCTTAGCCCTCCAGTGGGTCACAAAATCGAAGAAGCTCTCCTTCGGCTCTTGCCTGGTTGTCTCGAGATCACGTGTTGTGACCTCGATCTGTGTATTATAGGAGTATTGGGCTATGAAGGCCTCGGCCATCTCCTCCCAACTTCTCTTAACGGAATCTTCCAGTTTTGCATACCAAATGGCCGTTACACCCGACAGGGTCCTGCCAAACAAGGAAAGCTTCTGCAGTCTGGAAAGGCCCATCGGCCTTAGTATGTTCGAAAATAGCCGTAAATACACCATAGGATCTCCGGACCCGTCGAAACGATCTACGTGTGGCATTTTAAACTGATCCGGCAGAGTCACGGTCGAGTCGGTGTACCCGTCCTCAATATCTGGGATGGACTTCATACCCTGAGACTTCTTGAACAGCTTTTCAAGCTTGCTCACTTTTAACGCTGTGGGGTCCACCTCGAACTCAAAAGGAGAATCCGGTAGGTTAGTAGGTGTTTTGGATAGCTGGGGTAGAACCGGGGGTGGAGCTGGCCCGATTGGAATGTCCATATCATCCTGGACGTTAGCTGCCTTCCCGAGTATTGGAACTCTTGGTGGGGGAGGAGGTTGGTGCGAAGCAGAGGCCCCGGTTTGCTGCTGTAGCCTGGTAATTAACTCTACCTGTTGAGTCATGACCTCGGCCTGTTGTTTGGCAAATTCCGCTTGACGGGCAGCGTCCTACTGCATAATTTTCATACTTTCCTGGAGCTGACGCATCATCTCCTCTAAGCCTGCCATATTGTACTGATCTAGTTGAATAACCTGTATATCTGTCCCTGCAGTAGAAACTAAGACCTCAACCTGACTGTTCACTGGTAGGGTAGACCACTGATCTGGCGATCACTGTATCGACACACTGCACCTCTTTGACCTCTGCCTAGTAACCGAGGGTAAAGAAAGGAACACTGCTTGTCCGTCTATCAGATCCCTGGATCGATTAAGTCTACGACGTCTAACCCAGAGTGCTCGGGGAATATCTGCCTGGTCGGATGCAATTGTGCTAAACTACCTTGCAAAAATATAAATAAAGCATAAAAAGGAAACAATGAACAGAAAAACGGACAGCATAACAGCTTAAATAAAGACAACACACAGTTGGCAAACACAAGCTGAAAGAACTGTTCTCAACCACTAATCACTGTTCCCAAATCACTGCCCCGAATCTGAATCTGATACCCGCAGGTAAAACTGATTCCCAAATACTAATGCTGATGCCCGCAGGCCTGATACCCAGACTTGCAAAGTGATATGCGCATTCCTGTATAGACGCACTCTAAAAGCACATAACAAGCAAGTGAGAGCCAAAACACCCCTATAGAGGGGTAGGGTTTCCCTGTCCTATTTTGTCAGGAACTAGGGTTTCACTACGCACGCAGCGGTTTCAAACAACCTACAATCGGGTAAGCAACCTGTCCTAGCTTGGAATAGTCACTATGGATTCCGATATGCACTAGGTCAAATGGTCAAAAAGGGTGCCACGGTAAAATCGGGGTTTGTGTTCCCGTCGTGGCAGAGCCCGCAACCGGTTAGCCTTATGGCATGCTTCTCAAAGCAAGCCTCCGGCAAACCGTTCAAGAATAGCATACGGCAAACACGGTGTCCTAGGCGCACCAACGCAAATGCAATGCAAAGAGACACATAAGTGTAATCAAAACAAGATATCATGAGTTCGAGTCAAGTTCTCTAAATCCCCAGTAGAGTCGCCAGAAACTGTAGACGCGCCCCGTGGGCCTCATGCTACAGTTCAGACTCAAATGTCACGGTTCTTAATCTGATCTCACAATGTGAAATGTGAGATTGATAAATCACCAAAGAGTCCAAATCCGGCAAATTGTTTTGGAAAATTGATTTTTGTAAAGAAGTGCCAAACATGGACTGCCTTGCCAGATACAGAGTCGCCACCTAAATGTTTTATTTTGGGAGAATTTAGGAAACCCTGACTCGTTGCCTAAGGCCACGTGTCCGTCATCACCAAAGTTGCCTCGGCTCGGGAACTTGGGTACGATTGGGGAAGGTCATGCAATGAGCACCCTCGCTCGCCCGATCAAAGATCGGCCACTACTAAACATGATAGCTTGATTTTGAAAACACATGCGTTCTTATTCCGGTTATTAGCCTAGAATTACTATGTGATATGCACAACACACAAGTACAGACTAGATCGCCTAATTTGGAACAAAGCATCGCATATCCGTTTGTTCGGAAATGGTTTGAAGGTGCTACTCACAAGTAGGCTAAGACGTGAGTTTACCACCCTCAGGTGGGCTTAGAAAACAATGATTTTGCCACTCTCAAGTGGGCTTAAAACTCGCATTTGATGAATTGTTCCAATTCAAGTAATCCAACCTTCACCCACAGGCATTCAAGCAGTTATATCATTTAAGCAAATAGCCTCATGGCAAGCATGCTGTCATGGCAATCAATAACACACATGCAAGGATGCTAAAGCATAAACACTTACAGTGTACTCCGAGCCAAAACAACAACTAGTTAGTAATCAATGCATGATCCTAGCTATGTTAAGATGCCTAATGCAACACATACAAAAATGCAACTAAAATAGGCTTGGTTATTCTAAGATGTCATGTGAGATGCAACTTGATACATGTATTCAAATTGGTATTGAAATACAATGCAGTTAGTATGATGCGCCGAGCCTGGTGCATGCAAGACAAATGAATGAATGCAAACATGCAAACATAAGTATGCTAATTGAAAATGATCCTAAACTAACCATCAAAAGCAGGTAAGTAAAGGGAGAAAGACGTGGGGTTGGAAGACATTCACACACTCACGCACACTTATTACAAAATTCGCCCTCTCGACGGAGGGTCCGAAAGAATAATACAAATCAACTAATTAATCAACTAACAAGCTAATTAATTAATCACACAACCAAATCGAAATAAATAACTATTCTAAGTTATTAAAACATTGAAATGGCCTCGAGACGAGGGATGAATGCATGCTCGGACGGCTTCGCTCGGAAATCCATCACCATGCTTCATATTGCCTCTGTTTGCACTGCTTTGTACCCCTGAAAATTGTACCAACTTCTGTGACACTTCTGAACTACCTTGGGGACATGCTGAGAGTCCATCGGCCAAGAGATAGGGCCATCGGCCAAGGTAAAGGTGCCATCGACCACTTATGGAGCTGTCGGCCAACCATGGTTAGCCGATCGGCACTGAAAGTGGCCGACCGGCCATTTCTTCCTGCAGAATGCTGTTTTGCTGCAGCAGAGGACAAACAGAGCATGGCGATACATTTGCAAGAAAAGATGTATGCAACTACACCCCTTATCATGTCTAAGGCTCAAAGGTGTGTAGTACTCGACCCTCGGGCCACCAATCACGCACCTCGATGCATGATGGCCAAAGAGGCCAAGTGTGCACTTCAATGTAAAATGAATGCACAAAAACACATAAATGCCTAGAACTCTATCATGCTTTGATCAAGAGCGTCGGCGACCGGGGATTGAGGCACGTTTCGTCACTTCAAGTACGAAACGTCCCTCGCTCCTCGTGTTTGGCTTAACACCCAAACCAAACACAGTGCAATGCAAGTATGCCAAATACAACGCAACATGGAAATGCAATGCTATGCAACCTAAGCATGCCAAATGCAATAGGACTCAAGCATGCACACAAGGCTAAGGTAACAAGCACGCCGAATGCAATGCAACCTAAACATGCAAACATGCAATGTGCCAAGCAAGCAAAATGCAATGTACCAACATGGAACAATATGTAATGGAACTAGCACGCGACAACATGCAATATACCAAGTATGCAACAAGCATGCGACAACATACAAGACAAGCATGCAATAACATGTGGAGATGGACTTAAACCGAAATGGGCAGACCTCAGCCATGCCCAAAACAGTGGCCAAAACACCAAGACTAAGGCACCAAAATGCAAGACAAACATGCACACATATTGGTCCATCACTTAGGCCTAAAAGCACAACTCTCAAGAGTGCTCAAAGAGTAACAAAAGTGGAAGTGCAACAACACTATAAGCTCTGAAAATAAGCATGGAATGATGCCAAATCAACCAAACAATGCAAGCATGGCATGCAAGAAGGCTCAAGGCTTAAGGCTAGCCAAGGAGCTTATACTAAGGCCACATGAACCAAGCCCCAAAGAGCCAAGGACAACCAAAATAGTCCTAAATCATGCTAAAAGGAGTCTAAAACATGCGAGGGCCAAAGGTAAAACAAGCCAAATCAAAGGATCAAAAGCATGAAGCATGAAAAGGCAACAAAGAGGTGTTACACTACATCTATCAAAACCAAACATGGCATGACTTAGGCCAATAAATTCAGAGTTATGGCATGTTAGAATGAGCCCAAAAACCCACTTAGATGGCATCCCAAAGGCCTATGCATGATGGCATACACAATGACACATTCATGAGGCATAAAACACAAACCCTTTAAAGTATCAAAGGAGTGATAAGTGCAAGCATGTGAGCATGAAACATGGACTAAAATAACATAAAAAGTGATGCCAAATCACTAAAATGGCCCAAGCAAAACATGTTAGTGACTTGGACTCTCAAAGCTAACAAGCTAAAATGCATGGTGGCTATACAAAGCATTGCACACATGATCAAAACAACACAAATCAGAGCTCTAGCATAGTAAAACATGACTAAAAGTTCCTTTGGGTTGAGCCAAAATAGGCAAGCATGATGGTCCAAATGCATGATGCACGTCAAGGCAAATAAGAAGATTACAAGACAAGTACATGGTGCATGCAAGAGACCAACAAACCAACTCAAAACAGAGGTACAACATGGCAAAATAACACCAAATACTTGCTGAAATGGAGTTAAAGCAAGCTAAGCAAACATGCTATGATTATGAGCCACTTATGCTAGCAAATAAGAGACAAGGAGAGGGGGGTGTCCCTCTCCTATTCAAGACTTCAAAAACACTTCTCCACCACTGAAAGTGGTGAGAAGGTCAAAATAAGATGATACCAAAGCTCAAGAAGAAAGGCACAAAATAGGGTCAAACAAGACCTAAGAGGGGGTAGACAACCCCCAACCAAAAAGTGACCTTAAGCAACTATAACAAGCATACAAAATAAGAACTTTTTGTAGTTTAGAGCTAAGCTTAAAACAATATGCAAGTAGGTCTAAAAGCTTAAGCCAAAATGGGGTATCAAAAGCAAGTTAACTCACCCTTGAAGAACACCTTCAAGAACACAACTCCAGCAATCTTCTTAGATCAAAAATAGCCCAAGAACTCCAAAACCAACTCCTTAGCACCTCAGCAACTCAAGGATGGTGTATCACTAGGTGCCTTAGTGCAAAAATATGAACAAAACACACTTTAGAACACAAACACACACACAAATGTAGAGAGAGGGAGATATAGAGAGAGAGGTATGTATCACTTCTATATCAGATTTCTTGGAACCCTTGACAACGAAGGAGGAGCTCCCTTCTTATAGAATTCCAAATCCAAGGCTTCTTGGAGAAGCTAACACAAGGTGCAAATCCCTCCATACACGTGTATGGAGGGGGTGGATTATGCATGCCAGCTGTGACAGCTGGCATAAAATATCTTCCAAAAGCAGATGGAAAGGGTTTGGCCGGAAAATATGGCCGATTGACCAACAAAGGTGGCCGATCGACCAAAAAAGGTGCTGATCGGCCAACACCTTTGGCCGATGGCTTCAAGCCTTGGCCGATGGGTTGAGGAAATGGCCAACAAGCCATCCTCTTCCCTCAAAAGCAAAAACACAAGTTCTTGGTCCACAACCAAGTACAAAACAGTCAAGTTGAGAGATCTTGAGGCAAGGCGCGAGGCCGAGACCTCCGGGAACTCAAAACGAACATCAGCATGGGTGATCATCGAGTGTTCAAACGATGACGTCCAAGTCTTGAGGACGGTCAAAAATGGGGTGTCTACAACTTGTAGCTATCAAAGAGTGACACGAAGGAACAGACTGAACTAACTATTGAGGCTACAAAGAGCACAGAAAGTGATTCCAACAGCAGTGAACTTGAAGTAGGAGCAGCACTGGCATGTCTCATTTCGGATCCTCAGATCAACTCAGAGAACTTGCGGGATGACCTAATCGTTTCCATGATCAGAGACCAACCTGGTGTGAACCTTTTCAGTGGTATTCTGGATGCATCTGACGCACTATCCCTCACTTGGTAGCTGGAGGAGGGCTTCCTGTCCAGTAGCTCTGAGTTAGGTAATGAACCAGAATTTGATTCCACAGAGTCTGTGGAGTCGGGATCAGATTCCGGTTCTTCTAAGTCTGGGTCTGGTATTCTTGGGGTTGATAACCAGGATGCCGAGGTTTTGTCCAGGTCGTCTTTTTCCTTTTCTTTTGAATCGGTTGTAACCGAGGGATTGGATGAGCTGGATCTTTTGAATGAGAATGCCATCGCAGGTTTTGAGTACTTCTTTGTGCCTCTTATTTATTGCATTGATCATGACTTTCAAAATTTTTATAAAAACGATAAGGAAGGAATTCCTCTGGTTTTGAAACATTTGATTGATCGAGAGGAACAGAGGTTTGTAAAACCCCTTGTTAATGAAATCATTCCAATTAATGTGAGTACTGAGAAGGATTCTGGTCCAGATCGGGTCCACGTTGTTTTCGGAGGAGCGCGAGTGCTTAGTCCCTTTATTAAAATATTTCAAAGATGTTTTTGCGTGGTCGTACGAAGACATGCCTAGAATCGATCTTGAGATTGTATAGCAACAGATCTCGCTTGACCCCGAGGCCCGACCTGTCAAACAAAAGTTGCGGAGAATACACCTGGATTGGGCTTTGAAGATTAAGGAAGAGGTCACCAAGCAGATAGACGCAGGTTTTTTGCTAGTATCTGAGTATCCAACTTGGTTGGCTAACATCGTTCCGGTGCCGAAGAGAGATGGCAGAATTCGGGTGTGTGTGGATTTCAGAGATTTGAATAGAGTCAGTCTGAAGGACGACTTTTCTCTACCGCACATCAATGAATTGGTGGACTTCACCGCAGGCCATGCGTTGCTCTCCTTCATGGATGGATTTTCTAGGTACAACCAAATTCTGATGGCACCCGAGGATAGAGAGAAAATCGCTTTCATTACGCCGTGGGGAACCTACTGCTATAGGGTGATGCCGTTTAGGCTGAAGAATGCCGGGGCTACCTATCCACAGGCTGCAACCATAATTCTACATGATATGATCCACAAAGAGGTCGATGTATACGTGGACGACATGATTGTCAAGTCCAAGGAAAGAAAGCGCCACTACACTGCCTTGAAGAAATTCTTTCAACGGATTAGAGAATATTGATTGAGGCTGAATCCACAGAAGTGCACTTTCGATGTAACAGCAGGGAAAATACGAGGTTTCTTGATCACACAGAGGGGCATCGAGGTAGATCCTTCCAAAATCAAGGTCATCCTAGAAATGCCACCACCGAGGACTGAAAAGGAGGTGCGAGGCTTTCTGGGTAAAGTGCAATTCATAAGACAGTTTATTTCAAAATTAACCTTAACTTGTGAACCACAATTTGGTCTCCTGAAGAAAGGGAAGAAATTCCAATAGGATGACCAATGTCAGTTTGCTTTCGAGCAGATCAAGCAGTACCTTCAAAACCCACCCGTGTTGTCGCCGCCAGAGCCGGGAAAGCCGTTGATTCTGTATCTGTCAGTAATGGACACAACGATGGGATGCATGCTTGCTCAAGAATCTGAAGATAGAGTGGAGAAAGCCATTTATTACTTGAGCAAGAAAATGCTGGATTATGATACCCATTACACCCCATTGGAAAAGGCTTGCTTAGCCTTGGTATGGGCTACCAGGAAGTTGAGACACTACCTATTAGCTCACTCCGTAATTCTGGCTTCGAGATTAGATCCCATCAAATATCTCTTTGAGAAACCAGCACTTACGGGTAGGCTAGCGCATTGGTTGCTTCTTCTCTCCGAATTTGATTTGAAGTATGTTAACTCGCAAGTCTGTCAAAGGGAGAGCAGTAGCAGAGTTCCTGGCAGATCACCCAGTGGAAGGGAATGAAGCAGTAGAATACCTATTTCCAGATGAAGCTATTCTACAAGTTGAGGAAGAGATTTGGACAATGTACTTTGACGAAGCGTCTAACCAGTACGGTTATGGGATAGGGGTGTTGTTGATAGCACCCGACAATTCCCATATACCCTTAGCCTTCAAACTCTGGTTCAAAGTATCCAACAATGAAGCAAAATACGAAGCGTGTATTGCTGGTTTGGAAACTGCCCTGGAACTAGGGGCAAAAAGGTTGGACGTCATTGGGGACTCGAACCTGGTTGTGTCTTAAGCAAAAGGAGACTGGAAGGTCAAAGAAGAAAAGATGAAGATCTATCACCAAACCCTAGACGTTCTGGTTCCTAGGTTTGAGAAGCTAACCTTCATGCATCTACCGAGAGAGAACAACAGGTTCACTAATGCTTTATCAACTCTATCTTCCATGATAAACATTCCATTTGGAGTCCGGATGTGTCCAATCATTATTGAACAGAGATATACGCCGGCCTACAAGTTGATCGCCACAATAGATGAAGTGCAAGATTAAAACCCCTGGTATTATGATATCTGGAACTTCTTGGAAAAGGAGGTTTATCCACCAATGGAAAACGCCAAAGATAAGAGGGCAATACGGCAGATGGCCGTTCAATTTACCATCAGTGGGGGTAAGTTGTATAAGAGGGGTCATCTGGGAATGCACAAGCTATGCGTCGATGCAGAGAAGTCGAAGTGCTTAATGGAGGCCATCCATGAGGGAGAGTGTGGAGCGCACATGAGCGGAGTAATGTTAGCTTGGAAGATTCTCAGGCAAGGTTACTACTGGTCTACTATGGAGGCAGATTGTATTGGTTTTGTTCGGCGATGCCACAAATGCCAAATCCATGCAAATCGCATGAATATCCTGCCATTGAAGCTGTACAACATGACTTCACCATGGCCTTTCTCAGTTTGGGGAATTGACGTCATTGGGGCAGTTACACCGAAAGGGTCAAATAGGCATGAGTACATTTTGGCAGCAATTGATTATTTCACGATGTGGGTGGAAGCTCAGTCTTATGCAGTGTTGAAAGCAGCGCATGTGGCTAAGTTCATCCGAAACAACATCATTTGCCGTTATGAAGTCCCGAATGAGATCATTTCAGACAATGGCTCCCATTTCAAGAAAAAAGTGATCGACTTGTTGGAGAAATACAACGTGGCATTTCATAAGTCATCTACATATCGGCCGCAAATCAACGGAGTTGTTAAGGCTGCCAACCAGAACATCAAGCACATTTTGCAGAAAATGGTTGAGACCTGTAGGGATTGGCCAGACAAATTGCCATTTGCTCTTTGGGGCTACAGAACTTCAATTCGGACATCTACTGGGGCAACTCCGTACTCTCTTGTTTATGGGATGGAAGCTGTTCTGCCAATTGAAATAGCGGTTTCGTCACTGCAGATTATGGCGGAGTGCCAGATAGCAGAGGCGGATTGGCAACAAAGCATGTTTGAAGAACTGATGTTGTTCGATGAGAGAAGGATGAAAGCACTGTACCATGTTCAAGGGTATCAATGTAGGATTGCCAGGGCTTTTAACAAGAAAGTTAAGTCTCAGAATCTTAAGGAAGGGGATTTGGTGCTAAAAGACAACCGGGCTCCCATCCATGACCTTAGGGGCAAGTTCAGACCCAATTGGATTGGTCCTTACATTATCAAATCTATTTGGTCGGGTGGAGCTGTTATTCTTATGGACCTGGATGGCCTAGAATTTTCCCAACCGATCAACATGAACAAGTTAAAGAAATATTACTCCTGAGAGGCTCACTAGACCGAAAACCTGGAAGGGAGACCTAGGCAAAAGTTAGAGCACAAAAAATTGGAAAAAAAAAAAACTGAGCTCACAAGGTTGAAAACCCAGAAATGGTGGCCTTGGCAAAAGTTAGAGCGTAAAAGAAGAGTGTTAATACTCGAGTGAACCCGAACCGAACTACGTAAAGCCTGATTCCCATCTTCGGGATACGTAGGGAACTTCATCCTGAAGTCTGGCCGTAAATACCTCCAAGTCAACTATGTCCATGTGTTTGATCAAGGTATCCTTATCTGTTCGTTATTTGAAAGTTCGGCTGTGATCCTTACTCTGAGGGAAAAGCTAGCTACAGTGCTAAGCAGTGCTATTCAAGTCAAGGGGCAATTTTTCTATTTCTGGATTCGAGGTTGTACATCTCGAGGATAGATTCCATGTGTGTCAAGTTGTGATCCTTGTCGAAAATGGTTTTGAAAAGTTTTGATAAAAGTTGATTTTTGTTCAAATTAATCTTTTTACAACTTAGACCATTTTTGGACCAGAAGGAAAATTTTCAGTGGCCACAACTTCAATTTCATTGATTTTAATACAAAGTTCTCCAACTTTCGATGCAAATCACAGTTGCTTTTATTACATTCGAAAAGAAAACTTGAAAAGTAAGATCAAAACAATAAACTTAGGGCATAGATGAGTCAGGTGTTCCTGTGTCCCCTGCTTGTGCTCGTGGAAGCTTCTGATGCTAAAGTGGGCCCGGTTTATGCCTCATCTTCAAGCCAAGTTAGGCACTCACCAGAAAGTGCGCAATTGAAACTAGGGGCAAGAGCCAGGAGCTCTCACGTCCTCCACACATTGGGATATCGTACCAATTGTGAACCTCAGATTGGGAATGAAACCTGGTACTCTACCCCCTCTTTTGGGCAAGTCTGGTCATGTCCGAACTGATGCCTGAACCGAAATGGAAAGTAGAATACACAGTGTGTCAGGCCAATCAGTTGAATGCCGGGTTGCCGAGCCATGCTGTAGCTCATCTCGGACAGATCAAGCCAAGTGCAATGCCAAGCAATGTCAACAGCAGACCTGTTGCACATCCAATGGCACCACCATCCCTCGTTCGGGAAATCCACTAGCCATTAGCGAAAGAAATAGCCTCGTGATGAATATGCAGGACAAGAATCCACTACCTTCAACCTGTCCATGAGCCATATCTGGGGAGGGAAGAAAGAAAAAAGAGATTAAAGAATAGAGAGATGTGCACTAAGAGAAAAAGTGAGAAAAGGGCTTTGAGAGAAAAACAGAGCATGAATGCCGAGAGATGTGAGGAACACATATTAGAAAGGATGGGAAACATTACCTGAAGCAGTAGTGGACTTGCCGCTTATTTGTTTGTCTCCCGCCGATGGAAGGCATCCAAGCCCATCAAAGTCTCGGCTAGTACCAAGCCCATGCAACTCTTGCCCTCTTTCAAACCTTGGGCTACTTCAACTAGCTGGATGCTAGACCAGCCGAAACTAGAGGCAATGAGGAAATGCGCTAACATGCACAAACAAAGGGTGTGTTGTCGAAAACCCCGCCAGAAAAGATTGCCTCAGTCACCGGCGTCAGAAAATTGATGAATCAAACTGGGCATGTCCAACACTCCATTGTGAACAAAGGATCGAGCCTCATGCAAAGTGAGCCCACACATCCTTCCCAAAGCTTGGATGTGACCAAAATAGGGCTGAGGCAAGATTTCCTCATTGCGTCGAAATTCCATTAGCGCTTGAAATTCTTCGATTGTTAGGCATATCTCTTGTCCCCCAAAGCTAAAGACGTGCATGATCGGGTTCCAACATCTAGCCACGGCATGAAGGAATGGAAAATAAAGCGGAGAATGACTCAACGGGAATAGTGCATTTATGCCGAAACCCCAGAAATTCAGCTTTTTTGAGCCATCCAAAGTTGCAATCCAATTTGAGAGTTTTTCGGCAAAGAATGGCTCCATTTGTGAAGAATTTGCAGCTGAAATGAAGAAATCACGAAGCTCAGCCTTTTGTAGAAGATAAAGCAGTGAGTGGAAGCCAGGTGTCAACAATTTGGAGGTCCTGCACATTGATGGCCGGCAAGAGGTCTAGATGGCCGATAGGCCACCCCTCATGGCCGGCAGTCTTCTTCCCAAGCCTGTTGTCCTTCTTTCTACTAGAAAGTGCTGAAAGCATGTGTTTTGTGTGTGTTAGAGTCCTGTCTTGAGTCTTTTTGGGCTTTAGCACGATTGTTGAGATCTACTTGTTTTGCTTATCGAGTCGTACTTATGTTGTTTTTGTCTATTGTGTTATTGTTTTGTAGTTCATCGAGTTGTATTTGTTGTTTATTGAGTTGTTTTGCTTATTGAGTTATATAGTGCTTTGTTTGCATTTCAGTTGGTCGGTTCGTTACCTGATTCAGACTGTTGTGACAATACAAGTATTTGGTTTTCAATGTCAAATTCAATCTCATTTTCATGCAATGCGGTGCTCACGAGTAGTGATCTCGATCTGAGTATTGTAGGAGTACTGTGCTATGAAGGCCTCGGCCATTTCCTCCTAGTTTCTCTTCACAGAGTCTTCAAGTTTGGCATACCAGATGGCCGCTATACCCAACAGGGTCCGACCAAAAAAAGACAAGTTCTGTAGTATGGAGAGACCAATTGGTTGTAGGATATCTGAAAATAGCCGTAGATGGACCATAGGATCCCCGAAGCCGTCAAACGGGTCTATATGCGGCATCTTGAATCTATCTGGCAGAGTTACTATAGAATCTGTGTAGCCATTCTCAATGTCAGGGATTGAATTCAAGCCCTGGGCCCATTTGAAGAGCTTTTCTAGCTTGTTGACCTTCAATGCAGTAGGGTCAACCTCGAATTCATGCAGCGCTTCCATTTGGTAAACTGGTGCCTTGGAGGTCTGGGGTGGGATTGGATCTGCCTAAATGCCCGCATTTTCCTGGACATTAATTGTGACCCTGGGTGCTGGAATTCCCGCTAGGGGTTGTAGACACCCCATTTTTAACCGTCCTCAAGACTTGGACGTCATCGTTTGTGCACTCAATGATTGTGCTTGTTTGTGTTCGTTTTGAGCACCCGAAGTCCTCTTGTCTTTAAGCCTCTAAACCTTGTTTGTTTTGTGCTTGTTTTTGGACCTAGAGCTTGTTGCCTCTAGCCTGGAAGAGAGGGTGACCTGTTGGCTAGCCCCCTGATCTGTCAGCCATGGCATGTTCCTATCGGCTACCAGTGGTGGCCGACGACTATTGGTCTCTTTTTCTAGATATTTGTTTGCCAATTGTGCCAGCTGTTGCTCACTAAGATGCATCTTCATACACATGTATGGAAGGATGTATACAAGCTCAAACCTTGTTTTTCTATATATAGGGGGGTGTCTCCCCCATTTTGGAGGGCTAGACATTTTAGACCAACAATCTCTCTCTCTCTAGAATTTTCTGTCTCTCTTGTTTTTTTGTGCCTTAAAGTCTAGCTTCTCCACACTTTTGCACATCAACCCTTCATGAAACTTGACCACCTTGGAGCTGAGGTCTCTTGGAGTCTTGTTTGTGCTCTTGCAGAAGGTTTAAGCTTGGATTGTTGCTTAATTTGTGCTTGAGCTTCAAGAGGTAGTTTACTTGCTTAGTATACTTGCCTTGAATACTTGTTTTGACATCCTTTTGTATTCTTTTTGGGCTGGTTTTCAACAATAAAAAACTATGTTTTTTGAGGCTTAAAATGATGGTTTGAGGTTATTTTGTGTTAAGGGTAGTTCACCCTTCTTGTTGCTTAATTGTTTAGACTTTTGCACATTTTTTCATCACATTCAAATCAAACTTTTTGGGCCTTTTAACCAACGAAATTCAGAGGTTTTTCAATGACAAAAACCTTCTTTTGAAGTCCAAAATTGGAGGGGTTAGCCTCCCCTCCTTGTGTCTTACTTGCATGCCTAGTTAGCCTCACATGTTAGCATGTTTTTCTAGCCTAACTTAGCTTTAGTACAGCATGTTTTTGCATTTGTTTTGGCCTACTTTAGCTCTGTTTTGGGCTGTTTGGGTCATTTAAGCTTTGAATTGTATAGTTGTAGTGTAATTTCCTTCACTAGCTTAGTGTTTCTAGGCTTTGAGCATCATTTGTGTGTCTTGGTTGCATGCTTTAATGTTTTTTCATGCCTAATTCCAGCACTTAAAAGCTCTGCAACCTCCCTCTTTGCTTCACTTTTGCATTTTTTTTTAGGGTTGTTTCAATCTTAGGGTTGTTTAAGCTTGAGGTTGAGGCTTATGCTTAATGGTTTAATCCTCTCTTGAGGGTTCATTACCAATGGCATGAAGCTTCCCTCATGCCTTGAACTACCCCTTGGTTGACACTTCTTTCGCTTTAGAAGACACTCACCAATGGACTTCATCGATTAAAGAATGAATCGGTAATGTAAAATGAATAAACAAAATGAACAAGTAAAAGAGGCAAGATAAGCATCTTTTGTGTTGCATTGCATGTGTTCAAATCGGACGTCAATTTGAACACGAGGCAAATGGGACATTTCATACTCAAAGTGATGAAATGTCTCACTTTCCTTGGTCACCATCACCGTTGATCATGCATGATAGGGTGGTGGTTGTTTTGAGTCTTGTTTTGCACTCATTAAGCTTATACATACTTGGTTCCTTAGCCATCATGCATGGAAAATGCTTGGTTGATGGTTTGAGGACCAAGAGTTACACTCCTTTGAACTTGTGTGATGATAAGGAGCATAACAGTACAAACTTTTAGCTTAGCTTAGCTTAATTAGCATAGCTAGTTAGTTAGCTTTTATTCATTCGGACCTTCCTTCGCGAGGGCATAATGTTGTAATAAGTGAGTGAGTCTGCGTGCGTGTGTGTATGTCTTCCAACCCTATGTCTTTCTCCCTTCTATTTAATCGCTTTTGATGGTTAGATTAGGGACATTTTCAATTAGCATACCTTATGCTTGCATGTTTGCATCCATTCATTTGTCTAGCATGCACTGAGGCTTGGCGCATCATTCAAACTGCATCGTCAATCCAATACTTCTTTGAATACGTGTTTCAAAGCATGCTATCAAAGTGTTGCAAATACCATGATTAAGTAGCCGAGCCTTTTTAGTTACATCATTGCATGTGTTGCATTAGGCATCTTAACATAGCTAGGATCACGCATTTTTCTAACTAGTTTCTGTTTTGGCTTGGAGTACTCGGTGAGTTTTATGCTTTTAGCATACTTGCATGAGTGTGAATGTTGCCACGTTTCGCATGCTTGCCATGAGGCTATGTGCTTAAATGCTAAATTGCATGAATGTCTGTGGATGAAGGCTTTGTTGTTTGAATTGGAACAATTCAATGAATGTGTGTTTTAAGCCCACTTTGTCGTGGCAAAATCCTGTTTTGAGCCCACTATGTTTGGTGGCAAACCCGTATCTTTAAGCCCACTTGAGGGTGGCAAATTCAAACCATTTTCGAAAACAAACACGAGTTGAATTGTTCCAAGTCTTGCGGCTAGTCTATACTTGCTTATGTGCGCCACATAGTAAAGCTAGTCTAATAATCAGAGCAAGAACACATAATGTTTATAAAATTTAATATCATGATTAGTAGAGGCCGATCTTTGATTAGGCGAGCGGGGGTGCTTATTTCAGGACCTTCCCCTCTCGTACCTAAGTTCCCGAGCCAAGGCAACTTTGGTCATGACGGATACGTGGCCTTTGACATGAGTCAGGGTTTCCTAAATTTTTCCAAAATAAAAAATATTTAGGTGGCTACTCAGTATCTGGCAAAGTAGTCCATTTTTGGCATTTTTATTCAAAATCAGTTTTTGAAAACGATTTGCTGGATTTGGACTCTTTGGTGATTATCAGTTTCACATTGCACTTGTGAGACTAGATTCAGAACCGCGGAAGTCCGAACAGTGAGGCCTTTCTTTTCAAACCCTTGTCGAAAGGCGGGGCGCGAGAAAAAGGCGAGTCCACAGGGGTGCATGAGATGCTGAGGCTACTACCGGTTGTGGCTGCTGTTGTTAAAGCCTTTCTATCACTTCTGCTTGGCGGGCTGTGGTCTCAGCTTGTCGGCTAGCATCTAGCTGCGTGTTCTCAATAGTCTGTTGGAGCTAACGAAACATATCTTCTATACTGAACGAGGGACTTTGAGTTATTGGAACTGGTGAATACTCTCTGTCTGGAGTAGAAGTAGAAGATTGGGCCTGACTGGGCACAGACGAAGCAAAAGGTGACTGCTAAATTGGTGAATTCTGCCTAATCCTCCTCTGTCTGGTAACCAGTGGAAGTGAAACAAACACTGGCTGTCCCCTGACTAGATCCCTAGATCTGCAAATCCTTCTAACTCGAGTCCAAAGTGCTTGGGGGGTAACAGAATTGTCTAAAGCAATGGTGAAAAACTACCTTGCAAAAAGAAAATAAAGCAAAAAGAAACAAAAATCAGAAACCGCACAGCACCTCGGCTCAGATTCTAATCAGTACACTGATGTAATCAAAGCTGCAGAACCATGCTCAAAATTGAATTCTACCTCCCAAAAACTAATACCCAGACTTGCAACTGATACATACATTCCTGCAGAGTTTCACTCTAAAAGTACATATCAAGCAAGTGAGAGCCAAAACACCCCTATGATGGGGTAGGGTTTCCCTGTCCTAATTTCGTCAGGAGCTAGGGATTCACTATGCAAAACAAATGGTTTCATACAATTCTTGCATTCGGGTGAGCATCTTGTCCCAGTTTGGAACAGTCTCTATGGCTTTTGATATGCAACTAGGCCAATTGGTCAAAAAGGGTACCTCAGCAAGACTACCTAATATACCTCTCACACCAAACACCGAGAAGTGAAAGGAGGATCAAACGGTACAGCGGTAGTCCAGATCCAACAGTTGTGTTCCCATCGTGGCAAAGCCGCAACTGGTCAGCCTTTTGGCAAGCTTTTCCAAGCGATCCTCCGACAAACTGTTCAGGAATAGCAGATGGCAAACACTGTGACTTAGGCACGCCGATGCAAATGCACATGCAAAGAGACACATAAGTGTAGATAAAATGACATATCATGAGTTCGAGTCAAGTTCTCTAAATCCCTAGCAAAGTTGCCAGAAACCGAGGACTCGCCTTTTTCTGCGCCCTGCCTTTTGGAAAGGTTTGAAAAGAAGGCCTCACAGTTCGCACTCTCGCGGTTATGAATCTAGTCTCACAAGTGCAATGTGAAACTAATAAACACCAAAGAGTCCAAATCCGGCAAACCTTTTTGGAAAATCAATTTTAAATCAAATAATGCCAAAATTGGACTACTTTGCCAGATACAGAGTCGCCACCTAAATATTTTTTATTTTGGGAAAATTTAGGAAACCCTCACTCGTGTCGAAGGCCACGTGTTCGTCATAATCAAAGTTGCCTTGGTTCGGGAACTTGGGTACAAGGGGGAAAGGTCATGAATTGAGCACCCCCGCTCGCCCGATCAAAGATCGGCCTCTACTAATCATGATATGAATTTTTATAAACATTATGTGTTCTTATTCTGGTTATTAAACTAGGTTTACTATGTGATGCGCACAAAACAAGTATAGATTAGTTTGCAAGACTTGGAACGATTCAACTCATGTTTGTTTGCGAAAATGGTTTGAATTTGCCATCTCAAGTGGGCTTAAAGATGTGGATTTGCCACCAAACATAGTGGGCTTAAAATATGATTTGCCACTCAACAAAGTGGGCTTAAAACGCACATTCGTTGAATCATTCCAATTCAAACAACAAGCCTTCATCCACAGGCATTCAAGCAGTTTAGCATTTAAGCACATAGCCTCATGGCAAGCATGCTAATCATGGCAATATGGCAATCACACTCATGCAAGTATGTTAAAGCATAAAGACTCACCAAGTACTCCAAGCCAAAGCAGAAACTAGTTAGAAATATGCATGATCCTAACTATGTTAAGATGCCTAATGCAACACATGCAATATGTAATTTTAATAGGCTCGGCTACTAATATGGCATATGGATCGATTTGAACAACATGTGATTAAACACATATTCAAAGAAGTATTTGAAATTGCAATACAGTTTGAATAATGCGCCAAGCCTCGGTGCATACAAGACAAATGAATGGATGCAAGCATGCGAGATGCTAATTAAAACATGTCCCTAATCTAACCATTAAAAGCGATTAAATAAAAAGAAGAAAGACGTGAGGTTGGGAGACATACACATACGCACGCACACTTATTACAACATTATGCCCTCGCGAAGGAGGGTCCGAATGCATAAAAGCTAACTAGCTACGCTAATAAGCTAACTAATTATTACAAAACTCGAAACAAATTAACTATTCTAGTTAACTAATTAAATAATTACATCACATCTAATTAACTACTTAGCTAATTAATGGATTACAAGTCAATTGCAAGTAAACTAAGTAATCAACTACTTAGCCCCGGGAAGTGATGGATATGCATGCTCATGTTTGATTCTATAACCAAAAAGCCGCTACCTTGCTGCTGCGAGCCTCTGTTTGCACATTTGATCACTGAAAATTCTGCCAACTTCCAAAACACTTCTGCTTCATCTTAGCATCACATTGTGCAAAAATCACTGATGGTCGACAAGAGGGACAAGGGGCCAGTTGGCTACCATTGGTGGCTGGTCGGCCACTGATGGTGGCTGTCGGCCACTACTGGTTTACACTTCCATGCTACAACAGAGAGCAAAACAGTGTACTCTCACAAGTTGTTTATACTGTTTACTCTCCTTATCATCACACAAGCTCAAAGGAGAGAAACTCTTGGCCCTAAAACCACCAATCAAGCAATTTCCATGCATGATGGCTAAGGGACCAAGTTTGTACAAGTTCAATAAATGCACAAACAAGACCAAAATGATCACCACCCTATCATGCATGATCAAGGGCAATGGTAACCTAGGAAAATGACACATTTCATCACTTTGAGTATGAAATGTTCCATTTTCCTCGTGTTCAAATTAACGTCTGATTTGAACACATGCAATGCAACACAAAGAATGCTTACCTTGCACACTTTTACTTGCCAATTTTGTTTACTCATTTTAATTACCAAACCATTCATTAATCCATTTGTCAATTGATGAGTGTCTTCTAAAGTGAAAGAAGTGTCAACCAAGGGTAGTTTAAGGCATGAGAAAAGCTTCATGCCATTGGTAATGAACCCTCAAAGGAGGATTAAACCATTAAGCATGAACCTCAACCTCAACCTCATGCTTAAACAACCCTAAGGTTGAAACAACCCTCAAAATAAATGAAAAAGTGAAGAAATGAGGGACATTGCAGAGATTGTATGTGCTGAAAATGAGTGATAAAAGCACTAAAAACATTCAACCAACTCACACCAATGATGCTTAAAGCCTTAAAACACCAAACTAGTGAAGGAATTAAAACTACAACCATGCAAAACAAGACTCAAACAAACTAACCAGCCCAAAATGGAGCTAAAAGAGATTATTTCAGAGACTAAAACATGCTGGACTTGAGCTAAGTTAGCCTAGAAAAACATGCTAACATGTGAACCTAACTAGGCATGCAAACAAGACATGAGGAGGGGAGGCTAACCCCTCCAATTTTGGACTTCAAAATAAGTTTTTTACCACTGAAAAACCTTTGAAATTCAGTGGTTAAAAGGCCAAAAAAAATTGATTTGAAAGTGATGAATAAAGGCACAAAAGCTTCGCAAACTAGTAAGCAAGAAAGGTGAACCACCCCGCACTTGAAAATGGCCTCAAACCAACATTTTTAGGTCATAAAGACATATATTTTTTTAGTTCAAAACCAGACTCAAACAATTAAAATAGATGGGAAAACAAGTATACAAAACAAGTGAACAAAGCAAGTAAACTACCTCTGGAAGTAAACAGCAACTCTAGGCACAAATCCGAGCTAAAACCACTCGCTAGTGCTCAAAACAAGTCTCAAGGTATCTCAGCTCAAAAAGAAGTAACTTTGATCAAGGAAGTGTATGTAAAAGTGTAGAGAAAACTAGCTACAAATCACAAAATTGTAAAAGAGAGAGAGAAATCTAGAAAGAGAGAGAGAATTTTGTTCCAAAATTGCTAACCTCTCAAAATGGGGGAGGAACCCCCCCTATATATAGAAAAAACACTTCTTCAGCTTAGAAACATCCCACCATACACGTGTAGGCAGATGTAGCTTAATGTGCTAACAGCTGGCACAGCTGTCAACAAATATTTGGAAAAAGGCCACACCTCTAGCCGACAACCATTATCCATGGCCGACAACCTATGGTGGTGGCCGATAGGTCACCAAAAGTTCCAGGCAAGAAAAACCAAGGTTTTGGTCCAAAACAAGGCACAAAATAGATAAGGTTTCAAGGCTCAAAGGCCCGCTGAGGACTTCGAGCACTCAAAATGAACACATGCAATCATAATCATCGAGTGCACAAGCGATGACGTCCGAGTCTTGAGGACAGTAAAAAATGAGGTGTCTACAGGTTGTTTTCACAAAAAGTGCAGTACAAGTTTTTAAGGAAAATAAAACTCGCCTGAGGGTGTACAATGTGCTAACACTATAAACCAAAAGAAACTAAGCAAAAAATACAAAAATCAGCGCCAGTCATCTCAAGATCTAGAGGCCCTCTTCGTCCTCTTCCTCGGAGGAGCGGACTCTGTAGCATTCTCTCCATCAGCGCCACTGTCCGAATCTAGATCAGAATTTGAACTGGAGCCGTCTCCACTCTCCGCCTCAGAGCCCTTCTCAGCATCAATATCCCCACCCTCAGAACCTGAGCCAGCGTCATTATCTCCACTCTCTCATGACTTTGAATGCTGACTCGCTGCCTCATCGGCCTCACTCATCTCAGTATCATCCTCGCTCAGAATAGGCTTTGAAAGACCACTCTCAACTCAAGCGCCCCTAGCTCAGCCTCGGCTGCGTGCTGGAGCCTATCTCTCTCTTCCTGCCACCGGAAGAGGCACTGCTAGTCCTGGTACTGCTCCTACTGGTGCACCCGGTATGGGTGGGACCTGAAAAGGTAGTCGTCTTATGTCAACCCCAATATGTGTATCAGATGCAAGTACGAGGCAGAATGAGTATGTGATGAAGTCAGGTACAATGTGTGAACACAGTATGGAAGGGTAGTGTATCAGTGCAGTGTGGGGAAGTTCTCATGTCAATTTTAGTGTGTCAGTGGAAATTTGATGACTAGAATGCAAGAAAACTGAAGAAATTACCTGAATGTCATGGAAGCCAAGCAGTGCCTCCCTCCTCAATATCATGCCCTCAAATGAGGCTAGTAGCTCAAGCAGCTCCTCGATATATCCTGGAGGTGCCTGTAAATGCATTGGAGATGATAATGTCCAGAACAAACAAATATCAAAAAGAGATGGGAAAACTAAAATGTGGTACATACCGGAGGTGCATCCTAGGCTCTGATGTATCTGTGACCAGCTACTGCAGGCTCAATCGGGATCTGATAGGCCTTCCCAGTATACCGCCAACATGTGAGTGCAGTAGGCAGCTCTAGCCATTCTGTCCCCTGTCTCGCCTGGGAAGCCCCTCTGCCATGGGCTCTACTCGCTCAGGTCACTCTACGTCTCGCTCTCGCAGCTAGAGCTTTCACTCTCTCACCCCCGCGAACACTGGTTAGAGGCGGCATCAAGTGTGTCTGGATAAAGGTTGCGTAGTCGCCCTCTACACCGAAATACTCTACCTCCAAGCCTACCATGAACTGGATCACCTCGTTGGCAGATAGCTTGTCTGTTGCTCTCATGGATACTGGGGGTGCCATCGATATGAACGGAGCAGGTAGGTCCATGGTCTGGCGTACAAAGCGTTTGCCTAGGAACCAGGCTCGGCAAATCAGGCCCTCAAGCAGGATATGATAGTGGGAAATGCCCCGAGCCACACGGTACTAGGCTTGAAGCCCTATCGGTATCTGTAGACGTGCCCTGAGGGCTTTCATGCTACAGTTCGGACTCAAATGTCATGGTTCTTAATCTGGTCGTACAATGTGCGATGTGAGATTGATAAATCACCAAAAAGTCCAAATCCGGCAAATCGTTTTGGAAAACTGATTTTTGTAAAGAGGTGTCAAACATGGACTGCTTTGCCAGATACAGAGTCGCCACCTAAATATTTTATTTTGGGGGAATTTAGGAAACCCTGACTCGTTGCTTAAAGCCACGTGTCTGTCATCACCAAAGTTGCCTCGGCTCGGGAACTTGGGTACGATTGGGGAAGGTCATCTATGAGCACCCCCGCTCGCCCGATCAAAGATCGGCCACTACTAAATATGATATCTTGTTTTTGAAAACACATGCGTTCTTATTCCGGTTAATTAGCTAATCTTACTACGTGATGCGTACAGCACACAAGTATAGACTAGATCGCCTAATTTGGAACAAAGCATCGTATATCCGTTTGTTTGAAAACAGTTTGAAGTTTGCTACTCATAAGTAGGCTAAATCGAAGATTGCAATGAATTGTTCCAATTCAAGTAATCCAACCTTCACCCACAGGCATTCAGGCAGTTTATATCAGCTAAGCAGTTAGCCTCATGGCAAGCATGCTTTTATGCCAATCAATAACACACATGCAGCATGCTAAAGCATAAACACTCACAGTGTACTCCGAGCCAAAACAAAGAGCTAGTTAGAAATCATGTATGATCTTAGTTCATGTTTAAAATGGCTAATGCAGCACATACAAAATGCAACTAGAAATAGGCTCGGCTATTCTAATATGGCATATGAGATGCGATTAGATAATCATGTATTCAATTTGGAATTGAAATACAATGCAGTTAGTATGATGCACCAAGCCTGGTGCATGCAATACAGATGAATGATGCAAACATGCATAGCATAAGGATGCTAATCAAAATATGCCCTAAAACTAACCATCGTAAGCGGTTAAGTAAAAGGGAGAAAGACGTAGGGTTGAAAAACATTCACACACTCACGCACACTTATTAGAAAATTCGCCCTCTCGACGGAGGGTCCGAATGAATAATACAAACCGACTAATTAACTAACCAACAAGCTAATTAATTATTACACAACTGAATTGAATAACTAGCTACAACTAATTATTACAAAACTTAATTAATTAACTAATTAATTACAAAACCAAATGCTAACTAACAAGTAAGAAAAATAGTAAACCATGTTGTTCCAGCTCTGGTTGAAGGAGAAGGGGGTGCATGCTCGCACTCGGTTTCTCGCCTTGAAACACCTTCCGGTTGCTCTCTTGGAGGCTCTGTCTGTAGGGTGTCCTGGAAAACCTGCTACTGGATCTTACCAAAAACATGTCGGGGAGTGCATCAGTGGCCTGCTGACCATGGGAAGCTGCTACCAACCATCCTGCCAGCCAAGGATGCACACTGCCGGCCAAGAATGAAGGACTGCCGGCCATCTGTAGGGCACTGTCGGCCACTGATGTGCTGTGACACCAAGCTGCAGCAGAGCACAAAATAGAGAAAATGGAGGGTCTCCCAAGGGTATGTATGCAATATGCCACCCCATATCATCTCAAAACATCAAGGGAGAGGCATAGTCGGATCCAAGACCATCAATCACGCATCTCGATGCATGATGGCCAAAGATCCAACTTGTGCAAATCAATGCGAAATGAATGCACAAATAAACATATAAAGCCTAAAACTCTATCATGTGTAATCAAGAGCGTCGGCGACCGAGAATTGAGACACGTTTCATCACTTGAAGTATGAAACGCCCCTCGTTTCTCGTGCTCAGATTAAGACTTAATCCAAACAACAATGCAATGCAAGGATGGCATACACAATGCGACTCAAGCATGCAATATAATAAGCATGCAACAACAATGCTAAATGAATAAGCATGCAACAACATACAAGATGACGAGCATGCAACAACATGCAAAGATGGACTTAAGCCAAAAATGAGCCGACCTCAGCCACGCCCAAATCAGTGGCCAAAATGCTAAGATGAAAGCACCAAAACACATACAAGCATGCATGCCAATTGGCTCATCAATTAAGGTATAAAGGTGCAACTCTCGAGAACACCTAAAGAGTGAAAAGTATGGAAGTGAAACAACACTAAGTGCTCTGAAATGAAGCGAGAAATGATGCCAAATCACTCAAACAACACAAGCATGGCATGCTAGGGTCCTCAAGCATGAAGGCTAATAAAGAGGACTACAAATGAGGCATGCAACACATGGCAAATATGCATGAACCAACCATGGACAGAGTTGAAATAGGTCAAAACAATGACCGAAACATGCTAAGATGGAGTCTCAAGGGCCCAGGCATGCAAGCATACAAGCTAAGCCAAAATAGGGCAACAAATGCTCAACCCTTAGAGGCACTTAAAGCATGATTGAAGTGGGAATATGGCAATGCTATAAGCTTTGAAATGAGGTGAGAAATGATGCCAAATCATGTACACAACACAAATGAAGCATGCAATGGTGCTCAAAGCTTAAGGCAAGCAAGAGCATTTATACTACAAGTATACAAAACATGAAGCATGTGGTTAAGGCAACCCAAAATAGTCCTAGAACATGTTAAAGTGATACTAAAACATGCATGGAAATAAGCCAAAACAAGCTAGCATGGTGAGCATGAGGCAGGATGCATACAAGGCAAATAAGGTGGATTACACTACACCTATTAAGACCAAGCATGGGATGACTCAACCAACGAAAATCAGAGTTATATCATGACATAATAACCCCACAAACCCACTGAGATGGCATCCCAAAGACCTAAGCATAGAGGCATGCACAATGATCCATTCATGAGGCATAAAACATAAACTCTCCAAGGCATTGATAACATGTCAAATGCAAGTGTATGACCACATTACATGGACTGAAATAACATAACAAGTGATGCCAAATCATTGAAATAGGCCAAGTAACACATGCTAGTGGACTTGATACATAAAGCTAACAAGCTAGAATGTACTATAGCTATACAAAGTGAGTCATGCATGACCAAGACAGCATAAATCAGACCTTAAACATGCTAAAACATGAACAAAGTCTTCTTGAAGTTAAGCCAAAAGCATGCTAAAATGACATGTTAAAGCATGAGACATAATAGGCTAATTCATGAAAATGCTCTACAAGTGCATGGAGCATGCAAGGGCTAACCAAACCAAACCAAACCAAAACAGAGGTATGACATGGCAAAAAATCACCAAAAACCTACTGAAATTGACTCAACATAAGCTAGAATGACACATCAAAGCATGAAGCATATAAAGCTAGTTTAAGTGATTTACACTACAAGTGTATTATGCATGCATGGAGTGACAAAACCAACCCAAAACAGATCTAAGGCATGGTAAAACATTACCAAAAACCTACTGAAATGGAGCCAACACATGCAAGAAAGACATGCTATTTTGATGAGCCACAAATGGGATTGCACTACACATACATGAAGCATGCAAGGAGTGACCAAACCAGCCATGGAAAGACTTAAGGCAGGTCCTAAAAGTCACAAAAAAGTGCCTGAACCAGGCCTTCAAAGTATAGGGATACATGCTCCTTCGATAGGCCAATAACACAAGGAAACAAAACAAAAAGAGAGGGGGTCACCCCCCTCTGATTTGAGGCCTCAAAACCACATGCCTACCACTAAAAATCCATTGGATTTCAGTGGCTAGAAGTCCAAACAAAGAGTAGCTCAAAAGCCTTAAAGCATGGTACAAAACAAGGCCAAACAAGGCATACAAGAGGGTTGCACACCCCTAACACCAAAAAGACCTTAAACAATCATCAAAAGCACTTAGAAACAAGAATTTTTTCAGTTGAAAGAAAGGCCTAAAACAATATGAAAGGATGGCCAAAATGAGGTACAAATAAATGCTAAAAAGGGAATATACTCACCCTTGAAGACCACCTTCGAAACCAGCAACTTCAGAGGCTAGAAACCAAGTTTCAAAGCTCAAGTAACACCCCTAAGAACCTCAGCTCAAAGATGGTGGTGTATCTCTATGTGTTATAGTGTAAAAGTGCAAGAAAAATAGACTTTAGAGCATAAACAAACACAATATAGAGAGAGAGAATGAGAAATATAGAGAGAGAGAGATACAACTCCTCCAAAATTTTCTTCAACCTCTGATATAGAGGAAGGCCCCCTCCTTATATAGAAGAATGCAAGAAGAAGCTTGTTAAACAAGCTTGGCAAGAGCTTCATCGCTTCATACACGTGTATGGAGGGGAGAGGAGTGAAAACCACTGGCTTAAAAGATCTGGCGTGAAACCTACTGAGACAAGGGGTCTGCCGGCCATCAGTGTTGGCCGGCAGTGGCTCATTGATGGCCGGCAAGCTCAATCAATGGCCGGCAGGCACAAAGTCATGGCTGGCAGGGCCAAAAGGTGGTCGGCAGTGCTTCCAAAAAAAGCATGCAGAAAGGGCCAATACAAGGTCCAAAAATGAGACAGAAAGAAAACAGGGTTGGGAAAGCTCAAACTTGTGACGTTCCGCCACGAAAGTCGAGTACTTGATGAGCAATCGAACTAGTTGTTGGATGTACCTGCAAGCACAACCAAGTCTTGAGGACGGTCAAAAATGGGGTGTCTACAGTATCGTGGCCCAGGGTTGCCATGTGATCTGAAATGGAAAGTGAACAAGTTATTAGTCGCTATCAATTGCTAATGTATGAATCAAAACAACTGTAAAGCAAAAAATGATCATGTTTCGAGTTACCTCTTGCGCCGCTACCGTGTCGAAGTAC
Organism: Camellia japonica; assembly: GCA_030407325.1. Classification (NCBI taxonomy): domain Eukaryota; kingdom Viridiplantae; phylum Streptophyta; class Magnoliopsida; order Ericales; family Theaceae; genus Camellia; species Camellia japonica. The sequence continues at coordinate 61,494,233 of JAPPVO010000032.1, forward strand.
TAGCAGAAAAACATGAGGGGCTCATGAGTCTTGCGGCGAAGCTGGCCGTCGTATACTCGAGAAAAGGGGACCATCAATGGAACCTCATCCACAAACTCTGGGGCAAGAGTCGAGAAGTATGTGTATACCCATAGCTATTGAGAAAATGCAGTGCTATGTGATCAGTATACTGTGTTTGAATAGATGCCGAAAATGAAAAATAGAAAGCATACAGCGTATGAACAGATATAGAAAATGCAAAGCAGAAAGCTTACAGTATGAACAGATACAGAAAGTGCAAAGCAGAAAACACATGTATTGAACTGATGTAAAGCAAGAAATGCTGAGCAGAAAATGTAAAGTGTGAAGAGTGAACTGAGATGTGTACCTCTCAGGCTCACTAGTAGCCTCCAACCAAGTTCCCTCTCAGACGGGAGAAAGAGCTCATATATCCGTACAATGTGGTGAGGCCGGCTCCACTCCAATCGTAAAACTGAACTCGAGGAAGAGTCACCAAGGCACTCAGCAAATACAGGCCCATGGTGGTCCACCTATTTGAAAACAAGGTGGTACCGAAGATGAACATGAGGAAGCCCTTGGCATAATGCTCTATCTCCTCTACCGTCTCAAGCTCGGTCCTCCTGAACTGCTCCTCAAACCAGGTGTATCGCACCATACATGTCCGGTATATCGATGGATGTGCCCCAAGTAGCTCGAGCCATGTTGCCTCTCAGTCCCCCATATCAGGATCGAAAGGAATCGGATCACCCCCTACACTTAAGCTAGTGATCATGGCAAAGTCGTAAGGAGTCATTGTCATCTCCCCTAACGTAGAAAGGTGGAGAGAGTTGGTCGTGTAGACACCCCATTTTTGACCGTCCTCAAGACTTGGACGTCACTGATTGAACACTCAGTGATCATCCTTGTTCGTGTTCGTTTTGAGTTCCCGGAGGCCTCGGCTGCGCGCCTTGCTTCAGGATCTCTTAACTCGTTCGTTTAGTGTTTGGTTTTGCACCAAACACTTGTGTTTTTGCCTTGGAAGGCAAGGAATGGCTTTTTGGTCATCCCCACACTCCACCAGCCCTCTCTTTACATCACCGGCCATTCCTTATTGCTACCGGCCGTGGTTGCTTGGTATCAATGGCCGGTCGGCACTCTCTGTGGCCGACCGGCACTTTATTTGGCCGGTGATCTATTTCACCGGCCGGTGACCCTTCTGCACCCCTTCAGGCTTGGTGCATGCCAGCTGTGCCAGCTGGAATACACCAACACCACTCCCCATGCACGGGGATGGCTGTTTTGAGCCCTTGACCCCTTTTTCCTTCTAGAAGGATGACCCCTTTGGCCAAGCTTCTTGGGGAAGCTTGGCCAGCTGTCCCAGCTTCTTCAAGAAGCCATGAACCATTTGCCCCTTTGACCCTTTTAATATAGCTTCTTGGAGAAGCTTTGGAGCCATTCCTTTGCCTATATAAGGCCCTTCTTCCTCCTTTGTCTAGGGTTGGAAATTTTTGAACAAAAAACCAGAGGGTATATACATATACATCTGTCATATACTCCCTCTCTCTATATTTCCCTCTCTCTCATCCTTTGTGTGTGTTTTGTGGCCTAAAAGTGCATTTCTACCTTAGTTTTGCACTAACACACACTACTACACCTTACTTCAACCTTGAGGGACTTAGAGGGTTTGTTATTGAATTTTTTGGACTGGTTTTGATCAAAGGAGAGTGGCTGGACCTGCTTTTCTTGAGGTGTTCTTCAAGGGTAATCACTTTGCTTTAGATTCCCCATTTTTGCAACAACTTTTTACCTATCTTGCATGATGATTTGAGCTTCGTGTATAACTAGAAAAAGTCTTATTTTTGCATGCTTTAAATACTTCATTAAGGTCATTTTGTGGTTTGGGGTCGAACTCACCCTCTTAGGCCTTATTTGGCCCTTTTGGTGCTTCCATTGTTAGGCTTTATTTGCTTGAGTGTTTTGTTCTTTTCACCACTGAAATCCAGTGGATTTTCAGTGGTAAAGAAGAGGGTTTGAGGTCTTGCATAGGGGAGGGACACCCCTCTCCCCTTTGTCTCTCTTTTATCCTTGTTTTTGGCTTAAAGGGCAACATGCATGCTTGACTGATTTTGGCCCTATTTCAGAGGTTTTTAGGTGTCTTTTGATCATAATATATCTCTATCTTTGGTCGGGTTTGTGGTCTTTTGCATGCATAATACCCTTGTTTTGTATCCCTCCTTTTTGCATAGAAATGCATCCTCCATTTAGGCTTCCATGCTTGCATGATTTAGCTTAGCTTGTTGAAGTTTTCGGTCATGATTTGTCATGCTTAAGGTCTGTTGGCCACTGTTTTGGCCATGTTTGACATGCTTGATGTAGTTGCTTTGCATTATGGCTTGTAAGCCTTGAGTGTGTGAGTCACTAACATGCCTAGCTTAGCTTATTATCATCATTTGGCATCATTTGAGATCATATTTCAGTCCATGTAATGTGGTCTTACATTGTCATTTGTATCTCTTTCAATGCCTTGAAGTGTTGTAGTTTTGTGCCTTAAGCGTTGGTCATTGCATATGCTACCATGTCTAGACATTTAGGCCGCTTTTGGCCACTGTTTTGGGGTGGGCTGAGGTCTGCCCCTTTGTGGTTTAAGTCCACCATTGCATATTTGTCACATGTTTGTTGCATGTTTGATTCATGAGGTGTTGTCGCATGCTAGTTCTTTTGCATAAATTGTCCATGTTGCATTGCATTTGGCATGCCTTGCATCTTAATCTTATGTTGCATCTTTGAGCCAAGTTTGTACATATGCATCACATTGCTTGGTTTGGGGTGTCAAGCCAAGTGTGAGGATTGAGAAGTGTTCATACTCCAAGTGATGTAACACATCTCAACTCTCGGTCACCAAGGCCCTTGACTTTGATATGATAGGGTCTTGGTATTCATTTTTGTTTGCATGCATTTTACATTGAATTGCAACCTTGGCCTCTTAGGCCATCATGCATCAAAATGCACAATTGATGGCCCGAGGATCGAGGGCCATGATCCCTTGAGTCCACTACATGATAGGGAGTGCGACCATACTTATATTTGCTTGAAATTCCATGCCATACACTGTCTGTCCTTTGTTGTTGTCAAAAACCAGATTTTGCAGGAAGTTTTGGCCGGTCGGCTGAATACAGTGCCGGCCGGCCATTTATTTTGGCCGATAATATAAAAAGGTGGCCGGTGGTCTCCCCCTTTGGCCGGTAGCATTTGTGTCTGGCCGGTGGCATTCCTCAGCACCCTTAGATCATGTCCCAAGGCTTTGGCAGTTTTCAGAAAAGCAGGGCAGTGTAAACAGAGGCAGCGGTGGCATGGTACGGGTTTTCCGGGCGAAACGGATTCAAGCATGCATCATTCGCGCATTCCAAGGCGAGGCTGTGGCCTTTTCCCCTTCTGCATTTATTTTGTTAAGTAATTAGGAGTTTTATAATATTTAATTTGTAATAATTAATTCAGTATTATTTATTCGGACTGTAATATTTATTTGGACCCTCCGAGTGAGGGCAATTGTGTAATAAGTGTGTGTGAGTGCGTGTATGTCTTCCAATCCCACGTCTTTCTTCCCTTTTATTTACCTGCTTATGATGGTAGACTAGGGCATGTTTGAATTAGCATACAGTATGATAGCATGTTTGCACTCATTCATCTGTTTTGCATGCATCGGGCTCGGCACATCATTCTAACCGCATTTGTATTTCAATTCCAAATTGAATACGTGTTAGTTGTAGCATTTCACATGCCATGTTTAGGATAGCCGAGCCTGTCTAGATTGCATCCTTGCATGTGTTGCATTAGCCATTTTAAACATGAACTAGGATCATGCATATGATTACTAACTAGTTCCTGTTTTGGCTTGGAGTACTAGGTAAGCTTTTATGCTTTAGCATACCGCATGCGTGTGAGTGTTGCCACAATAGCATGATTACCATGAGGCTAGTTGCTTATGTGATATAACTGTTTGAATGCCTGTGGATGGAGGTTGAATTACCTAATTTGGAATAATGCATTAAAACTGCAAGTTTTAAAGCCCACTGGATAGTGGGAAAACCATCTTTTCCAAAGCCCACTTGAGGGTGGCAAAAAAATCTGTATTTTAGCCTACTTGCGAGTAGCAAACCATTTTCAAAACAAACATGAAATGTTTCGTTCCAATTTAGGCGATTTGGTCCATACTTGTTTGCTGTGCGCATAACATAGTAATTCTAGGCTAATAACCGGAATAAGAACGCATAATGTTTTCAAAACAAAGATATCATGGTTAGTAGAGGCCGATCTTCGGATCGAGCGAGAGGGGGTGCTCATAGCTGACCTTCCCCAATCGTACCCAAGTTCCCGAGCCGAGACAACTTTGGTGATGACGGACACGTGGCCTTTGGCACCGAGTCAGGGTTTCTTAAATTCCCCAAAAATAAAATATTTAGGTGGCGACTCTGTATCTGGCAAAGCAGTCCATGTTTGGCACTTCTTTCAAAAATTTGTTTTCTCAAAACGATTTGCCGAATTTGGACTCTTTGGTTCAGATTAAGAAACGTGACAAATCGAGTCCGAACTGTAGCGAGGTCCCTCGCGGACTTGTTACAGTCGTGTCCCACCATCTCTCCACTAGTGCTCCAAGAAGTGGATGGCTCACGATAACTCGAGTCAAGCTGGAGCAGAAAAGACCGAAGCCTGCCTCGTCAACGATGTCACGAACTCCTACTGGGAGCTTGCCATACCAATCTCGAGTAGTCATTGCCCCATATCCCCTAAAGGTGCGAGACTCACCCTGTGGTAGTGCATGAGATGTAATCAGATCAAGGCAGTATATGAGATACAGTCAGATGAAGGCAATGCAAGAATTGCAAACAATTAAGGGCAGAAATGCATAGAAATAGAGTTCGTATCGGAATGGCAATGGCTGATAAATGAGACTCTAGCTCCCTCAACAGGAGGTCCTTTGGCGCATCCTTAGCGAAATCAATAAAACATTTGATGCCTCCGATAGTGGGTAATATGTGTGTCTGAGGATGATACCTCGCTAGATCCAAAGGTTGTATACTCAACGGTAATGGCTCTGGTTCGGCCTCTGGCTCAGCCTTGATGTCTACCTCGAAATCTACTGGGGGAAGCTCGGGAGGAGCCCCGTCATGTGGAAAATCATCTGCCATCTGAAAATAGGTGCGAAATGGGTGAAAAGTGAAGAAAAAGGGTAAACTGGGAAAAAGTCAAACCCTAGGGGAGAGAAAATGAAGAAAAAAGTCAAAGTCGAGAAAAGTGCACAAAACCCGAGAGAAACTCGAGGAGAATGAGCCTAGAATGGTGGAAATGAGGAAAGAACTGTCGAAATCAAATTCCAATCAATTCAAAGTGAAGAGAACTAGAAGGATTTAGCGAATAAAGTTTGTGTGGGGCGTTGGAAAACGTGTAAAAGGCTCAGATCTAGAGAGAATGAAGGTCTAGAGAGAGAGGGAGATGATTTTCGAGCAAGGGGAAGTAAGGAAATGAAGTGTGGTGACCCATACTTAAAGGCCCAAGCCGAAAACCCCTTTTTACCCTCGGCCTGCCATCGATGGCCGGCAAGGCACATTGGTGGCCGACGGCCCCCTCTTGTGGCCGGCAGGTGTCCAAGGGTCCCCTCTATATCCCTGGTTCTGTTTTGTGTCCTTGGATTTCAACATTGAAGGGATTGTTCATTATTGAGTTCAGAATGCCTCTGTGGAAGCTTGGAACGTACATTCCAGTGCACGATGTTCGTCACACATAAGCAAGGTGTATCCTTTTTAACAGACTGCAACTTTTCCGAAAGGTGAATTAGAAGTTGTTCTTGAATTGGTTTTGACAAATATGCTTTTGTTGTTGTTGCATGGAACGTGTGTTCCACTTATACTGTCGCATAGAACATGCTTATTGCACTCACTCTTGAATCATGCATGAAATATATGCATTTGTCTTTGAATCATGCGTAGAATATGCTCCTATTGCCAATCATGCATAGAATATGCTCTCAAAATTGTTTGGTTCGCATAGAACATGCCATTATATCTTGGTTGATGTCATGCATAGAATATGCGCTTCTCAATTATTGCATAAAATATGCACTTTTCTATTGTTACATAGAATATGCTTTCATTCTTGTTTCATGCATAGAAAATGCACTGTCGTTACATAACGCGCTTTTGTACACAGGCATGATATTATATATACGGTTCATTTAGCGGAGCCAGCACAGGCACGATATTGTATGTTCAGTCCATTCAGAGGAGTTCCAGGTTAAATCATTCGTACCATTCAAATCATATCCTTTTACTCTCGTTTCTCTCGCGTGCAACGCGTTCGGTTACCGTCCTTCGGTTAAAAAACATTTGTGTGCGTCCTGATGTTCATACCACCCTTCGGTTACCCCCCTTTTGGTTAAAAGCATTCGGGTGCATCTCGGTGTTTACACCACCCCTTTAGGTTAAAAGCATTTGGGTGCGTTCCAGTGTTTACACCACCCCTTTTGGTTAAAGGCATTTGAGTGTGTCCCGGTGTTTACACCACTCCTTTTGGTTAAAAGCATTCGGGTGCGTCCCGGCGTTTACACCACCTTTTTCCCCTCGCGTGTGGGACACGTTGGGATTGTTCGTTTTGGTTACAAACATTTGGGTGCATCCCGATGTTCACACCATCCTTGTTTTCTTCTGTGTGCAACGCGTTAGGATCTTGTTCGACATCTCGAGTGCACCCGATGATTTTGTTGCTCTTCGTCTTTCCTGTGCGTCGCGTAGTTAAGCTTGCATAATTTTCTTACATCCTTTTTGCATGAAATGTGGTTTGGCTCGTAATTCCTATGTGTGGCGTGTTTGCTTACTCCTTCTTCTCATGATTGAGATTTCTGTGTCCTATTTCAGTCTGTTTAAATGTGGCATTTTCATTGCATTGCATTTGCATTTAAATGTTTCATTGCACGATCTCATTGCATGATCATAAGTTGTGTTCTTGCATCATACATATCATTTGCATCTTGCCCCAGAACTACGCTTGTTTGATTCCTTGCAAAGGGATACGTAGGCAGCCTGCGGGCACAACCATTTGTTTTCTGTTTTGATTATTTGTCCAAGTCTTACAACCTTGTCAAAATAGGTCGTCTCTGGGCTTTGACATTCACTCATGTCATTTCATGACTTCAAGTTTGGTCAAAGAGGGGCAACTGTAGACACCCCATTTTTGATGGCTCTTTAAGACTTGGATGTTCTTGCAGGTACATCTGTGGACGCGCCCCGAGGGACTTATGCTTCCACAGTTCGGACTCGTTTTAGTTACGGTTCTAAATCTGAACCAAAGAGTCCAAATCTGGCAAATCGTTTTGAGAAACAGATTTTTTTGAAAGAAGTGCCAAACATGGACTGCTTTGCCAGATACAGAGTCGCCACCTAAATATTTTTTAATGGGGGAATTTAGGAAACCCTGACTCGGTGCCAAAGGCCACGTGTCCGTCATCACCAAAGTTGCCTCGGCTCGGGAACTTGGGTACGATTGGGGAAGGTCAGCTATGAGCACCCCCTCTCGCCCGATCCGAAGATCGGCCTCTACTAACCGTGATATCCTATTTTGAAAACATTATGCATTCTTATTCCAGTTAATTAGCTAGAATTACTATGTGATGCGCACAACACAAAAGTATAGACTAGATTGCCTAATTTGGAACGAAGCGTTGCATATCCGTTTGTTTGGAAAACGTTTTGGAATTTGCTACTCGCAAGTAGGCTAAAATACGGATTTCAATGAGTTGTTCCAACTCAAACAATCCAACCTTCACCCACAGGCATTCAGGCAGTTTATATCACATAAGCATCTAGCCACATAGTAAGCATGCTGTCATGTTAACATCCACACTCATGCGAGATGCTAAAGCATAAAATACTTACAATGTACTCCGCGCCAAAACAAGAACATGTTAGCATCATGCATGATCCAAGTCCATGTTTAAATGGCTAATGCAACGCATACGAATGTCACTAGAATAGGCTCGGCTAATCTATGAATGACATGTGAAAATGCACAAGTAGCATGTATTCAAGTTAGATTTGAAATACTTATGCAGTTAATATGATGCGCCGAGCCCGGTGCATGCAATACTAATGAATGATGCACGCATGCATAGCATAAGGTATGCTAAAGTAAACATGTCCTAATACTAACCATCAAAGCAGGTAAGTAAAAAGGGAGAAAGAAGTGGGGGTTGGAAGACATGCACACACGCACCCACACTTATTACAAATTTGCCCTCACTCGGAGGGACCGAAAGAATAATACAATTAATTAACCTACAAGCTAATTAATTATTACAGACCACCTAATTAATTGACAAATCAATTGAATATAATTAAGCAGTAAACAGCAGCCTCGGGAAGAGGGTCCAATGCATGCGTGCTTGGTTCCGCTCAGAAGTCACTGCCATGCACAAGATGCCTCTACTTTGGCTGTTATCCTCCTCTGAAGACTGCACAAATCCCAGGGTTGCTTCTCTGAGTGCTGTAGAACACCACCGGCTAAAGGGATTGGTCACCGGCCATGTATAATGGTCACCGGCCACAAAATACTCCATCGGCCAACAATGGATGGCCGGTCGGCACTGAAGATGGCCAGCCGGCCAAATCTCCCTGCAGAAACTGATTTGACAGTAGCAGAGGACAATACTTGGCATGGCAATGCATTTCAAGCAATGTATGCACCAACCACACTCCTTATCATGTGTATGACTCAAAAGAGGATGGGCCTCGATTCTCGGACCACCAATCACGCATTTCCATGCATGATGGCCCAAAGAATCAAGTGTGCATTTTGATATGGGATGCAATGCACATAAACACACAAGGAGGCCCAACCTCTATCATACTCACTTCAAGAGGTCAAGCATGCATGCTCATGCAATGCAATCCTAAGCATGTGAGCTAGCATGCAACCATGGAAATGCAAAGAAGCATACAGGGTGAGCATGCAAACAAGCAAAGGGATGGACTTAAACTAAATTAGGCAGCCCTCAAACAAGCCTAAAACAGTGGCCAACAACTAAGGAAATGAGGCCAAATGCACATATAAGCATGCATGCAAATAAGGCCAACACCTAGGCACATAAAGGCAACTTCCAAGCACACTTGAAAGAGATTAAACATGGACAATTAGCATGCACATTAAGCTCTGAAATCATGTCAAAATGGTGCCAAACCAAGCAAACAAGACAAGCATGGCATGTAATTGGTCCAAATACTTGAGGCAAGCCAAGGAGACTTAAACCATGACTAAGTCAACCAAGCCTCACAAGGCCAAGAGGACTTAAAACAGGTTCAAGGCAAACCTAGACAATGCTAAGGGAACACCAAGATGGCATCTAAGTGGTTTAAACATGCAAGCATACTCAAAGGCCTAAACAAGGGGCATAAGACAACAACCTTTTAAAGCAACAAAGGAGTATCAAATGCAAGTATGCAAGCATGTTATAAGGACTGAAATAACATGGTAAGTGGTTCCAAACCACTGAAATGATGCAAGGATGGCATGCTCATGGTCAATGCATCAAGGCATGCAAAGGGGGATTACATGGTAGCTATGCAAAGCAAAACATGAATGACCCGAATGACCAAAAACAGACCTTGGACACATTAAAATAAGCATATAAGCTTCACAAAGCTTGGCCAAAACACATGAGCATGGTAGTCTAAATGCTATGCATGTATTGAGGCAAATCATGGCATTACAAGGCATGTATGCTAAGCAAGCATGGTGTACCAAAACCAAGCAAAAACAGAGGTAATACATGGCAAAATACTACCAAATAACACTTAAGACATGGCCAACATGCACTTAAATTAGATGCTCAAACATGAGGCAAAAAAGGCCTTTTTCAAGGACAACAAGGAGAGGGGGTGGCCCTCTCCTTCCTAGGACCTCAAGGCACCATCCTCACCTCTGAAATCCCTCAAGATTTCAGTGGTGAGGAGGCCCAAACACAATGGTCCCGGAGCTCAACCAAAATGGCACAAAATGGAGCCTAGCAAGGCTTAAGAGGGGTCAAACAACCCCAAAGCTTAAAGCAACCTTAACCAACTATTTAGAGCACTCAAAAACAGAACTTTTATATGTTATACACAAAGCTCAAAAACAGTTGCAAGATAAGCAAAAGAGTATACAAAAATGGGGTAAAAAGGGACAAAAGTCTTACCCTTGTAGACCCTCTTCAAAAATGGTGGACCAGCTGGTTCTTTAGGTTCAAATCAGTCCAAAACCTCCAAGAACAAGCCTCAAGGACCTCAGCTCCAAGAAAGGTGTGATGGTGGGTGTTTGTGTGCAAAACTAAGGCTAAACACACACAAAACACAAAAGAGAGGGAGGTATAGAGATGAAAGATATATGTAAACCCTAACCCTAAAAACCAGAGCTCTCCTCTGAATTTTTTCTAACCCTAATGAAGGGAGAGAAGACCTCCTCTTATAGAGCTCAATCTTGTAAGCTTACAAGACAAGCTTGCTAAGAGGGAGATCCCTCCATACACGTGTATGGAGGGGAGCCAAATGCATGCCAGCTGCACAAAAATATCTGCAAAAGCAGATGTACAGTAGCCGGCCGGCCAAAAATGCAATGGACCAAAAAAAGATAGCCGGCCAGCCATCTATAGTGCCGGCCGGCCAAACATTTGGCCGGTGGCAACAAAACACAGCCGGTGGCCTCAAGCCATGGCCGGTGGAGTGTGGGGATGGCCCACAAGCCATTCCCTGCCCCTCCAAGGCAAAGCACAAGTGTTTGGTGCAAAACCAAACACAAACAGTCGAGTCGAGAGATCCTGAGGCAAGGCGCGTAGCCGAGACCTCCGGGAACTCAAGACGAACACAAACATGGATGATCACCGAGTGTTCAAGCGGTGACGTCCAAGTCTTGAGGACGGTCAAAAATGGGGTGTCTACAACATCCGTTGACGAGTTTGATTGCTCGCCCAGTGCTCAAAGTCCGTGGCAGAACACCACAGGTTTGAATTTTCGAAACCCTACATCCATTTTGTCTCATTTTTGGACCATGCCTAGGTCTTTTTAGCATGAAGTTTCAAATGGCCTGTTGGCCATCCTTGGAGGCTGCCGACCACCACTTCTCCTTTGTCGGCCATTGATGTGCCCTACCGGCAATCAATGAAGCCTTGCCGGCCATCATTGTTTCCTGTAGATATTTTGTGCCAACTGTTGCACACATTCATGCATTTTCCTACACATGTGTGGCTGGATGTCTATGAGGGAAATTTGTGTTTTCTATATATAGGACCCCTCTCTCTCATGTGGGGGGGTTAGAAAAATTTGAAGACAAAAATTCTCTCTCTAGATTTCTCTCTCTCTCTCTTACAATTTTGTGCTAAGTGCATGTTTTCTCTACACTTTTACATACACTACCTTAACCAAAGTTGCTAGTCTTTGAGCTTAGGTAACTTGGGACCTTCTTTGAGCTCTAGAAGGTGGTTTTGGCTTGGATTGTTGGCCAATTTGTGCTTTGCTTCAAAGGTATAACACTTGCCTTGTTTATCCTTGTTTTGTATATTTGTTTTGCCATTCTTTTCAATTGTTTTGGGGCTGATTTTGAACTGTAAAAAGCTCTGTTTTGGTGGCTTAAAAATGGTGGTTTGAACCTCTTTTTAGTTAGGGGGTGGTTCACCTTTCTTGTTTCCTTGTGTGTAAAGCTTTTGTGCCTTTATTCATCATTTTAAAACCAACTTTTTTGGGCATTTTAACCACTAAATTTTAGATTATTTTCAGTGGTAAAAAACTCATTTTGAAGTCCAAAATTGGAGGGGTTAGCCTCCCCTTCTTGTGTCTTATTTGCATGCCTAGTTAGCCTCATGTTTTAGCTTTTTGTGGCTCAAGTCCAGCATGTTTTAAGCTTTGTTATAACCTGTTTTAGCTCTATTTTGGGCTGGTTAGTTTGTTTGAGTCTTGTTTTGCATAGTTATAGTGTTAATTCCTTCACTAGCTTGTTGTTTTAAGGCTTTACACATCATTGGTTTGAGTTGGTTGCATGTTTTAGTGCTGTTATCACTCAATTACAGCACCTAAATCTCTGCAATCTCCCCATTTCTTCACTTTTTGGTTTTTCTTTGAAGGTGGTTTCAAACCACTTGTTTGCCTAAGTGTGAAATGGAGGTGCTACACCTAATGGTTTAATCCCTTAGGGGGTTCATTACCAATAATGTAATGCCTCTTTCATGCCCAAAGTAACTTGTGGTTTGAACCCTTCTTCCATTAGAGAACACTCACCAATGGACAATTGATTAATGAATGGTTTGGTAATTAAAATGAGTAAACAAAATTGAAAAGTAAAAGAGGCAAGATAAGCATTCTTTGTGTTGCATTGCATGTGTTCAAATCGGACGTTAATTTGAACACAAGGCAAATGGGACATTTCATACTCAATAGTGATGAAATGTGCCATTTTCCTAGGTCTCCATTGCCCTTGATCATGCATAATAGGGTGATGGACATTTTGAATCTTGTTTTTACATTTATTGAACTTGCACAATTGGTTACACGAGCCATCATGCAATGAAATTGCTTGATTGGTGGTTTTGTGAACCAAATCTTGTCCCTCCTTTGATTTCCCCATGAAAGGGAGAGACAAAGTGTGCAGACAACCCTTGGGGAAAAAACCCCTTTTTGCTCTGTTCGTGCTCTGTTGCAGCATGATGATTCAATGCATCAGTGGCCGACCGTGCCTCATCCATGGCCGGCAGTGCCTCATTTTTGGCTGGCAGTGCACATTTTTGGCCGGCAGATGGCCGGCAGTAACCATCCATGGCTGGCAGGCCACTGGTGTAAACTTCAGCAAAGATTTGCTAAGGTGGAGCAGAAAGATTCTGAAGTATATATGCTCAACCCTGCAAACAGAGCCTTTTGAGAGCAAAACGGAGGTCGTTTTGGGGCGAAAACCAAGCACATGCATCTCTCACTTCCCGAGGTAGAGCAGTGGCAGTGTAGTTTATTGCCTTGCATGATTAGTTTATTCACGCTTGTGTTGTAATTTAATTAATTAGTTTGCTTGCTAGTTATTATAATAATTAGTCTAATTAGCTTAATTAGATTAGCTTAGCTCTTATTCATTCGGACCCTCCTTCACGAGGGCATAACGATGTAATAAGTGTGCGTGCGTTTGTGTATGTTTTCCAACCCCACGTCTTTCTCCCTTTTACTTAATCGCTTTTGATGGTTAGATTAGGTACATGTTTCAATTAGCATATCGCATGCTTGCATTCATTCATTTGTCTTGCATGCACTGAGGCTCAGAGCATCATTCAAACTGCATTGTTATTTCAATACCTATTTGAATACATGTTTAATCGCATGTTGTTCAAATTGATCCATATGCCATATTAGTAGCCGAGCCTATTAAATTGCATATTGCATGTGCTGCATTAGACATTTAACATAGTTAGGATCATGCGTCTTTCTAACTAGTTTCTATTTTGGCTTGGAGTACTCGGTAAGTTTTTTTTGCTTTAGCATACTAGCATGAGTGTGATTGCCATGTCTAACATGCTTGCCATGAGGCTATGTGCTTAAATGCTAAACTGCATGAATCCCTATAGATGAAGGCTTGTTGTTTGAATTGGAACAATTCAACGAATATAGGTTTTAAGCCCACTTTGTTGAGTGGCAAATCGTGTTTTAAGTCCACTAAGTTTGGTGGAAAATCCGCTACTTTTAAGCCCACTTGAGGTGGCAAAATTCAAACCATTTTCACAAAAAACAAGAGTTGAATTGTTCCAAATTGAGCAAACTAGTCTATACTTGCTTGTGCGCATCACATAGTAAAGCTAATCTAATAACCGGAACAAGAACACATAATGTTTATAAAAATCATATCATGATTAGTAGAGGCCAATCTTTGATCGGGCGAGCGGGGATGCCCAATTCATGGCCTTCCACCTTCGTACCCAAGTTCCCGAGCCGAAGCAATTTTGGTGATGACGGACACGTGGCCTTTGGCACAAGTCAGGGTTTCCTAAATTTCCCCAAAATAAAAAATATTTAGGTGGTGACCCTGTATCTGGCAAAGCAGTCCAATTTTGGCATTATTTGATTTAAAATCGATTTTCCAAAACGATTTGCCAGATTTGGACTCTTTGGTGTTTATCAGTTTCACATTGCACTACTGAAACTAGATTCAGAACCGCGAGAGTCCGAACCGTGAGGCCTTCTTTTCGAACCTTCCGAAAAGGGGCGCGAAAAACGGCGAGTCCACACCTGGACACTCCGGCCAACTTAATTCTCAATGGAGTCCATCTCCTATCTCCTCCCAAATAATGGAGTACATCCCCTTTCTTCTTCCAAAACATTATACATATACAATGTATTTAAATTCATCGTCATATACAATGACTATCCATATCACATATTCAATGCTTTACTCATACCGTCATATTTAATGACAAACTTAAATGATTAGTTTCAATTTACCTAATCATCATGCAATTTCTACAACAATCATAGCTATCCGCCACCGATAGCCCAATACAGATATTTCTAAACAGATATGCAATCTTTATAACAGATAAATTGTCGAAATTTCATGGGTGAGTGATTAAACAAATCCAACTATACCATCCATTTATACTTTTCCCTAATTTCATCTTTCTTACATCAATTCCATTATTAATACAAATAATATTCAAGGCACATTTAGGGTAAACGTCTCCCTTATTCTAATATCAACTCAAAGGATAAAATTTGCCATTCTAACACAAGTTAACCTCACTTTCAAAACCCCATAATCTTCTATGTAACTGTCACGACCCCATTCCGCCCCTAGTAGAATGGTGCCATGATGGCCAGTAATTCGAGATTACCAAAGGCCACTTAGAAGAATTCACACATGAGTCAGAGTAAACATATGGGGCCTACGAATGCGGAAGCAATAAATAGAAGCTAAGTAGTCCATAAGAGCAGTGCTTAGGTTAAATGAAATGACATACATCTTATAATAGCTTTAGTACAACAAAATGGAGTACAAAAATTTCATCTTGACCAAAAGGCTTCTCGGCCATCAAATACAAAATACAGTGAAATAACTAAGAAGCATGATCTTCAAGATGTTGCAAAACACAAATCCAAAAAGCACATCGGCAAAACACATCGGCAAAACAAGTCTAGGCGTCGCCGCCGCTCTGCTCATCACCTACACATATATATAGAGCGGGTGAGCTTGGATACTCAGTGAATGGCATAAGTAATAAAGGGTTTACATGAATGATATCCGAGATCTTTAACCAAACAATACTTGGAACAAATCAAGTTCATCTATCAAATCTTTCGAAGCTTCAAGGGATGCTCATTAACATCAATATAGTATAAGGGATGACATTTCGGACAACAAACCCACGCGGTAAAACCGTCAGTGGCAAGGCAAGACAAGACAAGGCAAGGGAGATATCTCAAACAATGGTGCCGTTGCATTATAGTCCCCGGACACTAAGGACTTGTGCTACAAATGCTTAGAGTCCCCTAGCACATACGGACTTCCAAATTGTGCTACAAATGCTTATAGTCCCCTAGCACATACGGACTTCCAAACTTTGTGCTACAAATGCTTATAGTCCCCTAGCACATACGGACTTCCAAACTTTGTCATCGAAGCAAGATATAATACTTGATACACAAAATAGGAATAACCATTCATGTTTACAAATACTTTCCAAAACAAAGCAAAACAAGGCTTTTATCAAAACATCGTAATATAGCATTATTAAAAATACCACTCACATAGCTCTTCAAACGTCGGGGTCAAGGCGAGTCCAAGTCCTACAAACACATGGCAAGTCTATTGAATGCACTTTTAAACAAGCTTCACATGCATACAAATGATCTCGGCATGCACCAAGGTCAAGTCAAAATAAAAACGAACACTGTTTCTTATCTCGGGGAAAACATGCTGGGTACCAACCAAGTCTTGGCCGAGGTCCCACACCCCTTCGCCGAGGTGAGGTCCCGTTGGCCACATTCAAGGAAAATGAAGTCGGGAAAAATCTGGGTTTCCCTCTGCTCAAGAACATAAAGAACATGAACACGAAGAACATGAATGCAAGGATCATAACTTATCATTATAAAATCTGAGATTTCATGCTATGAGTTTGAAAACATGGACCTGGGTACCCATACTAGAAGATCTTACGAGAACAAACACAAAAACATGATTTTCGATGTAAACCTTCGGATCAAAACAAGAGTTTTCTTCAAGAACATATGAACATCATTTTCTCTTTCTAAAACCAACTTTAAATCAATACATGATATGCACAACAAATCCAATCATACAATGCAGTTAGATGATCAATAAGAATGATACAAGTAGATCAAGATTCTAACCTTAAAACTTGAATCTAACGGTTTGAACCCCAAGAATCAAGCTTGTTATCCACTTTCTCACTCTAAAACTCCTCCTTCTACTTCTAGAGCTTCTCTCTCCTCAAGAACAAATATGTGATACAAAATGATACATTCTAGGCTTGCCGGCTGACTTAACACTCAGTCCGGACACGTGGCAACGGGTGGTTGGCTCTACCTAAAAGGTGACTGATTGAAAAGACAAGACTATGACAAAGTGTGTTCAACAAGCTAGGCGGTAAGGGACTCCGGCGAGTAATGACGTCGGCTAATAACAAGACTTCGGCAAGCAAAGGGTCAATGACCTCGGCTAGAAAGGTCAACACTTGGCCCAGCTGTACCACACCTCGGCCTAGATGTGCCACACCTCGGTCTAGGTCGTACCAGTCTAGGGCAAGATCACTTGGGTTCAAGGATAACATCTCGGCCCAGATAGTACACATCTCGGCCTTGGTGATGAACACCTCGGCCTAGATAATGACATCTCGGCCAATATGTCAGAGTGCGGGTGAAGGTCAACCAGAGAATTCCCAAGATGCTCCTAAGTGTAAGAGTATCAAAGGAGCGACCTGGGCTCAAGATGACCTCGGCTGAACACAAACACACCAATAAAGAACGTAGCATTCAAGTAACACTTATGCAAGACAAGTCAAGATTTAAAATGCAAGCTTAACAGAGCAAAATCATATAAAATGCATATGAGTACAATTAGGGCAGTGTGAGGGTCATTACAGTAACATAATGTAGAAATCCCTCTTTAAATTTGGGACTAAACCCTAAGTTTACCCAGAAACTCCCATATTTCCACCATTTATACACAAACACAAATAACTAGGTTAAAACTCATACTAAAGTATAGAATATCCCTACCTCAAAGAGAGAAGATGAGCCAAGCAAGAGAAAAACCCCAAAAGTGCCAAAATCCAACTTTAATCGTGTCAAAGAGAAGATCTTGAGAAGTTCCAATTTTTTATCAAAGGATGTAGGGTGAGGAGATCACTAGATCTAGGCCAAAATGCAGACAGAGAGAGTATTTTAGAGAGAGAGGCTCTCAACTTTAGGGTTTTGGCTAAAAAGATATCAAAAAGTGATGTAAAAAATGCTTTCCGCTATCTGATATATGCGCAGTCCGCTCGAGCGTAGAGTTTGACGCTCGAGCGTTAGACACAAACTTTTATTCCACTCGAGTGCAAGAAGTGACCCGCTCGAGCGTAAAATACATACCTCCAGTATTTTGCAGACCACAGACTAACCACTCAAGCACCAGAATAGCAGCTCGAGCGCACACTCGCTCGAGCATAGGGAACGCCACTCGAGTGTGAAAAACATTCCTCCAACGTTTTTGCAGAAGTGTAGAGTATTGAGAGTTTACAACTCTCGCTCGAGCGTAAGAAAGACCGCTCGAGCGGAGGACCAAAATGTACATATCCCGCTCAAGCGTAAGACCAAAAATCTGGACAACACAAAGTTTGAAAACTAGGCAACCAACATATTCCAAACACAACCACAACAACCCAAAGACCAATTTCAAAGGTATACAAGAGAAGTGTAGACACCCCATTTTTGACCGTCCTCAAGACTTGGACGTCATCGTTTGTGCACTCGATGATTCTACTTGTTTGTGTTTGTTTTGAGCGCCCGAAGTCCTTGGCGGAATGCCTTGTCTTTGAGCCTCTAAACCTTATCTGTTTTGTGCATGTTTTTGGACCAAGAGCTTGTTGCCTCTAGCTTGGAAAAGAGGGTGACCTATCGGCCAGCCCTGGGATCTGTCAGCCATGACTTGTGATTGTCGGCTACCAGTGGTAGCTGTAGACACCCCATTTTTGACCAACCTCAAGACTTAGACGTCATCGTTTGTGCACTCGATGATTGTGCTTGTTTGTGCTCATTTTGAGTGCCCTAAGTTCTCGGCGGAATGCCTTGTCTTTGAGCCTCCAAACCCTCTTTGTTTTGTGTTTGTTTTTGGACCAAACCTTGGTGCCTCTTGCCTGGAGGGAGGAAAGGCCTTGTCGGCCACTTTTTGGACTTGTCAGCCACTTTTCCCCCTTGTCGACCACTTGAAGTGGTCGGTCAGCTAGGTGAGGTGGCCAGCTGGCCACCCAAATTGGCCGACGGCCATTTTTCTCCTTATTCGGATATTTTCTTAGCCAGCTGTGCTAGCTGTTGATCACTGAATGCCATCTCCATACACGTGTATAGAGAGATGAATGCAAGCCTTTGGCTTGGATTTCTATATAATGGGTGGTCTCTCCCCCATTTGAAGAGGTTGGATATTTTGGTGAGCAAATTTCCTCTCTCTCTCTCTAGAATTCTCTCTCTCTCTCCCTATTTTGTGCTTGAAAGTGAGAATTCTCTACACTTTTGCAAAGAGACCCTTAACCAAACATCTTCATTTTGTGCTTGGTTTGAGCTCCTAAGGCTGGTTTTAGCTCAGAATTGTGGCTATTTAGTGCTGTGCTTCAAAGGTATAAGGCTTACTTCTTTTAAGCTTTGTTTTAGTTGCTTGCTTGGCTATCTTTTTACACTGTTTTGACCTGGTTTTTCAACCATAAAAAGCTCTGTTTTTAAGGTTTCAAAATGGTGGTTTGAGTCTTGTTGAGTTAGGGGGTTGTCTCCTCTTTTTTCTCTTTGGCTTGTGAAGCCTTTTGTGCCATTTCTTACCACCTTTACATCAAAATTTTTGGGCCTTTAAACCACTGAAATTTAGAGTTATTTCAGTGGTAAAAAGTATGTCTTGAAGTCCAAAAATGGAGGGGGTAGCCTCCCCTCCTTGTGTCTCTCTTACATGCCTAATTAGCACTACATATTAGCTTGATTTTATAGCTTGTGTTAGCTTAGTTCAAGCATGTTTTAGGCTCTATTTTTACATGTTTCAACTCTGTTTTGGGTTGGTTGGAGCATTTGTTGCTTGCTTTTTGTACTTGTAGTGCAATTGAGCTTACTAGTCTAGCATGCTTATGGTTTAGCCTATTTTTATAGCTTGTGTTAGCTTAACTTAAGGTTGTTTTAGCTACTATTTTGGCCTACTTTAACTCTGTTTTGGGCTGGTTAAGTCCTTTGAGGCTTGTATTGCATGGCTATAGTGTAATGGTCTTCACTAGCTCATTGTTTTGAGGCTTTAAGCATGAAGTATTTGAGTGGCTTGCATGTTGTAGCATCTTTTAACATGTTATTTCAGCATATATAGCTCTGTCACACTCTCATTTATTTCAATCTTTCATTGCTTTTGAGAGTTGTGTTTTGAGTCTTGTTTGCAAGCTAACATGTGAGCATGTTTTTCTAGTCTTTTACGCTTCAATCTGAACATGTTTTAGCCACTGTTATGGCATGTTTTTGCTCTGTTTTAAGCTGGTTTGGTCAGTTGAGCTTGGTATTGCATGCCTCTAGTGTAGTGCTCTTCACTAGTTTAGTGTTTTTGGCTTTTGAACATGCCTTGCATGTGTTGCTTGCATGATTTAGTGTCTTTTTGCATGCCATTTCAGCACTAAAAAGTCTGCAACCTCCCTCTATTCTTCACTTTTTAATTTGTTTTGAAAGTGGTCTTGAGCCCCTTATTGGCTTGAATGTGGAATTGAGGCTCTCATGCCTAATAGTTTTAATCCTCCCTTGAGGGTTTCTACTAACCAACAGCGTGAGGCCTCTTTCATGCTCAAGGTACTTGTGGCTTAGGCCCTCTTTCCAATTAGAGGACTTTCACTTTGAACTTAGCCGGTTAAAGGACTAATCAGTAATGTAAAATGTGTAAACAAAACATGACAAGTAAAACTTGAGCAAGTTAAGCATGTTGTGTTGCATTGCATGTGTTTGGATCAGACGTTAATCCAAACACAAGAAATGTGGGATGTTTCATACTCAAAGTGATGAAACGTGTCACATTTCTTGGTCACCGTCACCCTTGATCATGCATGATAGGGTGGTAGTCCTTTGAGTCTTGTTTGTGCATTCATTAAGCTTGTACAAGCTTGACTCTTTGGCCATCATGCATTGAAAATGATTGATTGGTGGCTTAAGAGCCAAGTGCTACACTCCTTTGAGCTTAACAAATGATAAGGAGGGTGGTAGTACACACATTTCTTGAAAAATGCATTACTTTGCCTCTGTTGCTCTCTGTTGCAGCAAAAACAGAAGTCTGGAAAAAGGGTGGCCGATCGGCCACTTGAAGTAGCCGACCGGCTAGTTGAGGTGGCTGACAGCCACTTTTTGTGGCCGATCGGCCACCAGTCAATTTTTGTGCAAATGTGTTCCTGTGTTGGAGCAGATGCAATCTGGAAGTTGGTACATTGTTCAGAGATCACAGCAAATGCAAACAGAGGCAACCGCTGGCAAGGTGATGGATTTTTGGGAGGAAGCCAACGGAGCATGCATGTCTCCCTCGCCTTCGAGGCCATTTACTTGCTTTATTTAAATTGCTCTAGTTAGTTAGCGTAGCTAATTAATACAAGTGTTGTAATTAATTAGTTTAATTTGGTTTGTAATATTTCAGCTAGCTTAGAATAGTTAGTTAATTTATTTCAATTATGTTATAATAATTAATTAGCTAGAATAGTTAATTAGTTCCATTTTGTAATAATTAGCTTATTTTAGTGTAGCTTAGCTTATTTATTCGGACCCTCCTTCGAGAGGACACAATGTTGTAATAAGCGTGCGTATGTGCGTGCATGTCTTCCAACCCCACTTCTTTCTCCCTTTTATTTAACCATTTTCGATGGTTAGTTTAGGGTCATTTTTTGATTAACATACCTTATGCTTGCATGTTTGCATCATTCATTTGTATTGCATACACTGAGGCACGGCGCATCATTCAAACTGCATCGTATTTCAATACTTCTTTGAATACGTGTATCAAATTGTTGCATTCATATACCATCTTAGTAGCCGAGCCTATTAATTGCATTATTGCATGTGTTGCATTAGGCATTTTGTATAGTTAGGATCATGCATATTTCTAACTAGCTTTTATTTTGGCTTGGAGTACACTGTGAGTTTTACGCTTTAGCATACTTGCATGAGTGTGAGTGGTGCCATGTTTTGCATGCTCGCCATGAGGCTATTTGCTTAAGTGCTTAACTGCATGAATGCCTGTGGATGAAGGCTTTGTTGCTCGAATTGGAACAATTCGACAAATGTATGTTTTAAGCCCACTTTGCGAAGTGGCAAAATCATGTTTTAAGCCCATTTGAGGGTGGCAAATCCACGTTTTAGCCCAGTTGAGGGTGGCAAATTCAAACCATTTTTGAAAGCAAACATGAGTTGAATTCGTTCCAAGTCTTGCGACTTAGTCTATACTTGCTTGTGTGTGCATCACATAGTAAAGTTAGCTAATAACCGGATAATAACATGTGAGCTTTATAAAACAACATATCATGATTAGTAGAGGCCGATCTTTGATCGGGCGAGCGGGGGTGCTCATTTTAGGACCTTCCCCTCTTGTAGCCAAGTTCCCGAGCGGAGGCAACTTTGGTGATGACGGACACGTGGCCTTTGGCACGAGTCAGGGTTTCCTAAATTTCCCAAAAATAAAATATTTAGGTGGCGATTCTGTAATCTGGAAAAGCAATCCAGTTTTGGCATTATTTGATTTCAAATCGATTTTTCAAAATGATTTGCCGAATTGGACTCTTTGGTGTTTATCAGTCTCACATTGCACTTTGTGAGATTAGATTCAGAACCGTGACAGGAGTCCAAACTGTAGGACCAATTCGAGCTCTCCAAAAGGGGGCGCGAAGAAAGTCGAGTCTACAGTAGCCGACGGCCATTGGTCTCTTTTTCCAGATATTTGTTGCCAGTTGTGTCAGTTGTTGCTCACTGAGCTGCATCTTCATACACGTGTATGGTAGGATGTATCCAAGCTCAAGACTTGTTTTTCTATATATAGGGCGGTGCCTCCTCCATTTTGGAGGGTTAGACATTTTAGACCAAAAAAATCTCTCTCTCTCTCTCTCTAGAATTTTCTCTCTCTCTTGTTATTTTGTGCCTTAAAGTCTAGTTTCTCTACACTTTTGCACATCAGCCCTTAATCAAACTTGACCACCTTGGAGCTGAGATCTCTTGGATTCTTGTTTGTGCTCTAGAAGAAGGTTTAAGCTTGGATTGTTACTTAATTTGTGCTTTAGCTTCAAGAGGTAGTTTACTTCCTTAGAATACTTGCTTTGAATATTTGTTTTGCCGTCTTTTTTGTATTGTTTTTGGGCTGGTTTTCAACTATAAAAAAACTCTATTTTTGAGGCTTAAAGTGATGGTTTGAGACTATTTTGTGTTAAGGGGTAGTCCACCCTTCTTGTTGCTTAATTATTTAGACTTTTGCACCATTTTTCATCACATTCAAATCAAAAAATTTGGACCACTTAACCACTGAAATTCATAGGTTTTTCTGTGACAAAAACCTTCTTTTGAAGTCCAAAATTGGAGGGGTTAGCCTCCCCTCCTTGTGTCTTGCTTGCATGCCTAGTTAGCCTCACATGTTAGCATGTTTTTCTAGCCTAACTTAGCTTTAGTCCACCATGTTTTTGCCTCTGTTTTGACCTGTTTTAGCTCTGTTTTGGGCTGTTTGGGTCATTTGAGCTTTGTATTGTGTAGTTATGGTGTAATTTCTTTCACTAGCTTAGTGTTTCTAGGCTTTGAGCATCATTTGTGTGTCTTGGTTGCATGTTTTAATGCTTTTTCATGCCTAATTCCAGCACTTAAAATCTCTACAACCTCTCTCTTTGCTTCACTTTTTCATTTGTTTTGAGGGTTGTTTCAACCTTAGGGTTGTTTAAGCTTGAGGTTGAGGCTCATGCATAATGGTTTAATCCTCTTTTGAGGGTTCATTACCAACAGCATGAAGCTTCCCTCATGCCTTGAACTACCCCTTGGTTGACACTTCTTTTGCTTTAGAAGACACTCACCAATGGACTTAATTGATTAAAGAATGAATCGGTAATGTAAAATGAGTAAACAAAATGAACAAGTAAAAGAGGCAAGATAAGCATCTTTGTGTTGCATTGCATGTGTTCGAATCGGACGTTAATTCGAACACAAGGAAAGTGGGACGTTTCATACTCGAAAGTGATGAAATGTGCCACTTTCCTTGGTCACCATCACCCTTGATCATGCATGAAAGGGTGGTGGTCTTTTGAGTCTTGTTTTGCACTCATTAAACTTGTACAAACTTGGTTCTTTGGCCATCATGCATGGAAATTGCTTGATTGGTGGTTTGAGAGCCAAGAGTTACACTCCTTTGCCTCTATTTGGTGGTTTGAGCTTGATTGATGATAAGGAGGGTAACAGTACAGATAACCCTTGAGAATACACTACTTTGCCTCTATTTGCTCTCTATTGCAGCAAAAAATGAAGTTCAGGGCAGCAGTGGCCGACAACCACCAGCAATAGCCGACCGGCCATCAATGAAATCTTGCACAGTGTGTTCCTGAGGTGAAGCATAGGCATTCTGGGAGATGGCAGCACTGTTGGTGTTCAAATATGTGCAAATAGAGGCTGCAACAGCAAGGCAATGGCTTTTCGGGTGGAGGAACCAAGCATGCATGCATTCCTCACTTCCCGAGGCCATTTAATTGCTTTGTTTAATTAATTAATGGTAGCTAATAAATTAGTTTAATTGCTTTGTGCTTAATTAGTTTAGAATAAGTTAGTTAATTCATTTCAATTGTTGTAATAATTAGTTAGCTTGATTAGCGTAGCTAGTTAGCTTATTCATTCGGACCCTCCTTCGCGAGGGCATAATGTTGTAATAAGTGTTCGTGCGTATGTGTATGTCTTTCAACCCCACGTCTTTCTCCCTTTTATTTAATCTCTTTTGATGGTTAGATTAAGGTCACATTTTCAATTAGCATATCTTATGCTTGCATGTTTGCATCCATTCATTTGTCTTGCATGCACCGAGGGTCGGTGCATCATTCAAACTGCATTGTCAATTCAATACTTCTTTGAATATGTGTTTCAAAGCATGCTATCAAAGTGTTGCAAATACCATGATTAAGTAGCCAAGCCTATTTAGTTACATCATTGCATGTGTTACATTAGTCATTTAACATAGTTAGGAATCATGCATATTTTCTAAACTTTGTTTTCTTTCTTAGCTCGGAGTACTCGGTGAGTCTTTATGCTTTAGCATACTTGCATGAGTGTGAGTGTTGCCATGTTTCGCATGCTTGCCATGAGACTATATGCTTAAATGCTAAACTGCATGAATGCCTATGGATGAAGGCTTTGTTGTTTGAATTGGAACAGTTCAACGAATGTAAGTTTTAAGCCCACTTTGTCGTGGCAAAATCATGTTTTAAGCCCACTATGTTTGGTGGCAAATCCGCATTTTAAGCCTGCTTGAGAGTGGCAAATTCAAATCATTTTCACAAAACAAACATGACTTGAAATGTTCCAATTCTTGTGATTTAGTCTATATTTGCTTGTGCGCATCACATAGTAAGGTTAGATTAATAACCGGAATAAGAACGCATAATGTTTATAAAATGACATATCATGGTTAGTAGAGGCTGATCTTTAATCAGGCGAGCGGGGGTGCTCAATTCATGACCTTCCCCCCCTCGTACCCAAGTTCCCGAGCTAAGGCAACTTTGGTGATGACGGACACATGGCCTTTGGCACGAGTCAAGGTTTCCTAAATTTTTCCAAAATAAAATATTTAGGTGGCAACTCTATATTTGGCAAAGTAGTCTAATTTTGGCATTATTTGATTTAAAATCGATTTTCCAAAAGGTTTGCCGGATTTGGACACTTTGGTGTTTATCAGTTTCACATTGCACTTGTGAGACTAGATTCAAAACCGCGAGAGTCCGAACTGTGAGGCCTGTCTTTTCAAACCCTTTCCGAAAGGCGGGGCGTGAGAAAAGGCGAGTCCACAGGAAGAAAAAGATAGATAACAATATGAAAGTATTAAACCCAAGCCCAGAACATCACAAGAGTAGGGTAAAAACCGAGATCGCTATAACCTCCCCCTTTAAAGAATTTCGTCCCCGAAATTTACAAATTTAGTTTCAAAATCAAGTTTAGCCAATTCTCAAAATGCTTACAAATCAATACCCAATGCCATGATTCATTTACCGGTCATTCATTTTCACCGACTTGATACACAAGTCCCAAATTACAATGAAATTTATAATTTCTCAAAACATTTAATCAAATCCAAATTTTCAAGAGATTTATATAGTATACACAATGCTTCCAAAAGTGACAAAACACCCATTAGTATTTCGTATTCTCAAGACATATGCAATGCTTGCATAGAATTCATGTTTCCAAAATGCCCATACATATACAATGTTTATACACTTTTCATTGTCATGATCGAAATCTCAATACAAAATTAAACATTAACAAACAAGTCCGGATATTTTTCTCAGATTTCCAATTCACGTTCCCAAGTCGCTTCCTCAACTCCATGATGTTTCCACAAAACTTTGACCGAGGGAATTGTCTTGTCTCGCAAGACCTGGTCCCCCCTATCGAAGAATCTCATCAGTCTCTCCTCGTACGAGGCATTCTCATCTACCTCTAAGTCGGTCCAATCCAATACATGCGAAGGATCCGGCTCATACTTTTGAAGCATACTAATATAAAAGACGTCATGAACTCTGGAAAGCTGTGGTGACAACGCCAAACGATAGGCAACCTCCCCAATCCGCTCAAGGATCTCAAAAGGACCTATAAACCGAGGGGATAACTTCTCACTCTTCCCAAATCTCATCAAACCCTGTCTAGGTGATATTTTCAGAAAGACATGATCACCCACCTCGAAGGACAAAGGTCTCCTCCTATGGTTGGCATAACTCTTTTGATGAATCTTACGGATAAGTGCCACTTTCTCCGTCATTTCCCGCCCCAACTTTGGGCCCAACAAAGATGCATCACCCATCTCGGCGATCTATACGGTCGGCCATACAAGGCCTCAAACGGTGCCATGCCAATACTCGATTAGAAACTGTTATTGTAGGCAAACTCCACTAAGGGTAAGTGTCTCTCCCACGACCCCTTAAAGTTAAGGACACAGCCTCGAAGCATATCCTCAAGGATCTGAATAGTACGCTCGGACTACCCGTCAGTCTGAGGATGGTAAGTCGTGCTAAAAGTCAGTCTAGTGCCCAAGGCACTCTGCAAGCTCTGCCATAGTCGAGCTGTAAAACGTGGATCTCTATCCGAAACAATCGTCACAGGGATCCCGTGCAACCTCACTATGCCCCTAATATAAAGATCGGCAAGATAATCTACTGAATCACTTACGCGATTAGTCAATCGGTCAACTACCACCCAAATGGCATCGCTACCCCGTTGAGTCCTCAGAAGGCCCACAACAAAATCCATCATGACATGCTTCTACTTCCACTCAGCTATAGGCAAGGGCTGTAACAAACCCGCTGGGCTCTGATGCTCAGCATTCACTTGTTGACAAGTAAGGCACCTCGATACAAACACTGGCACATCCTTTTTCATACCCCTCCACCAAAACTGGCGACTAAGGTCATGATACATCTTCGTGCCTCCCGGATGCACCGCAAGGCGTGAATGGTGAAACTCTCAGAGTACTTCCTTTTGGCAAGACTCCGGCACAAACAAGCGGTCACGGTATCTCACACTCGAGTCAAGATACACAGTTAAGCCCTTCTCTACCTTCCTACTGGAGATCTTCTCCCAGAGGGATTCTACTTCAAGGTCACCCTTCTGTGATTCTAACACTCGGTTCACAAGTGTAGGTTGTGCAACTTCAAAAAATAAGGCTGCAGACTTGCCCAGATGCAAATCAAACTCCCCAAGAGTGTCCAACATCTCCAAATCCCGGACGGCAATATAAGCTACCCTACTGATGGATTTTCTACTTAGGGCATCAGCCACAACATTGGCCTTCCACGGATGGTAATGCAACTCAAAATCATAATCCTCTATGAACTCCATCCACCTTCTCTACCTCAAATTCAAGTCCTTCTGTGTAAACAGATACTTCAGACTCTTATGATCAGAAAACACCTCAAATCTCTCACCATATAGATAGTGCCTCCAAATCTTCAAGGCAAAAATCATTGCTGCTAACTCTAAGTTGTGAGTAGGGTAGTTCCTCTCGTGTGTTTTCAACTGCCGTGAGCCATAGGCTACTACTTTCCCTTTTTGCATCAATACACAACCTAAACCTTCTCGTGAGGGATCACAATACACTGAATAGCCCAAAAACCCCTCTATGGAATAATCAAGCCTGGAGCAGTGGTAAGTCTAACTTTAAGTTCCTGGAATAACTTTTCACAAGTCTTACTCCACACAAATTTGATCCCTTTCCTCGTCAACCTAGTCAAAGGTGAGGCTAATCTCGAGAAGTCTTTCACAAACCAACGGTAATACCCGGCTAACCCCAAAAAACTACGGATCTCAAAGACATTCTTAGGTTGTGCTATAGACACCCCATTTTTGACAGTCCTCGAGACTTGGACGTCAACGTTTGAACACACAATGATTTTGTATGCTCGTGTTCGTTTTGAGCACCTGAAGTTCTTGGTAGAGTGCCTTGCCTTCGAGCCTCTCAACTTGTCTGTTTTGTGCTTGGTTGTGGACCAAGAGCTTGTTGTTTCAAATCTGGAGGAGAGGATGGCATGTCGGCCATCCCCACAATCCATCGGCCATGGCTTGTGAATGCCGGCCATCAGTGGTGGCCAGTCAACCACCTTGATGGCCGACGACCTTTTTTCTCCTTTTTAGATATTTGTTTGCCAGCGGTGGCAACTGTTGCTCACTGATGTGAATCTCCATACACGTATATGGAGGGATGAATACAAGCTCTAACCTTGTTTTTCTATATATAGGGGGTCTCTCCCCCATTTTGGGAGGTTAGACAATTTAGAACAAAATTTTCTCTCTCTCTCATCTTGCTTTGTGCTTTGTAGTTAGATTTCTCTACACTTTTGCACATAGACCATTGATCAATCTTGACTACCTTGGAGCTAAGGTTCTAGGAGGTCTTCTTGGAGCTTTAGAAAGGGTTTTGAGCTTGAGTTTGTGCCTGAAATCGTCTTGTGCTTCACGAGGTATAAGACTTGCACTTTAACTTGTCTTGCATAACTTGAGTTGCTATCTTTTTGTACTGTTTGACCTGGTTTTTCAACTACAAAAAAATCAGTTTTTGAGGCTTGAAAATGGCGGTTTGAGTCTTGGTGAGTTAGGGGGTGGTCTTCCTCTTTTGTTCCTTGGCTTGTGAAGCCTTTTGTGCCATTTCTTGCCATCTTTGCATCAAACTTTTTGGCCCTTTTAACCATTGAAATTCAGAGTTATTTCAGTGGTAAAAATCAAATTCTGAAGTCCAAAATAGGAGGGGTTAGCCTCCCCTCCTTGTGTCTTGCTTCCATGCCTAGGTTGCTTCACATGTTAGCTTGATTTTCTAGCTTAACTTAGCTTAATTCAAGCATGTTTTAGGCTCTGTTTTGCCATGATTGAGCTCTGTTTTGGGCTGGTTGAAGCACTTGAGGCTTTCTTTATATGCTTGTAGTGCAATTGTGCTTGTTATGTTTAGCTTGTGCTATGCTTTGGCCTTTTATTCTAGCTTAACTTAGCTAAATCTCAGCATTATTCTGCCACTATTTTAAGTGGTCTTAGCTCTGTTTTGAGTTGGTTTGGCCCTTTGAGGCTTGTATTGTGTGGTTGTAGTTCAATCTCTTCAACTAGCTTAATGTTTTAGGCTTTTTAGCATGAATTGCATGAGTTGCTTGCATGTTGTAGTGTCATTTTGCACTCCATATCAGTACTGAAATCTCTGCAATCTCCCTCTATTCTTCACTGTTTCATTTGTTTTGAAAGTGACTTCGAACCCCTTGTTGGCTTGAGTGTGGAATTGAGACCCTCATGCCTAATGGTTTAATTCCTCTGGGAGTTCATTACCAACAGCATGAGGCCTCTTTCATGCTCAAGGTACTTGTGGTTTAAGTCATCTTTCCATTAGAGGACACTCACCTTTGGACTAACCAATTAAAGAATGGATTGGTAATCTAAAATTGGTAAATAAAATGAACAAAGTCAAAGAGGCAAGATAAACATCTTGTGTTGCATTGCATGTGTTCAATCGGACATTATATTGAACACGAGGAAGATTGGAGCATTTCGTACTCAAAGTGATGAAATGAGCCAATCTCCTTAGTCTCCATTGCCTTTGATCACACATGATAAGGTGATGGTCTTGAGTCTTGTTTTTTGGCATACAATGAAGTTGTACTTCTTGGTTCTTTGGCCATCATGCATTGAAAATACTTGGTTGGTGGTTTTGGAGCCAAGAATTACACTCCTTTGACTTTGTGTAATGATAAGGAGAGTAATGGTACACATATATTCCTTGACAATACACTACTTTGCCTCTGTTTGCTCTCTGTTGCAGCAAAAAAGGAAGTCCAGGAAAGCAGTGGCCGACCAGCCACCAGAAGTAGCCGACCGACCACCAATGGTAGCCAATAGCCACCATTGGTAGCCGACCGGCCAGAAATGAAATTTTGCACCAGTGTGTTCCTGAGTTGGAGTAGAGGCATTCTGGAAGTTGGCACAATTTTCAGAGATCAAACGAGTGTAAACAGAGGCGTCCGATGGCAAGGTGGTGGATTTTCGGGAGGAAGTCAACCGAGCATGCATGCCTCCCTCGCCCTCGAGGCCATTTAATTGCTTTAATTAGTTAGCATAGCTAATTATTCAATTCAAGTGTTGTACTTAATTAGTTAGTGTAACTAATTATTCAATTCAATTTGTAATAATTAATTAGCTAGAATAGTTAATTAGTTTGGGTTTGTAATAATTAGCTTAGCGTAGCTAGTTAATGCGTATTCATTCGGACCCTCCTTCGAGAGGGCGTAATGTTGTAATAAGTGTGTGTGCATGTGTGCATGTCTTCCAATCCCACGTCTTTCTCCCTTTTATTTATCCGCTTTTGATGGTTAGATTAGGGACATATTTTCAATTAGCATACCTTATGCTTGCATGTTTGCATCCATTCATTTGTCTTGTATGCACCAAGGCTCGGCGCATCATTCAAACTGCATTGTCATTTCAATATCTTCTTTGAATACGTGTTTCAAAGCATGCTATCAAAGTGTTGCATATGCCATCTTAGTATCTGAGCCTATTAAATTGCATATTGCATGTGTTGCATTAGGCATCTTAACATAGTTATGATCATGCATTTTCTAACTAGTTTTTGTTTTGGCTTGGCGTACTCGGTAAGCGTTTACGCTTTAGCATGCTTGCATGGGTGATTTCCATATTGCCATGTTTCACATGCTTACTATGAGACTATGTGCTTAAATGCTAAACTGCATGAATGCGTGTGGATGAAGGCATTGTTACTTGAATTGGAACAATTCATCGAATGTATGTTTCAAGCCCACTTTGCGAGTGGCAAATCATGTTTTAAGCCCATTATATTTGATGGCAACTCCGCGTTTTAGCCCACTTGAGGGTGGCAAATTTAAACCAATTTCGAAAACAAACATGGGTTGAAATGTTCCAATTCTTGCGATTTTAGTCTATACTTGCTTGTGCGCATCACATAGTAAAGTTAGCTAATAACCGGAATAAGAACATATGTGTTTATAAAACAACATATCATGATAGTAGAGGCCGATCTTTGATCGGGCGAGCGGGGGTACTCATTTCAGGACCTTCCCCTCTCGTACCCAAGTTCCCGAGCCGAGGCTATTTCGGTGATGACAGACACGTGGCCTTTGGCACGAGTCAGGGTTTCCTAAATTTTCCCAAAATAAAATATTTAGGTGGCGACTCTGTAATCTGGCAAAGCAGTCTAGTTTTGGCATTATTTGATTCCAAATCGATTTTCCAAAATGATTTGCCGAATTGGACTCTTTGGTGATTATCAGTTTCACATTGCACTTGTGAGACTAGATTCAGAACCATGACAGGAGTCCGAACTGTAGGACCAATTTGAGATTCCAAAAGGGGGCGAGAAAAAGTCGAGCTACAGTTTCTGGCGATTCGGCTGGGGACTTAGAGAACTTGACTCGAACTCATGATATGTTATTTTATCTACATTTATGTATTTCTATGCATTGCATTTGCAACGGTGCGCTTAAGTCACAGTGTTTGCCATCTGCTATTCCTACGCGGTTTGCTGGAGGCTTGCTTGGAAAATCGTGCCAAAAGGATGACCGGTTACGGGCTCTGCCACGATGGAAACACAAGCCTTGGATCTGGACTACCGCTGTACCGTTTGATCCACCTTTCACTTCTTGGTGTTAGGTGCGAGAGGTATATTAGGTAGTCTTGCTGAGGTACCCTTTTTGACCAATCGACCTAGTTGCATATCGCAAGCCATAGAGACTGTTCCAAACTAGGACATGTTGCACACCCGAATGCAGGATTGTATGAAACCACTTGTTTGCATAGTGAATCCCTAGTTCCTAACGAGATTAGGACAAGGTAACCCTACCCCCATCATAGGGTTGTTTTGGCTCTCACTTACTTGATACGTGCTTTTAGAGTAAAACTCTGCAGGAATGTATGTATCAGTTGCAAGTCTAGGTATCAGTTTGAGGGTATCAGTTTTGAGGCAGAAAATTTGGGGTAGAAATCAGTGTCTAAGTACAGTCGTCCAGCTTATGATTTCAACTGTGTGTTGTCTCTGTCTAAGCCGAGGTGCTGTGCATTTTCTG
Organism: Camellia japonica; assembly: GCA_030407325.1. Classification (NCBI taxonomy): domain Eukaryota; kingdom Viridiplantae; phylum Streptophyta; class Magnoliopsida; order Ericales; family Theaceae; genus Camellia; species Camellia japonica. The sequence continues at coordinate 61,526,259 of JAPPVO010000032.1, forward strand.
ATTTTTGTTTCTTTTGCTTTATTTTGTTTTTGCAAGGTAGTGTTTCACAATTGCTTTCGACGAGATAGTTACCCCCCAAGCACTCCGGACCAGAGTAAGGCGACTTTATCAATCTAGGGATCTTGTGAGAGGACAACCAGTGTTTGCTTCGCTATCCCTGGTAACGAGACGAAGGAGAGTTAGGCATAATTCACCGGTTCGGCAACCACCTTCCTTCAGTGAAGTTCAATTTTCTGCTTCCACTTCAGAAAGAGAGTACTCACCGGTTCTGATAGATCAGCAACCCTCAGTCAACATGGAGGATATGTTGCATCAACTTCAACAGACTATTGAGGCAATGCAGCTGGACGCTGCTCGCCAAGCGGAAGTCACCACCCGCCAAGCGGAAATTGCAGCCCAGCAGGCTGAGTTGATCGCTAGGCTTTAACAACAACAACAGCCACAACATGCAACAGCCTCTGCATCCCATCCACCTCCTGCAAACATTCCAGTACCCAGAGCACCTGCTTCCACAGCCAATGTCCAAGAAAATGCGGACATCCCAGTGGATCCAATTCCACCCCAGACTTTCCAAGCAACGGCATACGCAACAGAGGCGCCCATCATACAAGCATTTCAACCGTGCCATTTTATGAAAATTTTGTCCACGGGATTGACACCCATGTATACATAAGGTTTCGGGACTTTCACCCTAGACACTCCGGCTAACTTAATTTTCAATGGAGTCCATCCCCTATCTCCTCCCAAACAATGGAGTACATCTCCTTTCTTCTCCCAAATGTTATACTAGACAATGTATTTAAAAGTATTGTCACATTCAATGACTATCAATCATGCACATTCAATGCCTTAACACATCGTCATATTCAATGACTCAATTAAATGATTAGTTTCAATTTACCTAATCCTCATGCAATTGCTACAACAATCATAGCTATCCTCCACCGATAGCCCATTACAGATATTTCTATACAGATATTCGATCTTTATAACAGATAATTCATCACATTTTCGTAGATGAGTGATTAAACAAATCCAATTACACCATTCATCTATACTTTTCCCAAATTTCGCAATTTCCATACTAATTTCATTATTTATACAAAATAATTATTCCAACATACTTAAGGCAAAATCCCCCATTTTCCCAAATGTTGCCCAAAGACCAAAATCAACAATTTTTAACACAATATAACGTCACATCCCAACCCCGTGGTCAATTATATAACACTACATAGGAATCCCTCCCTTAAGCTTGAACTCAAACCCTAGGTTTTCTCAAAACACCCCCAAATCCCACCATTTATACATAACAACAAATAACTAGGTTAAAACCCATATTAAGGTGTAGAATATCCCTACCTCAAGTGTAGAAGCTCAAAGAAGAAGTGAAGAAACTTCAAAGACACCCAAACTTGACTTGACTCGGATCAAAAGGAAGCCGACGGGATGCTCTACCTTTTTCTCAAAGGGAGTAGGGTGAAGAAAACACTAGATCTAGGTCAAAATGTAGAGAGAGAGTGTATTTTAGAGAGAGAGTGTGTGGATTTAGGTTTTTGGAAAGTTTTAGAGAGAGAGAAGGCTGAAAAAGTGATATAAAATGTCACTTTCGCGATCTAATATGCGCACAGTCCGCTCGAGCAGAAGAGTCTACGCTTGAGCATCAGACACAAAGTTTTGTTCCACTCGAGCGCAGAATACACACCTCCAGTACTTTTGCAGACAACAAACAAACCGCTCGAGCGCAAGAATGGACGCTCGAGCGTAAGAAACACCGCTCAAGCGTAGAAAACACACCTCTAGTATTTTTGCAGACGCGCAAAGTACTGAGTGTTTGCAAACCCCACTTGAGCGCAAAAAGGCCCGCTCAAGTAGAAGATCAAAATTCTAGGCAACAACATCTTAGATTAGCTAGCAACAAGCAGAAGATCAAAATTCTAGGCAACAACATCTTAGATTAGCTAGCAACCAACCTATTCTAAACATGCCCGAGACATTCCAAAACTCAAATTCAAAGAGGAAAAGCAGGAAAAGACATAACTAACAACATTAAACCACATGATCCGAGTCCGGAATACAACAAAGGTCAGGTCAAAACTGGAATCGCTATACGGAGGGCATGAAATTGGATTTGGGGTTTCTGGGACTCATTGGTGCAGTTTGGGGACTAAAGGCAAAATTACACGTACGGGAAGTGTGGGGGAACGTGCGGAAATAGGGCCGCACATGTGGTGAGAAAGGGAAATTTTGGGTTGGCTACTACATCATATACAAGTGCGGGAGGAGGTGCAAAAGAGAGTGCTGCACGTGCAGGGGTGAAGGCTGCACGTGCGGGAAGTACATGCCGCATGTGCGAGAAAAAGCGTGCACGTGCAGGAAAGCGTTGAGTCTAAATTTTTTTTCCTTTTTTTCTTCTTGGGCTGAATGTATATCATTTTTTCATCATCCCTGTCTCTCCAAAAACTCTTTTCTCTCCATTCTCTCTACATTTCCTACATCAAACTAGATTGAATCCTTGATTTCTTCAAATCCATTAGAGTTTTGATCCTAGTCCCTTCATCAAAGTTGGATAACTTCTCGAGGACTACGTTTTGTGTGGTGGAGATCAAGTTTCAACACTGTTGATTTTGGGGGTTTCATCTCACTTCTTCTTCAAAATTTGAGGTAGGAATTTTCTTAGAGTTACATATATATTTTTGCAAGATTATGTTGATTTGGAACTCTTTTGGGAAGTATAGAAACTTTGATTTTGGCTTATGTGTTGTGAATGATTTTAAAGGTGGGTTTCCATAATGTTTTTTTAAAAAATCCTTGAGATTGTGAGTTATATTCTTGTAGAGAAGTGTTAGCTTGAAATAATTTCTTTCAAAATGAGAAGGAAACCTAGTTTACGGAAAACCCTAGAAATTTGGGAAATTTTGATAAAATGTGGTGATGTTATGAAATTTATATTTGACTAATATTATGACAAATGTTGACATGAGGAATTTCATTGTATATGAGAATTACTGGGTTTGGAAGTTTGTTGTTCAAAATATTGATCTACTCATGAAATGAGAAAGTTGATGGAAATGCATGAAATGTGGAATGTGTTGCTCCTCGATAGAGATTGATGAGCATATATTTATCTTATGAAATTTCATTGAAAGAGAGTTGGGAATTGTGACCATAAATGGAAAAATTGTGCGGAAGGATATTTAAATTCATTGATATATATCACATTGGCATTTCAATTCATTTGATTACTATGAGTTTGAATTGAGAAATTGAAAAAGTCTTGCATTGATTTGTTTGGGATAAATACGTTGGTAAGTCCAAATAGGGGGTGTAGATGAAATTGATTAAGTTGGCCTCAATGTCTAGGGTGAAAGACCGAAAACACGCGTGGATGAGGTACCACATGCCTTTCGGTTAGCTACCAGTAAAGTGGGGGTTTGGTAGTGCTAGTTATGCCTACTTGCAGACACCAACTTAGGGATTACCTGAGTCGTATTTACCGCCCCTTGATCTTGATGTAAAATTATTGAATTATTAAATTTTCAAGTTTTCATTGAGCATGATGGTTTTCGAAAAGATGATACAACGACCTTGTTTTAAAGCATGCCATAGCATATGCATTTCATCTTGTGAGAATTGTATAAAATGTATATACTTTGTTAAGAATTTCCTACTGGGCTTTATGCTCACCCTATTGGATTTTGTGCAGGAAAAAATGTGGTGATTCTGTCAAACTAAGGGCGTGGATGTGTATGTTCAGAGCACAAGGCTCTTGTTTTGTTGTGATTATATTTTGCAAGCCAAGGGCTATATTTGTATGGGTTCGGGCAACGATTTTGTGTAACCGAGCTTAAGCCTTGGACTTTGTTGCCCTTGAGGGCATTTGTTTATTTTTTACTGGATGTTTTATATGCTATAGATTCATGTACTAGAGTCGTTGAATGTATCTTTGCATTTAGAACTATTTTGTAAATCTCTTATGATTAAATATGCAAGTGTTGGAGATTTATTTTTGGTCTATCGTACGGAGCGATGATTGGTGTACTTTTATTGTGTATTTTGTGGGGCATTACATGATTAGCCATCCCAACTCCTAAACTTCGCGAGCATTGGCGAAGGAGCTAATGGATTGGGTTAGGTGAGGTCTAAGTTGTTGGAGGTAACATTCTCCCACTCTATTTATTTGTTTTTTAATTTTTTTTTTTTTTCTTGTGTGATTCTCTTTCTCTGCTGTTGGTTTGGTTTTGGTTTCGGTTTTAGTGAGGTTTATGTGTTTGTTTACAGGTTTGCATGGGAGAAAAGAATTATTGGTGATCATGGTTGCAATCGAAGTATCTATATCCATTCTGTTTCAAGGATTTTGATCGAATTTTGTTTTTTTAATGAAAATCATAAAATTGAAGTAAAAAAATGGGTATCAAATTTTTTATTTTTTATTGTCATTTTATTTTATAGAAAATGTGAAAATTTATTGAGAATTCAAGATTTTACTATAACATTATATTTTTGTATAACTAGGTAAATTTAAAACTTTTAAATATCATTGTGTTCTTTATTTTTATCCTCTTTCTATCCCATTATACTATTACTGTTATTTGTTAGTTTGTTAATTATAATTCAATTAATTGAAAATGAAAGCTTAATATGACTTTACATATATATTATAGTTAATTTGTTATACCTATAGTTGTATATAATAGCACAATATATAGGGATAATCGCTAAATATAATTTCATTTCTATTTTTTTTTTTTTTTTTTTGTGATTAAATAACTCATCTTAAATAGTATATAGAAGAGTTAGATGGCTTCTTTTATCTTTAAAAAACTCAATCTTTTTTCTTCTTTTTTTTTTTACTTTTAAATTTTTTAAATTGAAACATCAATTGTTTATGTCTATAAAACAAAACTGATAAACACATATCCAAAAGCTACATATTTATTTTTTTTCTTTTTCTTTTTTTAATATGTAGGATATTTACAAATGAAAAATTATGTTTGACACCTCAAATTTTTTTTTATAATCTGACTTATAATGATGTAGTCATAAGTGTCAATTTTTATACAAATATGAGAAGAAAATTAATTAAATTATCCATTTCAACCAACCACATACTCCAACTTTAACTATTTTAAGATGTTATTTCACTATAATTCCAATTAAAAGAATCTTCAATCCTTAATATTTGTTTTTATCAAATTATAATTAGATAAAAATTTAAAAAGATGAAACGTTGAAAAATATTTTTTTTTTCCATCAAAATTGGTGAAAAGAAAAAAAAATTGGGATAAGAATGAAAGTTCTTTTAAAAATTGATAAAAATTTAATGAAAAAGTTACAGTAATTCATATCGAATCAAAAATTTTATTCAAATTTAAAATCAAATTAGATTAAAAAAATTAAAAGAAAATGATGAAAGTTCGAAAATATTTTGAAACATTCATATTCTTAAAGACTAGAAATCCGTATGTGTATTATATTCATATTGTATTTTTAGTTATGAAATTGAAATTAAAAGAAATGTAACTTAAATTATTGGATTAATAATAGAAACATCATATTAATTATTGTTAAATATTACTTCACTTCGCATTTAATAATAAAATTGTATTTTGTCTTAAATATAACTTTTAAATTTGTATATTTTCATAATAAGAAAATGTATGCCATAACTCATTTAATCTCATTTAATCAGATTTAACTCTTTTTTTTAATACAGATTATCGAAATTGCACTAAATAGATTTATATATATATTTTTTAATTTTTTTAAACTAATAATTTAAAAGTTATAAACATAAAAATTAACTTATAGATTTTATATATACCACAAGACAAAATATTAAATTACTTCAAAATAATTATAATAATTTTTTTTTTTAATTTATAAAGTCTCGTAGTATGGATTATCACTAATTTTAATTTATATCAAACAAGGCTGAAAGCACAATTAAATCAGCGAAGTCTAGACGCTTTGGAAACATTTGTTTTGTTTTCCCACTACTAGTTTGGCTAATAGCTTGCTAGGTGGGTGTGTTACACGAGCAAGGAAGTCTAGACGCTTTCGATACGTTTGTTTTGTTTTCCCACTACTAGTTTGGCTAATAGCTTGCTAGGTGGGTGTGTTACACGAGCAAGGATCCTTTCGTTAGATCTTTCTATTTGGCTCCTTATTTGGTAGATTATTGAGCCTACTTTTGGGTTTAATTTTGATAATTTAAATTGTTCATATTTTAATATTTGTTGAGTATATCATACTTATAAAAAATGAAATTAATCGAATATTAAAAACCAGTGTTCGGATCATCGAACTAAAAATCGTTTATTAAAAAAAATTTAATAAATAGTTTTATTTTTTAATAAAACTTTTAGTTCGAAGATCCCAACATGTGGTTTCCGATATCCGATCAATTTGATTTTTTACGGGTATGATATACTCGACAAATTCTAAGATGTGAACGGTTTGAATTATCAAAATTGGGTCCAAAAGTGAGCCTAATGGCCCATCAAGTAAGAAGCCAAGTAGAGAGATCCACGAAGAGGATCTGAACTCGTGTTACACCATGAATATGACTATGACCATGACCATGACCATGATCAATAAATGGGCAATGGTTTGTTTAGGCCAGCTGTACGATCAGTAAGCTATAATCTTATCTTAGATTTGGGTCAAAAATGAGATGTTAGGTGAAGATTAACAGTTTATATATTGTGTAGCGCACGTATAAAATGATTTTGAATTATATATTGATATTTTTGAATAAATTTTAAATAAAATTTCTGAATTTGTAATATTTTTACTGAACGATTGATGTTAATCTGTTGTGAAAAATGACAATGATAGGAATGTAAAAAATTGTCAATAAATTTATCTCAAAATGTGATGTGTGACTTAAATTTAGTTTTTGTATAATAAAATTTATAATTGAAATGAATCTCTACTCACCTTTTCTTTTTTTTGTTAATATTTTTCTGAATAATTTTTTTGAACACTTGGCATTATTGTGATGAAAAGGAGAGGCAAATTGTGGAGGATGATAACAAGATGGTGAAAGAATTGTTTTTCATTTGGTTTTGTTTTTAAGAATTGTTTTCTATTCCCCTAATATTTTTTGAGTAATCAGTAGTACATTTGGTTGATGCCTCCACGATGAGAAATTATTATTGATTTAAACCATGAGAGCTATTTACTTTTGTATTGAAATTTTAAGAGATAAAGAGTTAAGTTTCAATTATAAGTAAAATAGAGTATTGTTCTAAGAATGCTGAATAATTTTTTCCTCAATTAAATGTAACTTTAAGTTAATAAGTCAACTGAACAAATCCATGATACTTTTTCCATGGATACTTTAACTTTTCATATTTTTTTACGAAATCAAACACGACCAATTTTTCCACAAACCATAGAAAAACAATCAAACATGAACAATTTTTCCACAAACTAAATTTTTCTATGGATACTTTAACAACTTTTAACATTTTTTTACGAAATCAAACGCAACCAATTTTTCCACAAACCTGGATTTTCAATGGGGATGTGTTTGGTGTTACTTATTTTAATCAATTTATAAATTCTAATTTTGAAAAAGTTGTTTTGAACTATTTGGTTAAATTTATTTCAAATAATTTCTGATTTTGACAACTTATTTTAACTTAAAAAGGTTGATTCTGAGAAGCTGTCCACCCTTTGCCTCTGATTATCAGCTTCTGCTGTGGACATGTTAATTTACGATTATACCCTTAGATTTTATTTTTATTTTTTTTTAAAAAGAGAAAAAGACCCAAACGGACTATGGATTATCATTATTATTTTCTGTGAGAAATGTAGACTAGTAATGAATAACAAAAAATAGAAGTAAATTCAAAAAGTTATTTTACAATTTATTTATCAAACACTATTCAATAACTTAAATTTATAATTTAGCAGTTGCACCCAATAGATATTTGATTAAAATTATAATCTATAATCCGTTAAATTATAATTAAAAATCTGTTTTAACAGCCACACCAAACACCCCCAATATCTTTTTAGTTTACAATGTTTTGATCTAAGTTAGAACTTCTAACAATGAAATTTTTTATACCCCTCATTTTCATATGCATTTTTATTTTTATGAGAAGGTAGTTTTTGAAAATACAGAAAACAAATTAAAACTTTATCAAAAAATAATTTCAACAGAATAATTTATCAAATAAATTTTTTGTATATAAATTTTTTTTTTTTTATATTCAAGAAAGGAAATACTAAAATGTGCACTCTTAAAAAGTAATATCGTAAGAAATGTTATGATTTTTGTTGTGGGAGTTAAAAATTATTGTGAAGAAAATAATAATTTTTGTGATAAAAATTATGAATAACAAAGTTATGATGTGTTCCCCTAAAAGTGTGAATGCTAAAGTTATACTTTTTTTTTTTGTAATAAAAATTTTGTACGAGGTTGGTCTATTTTGAGAAGTAGGTTAAAAGTTGACTTTTTATTTTTTAAATTTTTTTTTAAAAAAATGTATAAAAAAAAATAAAGAAGTAATATGACCGAAAAAAAAAAAAAAAAAAAAAAAAAAAAAAAAAAACTGACTTTTAATCTTGTTCCCAAAATAAATGCACATGATCGTCTTTGTCGGTGGAGAACCACCCATTTAATTAAACATTTAATAATTACCAAAAAACAGTATATATTATTCGGTGGTGCATTTATTATATTCATCAATTAGTGTATACACTAATTGATACATATAGCATTATTCTATATTATTTCATTATCTTTTAATTATTTATTTAGTAGTATGTCGCCCGTGCTATACATGGGATAAAATAATATATTATTTATTAAAAATACGATAATTATTTTAATTTTTTGTATTTTGTCTCTCGTAAATAAAATTTTATATATAAGTTTAAGAGTTTTGTTCAAATGTTCCTTTACTATAATAAATAGTATAGATAGATTAAAATTATTGTATTGACAATTAATGATTAAAATTATGCTTTGTTATAAAAATTTTAAAAAAAAATGACATACGTCTAATACTTCACTATTTTAGAATAAAAATATATGAATTTTAAAAAATTATTATATTGGTTTTTGAAAGGGAAATAATTAAAGAAATTTTTAAAATTTAATGAGTAAGAAAAAATTATCGTAACATGTAAGTTAACATATCAGGAAAAAAAAAAAGTTAAAAAATGAATAAAGACTTTCATATTAAAACTAATTTCATATTTATTAATAAGTAAATTTTAATTGAATATCTATTTAAACTTTAACATGCTTATTTAAAACAAAAATAATAATAAATAAAAATATTAATAATTTTGAATTTTAAAATATGATTTTGTAGACTTGCTATATTAACTTTTAGAAGGAATATATTAGATTTTTTTTTACAAAAATTGAATATTAGTCATTAAACAAATCTCATAAGATTTTAAAATAAAATTTATAATAGGAAGAAATTAATGATATTAAATGTAACGCCCCAAAAAATTGGGCAGGATATATCTATTTATACAACGAACCCACCTGATAGACAAACACATATATAGCTAATTATTCCATACATCCATTTCCATTTAATCCCAAATGCCAAATACATATTGTTCACATCTCAATGCCCCAGTTCCAATCCCAAGCATGCATTTTACAACAAGTATGAAATGGAAGCCAAACAGATAGTAAGTGCCCTACAGGCTTACAAATTTATCCAACAACATTCTTAGTTATACAAAATGGAGTTTCAACTCAACAAAAATACTGCCCTAGGCTTACATTCAATAAATAACCATAAAACAAAAATAAAGCATCAGCTCTGAATCCTCCCAAGTCAGTGCCTTGGCAAAGGCATAACACCTGTACCTGAAATGATTTCCCTTATAGGGTGAGCCACAGTCTAGTAGAGATATACTACACAACATATGAATCATGACAAGACTAAAGAGGAGTATGTTCATGCCATGCTCATGATAAAACAGTTTATCTCTCCTTTTATAGAGCATGCAATGCTAAGATGCAACAACAAATATAAAACCATTTCAATTTTGAACCATATCTATTACATGAATACAAGCTCTGTAAATCTCTAGGTGAGTGTCTACAAGTAAGCTCTAATGCACTACCACTGTCATTTTTACCAGTAAACTGGAAGGCTCGACACCTAACCACGCAGTTTTACACCCCCTACCTAGATTCACCAAGTATTTATCTTTTTGCAAAAAGGTACATTTTCAAACATTTCTCAAAAACAGATACATTTCCAATGACATGAATGTAATGTAATGTCCAATGCAACAAATGAGGAATGTGGTTCAATTTACCTAAGTTTCATGCATTTCTACAACAATCATGGCTATCCTCCACCGATAGCCCAAAACAGATATTTCTAAATAGATATTTAAACAATTAAATTTCAAAAATTCCGATAAATACAATCTATTCCACATCTCATTAAATACGAACAAATATACTAGTTTTCATATCACAATCACGCCCGGTAACCTTTCAAGGTCCATTTCTAACCGTGACAGTTTTATTTCAACAGATACATTAAGCAAAATAATATCGTTAATGCCCAAGAAAACATCATTTTCTTTCCAAACTCATTCTCCAAGAATTATTCAACTATGACATCCTATTTTGATCAAAAGCCCCAAAAGTTAAATATAATTCCTTTGTTTTCTTTAAAAATGCTCTTTTGGTCGCAAATCGGTAAAAATTTCAAAACCGATCGAGTCGGAGTCTGCTTTTGTTCAAATTTAAAACATAGCTCTTTCATAACCTTACACACATATTCCAAGTTTACACTTTCGCAATTTGGGCATCAACTTTATATTTTTCTCAAAATTTCTCTTTTGAGCAAATAAATCACAAATTTTTCAAAAATTTTAATTAAACTATATACAACTTTAAGCTCTATATAATCAAGTAAAAGTGCATAAAAAAGTGTAGGAAAAATCCCTACCTCAAGCCAAGAAGCTTTCAAATTTTTTGGCAACAAAAATTAAATCTGTTCGGAGCCAAACGACTCATTTTTCGCTCTCTATGCTTTGATCCAAAGCACTAGGGGTCAAAAATGACTTACACTAGATCAAACCCATGAAAAACCAACTTGGAACCCCTTTTTTTCTTTCCTCTCGGGAAGAACTCCCAAAAGTATGAAGAAAAAAATCTATTAGGTTACTATTTATAGATATTTTCTTTTTTGTTGTTTTGTTTTTAACCAAACAAATATCTAACCATATATATATATATATATATATCAATTAAAAATACATTTCAACATCTTTAATGACAAAAGTAAATATAATATTTTCTCACCACCAAATATATTTGTTTAATGGTACACACCATAAATATTCACAACTCTTTTATGGTAATCAAATAATAATAATAAAATCACAACAATATTACATGGTTACTAACGGGTCACAATTCAATCAATTGGGTCCAAAATGAATGGAGTTTAATAGTTTAAAATAAATCTCCAACTGAGATTAAAGTATAAATTCAATTTGATTCAACTCGTTACATTAAAAATGCATTTTAACAATTTTAAATTTTGAAAAAAATAGATTAGGATTTTGAACTTCAATTATTGTACAACATTTTTATTTATATAAAAATATAAATAAGGATAGGTAATAGATAGATAAAAATTAATTATAAATATAGCTATATTTAAAAGGATATGGTTTTGTATAGCTATACTTTAAATTCTAATTTTTTTTTTTAACTTCCTATATAAAAAGATTCAAAATTTTAGATTACATATGATTTTTTTTCTAAAAACATATGAACTCACAGTGGAGTAGAGAGAGAAGTATCATAAAGGAATAGAGGAACTGCATATATTAAAGATAAATAATTAAATAATTGACTAATATTTTTAATAGTTTTGAAAAAATTGATTAAAATTAAAATTTTCTTTTTATAGCTTTGAAAAACTATGATATGCGTTTGAAGTAATATTCTACACCAACTGTCAATTAACACATATCATGATGCCAAAAAACTATTAAAAGTAAATTTTTTTAAAAAAAAGTAATGATATACAAGCATAAAATCAATACAAAAAACTTATTAATAATGATTTTGTTTGGATTTTGACCTATCACTTTATAATGAGTGACATGTTTTTTATTATACAAATGACCGTATCACACCATTTTAGTATAAAAACTCTAGTAAAACAATATTAACCAACACAAAATAGTTATAGACAAAAAACAAATAATGGTTGGTAGAGAGGAAGGAAAAATGACACACAAATATGAAATACAAAAAAAAAATGGTCATAGATAAAAATAAATAAATAAATAAGAAGAAAAAATGATGTATCTGAAGGAAAAAAGAGTCTGTTTAAATAATACAATAAATTAAACATAAACTAACCTCCAAATTGTCTCATAAAAAGAAAGTTAAAAAACAATGAGTTTCATCATTCCATGAATGTAATATTTATAGGGTGAGGAAGACATGAATAGCTTGGAAAAAGTATAATGTATGATGACTAGGATTTTTAGATAGAAGAAAGAATTGGTTAGAGAAAGAGTTCACAAGAATAAATTTTTTCATCTTTTATTTTCTAAATTATAAATCATGGAATCATTATAAAAAACAATAAATTATGAGATTTAAAAAAAAAATTATATATAGTATAGACATATTTAAATTTATTTGAGAATAAAATTGTGTTTAATTATAGAATAGAGAGAGAATTTAGATATAAGCTTTAATTTTTATTTTAGTTTAGGCTAAATTTTATGTTTATATAGATCAGACCAATTGTGAAAGATATTAATAGTATACATATTATGGGAGGTGAGAGAGTTTCATTTTCATTAAATTTATTTTAGGAGAGAGAAGATTGTATGAGATTTATATTCTTTTTAAATAAAGGCTTAATTTATTTGAGAGGGAGAGGAAAATTGAGAATTGTGTGTTTTAAAAATCTATAGTTACTTTGTTAGCTAATCGTATTATTTTTAAAATCACAAAGATTAGCAATTTTAGTTTTTTTTTTTTAATCTATAGTTACTTTTTTAGCCAATAGTACTATTTTTAAATATTTTTAAAATTATAAAACTTAGTAATTGTAGTTTTGCATTCTTTTTAATCTATAATTTTTTTTTATATAAATATATAATTACTTTGTTATGAGATGAGATTTGTGTTTTTTTTTTTTTAATGTATAATATTTTTTTAAGGTATAGTTACTTTGTTACAAAATGAGATTTAAGAAATAGAGAAATATTGGGGGGAGATATTTTTGGAACTTGAAATTCAAAATTTTAGATGATTTTTTATTTATTTTTTAATCTACTTTGTTAGCCAATAGTACTATTTTTAAATATTTTTAAAATTATATAAATTAGCAATTGTGGTTTTACGTTCTTTTTAATCTATAATTTTTTATAAAAATATATAATTACTTTATTATGAGATGAGATTTGTGTTTTTTTTAATGTATAATATTTTTTTAAGAAAAATGGTAGGAATACTTACAATCTTACTAACAACCTTACTAACACACTTACAAGTTGATGTGGGTCCCATACCAAGTGATGATTGATCCTATCGAAACTTGTGCGCCTTGTGAGTGTGTTAGTAAAAATGTTAGTAAGATTGTAAGTATCCTATATAGTGGGCTGAGTGTAGTAAGAATATATAGTGTGTGCTTGTGCAATCATACAGCAACTGGTGTGTATAACTTGCTGTTTGTAGCTACTATTTCTAGAACTCATGTATATGTATATCTTGGGCAGGGTCTGTTAATTTCTGGAAGTTGGCAGCAAGGAGGGATGGCTGCTTTAGGCGCCTCAAGTGTGAAGAAAGCTTTTATTTAAATTGTATATATCTGTTGAATCTGATATACTATGGTACTGTTGTTTGGGTGAATTTTTTGGAGATCTTTTGTTGGTCTGCCCTTACGGGCTGTGTAAGGGATAGTCTTTTTTTGTATCAACTTTTTGAGCCTATGGAATGTGTTCATGGTCCATATACTGTTTGTATGGAGAGCCTGAACATATTTAAGGAATCAAAATCTGTTTTGGAGATTGAGTTTAATCTGTCTATGTGTGTTATAATTCTAAGTTATTTAATTGTTTGGTATCTTTATCCATCTAGTTAACAGCTTTGGATTTTCCAGGTTCTCTACTTGTTTTTGTTAGTTGTAGCTATTTTGTCTCAGCTTGTTCTGTGTCTGTCTGGCCTTTTTAGGCTGTTTTAGGTTGCTTGTATAGTTAGGGTTAGGGCCTGGGCATGCCCCTTGTATTTGTGTATATCTTCTGTTTTTATTTTATGACTTATTCACCAAAAAAAAAAAAAGATTGCAAGTATCTCTAACATTGTTGTTTTTTTAATGTATAGTTATTTTGTTATAAGATGAGATTTAGGAAAGAGAGAAATATTGGAGGTAGAGATTTTAGGAACTTGTAATTCAAAATTTTAGGTGATTTTTTATTTATTTTTTAATCTATAATTACTTTGTTAGCCAATAGAATTATTTTTAAATATTTTTAAAATCACAAAAATTAACAATGGTAGAATGAAACTTTGGAATTCTCACAAGCCTTCTCGAAATCCTATTTTCCTTAGATATAGATTAGTATTTTTTTACTTGTTAGCATTTTCCTAATTCAAATACTCTGTTTACTGTTCCCATAAGTTTGACATAGACTCTTGTCAATATAATGGTAACAATGAAGACAATATTATATACTACTGTGAAAAGGCCTAAGTTTGTTTAGGCCTCCTTTTGGCTTCTGTTTCTGTTTATTTCCTTTCTGTAATCCTTTCTTTTGAATCAAAAAAAAAAGTGGATGTGCTGCGCGATATGCGCGCAAATGATGCCCATTACAAAAATGTATAATTTAAAATAAGTGAGTGAGATAATTAGATATATTTTTTTATTGATAATTTATTTTATTTATTTTTGTTACAAAAAGATAGTTAAAAATTCAAAAACATCACTAAAAATGTTAAAAAGCCAAAGAATTATACAAAAGTAAAAGATTTTTTTTCTCTCCATTTTTTACACTTTTTTTTCTTTAAAAAGTTAAAAATCATTCTAAATATACTAATTTTTTCACCTCATATTTTAGTCAAAAAATTACCAAAATAGTCTATTCCTAAACTAAACATCAATTTTTTATTTTTATTTTTGTTTTAAAAGAAATTCTATTTGTAAGGTCTTTTAAACATTCAAAATTTAGGAGTAAAAACTATAGGTCACAACTCAATTGAAAAAAATCAATTTAAAATAAAAAAATATTAGTTGAGTTAAATATTAGTTTAAATATAAATTAAAAATAAATAAATAAATAATCAAACTCATTTTTTTTAAATATTAGTTTTTTGTACATATTCATTTTTTGAGTTAGAAATCATTTACAAATTTAAAAATATAGGCAAAATTCATATTACCCCTGTGATTTGAGACTGGAGTATTTTACCACTTTATAATTCAAATATAGCTAGAAAGTCTCCTTTATGATTCAAATATAGTTAGAAAGTCCCCATATAGTTTTGGACTAAAGTGATACCGTTAATTTTTCCATCCAAACTAATAAAAGGTGTCACACTCATTATTTTGTAGAGCAGACTTAATTTTTTGAAAATATAAATTGAAATTAACAAAACAAAAAGACATACTTACCTCCATTTTCTCCAAACGTAAAATGAGATTAAGATGATATTAGAAATAAAATACAATTAAAGATTGATGTAAAATATAAAATATAATTAAAAGTTAATTTAAAATATAAAATAAATAATAATTAAGGATTGATTTAAAATATAACTAAATTAAAGTTAGATTAAAAGGAGGAATTATAATAAATAATTAAGAATTTATGATTAATTGAATTAATATTAAATTATGTGTATGTGAGATGAGAGAAAAGGGAAAAAAAAAAAAAAAAAAGGAAAAGAAAAAAGGATGGGGTTTGTGGGTATTATAGCCATTTCACAATTATAGTTAAGGAAGTTAACAATTGTACTTTGGTCCAAAATCATATTAGACACTTTTTGACAATATTTGAATCATAGAAGAATAAAGTGGTCATGGCTTAAACCACAAATGAGTAAAATGAATTTTTTTCTTAAAATATTTAAAACAATTATTCAAAATTTTATTTATTTATTTATATAAATATCCATTTGTAGTAGAGGAGTCAAAACCCCAATTTTGATATTAAATTTTAACTTAAGGATTAAAAATGTACACCATAAGATAAGGTACAGAAATCAATGTAAACTATAAATATAAGTGCTATCTAAACCAAGAGAAGAAAAAAAGAAAATATAGTTGTGGCAAAGAAAAAAAAACTTTAAAAGAAAATTAACACCATAAAAATTCAAACATAAATGTGATTCAAACATATAATTATCGAAATCTAATCATCTTGATTTTTTATATGAATATTTTTATCAATGAGCATTAAAAAATGAACAATTTGGATTACAGAGATTTGGCTCACAAAGGGCCCACTAAGCCCAAAATACTCTCTCAAATTAAATCCCAAACATGAAAGAAACCAAAACACATTAAAAAAATTCTAAACGCAGCCTTATAGTTATCTATTTATTAATTTTAGTTATTTTACCTTATAATACTATTACCAATACTTATTTAGAGAAATATTATACTACACAACACCCCTATCTCTTAAAATGGACAATAATTGTAAATTTAAATTTAAATTTAAACCTTTCATTCTATAAAATAAAAAAAGTGATTTGTTTATGTATTCATCGACGAAACTGATTTTTTGCACAAACGGCCTTCATTATTAGCCTAAAATGGAGCCTAAAAAATAAAGTATTAGGAAGTATAGAGAATAAGAGTATGGAGGGGAACCATACCCATTACATTATTCACTACCCTTGAGGTTTAGAAAAAATACAATGTCACACTTTTAACATAATTAAATTAAATATAATTAGCCTCACATTTTTTTCATAATTATATTAATCTTCCTTTCTGTATGGTTAAAGCAATCAAAAGTAATGTCAATAGTAGGGCAAAGATAATATGATAAAATTATTCTTTTATTCAAACAACTTATATCAAAAATAGCCTAAGTATTATGGAAGTTAAAATTTTAAAAGATATTAATATAATTATATCAAAAATATCCGATTAACTGTACATTTTTTGAACTTTTAATTTATCAATAAAAAAAATATAATATAAAAAGACCATTGCATATATATAGGGATGGATGCTCTCTCAAATTCCATGAGAGCGTCCAATCCTCAATATGGGTTTAATATTAGTGTCGTCAATGTCATGGACTCTGTTTCAGTTGATGCATGTTGTTGTTGTTGTTGTTCTCATGGGGTGTTCGTGTTTGGGTGGTTCAGGCTCTAGTACTCATCTTCATCATGTTCATGTAGCTGGGAATGAGACGGATCGTCTAGCCTTGCTCGCATTCAAGGCTGAAATAACCGGTGATCCCTTCGGGGCTCTAAACTCGTGGAATGAATCCATCCACTTCTGTCAATGGGCTGGCATAACATGTGGCCGACGACACCAGAGGGTGACTAAGTTGAAACTGGATCATCAAAAATTGACAGGCTCAATTTCGCCCCACATTGGAAATCTGAGCTTTCTTAGGGAGCTGTGGTTGCGTAACAATAGCTTCACTCATCAAATCCCCCCTGAACTTGGCCATCGGAGGCTGCAAATATTGATACTACAAAATAATTCTATTGGTGGTGAAATTCCCGCCAATATATCTGCTTGCTCTAACCTTGTTGTCCTTGTGCTTTCTGGCAATAGTCTGGCTGGGAAAATTCCCGTGGAGCTTGGTTCTCTGTCTAAGCTCGAGCAGTTGTACATTGGAAGAAACAATCTAACAGGTGGCCTTCCTTATACTCTTGGGAATCTATCATCCCTTATTAAATTCAATGCAATTTCCAATAATATCAATGGGAGTATACCTGAAGCCCTGGGCCGATTGACAAACTTAAACCTTCTTTCATTGGGGCTGAACAAGTTGGTTGGTACTATTCCTTCCTCAATCTTTAATCTCTCTTCCATCACAATTTTTGAAATAACAATGAACCAAGTTCACGGGAGACTTCCCTTAGATCTTGGAATTTCTTTTCCAACTCTTCGATGGTTTTCAGTTGCAGGTAACTTGTTTACTGGATCCATTCCTATTTCAATATCAAATGCAACCAACCTATATGACCTTCAGTTGGGAGATAATAAATTTATTGGAAGAGTGCCTCCTTTGGGAATGATGCACAATCTTGGGGTGTTAAACTTTGAACACAATCATCTTGGAACAGGGGAAGCTGGTGACTTGAATTTTCTTAGTTCATTGCCCAATGCCACCAATTTGAACTTTTTGGGGCTGCACTTCAACAACTTTGGAGGGGTGTTGCCAGAATCAATTGGCAATTTGTCCACTAATCTTCGTGTCCTTATATTGCAGAACAATAAAATAGGTGGGAGCATCCCAACCGAGATGGCGAATTTGGTCAATTTGCTACGGTTGGACATGTCAGACAATCATTTCATTGGTAACATTCTTGCTGATATTGGGAAGCTACAAAAGCTACAAAGTTTGGATCTCTCGGGTAATAAATTCTATGGGAAAATTCCATTGTCTTTGAAAAATTTGACTTCACTATCGTATCTTTATTTAGGGGTAAATAATTTACATGGCAACATTCCTCCAAGTCTGGGAAAATGCCCCCTTGTAGTTCTGACTCTTGGTCGAAACAATCTTAGTGGTGCCATACCCGAACAAGTTCTAACTCTCTCATCATTATTGAACTTGTACCTAGATGACAACCATTTGATTGGGTCCATACAACTAGAAATTGGGAATTTAATAAATCTTGAACAATTAGATGTTTCTAGGAATATGTTGTCTGGAAAAATTCCAAGCACTCTTGGTAGTTGTGTAAAATTGAGATTTCTATATATACAGAGCAATAATTTCTGGGGAACTCTTCCTTCATCTCTAAGTTATTTGAGAGGTATTGAGGAATTAGATCTTTCTCACAATAATTTCTCAGGAAAAATCCCAGACTATTTAGAGGGCTTTGTCTTCTTACAAAAATTAAATCTATCATTCAATAATTTTGAGGGTGCGGTACCAGAAATAGGCATATTTAAAAATGCAACGGCTATTTCTATTAGGGGAAACAACAAGCTTTGTGGTGGTATACCTAAACTACATTTGCACAGTTGCAATGCCAAGGGATTCAAAAGGAAAAGATTCACACTCATCTTGAAAATAATAATCCCCACATCGTTTGGGCTTCTGGGACTAGTAATAGTGTTGTGTTTACTATGTCTTTGTTGCTTTAGAAAGACAACAAAAGTACCCTCTTTGAGATTTTTAGGGAAGTCATATGTGAAATTGTCCTACCAAAGTCTACTCAAGGCAACTGATGGGTTCTCTCCAGCCAATATGATAGGCATGGGTAGTTTTGGTTCAGTCTACAAAGGAATTCTTGATCACGGTGAAAAAGTTGTTGCAGTGAAGGTACTAAACCTTCAATTCCGTGGAGCTTCCAAGAGTTTCGTTGCTGAGTGTGAAGCCTTGAAGCGCATCAGACATCGAAATCTTGTCAAGGTTTTCACAGCATGTTCAAGTGTTGACTATAATGGCAATGATTTCAAAGCTCTGGTTTACGAATTCATGGTCAATGGTAGCCTAGAGGATTGGTTACATGCAAATGAAAATGAAGATGAGGTGCAAGTTGAATCAAGAAATTTAAACCTCCTACAAAGGTTAAATATTGTCGTTGATGTTGCTTCTGCACTTGATTATCTTCACCATCATTGCTCGGAACCAATAGTTCACTGTGATTTGAAGCCGAGTAATGTTCTTCTGAATGATGAAATGATTGGACATGTAGGCGATTTTGGGTTAGCTAGATTCCTTCCGAAAGGCACCTATAATTCTTCTGCAACTCAATCAAGTTCCATTGGCTTAAGAGGGTCTGTTGGTTATGCTGCTCCAGGTAAATGTATCTCTTAAGCCCTTTTCTGATATTCCTTTTCACCTTCAATTTCCAATGTACTTTAGAGTCTGATTTGCATATCCATCAAGTATGCTCCTTCGATCAATGAAGTAAAACAGATGGTTCTTTGGTTTTATTTCTCGCAACATCATTTTC
Organism: Camellia japonica; assembly: GCA_030407325.1. Lineage (NCBI taxonomy): Eukaryota > Viridiplantae > Streptophyta > Magnoliopsida > Ericales > Theaceae > Camellia > Camellia japonica. Next base: position 61,546,393 of record JAPPVO010000032.1, read on the forward strand.
CCTTCAAATGCATGAAAATCAATGTTTGGCAAATATTTTCCAATGTGTTATTTAAAAGTAAATTATTTTTTTTCCTTTTCTGTTGCACAAAATTTAGTCCAAAAAATATGAAACTCAAAGGAATGCAAGTTCTTAATTACATTAGTTTCTTGCTTATAATATACAATCCCATGTTTTAGAGGATTTTCCATACATCTCCATCTTGTTGTCAGCATATCATAATCCATATAATTGTATTTACATTTATTTTTGCCTTCAAATCTTAGTATTTTTCTTGGCGCAAAATGTGAAAGCATAACAATGTACAATATCTAACTTTTGTTCATCTCCTATGTGTGTAGTCATAGGATAACATAAAGAGAATATTAGAAAATCCTCTTTTGCTAATTTCAATCCTCCTATCTATTTCTTTTTCGTTAATAAGTTTGATGAATACAAACCTAATTGGATAAGTTAAACTGTCACCCATGCTTCAACTGCTTATTTCTTAAGAAGATATTGAACCATCAACTATTTGGTTTCATAAATATCACTGGGAAACAATCAAACCTGTTTCAAGTTGGGCCTTTCTCATGACACAAGCAGACAAACCAAATATTGTTATCTCACCAAGAAGACATATAATTCTTTCCTATCTTACTTTAAACAATAAAGTTTTTTATGCTCTAAACTTGTTTTCTACAAAGAGTTATCTGTAGAAGGTACATTACTATTACTATTATTTGATATGCTTCTGACCAAGCATCTTTAAAATTGTATTTACTTTGAATGATGCATCAATTGCAGAGTATGGTATGGGAAATGAGGTGACGACATTTGGTGATGTATACAGTTATGGTATCTTCTTATTGGAAATGTTTACGGGGAAGAGACCTACTGATAACATGTTTAATGCTAGTCTGAGTCTCCATAACTTTGCTAAGATGGCTTTACCTGAACAAATAGCTAGTGTTGTTGATCCAACACTAATTCAACAAAGAGAAATTGGGGAGGGAAGCTCAAGCACCGAAAACACTCAGAATCAGAGCTCTACTGGCAGTCATAAAATTTATGAGTGCTTGATTTCAATACTAAATATTGGAATTGCATGTTCACAAGAACTACCAAGAGATAGACCAACCATTAATCATGTTGTTACTCAGTTGCTTGTGATCAAGAACAACTTTCTTGGAACTGATGGAGTTCATGGAGGAAGAAGAGCTAGAATTACAGTGTGAGCATGAGTAGGTATGACCTTGTCACTTTCTTAGTAACTGAAGATTATACCTGCATTTATTACTGAAACTGTCGCAATTCTACACTAAGCCAACAAACTTTAGTGTGTCTTGTGGCATATAAATCATAACACCTTAGATATGCTATACTTCACCCAAATGACCGCATTCCTAAACATTGACATTTTAAAGGTGACAAAAAATCAGTTATGGTTCCTGTCAAGCATGATGGTTTCATTACCAAATGGAAATTCTTTTTTTCTTTGGTTTTTTATTTTCATTCCGTCAAAACTACGGTTCTTCTGCAAACTTGAGCAAATAATTCAACTAGATTCACATTACAAATATGACTAAGAATAATACATAAGCAAAAATCAATCAATATTAATCAACCTCTATTGCCAAAATCTTATTCCACGATTCTAGAACCTCAGCTCTCATAACTTCAGAGTTGCAAAGTTCTTTCCCCAATAATCCCCTCCAACTTAATCTGCAAAACAAAATTGGTTAGAAACTGGAAGCATTTGAATGTCTTGACACAACTATGGTGGTTAGTGCACTTTGGCTATACACTTAATGGAATTGATGGAAATGTAACTTCAAGTTTTTAATCTGCATATGGCTAGGGTTGAAAAATAAACCAACTGATGGAGTATTGTGCAACTACTTTGTTTTAATCCCTTTCAAAGCCTTAAAGGCTTATCTATTCCTAAGGAGGGCAGCGTTGTTTAGGTTGCACTAGTTGCCGAAGAAGAAAGACAAAAGGCAAACTGACATTGTGTTGCATGTATTATGGGTTACACTCATTCCATGAATTTTGCATTCAATTAAGCTCGAAACATGACGCTAGATAAGGACAAGTGTTGTTCTTTACTTCTATGTTTTTTCTTTTTCCTTTTATGATCTTATGAGTAATTGGTTTACAATAACATATTTGTATACCTTTTTTCAATAAGGTACCAAAAAAAACTGATTTTCAAGTTGCTTCAGCTTTTTTTTTTTGTGGCTTATTTTAAATGTTTATCATTTCTCATGATACTGTTTGAAGTTTAACTAAGTCGTTTTTCTCTTCTCCTAGGTACTTGAGGTCTGATTGGAGTTCAAGATCTTTGTCGACTCAGCAACTATGTTATATTATCCTATGCTTTAATTTCTTTTTGTTTCCCCCCTCCCCCCTTTCTTTTATGTTTTTAGTTTGTCTCAAGCATGCACTTTTCTCATCTGGTTTGCAATGGCTATCTATCCTGTTTTATACACTAAAATAGGTTCATATGACTTGCAATGGTTCCAAACAAGCTGTTGTTGTAGAACTTATAATCTTTGTTGTGTTTGTTCAGAGGTATGAAAGAATGGGATTAGATTATATATTCTGTGTCCACTCCACAACTATGTGATGCTGCAAATTATTGTTTTGGCTGCGTGTTACATTTATGATCCAATCCTATAATTTCTTTCCTTTAATTTTAAATTTTTTTTTTTTTAATGATTTTTTGTTAGTCTCGAGTAGACATTCAACTTTTCTCATTTAAATATACTTTTTAAGAAGGCTATGACTTGCAATGGCTATTCTATCATTTACTCTAAAACAGGTTCCATAGTTACGGATATGGCTTGCAATGGTCTAAACAAGATGTAACTATAAAACTTTTTGTAATCTATATATATGTGGTGTGATATAAACTAAGATATGGTTTGCATGTATTATGTTTGCTTGTAATAATTAGAGAAATGTGAAGAATACTGTCAAAACTCAATTAGCTGGGATGAAGAATATTTTATTTTGTTTTTCTTTAGATTTTTGTTGTGTTAAAGCTGTTATAGACTTGATTGTTTGTTGTATGTTTTTTAGTTGGTAAGAGTAGCTTGTCTATTCGCAAGTTTCAGGACCTGTTGATGTATCCTTTTTAAACTCTCTACTTGTTTGAAGTTTATATACCTAGGGCTAAATAGCCTAGATTTCCTTTTCAAAATTTATTGAATTTATTAAACATTTACAGAATTGCATTCAAGTGCATTGATATTCAGGATATGGTAAATCTGACATTACCTTGGTTTCTTACAGTTCATTTGGATTAAAAGGTTTGGTGACAAAAACAACATAGTTACATTTTATATAACGAGTGTTTTTACATAATTGCATAAATTTAATCAAAACCAACTACACTAGTAATCCCATACATTATCCTAGTCAACCTAATCTGATAATCAAACATAACTATAAGTTTAAAAGATTAAAGGAATAAAAACTGCTTGTTATTATTAGGATTTGGGATGAAAACTTCCAGCTTTGGGCACTAGTACTTAGTTCCAATGAAAGTTTTGTTTACTCTCCAAAACCAGAGAATTCACACCCAACAACAGATCTATTAACTTAAAAACTAGAGAAATCGATTAGGTTAATTACAAGAATCATCCTCTGAAGTCTAAAGTCTAAAAATCATTTTAGAATATATATTGGTGGTTCCTATATATATATGTTCAAGTTCTAATTGTTTTTAATCTGAGTATATATTTATCTTTGTCAGTAGTTGGAATGGAATTCCCTCCATTTGCTCATTCTAACAAATAATTAATGATTACTTGTGGAAAAGGGGGGAATGAGTTCAGACCATTTTACGCCACTAAGTTACCAAGTTCATCATAGATATGATTAAGGAGTAAAATATGTATAATAGTGCTTTTGACAATTGATACCTCAAGAGCCATTGTTTATGGGATAAAGACTTGACTTATGGCAACCTGTTGCCATCTTTTTTTTCTCTTTGGATTGTAATGAGATAAGGCATCCAATCTAACTCAAATTTATTGACTGATGTCAACTTATACGAAAATACTATTTATATAGAATTCTTTAACAAAATGATATAGCAGTGACAATTTTTTGTATAACTAAATGTTATTTTAATAGAGATTTTTAATTTAAAAAGATAAGTCACACTACAATCCTGTCATTTTAAATACAAATTCTGTAAATTTTTCATGTTTGTATACAAATTGTGTAAACTTCTAGAAAAATCCCAAATTAAGTGGGTTGGGTGGGATGACCATGAATGGGCAATATATAGTCAAGACATTTAGGGTCTTTTATTGGATATGAGATCATCTACCATTCTCTTTCTTATATTTTTTAATTATTGATGTGATGATGTAGTAATATCAGGTAAGTATGAAATAGAAGATGGCAAAAAGGGAGACAGAAGATATCTACTCCGTTAATTGTAGAGAATAAAGTTTGAGAATAACAAATAAGATGGTGAAATGTTAGGGAAGAGAGGTTGTTTTTTTACTCACGAGAGATAGTAGTTTGTTGTGCGGTCTTGTGTGGGCTTTTCTCGAGATTACTTTGATGATTCAAATCGGTTAAATTGTAAGATTCTTTAAGTAAATTATTCATGAAAAAAAATAGATTAATCAGACATTTGTAGTCACATAACAACATCACATGTATTTAAAAAAAATTAAACTGCAAGTAGAGGTGGAACTAAGATGATTGTGCAAGTAGAGAATAAATTTAAATTTACCTTACAACAAAAAAGAAGAAGAAGATAGTTTGAGAGTAAATTTAAATTAATTTTTTAAATATACTCAAGGGTCTGATTGATATTTTTTTGGATAGTTCGAAGGGTAAAGTGAAGTTTCAAATTAAATTTCAGTGTTATATTAGCAACTTCCATTTGATTATACACGGTAGCTAACGGTGAAGGTGAAATTAATATAAAATCGAATAGTTTAAGTAGAAAATTGTTATTAAAAAAACTTGGATTAAATTAATTTTTAAATGATAGTTTGGGGAGTAAAATGAAATTTCATTTGATTTTAAATTTAATAAAAAAGTTTAAGGCTATGTTTAGATTATGGATTTGGATAGAAATTTGAAAAGTAAAAGAAAAAAATTTAGATTGTGGGGTGGAGATTGAATCGGTAGTGTGAGTTCTAGAATGAATTTAAACTATAGATTAATGGCAAGTGCGTGATCTTGATCTTGATCATGATCATGACTTTTTTTCTGCAGGACTGACTGACTTCATATGCAGTGAGAGATGGGATTGATTGAGAAACCTTTAAGCCTAATAGGGGAAAAAAATAAAAAAAAAATAAAAAAAAAGGAGGAAGAAGTGATTTAGAACATTGAAGACAACACTATTTCCCCAGATGAGTTTAATATTAGTTTCAACAATGTCATGGACTCTGTTTCAGTTCATGCATGTTGTTGTTGTTGTTTTTGTTCTCATGGTGTGTTTGGATGGTTCAGGCTCTACTACTCGTCATGTTCATGTAGCCGGGAATGAGACAGATTGGCTAGCAATGTTGCATTCAAGGCTCAAATACTCGTCATGTTCATGTTTAATATTACACTTTTTAATTGTATTTATATTAAGTGTATCTAAAAAAAAATCATAAACTATTTTAAAAATTCACTAAAAACAAAAAAAAATACAAAAACAAAAAATCAATTTAAAAAAAATTAAATTCACAAAATTGGAACCAAAGCGATTGGTTTCCTGTTCTCCCTCATAATAATAAACTTGATTAAATCATGCTGTAATGATTATGCATATTTAACAGATGGGGATAAGCACTATAAATAAAGTAACAAAAATTAAGGGCAAAGTGGAAAGAACTCTAAATAATAAACTTGATGCTCTGATTCAATCTTCAAAGTGAGAGAACAGATTGAAAATTCTTTAAAACAGTGCAAAACACAATAGACTTTCAAACTCAATTTGTTGTTTCCAATACCCAGATGGGTTCAATAGTGCCATGGGAATGAGACTGACCGGCTAGCCTTGCTTGCATTCAAGTTTGAAATAACAAGTGATCCATTCGGTGCTCTCAACTCGTGGAATGAATCAATCCACTTCTGTCAATGGTTTGGTGTAACATGTGGCTGCTCCAACCAGAGGCTCATTGTGTTGAACTTGGATCATCAAAAATTAACAGGCTCCATTTCACCTCACATTGGAAATCTAAGCTTTCTCAATGAACTATCATTGAGTAACAATAGTCTTAGTTGTTCTTGAATTTTCTGGCAATAGGTTGGGAGGGAAAATTCCAGTGGAGCTGGGTTCTCTAAGTTAAAGAGACTGTACATTGGGAGAAACAATCTAACAGGTAGTGTACCTTATTCTTTTGGGAATCTATCATTTGTTGCAGAAGAAAATAGTATTGGTGGTGACATACCTGTTGATCTGGGTCGATTGACAAACTTGGAAGTTTTTCTGTTGAGGATGAACAGGTTGGTTGGTACCATTCCTTTCTCAATCTTTAATCTCTCATCTGCTACAGAATTTAATGTCGTAATGAACCAAATTCAAGGGAGCCTTCCCTGGGACCTAGGAATTACTCTTCCCAATCCTAGTGTCTTTGAAGTTGGTGTAAACTCGTTTACTAGATCCATTCCTGTTTCAATGTCTAATGCCACTAAACTACAACGCCTTGGCTTGGCCGGTAATAAATTTACTGGAAAAGTTCCTCCTTTGGACAACCTGCATGATCTTCAGCTGTTAAACTTTCATGGAAATGGTTTAGGAGCCGGGGAAGCCGATGACTTGAGGTTTCTCTATTCTTTGACCAATGTGACAAATTTGAACGTTCTAGATCTGAGTAAAAACAATTTTGGAGGATTGTTGCATGAATCAATTGGCAATTTATCCACTAATCTTGGTAAACTAATATTGAGCAACAATGAAATAGTTGGGATCATCCCAACCGGGATAAGAAATCTGATCAATTTGCAGATTCTTGACTTGTCAAACAACAATTTCACAGGTAACATTCTTGCTGATATTGGAAAGTTTCAAAAGCTACAGAATTGGGATCTCTCAGGTAATATGATCTACGGGGATATCCCATTGTCTTTTGGAAATTTAACTGTGTTGACAAATCTTATGTTATGCAACAATAATCTTCATGGCAGAATCCCTTGAAGTCTTGGGAAATGCCAAATGTTACAGGAACTAAGACTAGTTCAAAACAATCTTGGTGGTACCATACCCAGTGAAGTTCTCAGTCTCTTATTGTTATTGTATCTACACATATCTCGTAATGATTTGGCTGATTCCCTTCCAATGGAAATTGGAATTTTAAAAAATCTAGAAGAACTTGATGTTTCTGAGAACATGTTGGCCGGTGAAATTCCAAGCACTCTTGGTAGTTGCTTAAAATTGAGATTACTACATATAGAGAGCAACAAATTATGGGGAATCCTTCCTTCATCTTCAAGTAATTTGAGAGGTACGGAGGAGTTAGATCTTTCATACAATAATTTCTTTGGAAAAATCCCAGACTATTTAGAGGACTTTCCCTTCTTACAAAAATTAAGTCTATCATTCAATGATTTTGAGGGTGCGGTACCAGAAAGTGGCATATTTCAGAACGTGACATCTATTTCTGTTAAGGGAAACTACAAGCTTTGTGGGGGTATACCTGAATTACAGCTATACAGTTGTGACTTCAAGGGGTTCCAAAGGGAAAAATTTACTCGAAGCTTGAAATTAATAATCCTCATATCTTTTGGGCTTCTAAGACTAATTCTAATAAGTTTCCTATATCCTTTCTGGTGTAGAAAGACTAACACAGTACCTTCTTTCAAATATTTAGGGCTCTCATTCTTTAAATTGTCATACCAAAGTCTACGTAAAGCTACTGATGGGTTTTCTCTATCCAATTTGGTCTGTGTGGGTAGTTTTGGTTATGTGTACAAAGGAGTTCTTGGTGAAGGTGAAAATGTTGTAGTTAAAGTACTAAACCTTCAACGCCTTGGAGCTTCCAAGAGTTTCTTCACCGAGTGTGAGACCTTGAGGCACATAAAACATCGAAATCTTCTCAAGGTTCTCACAGCATGTTCAAGTGCTGACTATCATGGTAACGATTTCAAAGCTCTTGTTTATGAGTTTATGGCTAATGGTAGCCTAGAGGATTGGTTACATGCAAATGAGAATGAAGATAAGGCGCATAAATAATCAAGGAATTTAGACCTTGCACAGAGGTTAAATATTGCCATTGATGTTGTTTCTGCACTTGATTATCTTCACAATCATTGCTCAGAACCCAATCGTTCACTGTGATCTCCAGCCGAGCAATGTTCTTCTGGACGATGAAATAACTGCACACGTAGGTGACTTTGGGTTAGCAAGATTCATTCCAGGAGCCATCTATGACCGTTCGGCAAATCAATCAAGTTCTGTTGGCATAAGAGGTTCTGTCGGTTATGCAGCTCCTGGAAAATATAACTCTTAGGCTCTTCTTTGTTTTCCTTTGTGCCTTCACTATAGAATCTATTTTTTATTCACACAGCCATGAGTCTGCTCTGTTAATCAATGAAGCAGAGTTGATGGTTTTTTGCTTTTGTTCCTTACAATGCACTATAATAATTTTTTTGCTGATTGTTTCCAGTGTATTACTCTCACATTCAGTACAATGGATGGATGAATGGGTTCTAAAACTAAAACTATTCTATTTTATCTCCTTCATGTTAGGTCATACAGTTTACCGAATTTGGGAGTATTTTTGCCATTACTGGGTGTATTTACCGATATCTGCAAATCTTAGTCCCTAACATACCCCTTATTTTGTTTAATGCATGAATTGCAGAGTATGGTATGGGAAATGAGATGTGAACATCAGGTGGTGTGTATAGGTATGGCATCCACTTATTGGAGACGTTCACGGGGAAGAGACCTACGGATAACATGTTTTGTGATAGTTTGGGTCTCCATAACTATGTTAAGATTGCTTTGCCCAAACAAGCAGCAAGCATTATTGCCGATTTAAGACTATTCAAACAAAAAGATCAGAGCTTTGCTAATACTTTCAAAATAAAGGAGTGCTTGATTTCAATTCTTAAAGTTGGTCTGCAACTATCGTAATGCTTTAGATAGTTCAACCATTTTCTGTTTCTTTTGCGTTTTTAAGGAGTAAAATAATTGAACTAGGTTTTCATTACAAGTGTCATCCAGAATAATACAGAAGAGATGATCAATTAAAGTTTTAGTCAATCTCTGTTGCCAAATCCATATATTCAAGATACCGAAACCTCATCTTTTGGGACTCCAAAGTGGAAAAGTCCATTTTGTTGTTGATTTCAAATTCCTCAAATGTCGAAGCATTTTATTCTCTTTAAACAATTATGCTAGTCAGAGCATTATGGCTATGAACTTCTATATGAAAATTGATGGAAATGTAACTTTTGAGTTTTTTAAGCTGTAACCATGGCTGGGGTTAAGAATAAATCAACTGATGGAGTTTTGGGTAGAGTGATTTCTCATGAATGCATTTACTGGATACGATGCCTTGATGAGGTTAAAGGCACAAGAGTTTAGCTGATCAACATCACATGTAGCTCTGTTTTGAATCACTGTTGATACTAAACCACTTGAGGATTGGAGTAGTCGTCAAACAGGCTTCACTAGGCTATGAATTGCACAGGTAGCAAAACTCAAATTAAGTACTCTTTGATACCTCAGAGACCCTTAGTTTCATAACTGTCTATGTGGAGTGGGAAGGCCAGAGTTTTGTGAGTACTCTTGGTGAGTAGCATTGTTTACACTGCACTGGTTTTCAGTGAAAAAAAAAAAAGAAAAGAAAAGAGAGAGAGGCTATTTTAAGTCTATTGACATTTTGCTGCCATAATTGGGAGGATTGCATTATGAGGTACACCCATTCACAGGAATAGACCAAAAACAGAAGTATTTTTTTATTAATAAAATATGAACTGAGTTTGTTTTGTTTGGCAATTTAATTGTGTTAATGAATTAAAATTTGATTGTGAGTTTTGATTGTGAGTGTACCAGTTTGGCTTTACTTACGTCTGAGGCATGGTGGGTATTGGTGTGTCCAAGTGTGCCCATGGTCTATTCACTGTATTGATGTGTCCAAGTTTGCCCATAGTCATGTACACAGAGATGTAGCCATGAAAGGTTGTACCGGCCTCAGGAAGAGATATTGGCAGGCCTCTCTTGATTTTGTGCTCAACTGAAATTTGCTGGAAAATAGAACGAGAAAATAGTAGAGAGAGAAAGAGAAAGAAGAATGACATGTTTTTGTAAATTTAAAAATGTGTAAGGGGTATTTTGGTCTTAAAAAATAGCTTATTCTCTTTATGGTTGTGTGAACCTTACATTCAGTTAATTTGAATGAAAAATAGACAGTGCACTTTGGTTCACAAATCACATGAGATTATGCGATTTTTTTCTAAATGATAAGGAGTTATTCACACATGGACCAAACTATAAGGAGTTAAAAGTGAAGTTTGCCCAAGATATTATTCAATATGGAACCAAAAATCAAATTTTCAGGCCAATGCAGCTTGTTACTTATGTCTCCTTTTGCCTTTTTTGTTGTATCCCATCAAATTGTTTGGAGATTAAATTATTTTTTCTCTTCTCTCAGGTTCTTGAGATCTGATTAATCGTGAAGATATTGTTGGATGACTCAACAACTATGCCATCCCAACTATTGCTCTGGCTGCCTACAACAATTAATTGCATGCTATTTTTCAATTTTTCTTTGTGTTTTATCTTAGCATTCATCTTTTCTCGTTTAAATGTACTTTAAAAAGGCTGCGACATGCAATGCCGATCCTGTCATATACTCTACATAGGTTCCATAATAGATGATGTTCAATTGAGTGAAAGAAGATAACATTCCAAATGCATATATAAGATTCATCCTCAAGTATTTTCTTTCATTAGTTTTGCAGAAGATTTCACAAAGTACAGTCTTTACAGGCAAAACCTAATAACAGATTTTATCAGGCTTGAATTGATTAGTCTGATATTTGTTCAGCTGGTGACAACTCTGTGTGATTAAACCTTGGTTTATCCACACAGACACACGGACACGCGCACACAAAAAAAAACCCTTGGTTTATACAAACCTGAACCTTATGTTTCTGCTTGATGAAACCGTAATACCCAATTGTTTGCATCCTAATAAACCATGATTTATGAAGTTTTAAATTTAAATTAATACTTGACACAATAAGATTTAATCTTTGAATATTCACATTCTGGATTCATGTTGTGGACTCAATCTCAAGTATACCTGATGGCATTTTGCAGATAAATTTAGATGAAAGTATGCCAAGTCTAATTTTTAATTTGCATAAATTACACTCACCTCTTGAAGTTTAGAAAAAATATAATTAGCCCCGTACTTTGACATAATTACACTAGTCTCTCTCAAGATTTTAATTCACAGAATATTTAAATATTTTTTAATCAGTAATTCGTGAATTGTATGGATGAAAAGATGAATGTTGGTTTATCAGTAATTCGTAAAAGTTGTCCTCAGTCATTGCCAGCAAGGGGCAATCAGAAAGTTTGGCTGGAATAACCAAACATTTAGCTCTCTTCAGCCGAGATAAGGATCTAGGCGGCTGAAGAACGTTGGCAGGAATAACCAACATTTAGCTCTCTTTAGCCGAGATAAGGATCTAGGCTGAAGAACGTTGGCAGGAATAACCAACATTAAGCTCTCTTCAGCCGAGATCAGGATCTAGGCTGAAGAAGGTTGGCAGGAATAACCAACATTAAGCTCTCTTCAGCCGAGATCAGGATCTAGGTTGAAGAAGGTTGGCTGGAATAACAAGCATTTATCTTTCTTCAACCGAGATAAGGATCTAGGCTGAAAAACGTTGGCAGGTATGACCAACACAAAGTAAAACAGATTACAGGGCATGTTGACCGAGATAGCTACCTTGGCTAAAAAATATATAAACATCACAACCAAGTAAAGAAATCAAGATTGATGCAATTAAAAAATACAGTTACAAGCAGCAGGTGAACCGAACAAAAAGAATGGAAAATTGTAGATTTCATTCCATATGAAAAATGTCCACTACAGGAAGAGGGGCCTGAGCCCAGTTACAAATTCTTTCAAAAGTAAAACATCAAAAGAAGAAAAACAAGATCAAGCAAAGAGGTCATCCAAATCTGTATCCAGGTCAACCCGAGCTTTGCCACTTGGTAGCCCGGTTCTAGCAGGTACGTCAGTCAGAGGCACATCATCAACCGTGCTTGGCACCAGTGGCTCCACCCGGGCTGTCTGACCGGTTGGGAGACCGTGATCATTGTTGGCAGTAGGGGCATTGTCTGGAACAGGCGATCCTTCTTCCTCCTCCCCTTCTTGGAGAAACTTCTGTTGGATGGTGTTGGCATAATCCACCATATAACTTGGGATAAAGTGAGGAGGAGGGTTCTAAAAGACCTCAGTTTCTGGGCCCAAGCCGAGCTTCGCAATAGCTGCCTTCCAACCACATTTGAAAGAGATGTCTTTTGCAGCTTCGCACTGCAAGACATACGTGGCCTCCCCTTCTTTGTAGCCGTGGTCCTCAGCGTCCTCCGCGTTCTTTTTCAGCTCGGCGATCTCGGCATCTTTTTTCTTCTCAAGCTTGGCCAGTTCATGCAAGTAGCGATCTTTTAGCGCGACCAAAGCTTTTTGCTTGTCCGCTTCCGCCACGTCGACCAGCTCTGTAAGTCGGGCAATTTAGATGCGAGTTCGGTCATTTTTTGTTTGGCCTCCTTTAGCTCGGCCGTCTTGGTATTGGCATCTGCAACAGCCAGCCGCGCTGTCTTACGCAGCTCTAGCACGCGCTTGTGAGCAACGTGGTTCTTCTGCATGGCCTGCAAAAGGAGAGATAACAATTATGATTAGAACTGAGCAAACAAAAGTATAATTTGGAAAACAAACAAAAGGAGCACTTACCAGCACCATTGACTTAGTTTCCGAGCGGATGGCCTTGAGCTCGGTCAAGTGGTCGTGGTGCTCCATGTCGGCTGGCAGACACACGCTTTTGGCAAGGTTGAAGGCAAGCGTGTGGTCCTTATTTGCAACCACCGAGTCTGTGTTCAAGATAGCCCGATTCTTGTATGTCATTTTTGGTGCCCATTATGAAGGGCTAGCTCGGTCAGTGTGGATAGGCTTAGTGCTCGGCTGTGTTGTTTTAGGAAACACTTGATCCTCCTCGTTAATCAACCGCTGCTGCTCGGTTGACGAAGTGCGTGCACGCTTGCTTTGCCATGATAAAGAGGCTCGGGCTGTTTGTAGAGCAACCATAGCCTCTTGTGTTTGGCCGGCTTGTGATGTCTCGGTTTAGACCCCGCCGGCTGGAGCTTTTTCTGTAATCAGTGCTTGGACAGCTCGGCGCTTGGCCATTTCTGGTTCTTCGGTTAAGGGAATGAGGTTGATTTTGGGAAGGGTTGGATCTAGTTCTGGTGATGGTTCGAGAAGAAAGTCAGTTACCCTGGTCTTCCTCCTTTCGCTATATCTATATGTTGGTTCGAAGTTCAGTAGCTCGGCCCAACCCCGGTGACCGTACCGAAGTGCGGCGCGAAGGGCGTCCTAGTTGGCGTATTGGTACTGAGATTTTAGCTGGTTTAGATCTACATAGAAGAAGGATAAGACTGCCGTTAGCACGATGTAAATTATAGCCTGGAAAAGCAAAACAAAAAGAAAACTGAAGTATCTTTACCAGCAGTCCCCTTGTTCCAATTTATGTTGTAGCCTAGTATTTGGACTTCCTGGTCTTCAAAGTTACCAGAAACCCAGAAAAAATCATCGTCATTCAAGTCTTTGTCCGGTGTGTCTTTTATTATTTTTTCTCGGCCTCTTCGTATCCTTAAATAATACACCCAACCGTCGTTATTTTGGCCGAGCGAATATTGGTGAAAAAGCTCGGCCAATCCGAGGTTGAGGCCAAGCCGGTGGTTTAGCTCGGCGATGTCATTTATTATTCTGTAAGAATTTGTGCTTAGTTGGGTCGGGCAAAGTCTAGTCTGCCTATCAGTGGCTGAACTGGGAATCGGAGACCGGCCTCAACAATGAATATTACGGTGAAGGGAACGAAGCCCGGTTTGCCCCAGGGCGTGGTATCTAGTTTGGCTAAGGAGAGATGGACATCGTCAGGAATGTTGTAGTCCTTGCAAAATTCGATAATAGCCCCAGGTGAGTTTGCTAAGAACCGGTATTTACCCATCTAACTTAGATCGTTTATAATTTATCACGGCAGCCTAGCTCGGTGTCGAAATGACGTTGAGTATCTCGGTTGAGCGTGCAAAGGTGTGCCTGACCAACCTAGTCAAAGTCTGCAAAGTAGAGATAAAAAGTGTTATGCCCAGATCACTGAGCCAGGGCTAAAAGAGAAAGGATAAGTAAACATAAACCCTAGTTCGGTTAAAGAGGTTGCAGCCCATTCTTAGTTCGGTCGTAACACAAGGGTTGGCTCCAAGTTCTCGCTCGGTCATTGGGTGAGGTTTCCAGTTCGGTCTAATACGCACCTATTGCAAAACATGTTCCTAACTCGGTCGTGGTGTTATTTTGGATCAAAAGCATCATATTATAGATTGTTTGTGAATCTAGTTAGAGTGAGACTGAGGACTTATCATGTGGTTTTTGGGGATTAAGTGGTTTTTACCCATTCGCATGGAAACTATAAGAGTGTGTTTTGAAAAACATGTGTATGTATTTCTATACTATACATATTCATAGAGTAAAACAAAGAAAGAAAAAAGATTGAGTTACTTACAGCTTTGAAATGAAAGGACGAAGGTCAAGATTGTAAGGCTGCCAGCTAAAACACAAGCTTTGCAGGTGCTGTGGCAGTGGGTATGGAGACTTAGAAGGCAAGGAGTGGAGATGAACAGTGATGTGTTTGATTCAAAAATGAGGTTTTTTTGTATAAAGCACAGGAAATGGGCGGGACTGTTTCAAAATTGTGAAGTACGAAGACGGTTGTGACATCTGTACCTGACCAGTAGGAGCCAGCCACGTGTCTAGAGGAATAGAAAGCGATTGAGACGTGCCTGAAAGGCGGAACGACGTACAAAGTAGTTGAAAAGACATTTCTGAATTGGGCAAATCGGTAGTTCGGTAGAGAACGAGCTCGGTGGAATTACTTTTTTTAGTTCGGTCGGCTTGGACATCTTAGCTCGGCTGGAGAAGAATAATCCCAAATCATGAGCTGCAGATGGAATTAAGGGGTAATTGAGAGGGAGATTTTGTGAACTAGGGCCGAGCTGGGTCCAGGTATAGTAATGGGCCGAGCTATGGGCCGAGGTGATTGGGCTTCACAACTTGGATCTTACTTCTATTAGTTCGGTCAGAGGCGGCTGCAGTTAGCTCGGTCTGAGTACCAGCCGAGGTATATGTGGGCGGGACCGAGCTAGGCATTACCCATTGAAGCACCGAACTGAGTATGTCGGAGGGCATAAGTTAGCTCGGTCGTATTGGTATTCCACCATGGTAAAATCATCTCCTTTGAGTAAGCAGTGGAAATGGTGTATAAGGAGGAGCATTACCTTTCTAATTCCTAGGAGGACTATGCTAAGGAGAGTAGAGTCCTATTAGGATTGTGCAAACAATCTGACTTGGTTGGTAGTGAGTAGGGTGTGTGATTCCTAGGAGGACTCATGTGAGGAGAGCTGGAATCCTCCTAGGATTGTGCCAGGAGAATCTATAAAAGCTCACGACAGAACTAATGGACAGGTATCACAATTTTTACTCTCAATTACACAGAGCTTTTGTCTATTGTCTTTTGGTTGACTTAGGCATCGGAGAGGTATCCGACACACACCGGCCGGCTAACTCACGTTTGTGTTTTCAGGGAGTAAAGCGATGACGTTTGGAGGAGAGCAAGCTTGATCAACAGGATTATACGAGAAGATTATTTCGTGCTCGTACAGAAGATATAAAGAGTTAAAGACACCCCTACCTCAAGTTGGGATGCTAGAATGGCCACACATGCTTGCACTTCGTTGATTTAGCAAAACAACTGATGAGAGTGTTGATCTAGCTTCTCTTACAACTAATCTTGGAAGATCTTAGGTAGATCTTGAGTTAAGATTGGGGAAATCTATGGAAATCTATGGCCTTGTGAGCTAGGGTTTGGGAAAAAGTAGAGTTAAAGAGAGAGTGAATGGAAAAGTGGCTAGAAAAAGACTTGGGATCGCTATTTTAAAATTTGCTGTCCTCGACCGACTGCTCGAGCGTAAGGCACAATTAAGTGGTCCCGCTCGAGCGGAAAAGAACATGTCGCAGAACTTTTACAAAGCTACAGAGGAACTAATGGGAGCATGCACTTCACACTCGAGTGGCAACTCCTTCGCTCGAGCGGCCCGCCTGTAAAAACGCCAATTACTGGGAGCTGAAGATCTACGCTCGAGTAGGAAAATCCACGCTCGAACGGGGCGAAAAACTCAGGTGCCACAGTTTCTCTCCGTACACCTTTCTTCTCCAACCATTATCACATCTAGCTTTTTTATTAACTTCATTTCTAATTTAATTTCATTCCCAAAATATTAGTTTTTTATTTTATTTTTCATTGTATCGAAATATTAGTCTATTTTCAAAAATCAAGAACTAAAATAATATGAATTTCTTATTTTGCCCTTCTTTTAAATTCATTAACAACACAAAAGGTACAATTATGACAATTGATATTCCTAAAAAAAATACTATCAAAGGTTAATTTTGAAAAATTAAGGTTGCGTTTGGTTTAGTTTTAGAATTGTGATTCTCTTTTTGAAGTTGTGAATTGAGTTTGGAATTGTGAGTTGAGTCTTGAAAAAAGAAAATTTGTTTAGTTATGAGTTTTGAAAAAATGTTTTGAAAGGGTTTTAAAAAGAATTTTTGAATTTTGAAAAGAGAAAATTTGTTTAGTTAAGAGTTTTGAGTTGTATTTTAAGTTTTAAGTTTTTGAATTTTGAGTTGTATTTTGAATTTTTGGGATTTATTTTTTTTAATATTAAAAAATGTTTAAGAAATTTTTTTATTTTAAATATATAAATTTTATTTAAATATTTTTATTTTGAACATTTATTTTATTTTGTAAATATTTTAATTTTTAATTTTAATATTTTAAACTCGAAACACAACTTCACACTCAACACATAATTCAATACTCAATTCAAAAATTATTTTCAAAACTCATAACCAAACACATAATTCAAAACTCCCCATTACTTTTAAAACTCTACACTCAAATCATAACCAACACATAACAAAAAAATTAAAATATTTAAAAATATATTTATAAACTAAAATAAAAAAATAAAAATATTTAAAATAAAAATTATATATTTAAAATAAAAATAATAAAATTCTTTTAATATTAAAAAAATTAGCACATAAATGTATGAAATATAGTGCACATTAAAATAAATAAATAAATATTTAAAATATAAAATATTTACCTAAAAAATAAAATCAAGAAAATTTTTAAATATTAAAAAAAATTCAAAAATTTTTAAAATACAACTCAAAACTCAAAATAGAACTCAAAACTCTTTTCAAAACTCATAATCAAATAAATTTTTTCTTTTCAAAACTCATAACTCAAAACACGACTTCACACTCAAATCATGATTCTAAAATTAGTTTTAAAAAATAAAATAAAATAATATTTTTTTGATTTTTTTTTTAAATAGAGTTTTGAAAAGAGTTTGATTTTGAGTTTTGAATTGAATTTTGAGTTGTGTGTTTGATTATGAATTTTGAATTTAATTTTTGAATTGAGTTTTGAGTAATTTTGAATTGTGTGTTTAGTTATGAATTTTGAAAAGTGATTTGAAAATTTTGCCTTTGGAATCGCCTAATATTTTTAAAATGCAATAATTGTACTATTAAAAAAAATTAAATTCTCTAAAATGGATTATTATTTTAAGACATAGCGACTATTATTTTAAGACATAGCGAGTATAAATAATATAATGTATAATATATACCGAGTGTATATGGGCACAGTGCAGAAGTTGATTTCTAATTATACTTATATCCCCTTCAAAGATAATAATAATTATTATTATAGTTATATCTGCGTGTATATATGTATTTATATCCCATATTATATATAACAGTGCATATCTATACATATTGGGCATATCTATATATACAGAGTGCTATGTACACAATTCGTATATCACTGTTATACATAAACAGTGCTGATGAACAATTAAAACAAAGAAAAATGTTTGGGGCCCTAATTTTTGTGGCTCAAATTGCTCAAAATTATCAAAACGACGTCGTTTTAACAAATTCGAGCCATTTGAGTGACAAAAATTAGGACCGTCAAATTACCAATCAAACTTTCAGATCATAGTAATCAAAAAATAATTTCCAAATCGTGAGTATTTTCCAGATCGTGAATACATTGGTCGATTACGAGGGTATGACGAAGGGAAATGGAGTAGCGCTGGTGCTAGGATAGTGTAGGTCGTGAGTAAGCTGAAGGGAGAGGGAGTGGTGGCGGCGATTGAGTGGTTAAGGTGAGAGAAGATAAGGGTAGAAAGGAAGAAGAAGATGGTATAAAGGTCAATGCATAAATTTTGTTAATAAAAGTTAGTGTGTATTATTATGTGATAATTTTTAAATGTTAATTATTAACGGCAAATGGCCTAAAGTATAAGACGGTAAGGTCAAGTTTATCTTTTTTTTATTTAATAAAATTAATTGAAAAATAAAATTTTTTACTGTTCTACTATATAATAATAAAATTATTTGAATTATTAATTAAAATAAATTTATGACATTATTAAAAATGGTTTTGGAATTTAATTGGTTTGATAATTTATTAACTGAAAATTAAAACAATTTCCAAATAAATTTATGACATCATTTAATTGGTTTAATAATTTATTAATAAAAGACACTATTTATTATGAAATGAAGAATTTTAAAAGACATGATATAATTTCTAAAATCACAACGAGCAAATCATGAGTGATTCTATCTCTATACACTACAAAACTATCTCTATACACCCTTACAATATTAAATTTTTATTTTATTTTTTTTTACAATTTTTATAATATCAATTTTACCCTCATCTCTACTATTAATTATTCTCCTTACACCCAAACATTTCAAATCATAATTTCGTCACCTCCACCGATCCACTACTGTCGCCACCACTTCGCCACCACTCTGGTTCGGTCACCATCAATCTCGATGCTTCGAGTCTTATGGCCTATTCCATTGACATACAAAATCCTCTCCTCCCAAGGTTCAATACCTAAATCATATAAGAGCAAAAATATGAACAAATCATATAAGAAGAAAGACTTGAGAGAAAGAGAGACCAATTTTTTTTTAAGCAAATACATGGATGGAGTCCATTTTGTTTTAGAATTTAGGGGATTATTTGAGATTATCTAAATAAGTATATTTTTTTTACTCTTTATGAAAAGATGTACAGAAAAATAAAAAAATGATATAACCCAAATAAGTACACTTATTTAGTTTATGTCAAGTAGTGCCTAAATCAATAAGTCCTTTATGTATATTTAGAGAGAGAGAGAGAGAGAGAGAGAGAGAGAGAGAGAGAATGTCCCAAAATATGTACCGGCACCTTCCTTGGGAGATTAGCATCGATAGAAGAGGAAGAAGAGGAGTAGGGTTTCTCTCTAGAACTAGGACCGGTGGAGGTGGTGGTAATGGGGTGGAGGTTAAAACTAAAAAATAAAAATAAAAAATTAATGTGTGGGTTTGGTTTGAGTTTTTTGGATTAAACTTTTTGAAAATTGAATTTTTTTGTTTTTCGTGTTTTTTTGTTTTTAGTGAATATTTTTAAAACTTTAAGCATTTTTTACTGCATCTTACTTAGATGTATCTAAAAAGTAAAAAATTTGTAAAAAAATATTTCAAAAAATTAATAAATACATAAAAATACGAAAAATATATTGAATTTTCATTTTTTTTTTTGTATTTTTGGTATTTAGTGAATTTTTTAAAGAATTTTTTCACAAAAATTATACTTTTTATGTGTATTTATGTTAGGTGTGTCTAAAAATTAAAAAAATTGCTTAAATTATTAAAAAATCAGTAACAAAAAAAATAAGAAAGTAGAATTTTCTGAAAAGTATTTTTGAAAAACCAAAAACAAGCAAAGTGTATTTTTTCTTAATATTTTAAGAGTGTAAGGAGATAATTTTGTGGTATAAGTATAATCACTCGTAAATCATATTTTAAGTAAATTAGTATAATTATAATTTATCCTTTTATTTACATGTGTGGTTGCCAACAAAATCATTTATACTATTATATTAAGTGAGACTTAAATTTTAGTCTTCTAAAACTTTTGCCACATGTAAATTGGATAATAAAAATATAAAAAAAAAATTCCAGACATCTACACATATTTTTCAGATAGTTTAACCATCATAACAATTTTAAATTTTAAAAATTAAATTTGTAAGATTACTTTTAAATTTAAATAATAATATGTTACACATGTATGTGCACCCTTCCTTCTAGTACTCCTGATTAAGTCCGCCACGTTGCAAATAAGAAAAATTACATCATGGTTCATGGTCTAAAGGAACCACATGAATTTGGCCCTAGTTCACTTGAGATATTACCTAACCGTATTCTAAGATCATCAAATAACTTCTCTGCAAACAAACATCCGCTTACCCCCACAACATCCGCTTACCCCACTTTTTTTTTTTTTTTTTTTTTTTTTTTTTCTTCTTCTTATTTTACTGTTTTTACAATCTGGAGTCTATTAACTACTGTAACTTTAAAGTGGAGCATTGAATAAAATTATATTTGCCGTATTTTGTTAAGATTTTGTACAAGTGAATCTTTTATGGAACTTGAGGGCACTCTCAATTTTAGAGAATTTAGGACATGTTTGATTGGGTATTTTTAAAACATGGGATTGGAATTATTAATCCGTGGGCTCAATTATCCTATGTTTGTTTTAACATTTTGGTTTAGGATAATTAATCCAACGGATAATTAATCTAACAAATTTGTAGAATTATTAGTAATGGGGTAGGGGTGAGATTATTAATTCAATGGATATTAATTCAATTGGATAGTGAATACCACACTAATTTAATAGAATTATTAATACTTCACTATTAATCTTTTGAATCAAACATGACCTAAAGGCTTCGTGAGCAAGGACAAAGCCACCATTATAGTATTGGAGGGGGCCTCAAAAGTGAAGTATTAGGTAAATCAAAGTGGTCGGGTCAAATCAAATTTAAATAACTAAAATCAACAAATTATTATTAAAACTAAGCCAACAATGATTATAAAAATGTATTTCAAAAACTTGAATTTCAATAATTGTTGTAGAATTTTCAATGTATTTGAAGAATGGATTAAAGAAAAGAGAGACTGTTTGATTACAAAAATCAAAACAGTATATATAAAATAAAATAAAATAAAATAACAGATTCTTATTTTGTTGTAAAAATAAAATTAAAATCTGATAAAAATAAATGAAACAGAAAGTAAATTAATTACTTACCTTAGTAATTTGTCGAACAAAATTTTGATCAAGTCCAGTGTTTAACACTGTATTCTTAAGACAGATTCGTCCTCTCTATGGTGCTTTCAGATTGTGGACGTCTATCTCCCAAGATAAAATAATCAACAACGAATAGTAGCAGCACTACAAACTATTCGTACAACAAACACACTTTGTGCTTACAATCTTTCCCATAGGAAAAATAATGCAGCAAAATATAAAGAGTAATAGCAGAGGCAAAAACAAATTTTCTGAATGAAAATCCAAATGGGGGATTTGTCTATTTATAGGTGCAATGGTGGCTTTTAGATTTGAATCCGACAGGTATGGTACCTATTCGGACAGTTAAACAAATACAAATTTGTATGTTTTGAATTGAACATATATGGGTTTGAATTGAACAGATTTGAATCTGTTTGGACAGATATGGAATCTGTATAGAAATTTTGAAGAGGTACAAGCCAAATTTGAATTTTTCTCCAATCGAAATTTGAAAACAAAACTGGACAGATTTTATTTTTCCAAAAAATAAAAATAAATTCAAATGTTTTTGGCCCAAAAAGATAAGTATTGGGTCGGATAAGCCCAATCCAACATCACACCACGCACCCGCGTCCAGGCCCAGCCCAATGCAGCCCGGCCCGCTCGACCGAACGTACAGCGGTAGCGACGTGTGCATATGTGTTTGTTTTGAGTCCAATGGGTCTAACCCACTTTGCCCATAATCTCTCCCTCTACAAAACTTGAGTGCCCCTTGAGGCCTACCCCAAGTTCCAAACCCAAGCTTTATAAACCTATACAAAGTTTGCCTACCAAACCAATGTGGGACAAACCTCAACACATTCTTTATGGAAACTTCACCAACATACTATTTCCATGGAGCTCACTTTGGCTTCAATTTTTCATTCGCCTGATAATGGTTTTGACCAACCAAATATACTACGTGAATCACAACGCGTCATAGAACGCGTTACCACTTAGACTCGTCAACTTTGGTACATGTGTCCCACCTAAAAATTAGACCAAAGTTTAGGATAAATCTATTTTTTTTCCAAAACCATTTCTAACAATCCCCACATGAATGAAATTTGATGACAACGTAAATGCAACAATATGCAAAATTTTGTCGAAAGAGTATAAATTGAAAATATCTTGCATCAGGATAGATAGCTTTCGGCCTTGAACCTTCTCTACTGATAATCTATTGGACTTACTAGTTAACCAATGGACGCAATGCCTTGAATTGTTCAGCCGTTTGTGTAAGCCAAGACAATAGATTTCACACAAAATATCTTCTGACACATCGTAGTTCTTACAGTTGTGTTTATTTTGGCCTTGAACACTCCTGGTTATTCGTGAGTACTTCTAGAGAATTTAGCCTTTTAATTGTCATAGAACCGGCCCCAGTTCGGCACTCATATAGGTGATTCTTATTGTGAGTATCTCTAATACTCATCTTGATTTTTATGCCTAACTCAAGATATAAGTAATCATTAAAAGCGAAGCTTATCCTTAAACCCCTACATACAACACATGTTGCAGATATCACTCTTACCATAAGAGTGGGTAGGCAATTTTAATCCCTTGGTGATTTATGGTGAGTACACATAACTTAGTTGTCCCTTTGAACTTAGTTCTTGGGATCTCTAGTAATCTAAATAGGGTTACCATTATGATGACTCTTATGAATAAGCTTTAATCCCATCCCCTTCGATGAACTTGACACTTGCTCTTTTGTTAAACCTTTTGTTAACGGATCTGCAATACTCTCTTTAGATTTTATATAATCTATTGAGATTATTCCATTTGAGAGCAATTGTCTTACAGTGTTATGTCGATGACGAATGTGTCGTGACTTACCATTATACATACGACTCTGTGCCTTGTCTATTGCAAATTGACTATCACAATGAATGCAAATAGCTAGCACAGGTTTTGGCCATACTGGAATGTCTTCTAAGAAGTGGCAAAGCCATTCTGCTTCTTTTCTCGCTTTGTCTAAAGCAATGAACTCAGATTCCATTGTGGATCGTGCGATTCATGTTTGTTTTGTGGATTTCCAAGAAACAGCAGTGCCTCCTAGAGTAAAGACATATCCACTAGTGGATTTTGAATATTTAGTATCGGATATCCAATTGGCATCACAATAACCTTCCCGTACTATAGGATATCGAGTAAAGTTCAAACCATGATCATGGGTAAACCTTAGATATCTAAGAACTCGAATGATTGCTTTCCAATGGTTTTCTCCGGAGTTACTAGTGTACCTACTCAATTTATTAACAGCATAAGCTATATCAGAATGAGTGCAATTCATTAGGTACATTAGGCTTCCAATGATTTGGGAGTATTTTAGCTGAGACACCTCATCACCTTTATTTTTCAATAAATAAAGACTGATGCCTACAGGTATTCTTGCTACATTCATATCATCCTTGATATATTTACCAAGAATTTTCTCAATATAATGAGATTGAGATAATGCATACCTATCAGATGTTTTAGTAATTTTCATTCCTAATATAACATCTGCGACCCCCATATCTTTCATTTCAAATCTTTTGTTCAGCATTTGCTTAGTTGATTTGATCATATTTTGACTGCTTCCAATGATAAGCATGTCATCCACATAAAGACAAATGATGACATAACCTTTGTCAGTGTTTTTAACATAGACGCACTTGTCACATTCGTATATCTTAAACCCATTAGTAAGCATAGCATGATCAAAATTTTTATGCTATTGCTTAGGAGCTTGTTTTAATCTATAAAGAGATTTTACAAGTCGATAAACTTTCTTTTCTTGCCCTAGCACTACAACCCCTTTGGGTTGCTCCATATAAATCTCTTCATTTAGATCACTATTTAAGAAAACTATCTTAACATCCATTTGATCTATCTCTAAATTATACAACGCTGCTATAGCAATAAGCATGCGGATGGGTGTTATTATTGTCACAGGGGAATATGTGTCAAAATAGTCTACCTTTTGTCTATGACCTTTTACCACAAGTCTTACTTTATACTTGTCTATTGAACCATCTGCTTTTATTTTTCTCTTGAATATCCATTTATAGCCAAGAGGTTTAGAACCGGCTGGAAGATCCACCAATTCCCAAGTATGCTTTTGCATAATCGATTTCATTTCATTATTAACAGCCTCTTTCCACAAAGGTGCTTCAGGACCTGTCATTGCTTCCTTAAAACTTTGAGGTTCATTTTCTAATAGGTATGTCAGAAAATCTAGACCAAAGGATTTTGATATTCTCGCTCTCTTACCGTCTTGGCTCATCATCAGTTAAATCCTGTTGGTCGAAACCATTACTAGTCTCTTGCGTTTAATTGTTATTAGCCTCTTGACTTTGTGTACAATCATAAGTTCTTTTATGTGAACTTAATTCCTGTTCTTTCTTGTAAGGAAAAACATGTTCAAAAAACATAGCATTCATTGACTCTATAATAGTGTTCACATTGATATCAGGCATTTCTGATTTATAAGTTAGAAACCGATATGCACTACTATTCTGAGCATAACCAAAAATACACAATCCGCTGTTTTTTGTCCTAAGGTCTTTTTCGAAACAAGAACTTCTACTTTTGCCAAACACCCCCACACTTTTAAGTATTTGTAGGAAGGTGGTTAACCTTTCCACAATTCATAAGGAGTGTTATTCGTTTTCTTGTGGGGTATTCTATTAAGCACATAATTAGCAGACAATATTGCTTCTCCTCACAAGTTCTGCAGTAAGCTTGAACTTAGTAACATGGTATTCATCATTTTTTTAAGGGTTCTATTCTTTCTTTCAGCAATTCCATTGTGCTGTGGAGACTGGGGTATTGTAGTTTGGTGAATAATGCCATGTTGTGCACAAAATTCATTTAAAGGTGCATCATATTCACCACCCCTATCACTTCTAACCATTTTAATGGTTTTACCAAGTTGATTTTTAACTTCAGTTTTGTAGAGTTTAAACATTTCCAAGGCTTCATTTTTACTTCTAAGTAAATATACATAACAATATCTTGTGCAATGATCGATAAATGTTATGACATACTTTTTGCCTCCTCTAGTTTAAACAAATTTAAGATCACACACATTATTATGAATTAATTCTAGAGGTTCAGTTTTTCTTTCTGTAACGCCCTCAAAATAATACAATGAACCCAACTGTCATGCGGAAGATATAACAGAAATACAATACTTTCATTCATCAGAGTTTACTTGTAAAAGTTTAACAAACAGTTAAATGCCATGTAGGCTTACACCTTCCCAAGCCATTGCTTGGTTACACAAACATGAGTCTCACTTATTACATGTTAAGCCCTTGGCTTTACAGATAACAAAACATACATATAACAAAACATAATTAAGAAGCTCTTGCTTCCCAAAAGCCCATCCACGCTATTGCCTTAGTGGAAGCATCTCACCTGCACCTGAAAATGATGTTCCCATATAGAGTGAGCCACAGCCTAGTAGAAATAATCTAACACAATATATGAGATTTAGCAAAGATATAAGTACCATGTGCATAAGCAATACCGGTACTAAAACATTCACAAAGTCTACATATCCATATGCTACTAAGACAAAACCTTCATCCATTTTCTTTCCATTCATTTCCACTTCATATATGCTACTCAATTCATGAGTTAAATTCATTATCTTTCAATTCATTTCCAGTCCATCTATACTTCTCAATCTACCATTTTACAAATATTTCGTCCGCGGGAATCGACACCCATATATATATAAGATTTCGAGATTTCCACTTATCTTTCAACAACCAAACTGAGACTACAGCTCAATGGTTTTCCAATTATACAAACATACATAAACACTTCAAACTTGTCATTTTACGGATATTCCGTCCGAGGGAATCGGCACCCATGTATATATAAAATTTTGGGTCTTTCACCCAGGACACTCTGGCGAACTTGCTTTTGCTGGAGTTCATCCCCTTTTCTCCTCTCAACAAACAATGGAGTCCATCCCCTTTCTCCTCCCAACAAACATATATATACAATGTATTTATAAATGTGGTCATATTCAATGACAACCAACATTTGGATTAGTGTATATCACCTAATTCTCATGCAATTTCTACAACAATTATAGATATCTTTAACCGATAGTCCAATACAGTTATTTCTAGACAGATATTCAATCTGGAGATAAATAGTTTATTCAAAACTTTCAAAGGTTTAAGATAATACATATCTAATTCCACCATCTACATCCACAACCATCCAATTTCACATTTTCAATGTTAATCTCAATTATTTATACAAAATAATGATTTAATCAAAATTATGGCAAAATCTCCCATTTTTTCCAAATATCAACCCAAACACCAAATCAACTATTTTGGCACAACAAGACCTTATATTCAAACCCCATACCCATTTATCTCATATATATAAAAAATCCCTCTTTTTATTTCACACCTAAATCCTAGATTTGTCCAAACCACAACCAAATCACATTATCTATATACAATAGCAAATAACTAAGCTAAAAATCATATGAGAGTGTAGAAAATCCATACCTCAAGAAGAGAAGACGAGCAAAGCAAGGTTGAACTCTAAAAATGACGAAACCCATTTCTATTTGGATCAAAATGAAGCTCTTGAGATACTCCACATTTTTCTCAAAGACACTAGGGTGAAGAACACAATGGATCTAGATGAAATCTTAGAGAGAAGTGAATTTTAGAGAGAGAAAGTCAAGAACTAAGTTTTTGGAGAGGTTTAGAGAGAGCTGAAAAAGTGATCTAAAAAGTCACTCTTACGGACTGTTATACATGCAGTCCACTCGAGTGTGGAAAGCCCCGCTCGAGTGTAAGACACAAAGGTCCGCTCGAGCGTGGAACAAAATTTCAGAAGCCTTCTCGAGCGCAAGAATGCCCGCTCGAGCAGAAGAGCCAAATTCTGGGCAACAAAGGTTTGGAAAAAACAAGCAATCAACCTGTTCCAAACACACAACTATAACCCAATAACCAACAATAAGGGGAAGACAAGGGAAAATAAGGTACGTACAACCATCTAAACCATACCTACCTGAGTCCGGAACACCATAAGAGACGATTCAAAACCGAAATCGCTATAATCTCTCCCCCTTAAACAATTTCGTTCCCGAAATTACAAATTAAGTCCAAAATCATACTTTGACTAGCCATAACAAGGTTATTCTTACAATTTCATCATCAAGATCCATTCTCTGGTCATCCATTCTCATCGACTCGATACACAAGTCCCAATCAAAATGAAATTTATAATTTCCCAAAACATTTACAATGTTTAATCAAAGTCCAAAAATTTTCAAAAATTTTACATCGCATAAACAATGCTTTCAAAATGATACAACATTCACAATATTCTATATTCTCAAAACATATGCAATGTTTATATTGAATCCATGTTTTTCCCAAACAACTATAACATACACAATGTTCTGATAAGTTAAAACATATACAATGCTTATACTTTTCATTAACATATCAAAATCCCAATACATGCTTATGTATCAACAAACAAATCTAGATATTTTTCTCGGACTCCCAATTCACGTTCCCAAATCGCTTCCTCAACTCTGTGATGTTTCCATAATACTTTTACCAAGGGAATTGTCTTGCCTCGTAAGACTTGGTCCCGTCTATCCAAGACTCTCACTTGTCTCTCCTCATATAAGGCATCCAGATCTACCTCTAAGTCGGTCCAATCCAACACATGTGATGGATCCGGCTCATACTTCCCAAGCATACTAATATGAAACACATCATGAACCCCGAAAATCTATGGCGGTAACACCAAACGATAAGCAACCTCCCCAATTCGCTCAAGGATCTTAAAAGGGCCAATAAACCGTGGAGACAACTTCCCACTCTTCCCAAACCTCATCAAACCCCGTTTAGGTGATATTTTCAAAAAGACATAATCTCCCACCTCAAAAGACAAAGGTCTCCTCCTACAATCGGCATAACTTTTTTGACGACTCTGAGCCATAGCTAGCCTCTTACGGATAAGTACCACTTTCTCCGTCGTTTTCCGAACCAACTCTAGACCCAACAAAGGTGCATCACCCATCTCGGCCCAACACACAGAGGATCTACACGGTCGACCATAGAAGGCCTCAAAAGGTGCCATGTCAATACTCGATTGGAAGTTATTGTTATAGGCAAATCCCACTAAGGGCAAGTGCCTCTCCCACGAACCCGTAAAGTCAAGGACACAGCCTCGAAGCGTATTCTCAAGAATTAGAATAGTAAGCTCGGACTGCCTGTCAGTCTGAGGATAATACGCAGTACTAAAGGCCAACTCAATGCCCAAGGCACTCTACAAACTTTGCCACAACCGAGCAGTGAAATGCAGATCTCTATCCGAAACAATCGTCACAGGGACCCGTGCAACCTTACTATGTCCCTAATGTACAAGCTGGTAAGATAATCTACCGAATCACTTACGTGCCTTGGAATAAAATGTGCCGACTTAGTCAACCAGTCAACGACCACCCAAATGGTATCACTACCCGTTGAGTCCTCGGAAGGCCCACAACGAAGTCCATCGTAACATATTCCCACTTCCGCTCAGCTATAGGCAAGGGTTGCAACAAACCCACTGACCTCTGATGCTCGGCCTTCACTTGTTAACAAGTAAGGCACTTTGATACAAATACAGCTACATCCTTTTTCATGCCTCTCCGCCAAAACTGGCGACTAAGATTATGATACATCTTTGTGCCTCCCAGATGCATTGTAAGGCATGAATAGTGAAACTCTCGGAGTATTTTCTCTCGGCAAGATTCCGGCACAAACAAACAGTCACGGTATCTCACACTTTGGTCGAGATACACAATCAAACCTCTTTCTACCTTCCCATTGGAAATTTTCTCTCTGAGGGTTTCTGCCTCAAGATCACCCCTCTGTGTTCTAACACTCCGTTCACAAGCGTAGGTTGTGCAACTACTGAAAACAAGGCTACAGACTCAACAAAACTTGCCCAGATGCAAATCAAACTCACTAAGAGTACCCAAAATTTCCTATTCTCGGATGGCGATAAAAGCTACATTGTTAACTGATTTCCTACTCAAAGCATCGGCCACAACGTTGGCCTTTCCCGGATGATAATGCAACTTGAAATCATAATCCTCCATGAATTTCATCCACCTCCTCTGTCTCAAATTCAAGTCTTTCTATGTAAACATATATTTTAGACTCTTGTGATCAGAGAACACCTCAAACTTCTCACCATACAGCTAGTGCCTCCAATTTTTCAAGGCAAATATCACTGCTGCCAATTCTAAGTCATGAGTAGGATAATTCCTCTCATGCGTTTTCAACTGCCGTGAGCCATAGGCTACTACTTTACCCTCTTGCATCAATACACAACCTAAACCTTCCCATGAAGCATCACAATATATTGAATAACTCAGACCCCTCTTCGATACAATCAATACTGGAGCAGTGGTGAGTCTAATCTTAAGCTCTTGGAACGACTTTTCATAAGTCTCACTCCACATGAATTTGATTTCTTTCCTTGTTAACTTAGTCAAAGGTGAAGTTAACCTAGAGAAATCTTTCACAAACCAACGGTAATACCCGGCCAACCCTAAGAAACTACGAATCTCGAAAGTATTCTTAGCTTGTGCCCAATCTTGCACTACCTCTATCTTGGATGAATCTACAATTACCACTTTCCCGGATACCACATAGCCTAAGAACTTAACTTCCCTTAGCTAGAACGTACATCTTCCAAACTTAGCATACAACTTGGGAGCTCTAAGTAACTCAAGTACTACTCGCAAATGTTCCTCATGTTCCTTCTCAGAAGGTGAATAAATCAAGATGTTGTCCACAAAGATGAGCACAAAACGATCTAAGTACTCACGGAAGATCCGATTCATTAAGTCCATAAACACAGCTAGAGCATTAGTTAGCCCAAAAGGCATCACAAGAAACTCGTAATGGCCATACCGCGTACGAAATGCCGTCTTCGAGATATTCTCCTCCCTTACCCTCAACTGGTGATAACCCGATCTCAGGTCTATTTTAGAGAAACAACGAGACCCCTTCAACTGATCAAATAGATCATCTATACAAGGCATTAGGTACTTATTCTTAACAGTAACCCAGTTCAACTTTCGATAATCAATACAAAGTCACAACGCTCTATCTTTCTTTTTAGCAAAGAGAACCGGCGCTCCCCAAGGTGAAGCACTAGGGCGAATAAAACCCTTATCTAGTAATTCATGGAGTTTAATCTTCAACTCATTCAATTCAGCAGGTGCAAATCTATATGGAGCCATAGAAATCAATGTCATACCAGGCACTAAATCAATAAAGAACTCAATCTCTCGGTGAGGTAGTAAACTAGTAAGATCCTTAGGAAAGACATATGAGTATTCACAAACCATTCTTGGCAACCCAACCCGAATTTCATCATACTCACTACTCAAAAAGCTAGCAAGGAGACAACTAAGTTCACTCCGCCCACGCGGATCATACATCGATGATAAGTCTCTGTGGGGAAGTGGTTTGGAAATACTCTTCTGATCCTGGGGACGCTCGTGATCCGCTGATAGTCACCTAAAAAGGAATAAACACTCTGGTCGGGGGTGCCACAATTAGCACTCCGACGGACAAGTCAGTCTCAACTCTCAAGATTACTTGTATTCTAAGTTAAGCACAACAATTCTCACATACCTCTTTCTGATTGATGTTCTTCTATTTATATCTTTTCTTCCATGGGCCTCGGGATTAGGTCCATTTCCAACTCCCTATTCGGCACATTTTGTAGTAGACCGCTCTTTACTCGGTCCCTTGCTTAATCGGCTATTTGGTCGAGTAGGGTTGGATTCGAGCTTGCGAGCCGATGCCAAGTGCCACGAATTTCGACTCTCCTAGGTTTGACTATCCGAAATCTCTACGACTCCCAACACTTGGCCCCCACAATTGCCCCCCAAGCACTCCACTAACGATAGTTGGCTGGAGTGTTTGGCTTCGAACTCAAAAAGTCAGAGCTGAAATTCGACGGCTGACCGTATTCCAACGCAAATGTCTGAACACACGCTTCTCGGTTATCATTTCAACTTCCCGCCTCTTCATACACTTCTATTTATTGTGATTTAAAATTCCGGCATCTTTTCAAATGCATACACGCTTTTAGACGCTCATCGCTAGACTGCCTTCCGAATTACCTTTGCAACTTCCTTCTCTTCTCTATCTTCTTTGCCTCTTGTAAGTTCTCTCCTTCTTTGCTTTGAATCTCTTTCCTTGCTTTGTTTTTTGGCTTAGCATATTCCTATTGGCTGGGGGAAATGGCGAAACATTTAAAAGATCTCCTCTCATCGGATCGAATTTCTAGCTTCTGACGCCATTTCTCTATTCTTGATGACGTCCGTCTGTCACTTGTGACAGATGGCACCCTCGATATGGAGAGGGTTGATGAAACCACGATCGTCTTCCCTCGCCTATCAATCGCAGAGGGTGGAGTCCGTTTCCCCCTTCACCCACTCCTTAGGGCCATGCTCTGCCATTAGGGCTTAATCCTTTCCCAACCCAACGTCAACTTCTTTAGGATCGTGATGGGAATTATCGCACTAAACCGTTGCCTTAGGCTTAACCTTGGCATTCCCACTATTCGGCATTACTACGCTTTGGCCAAGTCTTCTGGTAGGCACGGGCGTTATTTCCTTA
Source organism: Camellia japonica (assembly GCA_030407325.1). Lineage (NCBI taxonomy): Eukaryota > Viridiplantae > Streptophyta > Magnoliopsida > Ericales > Theaceae > Camellia > Camellia japonica. Next base: position 61,578,552 of record JAPPVO010000032.1, read on the forward strand.
GGGCCAAAGACACCGACCATCAACTAGTGACTATGCTTTCCAGCTCTGGGAAGCGAGTCGATGATGTTATGGTCGTCGTCCAAGGAAACTGGGAATTCGGTGAAGGCAAGGATCGCCTTGATCGTATTCCTAGACGGAGGGGCGAACCAGGTGACCGAGTATCTTCTTTTATTTATTTACTTTTTGTTATATTTATAAAGCTTCATTTTCGGGACCTCATGGTTTTGCTTTTGCAGGAAACGATTTGAAGAAAGTTTTGACCTCAACCGACGACGCCGTCCTTTCGAAAATCAAGGCTGCGCTCAAATATTTCGGCCGGCCAAGTGTTCAGAAGCAAGGGAGGGCGGCCCACGTTCTACTCCTCTACGAGCCGACTTATACAACCTTTTTGGCAGCAGAAAACATCCCAATTCCGAAGGATGAGGTGTTTCTTACCGCCCTTGATTGATTTCAAAAATTTGAGGCAAGTCGGTTTGGAGGGATCAGATTCAGAGCGACCAAAAGTAGCTGAGGTTGCCGAGTCAAACCAATCCGAAGCCGAGGTCGACGAGGCTTTGAAGTTAGCATTTGAAGAAGCTGGCCTCAATTCGATTGATCCTCCGTCCACTTCGGGTCGAGAGGACCTTCCACTTGACAATATTTTTCACGGTCTGGAGGACCTTCCTGGCGCGTACCCAGAAGATATGGCTAGGTTGAGCCTCACTAAACTTTCCAAGAAGGCGAACGCGGAAAGGATGGCCGCGCGGCGAAGGGCGGCGGCCATTCGAGCTGCCGAATCTCAACCCTCCCAAACTCTTGGCGGATCTCAACCCTCGCCTATTGGCGAGTCCCAATCCTCCTTGCCTATTATTGACGAGGGAAGGGCAAAAAACGGAAGTGTTAAGGCGGAACCTTTTGTGCAGGCAAGTGTAGAAGCTGAGCAAAGGGTGGAGAAGCACCCTGCCGAGGGCGAGGCCGGCTCAGAAGAAGATCGCGTCGACAAACGACCTCGTTTGGAGGAATCGGATGTGATTGTACTTTTTGTTATTCAGCCAAAGATAACAAAAACACCGATCTCCTCCAATGCTTCGGTAATCAAAGATCCAGCGGTCGCACTCAGCATGGCCACGTCCGTTACACTGCTTGCTGACAAGGCGGCTTTTCGGGCGGAGCCAGATCTGGTTGCAATTGTGTTGGCCGCGCAATTGGCTCTTTTGGTATATATCTTGACTTTGTCTTTTCACTTTACGCAAATATTGTTTTGGTCTTAACTTCCTGTTTTGCAGGCCGTTGAAAGGATAGCCGATATGGGCCGTCGCCATCACGATGCCGTCGAGTAGATTGGCCGTTTACAAGCCGAGGTTGAGGGCTAAAGGAGTAGGGCTGAGTTCGAGGTTATAAGAGCGAAGATGGAGGGCGCTCGTGCCGAGGTCGAGATTGAGAGAGCCCGCAATGCTAAAGAATTGAGATCGGTCACCGAGAAGAGGGCGGATGTGAGCGACGACGCACTTAAATTAGCCCAGGAGGCGATCTCTAAATTGGAGGCTGAGTTGGAAGAAATTAAGGCGGTGAAGGAAACAGCTGACCTGAAGGCCTCCAATGCATTCGACGCGGGGAAAAAATCTGCTTTCGATGAATACGTAGACGAAGTCCCCAAATTTGAAAATCGGGAATTCAAACATGGCTGGCTCACAGCCCTTGCTGCTGCTGATGTGACATTGGCTACGCCAATTCCATATGAGCAAGTGGATGTTGAGCCGCTGGAGTCTGACTCCAAGGACTAATTTGGGCGGCTCTTGTTTTTGTTTTAGGATTTGCGTGTATGTTTACAGCTTTTTGTTTAGTAATTTTCATATGTAAAATGGCTACAATTTGTGCCCAATTTACTTAATGAAAATTCATTCTGTACTTTGCTGTTATTAATGAATGGTATTGTTTTGTTGCTGTTTTGGATAAAACGTTCTGTATACTTGCCGACTAGATGATTAGGCCATTTAAAAAGCCAAAAATTAGTACATGAAGTAGCTGTGGCACACATCAATCGGCATGGGGCCAAGATGTTCGGCCGGTTAGATTAATAAATCTGCCTTTACCCCAGCCAGTGCATGAACTCCCAAGGCATTCATCTATCATTGTCGTTTAGATAATTAGGCTGTTTAAAAAGCCAAAAATTAGTACATGAAGTGGCTATGGCACATATCAATCGGCGTGGGGCCAAGATACTCGGCCGATTAAATTAATAAATCTGCTCTTGCCGCAGGCAGTGCATGAACTCCCAAGGCATTTATCTATAATTGCCATTTAGATACTTAAGCCGTTTAAAAAGCCAAAAATTAGTACATGAAGTGGCTGTGGCACATATCAATCGGTGTGGGGCCAAGATACTCGGCCGGTTAGATTAATAAATCTGCCCTTGCTGCAGCCAGTGCATGAACTCCCAAGGCATTCATCTATAATTGCCGTTTAGATACTTAGGCCGTTTAAAATGCCAAAAATTAGTACATGAAGTGGCTGTGGCACATATCAATCGGCATGGGGCCAAGATGCTCGGCCGGTTAGATCAATAAATCTGCCCTTGCCCCAGCCAGTGCATGAACTCCAAGGCATTCATCTATAATTACTATTTAGATAATTAGGCCATTTAAAATGCTAAAAATTAGTACATGAAGTGGCTGTGGCACATATCAATCGCCATCTGTCGTTTGGAGAAATTGCCAAAAGCGTTAATGAAATTGCCTCGGGGTCGCTGCAAGCATTAGAAATAACTGGGATGGGCTCTTCGCGCCAGTAACTTCATTTACTGTGTTCAGACTCAATTCAAAATAACTTGTCATGAATGTCAAATAGAGTTTTCTTCAACAACAGAGGCGAAGCTCGAACTTTGGCTGAGCTTGATACTGCAATGAATCGCGGCAGAGAACCCACCAGTGCGGGAAGTAGGGCGTCCAAAGAACGGGAAACACGTCAGCCTCCAAGTCGTCGAAGTAGATCACCCCGAAAGGAGAAACAACAACGGGGAAGTTCTCAGCGACCGCGACCCAGAAATGAGGCCGATGTAGCGCCGCGACCGTTTAGTTTTGCAGTTTTTGTGGGGAATAAACCGATGACGGAGGCGGACACCATCATCAAGGACCCAGGTGTGGCGGTCGAGTTTGCTCGACAGATTTTTCCACCGGAGGTCCAGTAGTCGATGGTTGGTTGACAGGATTTCGACGTATTTCGAGAAGGCATCCATGGGGCGGTGAAGGGGCTGTACAACACCTACGAAGTCGGCATGCGCCTGCACGCTGTGCGACGGGAGATAGAGAAAATGGACGAACGGATTCACAGTTCGGAGGCTCGTGTGGAGAAAGTCGAGCGTGAGCTTAGGGAGCTTAGGAAGACTAAAGCCGCTGAGCTGCATGCGGCGGGTCAATCTAACCCGATCGTGGAGGACAGGGTAACCCAACGGCTATTGAGTCACGCCATCGCCGACCGAGATACGGCAAGCATGTTTGCCGTAGAAAATGCAAGGGCCAAGGGTTATGAGCAAGGCTTCCATGTGGCCCGGAAGGTTGGGATCGACAAAACGAAAGAGAAACTTGCAGAGGAGGTCTGCCGATGCGAGAATCGGGGCTTTAAGCATGGTTGGATCGTGGCACTTCAGGCTGCGGAGGCTCACCGAGCAAAGGGTGTCGATTCGGCATTGCCGCTGGTACCAACGTGATCGTTTTCCCTTTTCCGCCTTTGAAGTCGAAAAGAGCGACGATGAGGGAGACGCCGTATAAAAATATTTGTTGTAATGTTCAAACGCGGATTGCGTCTAAAATTATGTAATTATTGGTTGAATGAACAAAATGCTTTGTTTACAATATTCCTATTGCTTTATAATTTTTCTTTAACACACTTATGTTTGCATGTTTTGTGCTTTATTTCATAAATGTTTGAATAAAGTTATTTTTGCATAAATGTGCTTTATTGGATAGACATTGTTCGAATAAACGGTTTTTGTCGGCTCGTCATAACGGAGCGCTCTTCATTAAATATTTATTCAGCATACATGTTACACGGCCCTGGCAATAAATTCGGGGGCTTAATCAGCCCAAAGGCGTTGTGTTGATGAGGCTCCGAATCCGGAGACTTTGGCCAATCATGAAATCCACCAAGGCGCTTCGAATCCGGAGACTTTATCGGCCAAAAGACGTCATGTGCCAATGGGGCTCGGAATCCGGAGACTTTATCAGCCCAAAGACGTCATGCGCCGATGGGGCTCCAAATCCGGAGGCTTTATCGGCCCAAAGATGTCATGCGCCGATGGGGCTCCGAATCCGGAGACTTTATTTGGCCAATCATGATATCCACGAAGGGCGCTCCGAATCCGGAAACTTTATTTGGCCAATCGTGATATCCACGAAGGGCGCTCCGAATCCGAAGGCTTTATCGGCCCAAAGACGTCATACGCCGATGGGGCTCCGAATCCGGAGACTATTTGGCCAATCGTGATATCCACGAAGGGCGCTTCGAATCCGGAGGCTTTATCGACCTAAAGACGTGATGCGCCGATGGGGCTCCGAATCCGGAGACTTTATTTGGCCAATTGTGATATCCATGAAGGGCACTTCGAATCCGAAGGCTTTATCGGCCCAAAGACGTCATACGCCAATGGGGCTTTGAATTCGAAGACTGACCAATCGTGATATCGACGAAGGGCGCTCCGAATCAGGAGGCTTTATCGGCCTAAAGACGTCATACGCCGATGGGGCTCCGAATCCTGAGACTTTATTTGGCCAATTGTGATATCTACGAAGGGCGCTCCGAATTCGGAGGCTTTATCGGCCCAAAGACGTCATGTGCCAATGGGGCTCCGAATCCGAAGACTTTATTTAGCCAATCGTGATATCCACGAAGGGCGCTCTGAATCCGGAGACTTTATTTGGCCAATCGTGATATCCACGAAGGGCGCTCCGAATCCGGAGGCTTTATCGGCCCAAAGACGTCATGCGCCGATGGGGCTCCGAATCCGGAGACTTTATCAGAACACCTTTGAACTAGATTTTGTAGTAAGTGAACGGGAATCTTTGTATTATAGAAAAAGAGATGTACATGGCGAACAGTTCAGAACAAGCATCATGTCCCATAAGTCGGGTTAATGATAAAATTTGCGTAAATGCGTGGAATTCCAAGGCCGTGGGAGACTCCTTCCTGACATATCTTTCAGCCGATATGCCCCCGCTCCCACAATAGAATCAATCTGATAGGGGCCGTCCCAGTTTGGACCTAGTTTTCCATCGGTCGGTTTCCTGTCAGCTGGAAGCACCTTCTTCAGGACCAACTCTCCTTGTGTGTAATGGCGCAGCTAAACGTGTTGATTATACGACTTTGCCAGCTGCTGCTGGTATCGTGCCAAGGACACAAGGGCTCGGTCTCTTTGTTCTTCGATTAGAATCAAATCCAAAGCCCGCATCATGTCATTTCGGCCCATATCAAAAACTTGCGACTTGAGGGTCGGGTGACCGATCTCCAGGGGTAAGATTGCCTGGGTTTCAAAGCATAGGGCAAACGACGTTTCTCCAGTTGATCTTCTCAGTGTAGTTCGATGAGCCCACAATACACTCGGCAATTCTTCGACCCATTTGCCTTTGGCTTTCTCTAGCCTCTTTTTGATGCCGTCCAAGATGGATTTGTTAGAGGCTTCGGCTTGATCATGCTTTGGGGGTAAGCCGGCGTAGAAAAGTAAGGCCAGATACCATACTTGTTGTACAGCTCTCGGTACACGCCACAATCAAACTAGGTGCCATTGTCTGAGATAAGAGCTCTTGGAATGCCGAATCGTGTTATGATGTTCCTCCACACAAAGCGCTTAACATCAGCATCTCAAATGTGTGTTAATGCCTTCGCTTCGACCTATTTTGTGAAGTAATCTGTTGCGACGATCAGGTATCGCTTGTTCCCTGGGGCCTTCGGCAATAGTCCTACGATGTCAAGCCCCCACTAGGCGAACGGCCAGGGACTGGTGACAGAGTTCAACTCTTTAGCAGGCAGATGGTTTAACAGTGAGAACTTCTGGCATTGTTCACACTTTTTTGCATAACACTCGGTGTCCGCTCTCATTGTTGGACAATAATACCCCTGCGTTATAGCTCGATGGGCCAAAGAGCGTCCGCCAGAATGGGTACCACAACTGCCTTCGTGTATCTCAGTCAGAAGCTCCTCGACTTTGTCTGGGTGTACGCATTCCAAATATGGGTCAGAAAGGGATTTTTTTATAAAGCCTTCCTTGCGGATCCAAGTAGTATCGCATGGCTTTGTTTTGCAGCTTGTGCGCTTCTTTCTTGTCCTCTGGGAGTTGTTCAAAAGATAGGAATGCAACAATGGGATCCATCCAACTTGGTGCAGATTCTATAACGTTGATCTAGAATTCCTTCGAAGGGCCAATGCTTGGCTCCGGGATGAAACCTACTTCGATGGTCCGTTTAATCTCTGAGTTGATTGCGGAGGCTAGGCAAGCCAAGGCATCTGCATGGGTGTTCTGATCACGTGTTATCTGGTTCAACTCATGATGGTCAAATTTTGCCAACAAGGAATTGGCCGTTTTCATGTAGGCCGCCATACGGTCGTTTCTTGCCGCGTACACCCCCTTTAGCTAATTGATTACCAATTTTGAGTCGCAAAACACAAGCAAACGCCGAGCACCCAGAATATGCGCATTCCGCAAACCGGCTAGGAGGGCTTCGTATTTGGCTTCGTTATTTGATGCTTCGAAACCGAGCTTGACGGCCTGTTCAATTATTGCGCCGTCGGGAGCCATGATTACAACTCCAGCTCCACTGCCCCGCTGATTGGACGATCTATCACAATACAGCTGCCAAATGTCCCCAACATAAATCCTCCAGTTCGGCTTCGGTCGAATTTCATCAGACTTGAAGTCGGCAAGGCCCCCAGTAGACTTGAAGTCAGCAAGGCCCCCAGTGAATTCGGTGACATAGTCGGCAAGCACCTGTTCCTTGATTGAGGTTCTGGGTAGAAACTGAATATCGTACTGGCCGAGTTCCAAAGCCCACTTTGAAACATGTCCAAATGCTTCCGCACTGCGTAGTACTGATTGGAGGGGATAATCTGTTAGCACCCCAATGCTATGCCCCTGGAAGTAATGCATCAGCTTCCTTGCCGCCATGACTAGGGCTAGGATGAGCTTTTCCAGCGGAAGGTAGCGTGTTTCGGTGTCAACCATTGCCTTGCTCACATAATACATTGGCCGCTGCTCCTCCAGCTCTTCCTTTATCAGTATGGCGCTAACGGCTCGGTCAGAGACTGCCAGATACAAAATGAGCGGGTCGCCGGCAGAGGGTGTTGTCAGGAATGGTACTCAGCGGAGGTAGGTTTTCAGGCCGTTGAAAGCGGCTTCGCATTCGGCAAACCATTCAAAAGCCTTGCCCTGCTGTAGTGTATGAAAGAATTGTCGGCAGCGATCTGTGGACCGACTGATGAACCTATTGAGTGCAGCGGCCATCCCCATCAACTTTTGAACCTCTTTTACTGAGCGATGGGAGCCGAGCTCCAAGATTGCTGTGATTTGCCTTGGGTTGGCTTCGATTCCTCTATGGTTGACAATGTAACCTAAGAATTTGCCAGAGCTTATACCAAACGCACATTTGGAAGCGTTAAACTTCATTCCATATTTGCGTAGGATGCCGAATGTCTCTTCCAGATCGGCTATATGATTCTGCTCTTCCTTGGACTTGACCACCATGTCGTCAATGTACACTTCCATAGTGTTGCCGAGTTGTTCCTTGAACATGGTGGTGACCAGTCTCTGGTAGGTTGCCCCTGCATTCTTCAGCCTAAAAGGCATAATCTTATAGCAATAGGTTCCTCTTGGGGTGAGGACTGCAGTTTTCGCTTAGTCCTCTGGATGTATAGTGATTTGATGATAGCCTCTGTAGGCATCAAAGAAGCTCATACGCTGATAATGCGCCGTAGCATCTACAAGTTGGTTTATCCTGGGAAGAGGAAAACAGTCTTTGGGGCAGGCTTTGTTTAGATCCGTAAAATCGACGCAAACTCGGCAAGTCCCATTTTTCTTCTTCACAACCACAGTATTAGAGAGCCATGTGGGGTAAGTCACTTCCCTAATCACTCCGGCATCAAGCAACCGGTCAACCTCTTCAATGACGGCGGTAGTGTGCTCTGCGGCTGATTGTCGGCTTTTCTGAATGATCGGCTTGCACTTAGGGTCAACATTCAAACGGTGCTCCGAAACAGATGGGTCTACGCCCGGCATTTCATATGGAGTCCGCGCGAATACATCAAGATTGCCGAGCATGAAAGATACTAGCTGCTGTCTGTCGGCTTGACTCAAGGAGGTGCCGACCATGAAGAACCTCTCTGGATTGCCGTCAATCTCAACTCGGTCTAGGTCTTTCGTGGCTTTCTCATTTGGGAGTTGCCCGACATCGTTGAGGCTATCTCGATCCGGCACCTCAATGGAATTAACTTGCGCAACTCCTTTGGCGTCTTTCTGGAAAGGAGATAACATGCTTGTGTCAATTGCTGGAAACCACGGATTTGCTCAATGCCGTGTTCTGTCGGGAAACGTAGAAGCTGATGATAGGTGCTTGGCACGGCCCGCATAGTATGCAACCAAGTTCGCCCCATGATGAGATTATACGACAAAGGAAGCTTGACGACCAAGAATTCCACATCCACTGTTCGGGAGCCCGCTTGAACTGGTAGTGTAATCTTCCCCAATGGATACTTTGGATTTGCATTGAAGTCGAATAATAGATAAGGAGCCGGAGACAGGTCTGATTCGTTGAAGTCGAGTTTGATGAAGGTCTTGTAATACATAATCTCCGAAGTACTTCCCTGGTCTATGAGAACGAGCTCAACAGTAAATCGGTTTACGCGTAGTTCAATGACCAGTGGATCAATGTGGGGGACTGTTATGCCGATAAGATCAGAATCGTCGAAGGTAATACTCGGAGCTTCATGTGGCCTTTTTGCTGGCGTTAGTTGCTTTTGGGGTACTGGGTGTGACTGAATGACGCCGAGCAGAGGTGAATCCTGCCGAAGTGCAACTGTTTTGGTTACGCTCTTTCGGACATGTTGCTGGAGCCGACCATCTTGCACCAACTCCTCAAGGTGGTCTTTCAAAACATAGCAACTATCAGTGTCATAACCATGATCTTTGTGATATTCACACCGCCTATCCCGTCTTCTTGTGTCGGGAGGTCCCACCATTTTGGACGGCCATTTGAAGAACGAAAGGTGTTGAACTTTGGACATGACTGAGCTGATTGGTTCGGAAAACTCCGTGTATTTCTTTTCGGCGCGCTTTGTGCGTTTACTGTCAACTTGCAGTTGTTCATTTGCTTGGTGGGAGCATTGATCGCTTGATCGGCGGGAGTCCCGTCTCTTATCTTGTTTAGCCCGCTACCGAGGCATAGGGCTCTGAGGTGGTACAGAACTTATTGGCTGAGCCATTTCAGTACGGGCCGTTTTGTTGGCCATTTGTCCAGCTTTAACCCGCAAGGCGTCGTCTTCCACTTTGCAATATTCCTCAACTTTCTTCATCAACGCCTAGACTGTTTTGGGGGGTCTTCTAGTCAGGGAACTGCAGAGGGCACTGTCTGGGTGTAATCCCATTTTGAAGGCGGTGATGGCCGTGGAGTCGTTGCAGGCGTCATCAACAAGATTAAAGCACTCCCAATAGCGTGCTGAATATGCCCTTAGTGTTTCTCCTGGCTGGATCTACATTGCCCAGAGAGAGTCGGCTTGTTTTGGCTGGACCTCATTGGTGATGAATCTGGCCCTGAAGGATTTTTGTAATTGATGGAAGCTTTTGATTGAAGCTGGCTCCAGTTTATAATACCACCTGACGGCTAATGGTCCCAAACTGTTGGGAAATATTCGACACATGAGGGCCTCGTCGTCTGCATGCAATGTCATGGCTTGCTTGTAGTGACAGATGTGATCAGTGGGGTCTAATTTTCCATCATAGAGAGTGAATGACGGAGCTTTAAACTTTTTAGGCAGGATCGCCCTTGCGATCCGTCGCACAAAGGGATCATGCTGGTCCTCGTCATCTGAATTGTTTCTTCTGCGCTTATGCCTTACACGTGAACCCTCTTCAGAGGTGCTGGAAGTTTCAGGTCATCCCTTCTTTTTGGGCTGCGGGGATAATGAGTCAGAGTCGCTATCAGTGTCTCGTTGCCGGGCTCGAGGTCGTTGACCACCTGCTGTCAGAGGTCGTTCCGGATCTTGGCGCATGGCTTGTTTAGACTTTGCCACCTCCAAGGCCAAATCCTGACGGAGACGCTCGTTTTCAGCGATCATGTTCTCCAACCTCTGCTTGTTTTGCTTTGCCTGTTCCATGATCGCTTGCATTGCCTCATGCTTTGGAGTCGAAGGTGAGGCAAAGTTCAAAGCGCGTCTTGCTGTGATAATCTCCGGTCCATGCATGTTTGTTGGAGTGAAGTCATCTATCTGCGTGGTTTCATGAGTGACTATTGGAGGGTCTTTCGTCACGCCCGCCATGGATATGCTTGAGTATTCCCACAGACGGCACCAATTGTGGGGAAGTGGTTTGGAAATACTCTTCTGATCTTGGGGACGCTCGTGATCCGCTAATAGTCACCTGAAAAGGAATAAACACTCCGGTCGGGGGTGCCAGAATTAGCACTCCGATGGACAAGTCAGTCTCAACTCTCAAGATTACTTGTATTCTAAGTTAAGCACAACAATTCTCACATACCTCTTTCTGGCTAATGTTCTTCTATTTATATCTTTTCTTCCATGGGCCTCGGGATTAGGTCCATTTCCAACTCCTTATTCGGCACATTTTGTAGTAGGCCGCTCTTTACTCGGCCCCTTGCTTAATCAGCTATTTGGCCGAGTAGCGTTGGATTCGAGCTTGCGAGCTGATGTCGAGTGCCACGAATTTTGACTCTCCCAGGTTCGACTATCCGGAATCTCTACGACTCCCAACACTCGGCCCCCACAGTCTCTATCCACCCGGTCCCCTAAGAAATAAAAGCAATTACCGCTCAAGGTACATACAGTAACCTTCTGACGATAACAATCTATAACAACCTAGTATGACGATAACCAGTCCATACCCACTATGACATTAAAACTAAGCATGTCAAGTAATACAAATGCAAAAGGTAATCGACGACCAGCAACCTCGATGTCACAACCCAGACATCCTTGTTTCAAGATAATCTCCCCACCAATAGGTGACTCTACACAAATAGGAGATGCTAATTGTGCCAACTCCAAATCCAAAACCGATGCAAATGTAGAAGAAATAAAAGAATAGGACGCACCCGTATCAATCAACACATTAGCAACTGAATTGTAAAACAAGAAGGTACCTCTCATTACAGAAGGAGTACGTACGAAATCTGGTGCTGCAACTGCATACACACGCCTAGTAGGTCTCTGCTCAACCTGCTCACCTCTCGGAGCATAAGCCTGATACACTGACTGAGTCGAAGAGGCTCCCTGATTGACCCTCGAGGCCTGTGCTGACTGTGCTAACTGGTGACTCTGTGTCTATCTCGAACCAGACGTACCAGGTGTGCCACCTAACTGTGGGCAAAACCTGTTCAGGTGCCCTGCCTACCCACACTGATAACAAGTGAGCGGCTGGCCTCTTCCCTGACTCGAGCTTTGAAAACGAGCCGAAGATGATGCTGTTCACTACCCTCCTCTCCTCTAAGGACAAGCTGGAGACTTGTGGCCCAACTGTCCACACTTAAAACAAGTGAAGTCTTCCTGGCCACTCCTCTCGGAACCTGTACTTGGCACTGGAAAAGTGGACCTCGACTGAGCTCCCTGGGACTGTTGAGGATTAGAACCCCTCTGCCTCTTACTGTCCCCCTGACTATCTGGACTCTTCTTAGAGCCCCTCATCCTCTTCTCCTTTACATGCATAATATTCTCAAGATGGGCTGCAGCCTCCACAAGGCGCCCATAATCTCTAATTATGGACCCGGCCACTTGAAACTTAAGTCCGGTCCTTAACCGATCTTCGAACTCCGAACAACGACATTCCTCAGTCACCACTAACTTAGGTGCAAACCTAGACAAGCTAGTGAAGGTTGCCTCAAACTCAGCCACTAGTGTGTTCAACTGCACTAATTTAGAGAACTGGTCTCTCAACTTCTCCCTAACTGTGGGAGGTAGAAACTTGTCCTGGAAAGCACTAACAAAAGCCTCCCAAGTCACCTCGTTGCGTCTACACGCATACATCCACCACTGACCCGCATCCCCCTTCAGCTAGAAAGATGTCAAGGTCACCCTAAACTGGTCATCCTCGATGCCAAGCATCTCGAATGTTTTCACCAACTGCTCTAGCCACTCATCTGCCTTTAGTGGCTCCTTGGGATCACCCAAAAACTCATCTGGATTTGACCGAAAAAGCTTCCTCTTCAAGAAAGATGGCCCTGTTTCAACTATTTGGGCCTCGACTTGATTCTTCGTCTTAAGAATGTCCATAGACTCTCTTAATGCTTCGGCTATTTCGCGGGCTAAGGCGCCCATGGCTTGCTGACCAACTGGTTCGGCTACATTGGCCTGGCCAACTCCTTTTTCTTGTGCCGGAATATCATCTGGTAACAGCATCTCATGCCTTTTAGGCCTACCACGCCTACCACCACAACGTCTATGTCCTGACATCCTAATAAAGGCAAAAACACGAATTAGCACTTTTAAAAATGTGCTGAAGCTAACTCACTTGCTTCCTAAAACATTGGACAACAATAAATCATTCCACATCAGCATGTAATCACATAAACACATAAGAATTTCCTTCTCAGATAATGACCGTCCTGCGGCTTTGCTAGAGTTCTAATTAGAAATAGCAGTAATCAAGTGCTCTTCTAATAGAACTTCTATAAACTCGTAGACTCAATCAACATCTTAGGAACTAAATTCCATACTCACATAATCATATAAGCATGTTATCACATAAGCATACAATACATGTTAAAGTCTCAATCAAGCAAGACAAACCCATTGTAGTACTTACCACTTCCACGTACCCAAAGTATTCAAACCCAATACGCTCTGATACCAAGTTGTAATGCCCCCAAAATAATACAATGAACCCAACTGTCATGCGGAAGATATAACAAAAATACAATATTTTCATTCATCAGAGCTTACTTGTAAAAGTTTAACAAACAGTTAAATGCCATGAAGGCTCACATCTTTCCAAGCGATTACTTGGTTACACAAAAATGAGTCTCGCTCATTACATCTTAAGCCCTTGGCTTTACAAATAACAAAACATACATATAACAAAACATAATTAAGAAGTTCTTGCTTCCCAAAAGCCCATCCATGCTATTGCCTTGGTGGAAGCATCTCACCTATACATGAAAATGATGTTCCCATATAGGGTGAGCCACAACCTAGTAGAAATAATCTAACACAATATATGAGATTTAGCAAAGATATAAGTACCATGTGCATAAGCAATGCCGGTTCTAAAACATCCACAAAGTCTGCATATCTATATGCTACTAAGACCAAACCTTAATCTATTTTCTTTCCATTCATTTCCACTTCATCTATGCTACTCAATTCATGAGTTAAATTCATTATCTTTTAATTCATTTCCAGTCCATCTATACTTCTCAATCTACCATTTTACGGATATTTCGTCCGCGGGAATCGACACCCATATATATATAAGATTTTGGGATTTCCACTTATCTTTCAACAACCAAACTGAGACTACAACTCAATGGTTTTCCAATTATACAAACATACATAAACACTTTAAACCTACCATTTTATGGATATTGTGTCTGAGGGAATCGACACCCATGTATATATAAAATTTTGGGATCTTTCATCTAGGACACTCCGGCCAACTTGCTTTTGCTAGAGTTCATCCCCTTTTCTCCTCTCAACAAATAATGGAGTCCATTCCCTTTCTCCTCCCAACAAACATACATATACAATGTATTTATAAACGTGGTCATATTCAATGACAACCAACGTTGGATTAGTGTATGTCACCTAATTCTCATATAATTTCTACAACAATCATAGATATCCTCCACCGAAAGTCCAATACAGTTATTTCTAGACATATATTTAATTTGGAGATAAACAGTTTATTCAAAACTTTCAAAGGTGTAAGATAATACATATCTAATTTCACTATCTACATCCACAACCATCCAATTTCACATTTGCAGTGTTAATCTTAATTATTTATACAAAATAATGATTTAATGAAAATTAGGGCAACATCTCCCTTTTTCCAAATATCAACCCAAACACCAAATCAACTATTTTGGCACAACAAGAACTTATATTCAAACCCCATACCCATTTATCTCATATACATAAAAAATCCCTCTTTTCATTTCAGACCCAAATCCTAGATTTGTCCAAACCATAACCAAATCTCATCATCTATACACAATAACAAATAACTAAGCTAAAAACCATATGAGAGTGTAGAAAATCCGTACCTCAAGAAGAGAAGACAAGCAAAGCAAGGTTGAACTCTAAAAATGACGAAACCCACTTCTATTTGGATCAAAATAAAGCTCTTGAGATATTCCACCTTTTTCTCAAAGACACTAGGGTGAAGAACATAACGGATCTAGATGAAATCTTAGAGAGAAGGTGAATTTTAGAGAGAGAAAGTCAAGATCTGAGTTTTTGGAGAGTTTTAGAGAGAGAGAGAGAGTTGAAAAAGTGATCTAAAAGGTCACTCTCACGGACTGTTATATACGCAGTTCGCTCGAGCGTGGAAAGCCCCGCTTGAGCGTAAGACACAAAGGTCCGCTCGAGCGTAAGACTTTACGCTCGAGCATAAAATAAACTCTCCTAGTAGTTTTGCAGACACAGACCCCGCTCGAGCACCCGAATGCCCGCTCGAGCGTGGAACAAAATTTCAGAAGCCCTCTCGAGTGCAAGAATGCCTGCTCGAGCTGAAGAGCCAAATTCTGGGCAACAAAGGTTTGGAAAAAAACAAGCAACCAACCTGTTCCAAACACACAACTACAACCTAATAACCAACAATATGGGGAAGACAATGGAATATAAGGTACGTATAACCATCTAAACCATACCAACCTGAGTCCGGAACACCACAAGAGACGGTTGAAAACCAAAATCGCTATACTTTCAATCGATTTAAATGGAGCCTTAGTTAGTTTCACTTCTATACAAATCTCACATTTGTGATTAAGATCAATTTGAAACTTTGGTATATAATCTAAACTAATTAGTCTACGTAAAGCATCAAAGTTTACATGTCCTAATCTACCATGCCATAAATTTGACTCAAGAATATAAACAAAAGACGCGTTATTCTTATTAATAGCAGATTTTGGTAAAACAATCATTACATTTAACTTGAATAGACCATCACTCATGTATCTCTTACCTATATATATACCATTTTTTGTTAATACAAATTTATCAAACTCAAATACAAGCCTAAACCATTCTTACTTAATAAAGAATCATAAACTAAATTCTTCCGGATTTTTGGTACATGCAACACGTTGTTGAGAGTAAGTTCCTTCCCCGATGTCATCTTCAAAATCACCTGTCCATGTCCAGCCACGGTAGAAGTAGAAGAATTTCCCATGAAAATTTGTTCACCATTTGCAGCCTCATTGTAAGTAGTGAACATCTTCTTGTCCGCACAAATGTGACGAGTTGCCCTAGTGTTCCTTGGGATTCCAACCGAAGTAGCCTCAGACACCACAACAAAGATATTGATGTCATTTACCTCGTCAGAGATGTAATCTAACTCTGTCACTGTAGCAATCTCGGTTTTGACCCATCTATTTGTGGCATTCTGGGCTCAGGTTGGTATGGTTTTGAACGGTGTTACGTATCTTAGTTTTTGGTTATCGAGTTGTAGCAGTGTGTTTGGAACAGGTAATGTCTCCAAACCTTTAGATGTGAATCCAACCCGAATTGTGCCTTGCAGAGTTGCATCAAAAGTTAATTCTTTCATGTTTTGCCACTTTGCTGAGTATGTCAGGGATTGAGCTGCCCGGTTAGCTTGCGGGGGTCCAGGGGGTAGCGCCCCTTGACAGGTCCGGGGCAGCGCCCAAGCAGAGCCGAGAGACAGCACATCCGAAGCAAAAAAAAGTAAAATGCATTTGAAGTTGCTTGTCCGCTCGAGCGGCCGTTTATGTGCTCGAGTGGAGAATGTTAGGTTTCAAAAGTTTGACCTGTCTGCAAAAGTACTGGGAAAGTGTATTTGATGCTCGAGTGGGGCTTTCCACGTTCGAGCGGACCATGTTATATCAGTTCGTGAATCTGATATTTCAGATCACTTTTTCAGTCCTCTCTCTCTCTCTCTAAAACTCTCCAGAATTCCAGATCTGGAGCTTCTCTCTCTAGAAGTCATCTTCTCTTTTTGATTTCTCCAAATCCATTGGGATTTAGACCTAAGTTCTTCACCAAAGTTGGTTATCATCTCGAGGGCTTCATTGTGTCTGGTGAAAAATTGAGTTTAGGCATCGTTGATTTTGGGGTTTCATCTCAATTCTTCTTCAATACTTGAGGTAAGGATTTTCTTAGAGTTATATATATATTTTTATAAGATCTAGATGATTTTTGAAATCATCCTTCGATAGTTTTGAAAATTGATTGTTGATTCAAGAAGTTGAACGATTTTGAAAGTGGGTTTGTCTCTTGTTCTTTTAAAATGATCTTATGGGTTTTGATCTTCATTGATTGAAGAAAAGATGATTTTAAAAGTTTTCTTTCAAAAGATTTGAGTTGTACAATTTTGGTGAGAAAACCTAGAAATTGAAGATTTTTAAAGGAGATTGAAAATCCATGAATGGTATTGTTATATTTATTTTGTGTGTCAAAATAAATGGATGTTTGGAAAATTTCTTATTTATATTTATATAAATGATGAATTTCATGGAATATGAGAATTGTTGTTCATTTTAAAAATTATTGTTCAAAATGTTGAAATAGTATTGAAATGACTAATTGTTGAGGATACTTGAGAAGAGGGAATTGTGTTATTCCTTGGATGATGAATTGGAATAAAAGTATTTATATTCATCTTGTGAAATTGGCATATCAATTCATTTGATTACATTAAACTTTGAAAGTTGATTTGAAAACTTGCATTGAGAAAAGAATGTTGAGAAACAAGTTTTCATGGAATGGTTTTGGGGTAAATACCTTGGTAAGTCTTGATAGGTGGTGTAGATGATATTGAATAAGTTGGCCTGAGAGTCCAGAGTGAAAGACCGAAAACCTGCGTGGATAGGTGTCGAGCCTTCTGGTTAATACCGGTAAAAATGACAATTTGGTAGTACTCGTATAGTCTACTTGCAGACCCCGACCTAGAGATTACCAGAGTTGTATTTACCGCCCCTTGAATTAAATTGTTAAGTTTTGAACAATGGACGTTTCATGGCATCATTGAGCATGATGGTTTTCAAAAGATGAAGATATAATTTATTTGCAAAAAGACATAGCATGGCATGTCCATTCATCTCTTGAGACTTGTATAAAATGTATATACTTTGTTAAGGATTTTCTACTAGGCTTTATGCTCATCCTACGGGATTTTTGTGCAGGAAAAAATGTGATGATTCCGCCTAACTAAAGGCGATGAAATATGTGTTGAGAGTACAAGGCTCTCATTTTGCTGTAACTTTGTTTGTAAGCCAAGGGCTGTATTTGTGTGGGTTTGAATAACCATTTTGTGTAACCAGGCCTAAGTCTTGGAAACTTGTAAACCTTTGGGGGTATCTATTTGTTTATGTTATTTTGATTTCAAGTGAATGTATTATCGCCTGAAGACTATTTGTATCATGTAATGCAAGTGTGGGGATTTATTTTCAATTTTACTTTAAAGAACATGATTATCATATTATCATTTGGGTATAGAAATTTGGGCGTTACAATTTGGTATTAGAGCTACTGGGTTCGAATACTTGGAGCTCGTAGGAAGTGGTTGTTTTACCACAATGGGTTCGTGGAGCATGATCGGAAGATGTTATGCATTTTGTGACTATGTAATAGCATGCTTACGTGACTATATGGGTATGGGATTGAAATTTTGGGATGTTGTTTGCACTTGTTAAATTCCTTGAGGTCTTCTTAGAAGGGTACTTGATCAATACTCGTTCTACTAAGAATTCTTGGTTTTTTGTGGGACAAATTTCATCATAAAAAAATGACCCGTATGTGTTTACATGACTAAGTGCTTATGTGGAATGAACTTGAAATGTCTATATGGTAGAGAAATATATAGAATTATTGTGATCAAACGTGTAAGGCAAGTTGCGGGCATGCGTGTGTTAGTGTGCTAAATTAATTCTATTCTCATTTGTAGGATGTTAAGAAGAGGTCAAACTCATGGTGGTAGAGGCGGGAGACGTGGTAGGGCTTGCCGAGGTATGCATGAGGTACCGGCCCATGAGGTCCCGGTACAAGAAGAAGATTCAGGCCAAGCTAATGTGGCGAACAATTGGAACAAGCGGGTCAAACCGCAATGAGGACCCTAGCCTAAGAAATAGCAGGGGCTATGAACATGTTGAGGGCTGAGAACCAAGCCCAAGAGAACACCGTCAAGGCAAGGTCTAGTTTCCTTACTAGAGAGTTTTTGCGGGCCAAGTCGGATGAGTTCCTTGGTGGCCCCAAGCCCAAGAAAGCGGACGAGTGGCTCAAACAAACATTGAATACATTTCAGATACTTCACATAGAAGAGGGTGAGCTAAGGTGACTCTAGTGAGTTACTACTTAAAAGGAGATGCGGGTCAATGGTGGAAGTACGCTAAGGTTAGTGTGGAACCAACATGGTAAGCATTTGTGATTGCTTTCCAAGATAAGTACTTACCTCCCACTGCTAGGGAGAGATTGAGGCAAGAGTTTCTGGACCTCAAACAAAATTACATGTTCGTGGCCGAGTTTGAAGGGGCTTTTTCTAGTCTGTCCCGGTTTGCACCAGAGTTGGTGACAACGGAAGAGTGTCGTTATATCGAGTTTGAGAAGAAATTGAGAACGAAGATCTTGTACAAAGTTGCCGAAAACATGATTCGAAACTATGCCCGTCTTGTGGAGGCGACGGCACATGTAGAAACTATAGTGCAGGTTGAGGAGGAGAGACTTCGGGGTTCGAGGTCTAAGGACCAAGAACCACAGGGAGACTATAGGCAGAATAAGAGGAGTAGAGGCAACTCCACATTCCAGTCCCAATCTCAACAGTCTAGGTCTACCTTTTCTTTGCCTAGTTTAGGCCCAAGAAAGAGTACACAGAGTGGCTTTTCTTGTTTCAAGTGTGGCCAACCGGGTAACAAAGCCTTTGCATGCCCACAGAAGGGAGGAGGGCAGTTGATGTTACCACCACCGCCACCTAATCAATCTCAAGGTCAATCTCAGTCCCAGAATAGAGGTTAGGGGTTTAATTGTTTTCAGTGTGGTCAGCCGAGGCACATGAAGATGACTTGCCTACAGTTGGGAGGCACATCTGGCGTATCAGGGTCGAGGCAGACTCAGAGCCACCAGCAAGCTCACTCAGTTTAGACCTCACGAGTTAACCAGGGAGCCGCTTCGGCTCAGTCGGTGCACCAAGCCTATGCTCCGAGAGAGGAGCAAGTTCATCAGGGGCCACAGGGGCGTGTGTATGCTGTTATCGCGCCAGAGCAGTTACCAAGATCCTCAGTTGTAAGAGGTATTTTTGTTATGTGCAATACTTTGGCTAATGTGTTGACAGACACGGGTGCGTCTCATTCATTTATATCTGCTGCATTTGTTTCTGCATTGGGGTTAGAGGTGACACAGTTAGCGTCTCCACTCAGAGTAGAATCACCTGTTGGGGGTATGATTGATTTAGACCGAGAGTGTCATGATTGTGAGATAGAAGTCGCCAGGCGTCGACTTCCGTTTGCTTTTGTGTTGCTAGACATGTCGAGTTTTGATGTCATTCTAGGCATGGACTGGTTATGTTCGTATCGAGCTGTGATAGATTGTTACCAGCAGAGAGTTACAGTTTGCACTTCAGGTGGTGATTGTTTTTACTTTCTAGGGAACCAAGTTGATAGGGTCTTGTCACCAGTCTTTGACCGTCGTAGTAAGAGCAAGCTTAGTGGCCTTCTTGCAACTCTCTTGAATAGTAAGAGTGACGGGGCCCGTGTTAAATTGCCAAGGGTAGTTTGTGAATACTCGGATGTCTTTCCCGAGGATCTTACTAGTTTGCCACCCCACCGGGAGGTAGAGTTCTCCATTAACTTAGTGCCTGGCACGACATCGATTTCCATGGCACCATATAGATTTGCACTAGCCGAATTGCATGAATTGAAGATTCAACTCCAAGAACTTTTAGATAAGGGTTTCATACACCTTAGTACATCGCCTTGGGGAGCGTCAGCTCTCTTTGTGAAGAAGAAGGATGGGTCATTATGGTTGTGTATTGATTACCGCAAGTTGAATCGGGTTACCATTAAGAACAAGTATCCTCTACCTAGAATAAATGATCTGTTTGACCAACTTAGAGGGTCTCGTTGCTTTTCAAAGATAGATTTGAGGTCGGGGTATCATCAATTGAGAGTCCGGGAGGCGGACATCCAGAAAACGGCCTTTCGTACGCATTATGGCCACTATGAATTCCTTGTAATGCCTTTTGGGTTGACTAATGCACCGGCTTCCTTTATGGATTTGATGAACTGAATCTTCTGAGAATACCTGGACCTTTTTGTGGTTGTCTTTGTGGACGACATCTTAATTTATTCAACCTCCGAGGAGGAACATGAGGCTCACTTATGGGTAGTGCTTGAATTGCTTAAGGAGTACCGTTTGTATGCCAAATTTGATAAGTGCGAGTTTTGGCTCACCAAGGTGAAATTTTTTGGGCACGTAGTGTCGAGTGAAGGAGTGACTGTAGACTTCTCAAAGATAGACGCGGTACAGGATTGGGAACAACCCAAGAATGTTTTTGAGATCCAAAATTTCTGGGTTTAGCAGGGTACTATTGATGCTTTATGAGGGACTTTTCTAGACAAGCTGCACCTTTAACTAAGTTGACTAGGAAGGGTATCAAGTTTGTGTGGACTGAGGCTTGTTAAAAGTCTTTCCAAGAACTTAAGACTAGATTGACTACAGCACCAGTCTTGATAATTCCGGAAAGGGTTTGATGTGTCCAGGGATAGGCTTGGTTGTGTCTCGATACAAAAGGGAAAAGTTATGGCCTACGGATCACGACAATTGAAAACTCACAAGAAGAATTACCCCGCCCATGATTTAGAATTAGCGACGGTAATTTTTGCCTTGAAAATTTGGAGGCATTACTTGTATGGTGAGAAGTTTGAGGTTTTCTCCGATCATAAGAGTCTAAAGTATTTGTTTTCTTAAAAAGACTTGAATTTACGACAACGGAGGTGGATGGAATTTATAGAGGATTATGACTTTGAGTTACACTATCATCTGGGGGAAGGCCAATGTGGTGGCCGATGCTTTGAGTCAGAAATCTGTGAGTAGTTTGGCAAGTGTGGCCATTTAGAAATAGGATATGCTAGATGTTATTGGCAAGTTTGATTTGCACTTGGATGAGTCCGGAGAGAGTGCTACCTTGTTTACTTTGAATGCTCAACCTACCTTGGTTAGTAAGGTCATCGATGTGGAATCAATCCGTGTTAAGATTTCCAATAGGAAGGAAGAGGAAGGTTTGAATGTTTACTCAGATTTGAGTGTACGTTACCTAGACCGTTTGTTTGTACCAGAATCTTGCAGAGAGGAAGTACTTCGGGAGTTCCATCACTCACACCTTGCGGTACACCTGGGAGGTACTAAAATGTATCATGATCTTAGTTGTCAGTTTTGATGGAGGGGTATTAAACGGGATGTCGCTTTATTTGTATCGAAGTGCCTTACTTGTCAACAAGTGAAGGCCGAACACCAAAGTCCAACGGGTTTGTTACAACCCTTACCGATAGGTGAGCGGAAATGGGAGCGTGTTACCATGGATTTTGTAGTTGGGCTTCTTAGAACACAACGAGGCAATGATGCCGTTTGGGTGATTGTTGATAGGTTGACTAAGTCTACCCATTTCATTCCGATGTGCACCAATGACTTAGTTGAATGCTTGGCAGAGTTGTACATTAGAGAGATAGTTCGACTTCATGGCGTCCCTGTGACTATTATGTCGGATAGGGATCCTCATTTTACTGCCCGGTTATGGCAAAGCCTTCATGTCACGACCCAAACCTGCCCCTAAGGGTTTAGCACCGTAACCGACCAGTAATCCGAGATTACCGAAGGCCTGCTTAACAGTAATACAGTAAAACAGAGTACAGGGGCATGGCGGAAGCCAAGACAGTAAATAAACAATGTCCAATGAGCTGTGACAGTCTGTATGCAAAAAGACTTTTCATACATATATGCAGTCGGTGACAAAACAGTATGTACATATATACAATCATTCAAAACAGGGACTTAATCCCTACTAAACAGTACAGTACGGTCTATACAGTTATTACAAGCAGTTTCAGAGACAGACGGGGGAAAAATAAAACACCCCTAAGCCATAACTTGGCAAGCTCGGAACCTCGCAGTGAGGCACAGTGGTTGGCTTGACAAAACTGGAGTTTACCCCGACGCTTCTAGCATTGGTCCGGTGCCTGTACACCTACATATATATATGAGCAGTGAGCTAAAGCCCAGTGAATAACATAATGCGTAAAGAGGTTTAGAATGAATGTCCTTACAGCAATGAAAACGGTTCATTAAATCAGTATATCAGTTGTTCAGTACAGTAAACAGTCATATGTGGTACATCCGTTAGCATAACAGTACAGTAAACAGTAGGTCTTAAAAGACCGGACAGTAAATGATGGACATCAATCAGTAAACAGTAGTGGTTCCAACGAGGAAACCGACAGAGATCTCTGTAATAGTAACAGTCAGTAACAGTAGTTGCTAAGGATGCCACAATACAGTTCAGAACATAGGACATACATTCATTCAGTTAACAATAACAGTTTAGAAAACAGTACAGTTCAGTATTCAAAAGATAATCATTTTGAACATATCTTTACACAATTGTTACTCACAGAGTTCTAGGCTACAGTAAGCTAGAGCGTCTCCTCGGAAACCAACCCTACACAGTAGAAATGACGAACACAAACTAAGCTACACAGTTTGGAAAGGTAATAATTTAATCCCTAATTTGCCTCGGTGTGTTCTATATCTTTATTCTCTTTAGGATGCCTTAAATATGCCCCATGAATGCCTAGGATGGAAAGAGGATGCAAAGATGCAATTTTGAACACTTTACAAAATTTTCAGAAAACAGGGGTCTCACTCGAGCGTGGCTTTCTACGCTCAAGCGGACATGCAGACAAAGGGGCTCCGCTCGAGCGTGAATTCCGTCGCTCGAGCGGACTGTGTGCTACAGTAAAAATACTGGATGCTCAAAATTTACGCTCGATGGGCGCTCGACCATCGCTCGAGCGTGAGACACAAGTCCTCGCTCGAGCGTGAGTTCCCTCGCTCGAGCGGATTGTGAACTCATGCAAAGTACTGGATGCATGCATTTCACGCTCGAGCGTCACTTCTCTCGCTCGAGCGGAAGGCATGATCACAGAGTCTACGCTCGAGCGTGGACTTCCTCGCTCGAGCGTGGGTCCAAAATTTGAAAAACCCAGATTTGAGTCCCAAGCTCAAAACCAAGTTTAAATGCATCAAAACCGATCCTCTTGGGCTGAAAACCTGGAAAACACTTGTAAACACATAATATTATATATTTCAAAGATTAATTTGATAAATCAAAGCCCAAGGGTGTTTCAATTAAATCCAATTTCAAACCAATTTTCATAAACATGCTATAAACATGACATGCATGAGTTTAAATCATTTCAAAGCTTTAAATACAAGCTCAAATGAGCTAATCCTTTCAAAAACAAGATGGTTTAATGGACTTAACATAATTATGAGCATGCATGTAACATTTGGCATGAAAACAACTTCAAACTCAACAATCCAAACATGTATGCATGAATTAAGCTATAATTCAACACTATTGAACCAATTCATACCTTAGATCATTAAAGACTCATGAATCATGCAAAAGTCAACACAAAACATAAACAAGATGGCAAGAAATCTACCTTAAGTCTTGTAGTTCAAGTGTAGGAGCTCAATTATGCAAATTACTCTTCAATTCCTTCACATCTACCAAATTTCCAAGCCAATTAGAGATGAAATCACACTCTCTTCTAACTCTCTCTCTCTAGTTCGGTGGAGCTCAACAAAATAGGCTGAGGAAATGTTTGGTTCAATGTATGCAAGCCCCTAAATGTGTGAGGTAATGGCCACTAAGTGGCATTTTGGCAATTAAGTCTAATTTGAGCAATTAACCAATATTTAATCTAATTTAATCATACCTAATCAGTTTTCGGATAAATATGCCATAAAATCACATAAAATCTAATTAACACAGAACATCAATCAATTTCAGATTCGGCCGCCGATAAGGCCTTCAATTTGCAGTTTAAATATAGAAATATGAACAGATAGTCAAACAGTCAAACAGATAGGAATGCATTTAAACAGATACAGTCAATCAATCAGTTCTAGATTTCAGTCAGTCAGTCTAGTATGTTAATCAGTTCATTTACTTCTCATAATCAGTCTCAGTTTAGCGGTAATTCAATAATTAATCGGTAATTAGTGGTGAGGGTTCACGAACATGCTATAAACATGACATGCATGAGTTTAAATCATTTCAAAGCTTTAAATACAAGCTCAAATGAGCTAATCCTTTCAAAAACAAGATAGTTTCATGGACTTAACATAATTATGAGCATGCATGTAACATTTGGCATGAAAACAACTTCAAACTCAACAATCCAAACATGCATGCATGAATTAAGCTATAATTCAACACTATTGAACCAATTCATACCTTAGATCATTAAAGACTCATGAATCATGCAAAAGTCAACACAAAACATAAACAAGATGGCAAGAAATCTACCTTAAGTCTTGTAGTTCAAGTGTAGGAGCTCAATTATGCAAATTACTCTTCAATTCCTTCACTTCTACCAAATTTCCAAGCCAATTAGAGATGAAATCACACTCTCTTCTAACTCTCTCCCTCTCTAGTTCGGTGGAGCTCACAAAATAGGCTGAGGAAATGTTTGGTTCAATGTATGCAAGCCCCTACATGTGTGAGGTAATGGCCACTAAGTGGCATTTTGGCAATTAAGTCTAATTTTAGCAATTAACCAATATTTAATCTAATTTAGTCATACCTAATTAGTTTTCGGATAAATATGCCATAAAATCACATAAAATCTAATTAGCACAGAACATCAATCAATTTCAGATTCGGCCGCCGATAAGGCCTTCAATTTGCAGTTTAAATATAGAAATATGAATAGATAGTCAAACAGTCAAACAGATAGGAATGCATTTAAACAGATACAGTCAATCAATCAGTTCCAGATTTCAGTCAGTCAGTCCAGTATGTTAATCAGTTCATTTACTTCTCATAATCAGTCTCAGTTTAGCGGTAATTCAGTAATTAATCGGTAATCAGTGGTGAGGGTCATTACACTTCAAGAGGTGTTGGGAACTAAGTTGACTTTTAGCACCGCTTATCATCCTCAAACCGATGGACAGTCGGTACGTACTATTCAAATTTTGGTGGACATGCTTAGAGCTTGTGTCCTTGATTTTAAGGGGCCTTGGGAAAGGCACTTACCATTGATTGAGTTTGCTTACAACAAGAGTTACCAAGCTAGTATTGGGATGGCACAATTTGAGGCCTTGTATGGCCGACCTTGTGGATCACCGATTTGTTGGGCTGAAGTGGGTGATGCACCGTTACTGGGTCCGGAAATTGTTAGAAAGACAACCGAGAAAGTTGTTCTCATTCGGAAGAGGTTAGCTACAGCCCAAAGCTGACAAAAGAGTTATGCCAATAAGAAGAGACGACCTTTATCTTTTGAAGTTGGTGACCATGTGTTTCTAAAAAACTCACTCAGGCTTGATGAGATTTGGTAAGGAGTGGTAAATTATCTCCAAGGTTCATTGGGCCTTTTGAGATCTTAGAGTGAATTGGGGAAGTGGCATATCGGTTAGCTTTACCGCCATAACTTTTGGGAGTTCACAACGTATTTCATGTAGCTATGCTTAGGAAGTATGAACCCAACCCTTCTCATGTGCTTGATTGGGTTGACTTGGAGGTAGATGAGGATGCCTCTTACGAAGAACGACTGGTTCAAATATTAGATACCCAAGAGCAAGTGCTACAGGGAAAAACTATACTGTTGGTAAAGGTGTTGTGGAGATACCATGGGGTTGAAGAAGCAACATGGGAACGGGAGGCCGAAATCCGCTCCAAATATCCGGATTCGTTTGAAAATGCTTAAGTTGCTTTTCTTTGTAATATTCCCTGGTGTTGAGGGAAACATTTTAAAAGTTGTTAGCCACATATTGATATATGCATTGTTGTTTTAAGCATAAAGTTGTTGAGAGTTTCCATTACTTTTTGGGAAATTTCATATTTATGCGTATTTAGGAGGTTGTTGTTAATGAGATAACTATGGTAGAAATGGTGGAATTTGGTTGAGAGTTAGTATTGTGATTTGAAAATGAAATAGCGTGGTTTTGATCGCTAGAAACCCCTTTGTTTGGGTAGTTTGATTTGAAATTTCAGGGACGAAATTCTTTAAGGAGGGAAGGTTGTAGCGATCCCGGTTTTGACCCATCTCTTTGTGGTGTTCCAGGCTTAGGTTGGTATGGTTTTGAATGGTGTTACATATCTTAGTTTCCCTGTATTCCCCTTATTTTGGTTATCGGGGTTGTAGCGGTGTGTTTGGAACAGGTAATGTCTCCAAACCGTTAGATGCGAATCCAACCCGAATTGTGCCTTGCAGAGTTGCATCAGAAGTTAATTCTTTCATGTTTTGCCACTTCGCTGAGTATGTCGAGGATCGAGCTACCCGGTCAGCTCGCGAGGGTCCAGGGGGCAGTGCCCTTTGGCAAGTCAGGGGCATCGCCCCCGAAGCAAAAATGTAAAATGCATTTGAAGTTACTTGTCCGCTCGAGCGGCCGTTTATGCACTTGAGCGGAGAATGTTTGGTTCCAGAAGGTTGACTTGTCTACAAAAGTATTGGGAAAGTGTATTTGACGCTTGAGTGGGGCTTTCCACGCTCGAGCAGACCATGTTATATCAGTTCGTGAATCTGATATTTCAGATCAGTTTTTCAGTCCTCTCTCTCTCTCTCTAAAACTCTCTAGAATTCCAAATCTAGAGCTTCTCTCTCTAGAAGTCATCTTCTCTCTATGATTTCTCCAAATCCATTGGGATTTAGACCTAAGTTCTTCACCAAAGTTGGTTATCATCTCGAGGGCTTCGTTGTATGTAGTGAAGATCGAGTTTAGGCATCGTTGATTTGAGGTTTCATCTTAATTCTTCTTTAATACTTGAGGTAGGGATTTTCTTAGAGTTATATATATATATTTTTGCAAGATCTAGATGATTTTTGAAATCATCCTTCGATAGTTTTGAAAATTGATTGTTGATTCAAGAAGTTGAACGATTTTGAAAGTGGGTTTGTCTCTCGTTCTTTTAAAATGATCTTATGGGTTTTGATCTTCGTTGATTGAAGAAAAAATGATTTTGGAAAGTTTTCTTTCAAAAAATTTGAGTTGTACAATTTTGGTGAGAAAACCTTGAAATTGGGGATTTTTAAAGGAGATTGAAAATCCATGAATTGTATTGTTATATTTATTTTGTGTGTCAAAATAAATAGATGTTTGGAAAATTTCTTATTTATATGGAATATGAGAATTGTTGTTCATTTTGAAATTTATTGTTCAAAACGTTGAAATAGTCTTGAAATGACTAATTGTTGAGGATACTTGAGAAGAGGAAATTGTGTTATTCCTTGGATGATGAATTTGAATAAAATTATTTATATTCATCTTGTGAAATTGGCATATCAATTCATTTGATTACATTAAACTTTGAAAGTTGATTTGAAAACTTGCATTTAGAAAAGAATGTTGAGAAATAAGTTTTCATGGAATGGTTTTGGAGTAAATACGTTGGTAAGTCTTGATAGGTGGTGTAGATGATATTGAATAAGTTGGCCTGAGAGTCTAGAGTGAAAGACGGAAAACCCGCGTGGATAGGTGTCGAGCCTTCTGGTTAATACTGGTAAAAATGACAATTTGATAGTACTCGTAGAGTCTACTTGCAGACACCGACTTAGGGATTACCAGAGTTGTATTTACCGCCCCTTGAATTAAATTATTTAGTTTTGAACAATGGACATTTCATGGCATCATTGAGTATGATGATTTTCAAAAGATGAAGATATGATTTATTTGCAAAAAGATTTAGCATAGCATGTGCATTCATCTCTTGAGACTTGTATAAAATGTAATTATTTGTCAAGGATTTCTTATTGGACTTTATGCTCACCCTACGAGATTTTTGTGCAGGAAAAGATGTGGTGATTCCGCCTAACTAAAGGCGAGGAAATATGTATTGAGAGTACCAAGCTCTCATTTTGCTGTAACTTTATTTGTAAACCAAGGGCTGTATTTGTGTGGGTTTGAATAACCATTTTGTGTAACCAGGTCTAAGCTTTGGAAACTTGTAAACCCTTGAGGGTATCTATTTATTTATGTTATTTTGATTTGAAATGAATGTATTATAGCCTGAAGACTATTTGTATTATGCAATGCAAGTATGAGGATTTATCTCAGTTTTACTTTAAAGAACATGGTTATCGTATTATCATTTGGGTATAGAAATTGAGGCCTTATAGTCACATTGGCTTGATTGGTGATCTTTTTGCTTGTACTTCTACCATCCTTCTTAAGGAGGCGGCAATCAGAGGCACGATGTCTGGTCTTGCCACATTTATAGCATTTTCCTTTGAACTTCTTATTGCCATTGTTGTCGCCTTGTTCAGGACCATCTCCAGTAAACTTCATCTTCTTGTTATGTGGTTTGGGCACTTGTTCAACCACATTAGCCTTAGACTCGATAGGATTTTTACCATTTTTCTTTTCAGCCTTACGATTATCTTCCTTAATTCTCAGTCTTACAATAAGTTCATCTATGGTTATCTCTTTATGTTTATATTTTAAATAATTTTTGAAATCTTTCTAAGTCGATGGTGATTTTTCTACTAACGCAACGACTTGGAAAGACTCGCTAAGAGACATACCTTCAGCATGAATATCATGCAAAATTAATTGAAAACTTTGAACTTGAGAAATTACTATTTGGGAGTCTACCATAACAAAATCCAGAAATTTATCAACAACAAATTTCTTAGTGCCAACATCCTCTGTCTTGTATTTTTTCTTCAAAAAATCTCACAATTCTTTTGCTATTTTCAGAAGACTGTAAACATTATACAACATGTTTTCTAGGCCATTGAGGATGTAGTTTCTGCATAGAAAATCAGAATGTTTCCAGGCATCTACAGCGGCAACAACTTGCCGATCACTTTCATCCTCTTTAAGTACAGGAGCCTCTTCACGGAGAAACTGAGCCAAATTTAGAGTTGTAAAATAGAACAACATTTTCTGCAACCATCTCTTAAACTCGGTGCCATTAAATTTTTTCTCTTTTTTCTCCATGATTTATTGGAACTTGAACATGGTTCTGGATACGGACTGGAGTCGTTGTAACAATCGGATTTGAAGTACTACTTTCAGCAGCGATAATATCTAATTACAAAAAATCAGAAAAAATCCAAAACCAAAACACAAATTAATTTTCTAGTTACTCAAACCAGAAAATAAATTATAATACAAAATAATTTTACTTTTCTAGTTAAAACCAGAAAAATAAAATACTACACAATAATTTTCTGTAACACTACTACACAAATTAATATTCTAAAATTGTTAATGATAAACAGTATATTACAACTATTTATCAAACAGTATATGACTATTATTTGTATTTTTCAACCAGAATATCAAATTGTAAAAGCACAGAAAATAAATACAATGAAGACACAAAAAAATATTTTGTCTTAAGATTATTGGACAATTTTCAATGTATTCGAAGAATGGATTAAAGAAAAGAGAGAGACTGTTTGATTACAAAAATCAAAATAGTATATCTATACTATATATTAAGCAAAAGGGGGTTTTTAACCCCAAGCCTTGTGGGAGCTCCAATCTTCCAATCTAAATTTCCTGATTTTTTGATTTAAAAAAAAAAAAAAAACTTAGCATTTATTAACTTCTCCCAACCTCCAAGTCTTACCCTCATAATAACACTTTAATGCATTAAGAACAAGCATAAAAAAAATTCTTTGAAATCTAACACATATGAATTCCTTAAAAAGTCCCAACACATATGATTATTATCCCTCATAATAACACTTTAATGCATTAAGAACAAGCATAAAAAAAATTTCTTGAAAAGTTCAACACATATGATTATTATCAAATTATTAAACTTTAATATAATATAATAAAAAAGAAGACATTTAATTCCTTGAAAAGTCCAACACATATGATTATTATC
Source organism: Camellia japonica (assembly GCA_030407325.1). Classification (NCBI taxonomy): domain Eukaryota; kingdom Viridiplantae; phylum Streptophyta; class Magnoliopsida; order Ericales; family Theaceae; genus Camellia; species Camellia japonica. The sequence goes on from JAPPVO010000032.1 coordinate 61,609,030, forward strand.
AAAATATTAAACTTTAACATAATATAAAAAAGGAAAAAAAGAAGACATTTAAAAATAAAAATAAAAAAGACATGTAAAAATCGCAATTCACATATATTGATAATTGTAAATATATTAAGGAAAAGAGGGTTTCTAAACCCAAGCAAGCTCCAATCTCTCAATCTTAATTTTCTAAATTTTTGATTTAAAGAAAAAAAAACTTCAGCATTTATTAATTTGATCAAAATCCCCTGATTAACATTTATTAACTTTTTTCCAATCCATATGCCTGCATTTATTGATTTGGTCAAAATCCCTGATTAGCATTTAAAATTCCCTTATACAAATAATTATAGATATAGCCCGTGCATAGTTACTGTAGTAGCCTTTTTAATTTCTCCTGTACACTATGGTTAGTGATAAGATTGTTAAATTATTTTTATGAAAAATCTTAAAAAACATAATTTATATATCAAAAAAAAATTAAAACAAATATAAATATCTATAATTATCCCGTGCATAGCACGGGTGATAGGCTAGTATAAAATAAAATAAAACAACAGATTCTTATTTTGTTACAAAATCAAAATCAAAATCTGATAAAAATAAATAAAACAGAAATTAAATTAATTACTTACCTTAATAATTTGTTGAACAAAATTTTGATCAAGTCCAGTGTTTAACACTGTGTTCTTAAGACAGATTCGTCCTCTCCACGGTGCTTTCAGAGTGCGGACGTCTATCTTTCAGGATAAAATGATCAACAACGAATAGTAGCAGAACTACAAACTATTCGTACAAAAGAACTCACTTTCAGTTTACACTCTTTCTCACAAGAAAAATAATGCAGCAAAATGTAGAGAGTAATAGCAGAGACAAGAATGAATTTTCTGAATGAAAATCCAAATGAGGGACTTGTCTATTTATAGGTGCAATTGTGGCTTTTAGATTTGAATCCAATAGGTATGGTACCTGTTCTGACAGGTTAAACAAATACAAATTTGTATGTTTTGAATTGAACAGATATGGGTTTGAATTGAACAGATTTGAATATGTTCGGACATATATGGAACCTGTACAGAAATTTTGAAGAGGTGCAAGCCAAATTTGAATTTTTCTCCAATCAAAATTTGAAAACAAAACTGGACAGATTTTATTTTTTCAAAAAATAAAAATAAATTCAAATGTTTTTGGCCCAAAGCCAGACAAGCCCAACCTCACACCCGAGCCCAGCCCGCCCGATGGCACGCTTGTGTGTTTGTTTTGGGTCCAATAGATCTAACCCACTTTACCCATAACCTCCCCTCTACAAAACTTGAGTGCCCCTTATGGCCTACCCCAAGTTTCAATCCCAAGCTTTATAAACCCATACAAAGTTTGCCCACCAGACCAATGTGGGACAAATCTTAACCCATTATTTATGGAAACTTCACCAACATACCATTTCCATGGAGCTCACTTTGATTTCAATTTCTTATTCACCAGATAATGGTTTTGAACAATTAAATATATTACATGAATCACAACGCGACATAAAACGCGTTACCACTTAGACTTGCCAACTTTGGTGCATGGGTCCTACTTAAAAATTAGATCAAAATTTAAGAAAAATCTGTTTTTTCCCAAAACTATTTCTAACAATGATTACCTCTAAAAAAATGTTTATGAGAAGTAACATCACATAATCCACCTAGTACATGAATGTTAATAAATTACAAATCACACTGGATACGTAAAGTTTGGAATGGCCTCGTACTAATTGATAGAATAGGAAAATGGTTGTTTTTTTTTAGAAAAGAGAATAAATAGGATAATTATTTATAAAAATATGAAAACTTTTGTGGGGTGCAATTTTTGCTGGATTTTTTTTACATAAAAAAAAAAAATTACACCTCCATATATTTGTAGATATTTTTGGTCAACTATCATGATTTGTTATTGCCTCCCAACAAAAAAACCCTCAAAATCAATTTGGATTATAACCAAAAACACCACAAAAATCCTGTAACCACCGCAAATTCTTATGACCAAGTAAACTACAAAATTAACCACCACAGAATTTTAAAATCAAATTCTATATTATAGATAACTAAACTTATATATATATTTAAAATTAGAACATATGATGGTACACATTATAAAATTTTCAAAATAAAGAAATCTATCTTATACGGCGATGACACACAATGATGATATCTTTTTTTTCCTTTGGTTTATATTTTCCACAACCAGCTAAGAAAATAATTTGACTGAAAGACAATACCTTAAATTCTGTGAGGCAACAAAGTCATGCCATGATAGTCTGGAATTTAAGAAGTCATTGGTTGGCTCTGGGTTGATGCCCTACATGTGTTCTAATTGGTGGAGAGAATAGAATTCATAATTTTGTGTTAGATGATTGAAAAAGTTAAGAGAACATGAAAATTTACTTAGCTAAAGACATGACTATCATCATTTGTTATTGGCCCCCCAAAAGAATCGTCAAAATCAATTTGGATTATAACCAAAAACATCACAAAAATCCTATAACCACCACAAATTCTTATGACCAAGTAAACTACAAATTTAACCACCACAGAATTTTAAAATCAAATTCTATATTATAGATAAATAAACTTATATATATTTTAAAAATTAGAACGTATGGTACACTAAAATTTTCAAAATAAAGGAATCTATCTTATGCGAGAATGACACACGATAATGATATCATTTTTTTTCCTTTGGGTTATATTTTCCACAACCTGTTAAGAAAATAATTTGATTGAAAGACAATGCCTTAAATTTTGAGAGGCAACAAAGTCATGACATGATAGTCTGGAATTTGAAAAGTCATTGGTTGGTTTTGGGTATCATCATGTGATGTTTTACATGTGTTCTAATTGGCGGGAAAAATAGAATTCACAATTTTATGTTAAATGATTTTGAGAGAACATGTAACTAAAGATATGATTACATGACCCACTAATAATTTTTTCACAAATTTATGAACCACTGGACCATGACTGTGACTTGTGACTTTGGGGGTGTCCTTAATTGCACGTAAGCAAGACAAAATTAATGAACGGTCAGGTCAGTCTTAGTTCTCATTTGGCATGACAAATTTTGAAGTTAAAAGATTAAAATAGTCATAAAAAAGATAAAATAAATTAAAAAATTAATAAGATAATTTATCATATCTAAACTATAATCATTTTATTTTTTTCTTTCATAAAAATCAAAAAATCTATTCCAAACGAGACTTTTTAACTCCAGACTAAAATAGCCAAAAAGCCAACCCATATCCCAAACGAAGCCTTAGATAAGTCAAAGCAGTCGGGTCAAGTTTAATTTAGACAATTAAAATTAACAAATAACCATTAAAATTAAGCTAACATAATTACAAAAATATATTCCATAAACTTGAATTTAAATGATTACCGCTAAAAAAATGCATATGAGAAGTAATATCATATAATTCACCTAGTACATGAATGTTAATAAATTACAAATCACACTACATACGTAAAATTTTGAAGTTGTGTTGTACTAATTAATAGAATAGGAAAATAAATAGGATAAATATTTATAAAAATATGAAAACTTTTGTGGGGTGCAATTTTTGCTGGATTTTTTTGCATAAAAAAAATAAAATAATTACACCTCCATATATTTGTAAATATTTTTGGTCAACTATCATGATTTGTTATTGCACCCCAAAAAACCTCAAAATCAATTTTGATTATAACCAAAACACCACAAAAATCCTATAACCACCACAAATTCTTATGACCAAGTAAATTACAAATTTAACCACTACAGAGTTTTAAAATCAAATTCTACATTTTAGATAACTGAACTTATATATATTTTTAAATTAGAACGTATGATACACATTATAAAATTTTCAAAATAATCTCTATCTTATATGACGATGACCCACGATGATGTTCTCTTTTTTCTCCTTTGGGCTATATTTTCCACAACCAGCTAAGAAAACAATTTGATTGGAAGACAATACAGGCAACGAAGTCATGACATGATAGTCTGGCATTTGAGAAGTTATTGGCTGGTCTTGAGATATCGTTACATGGTATCTCACATGTGTTCTGATTGGTAAAGAGGATAGGATCTATAATTTTACGTTAGATGATTAGACAATTTGAGAATTTGTGATTCGCAAAGACATAGTTAGGTGATGCACAACCAACCAATAATTTTTCTTAGAATTTATGAACCACTGGATCATGACTGTGAATTGTGACTTTGGTGGTGTCGTTAATTGCACGGAAGCAAGACAAAATTATTAAGCGTTGGAGATAGTGAAGAAGGGAATTTTTTTGGTACACACTCTCTTGTATTATATATGTATTTTATTATATATATTATGTAATTTTTTTTTATAATAATTTATGATTTAAAATTGAAATTATGCACTTTTATTATAATGTTCAAAAAATGTGTAATACTATTACACAAATGTGTAACTTTTATTTGAATCATGAATTGGTATAACTCTATCAAAAGATTACGTAATATATACCAATAAAATTAGTAACGTACATGTGATATATGGGTGTGTATGAAAGGAATTTCCTAAGAATTGTTTTCTATTCTCACATACAAATAAATTCATATACAAAAAAATTTGTTCAATAAATTGCTTGTTGAAATTATTTTTTGAGAAAGTTTGCCGAAAATACCTATTTTTAGAAAAATATTTTGATTTGTTTTCCATCTTTTCAAAAACTACTTTTCATAAAAATAAAAAACAATATGAAAATGATAATATGTATTCTAAAAAATTTCATTGTTAATACAAAAACATTAAAAATGAAAATGATATCGAATTCTCTCTCTGTTAAGTTGACTTGACTTGCTGACTTGTTGTAGAGACATCAACCAAATATACTACTGATCATCATGATTTAAATTATTTAAAAATATAACTATCTACAATTATTTAGTTAAATATTACTTCATAATCTTTTAGCAATTTTTGTCAACGCTCTTCGAAACAATTTTGACAAGAGAGGTTAATGTAATTTCTAATACATATATAGGGGTACTAAATATAATATGATCAAACCTAAGCGGTGGTGAAATATGCACCAAAATTTATTTATTTATTTAATTTATTATTTTGGATCCAAAATATCTATTCCCATGTCTCTACAACACTCTAATCAAACACTTATGTCTCGAGATTTCTATCACATCACACGGTTGGTTAGAGAGTGTATGAAAATAAAGGATACGAAATAGAGAATCCTATGATGTTATTTTATTCAAGATTTTTTATAAGTTCTATAGTAATTGTTATTTTAGCTAAACTGTTAGGATAATCACATCAATATACCAAAAATTGTTTAAAATCTCATACGTTAGCATTGTGCTCATTTGGTGGGTTCATCACTTATATTTGTTACAAATGCATTAACAATACATGATAAATAAAATGTGATAAGACAATCTAATCATTATAATATGGGGTACTTACCAATTAGTCCTATTCACTAGACTTATTTACCTACAGGTCCTAACTAATAAATTTAATACTATAAAAATAAGAGAGTGATAAATTTATCACTAAAAAATTATTCATAAAAAAAGAGACTGATAAATTTATCACTATAAAATTATTCATAAAAAAAAAAGACTGATAAAATTTGTCTTTATCACTTAATAAATTATATCAAATAGGACTTAATGGGTAATAAGTCTCAAAGTAGGACCTATTGGGTAATAAGTCTCCCAAGTAGGACCTATTGGTAATTTACCCTTATAATATTATATTTATTCATTGGAGTTTGGCTTATCTCAAGTTAGCCTTTTGAGATCGATTTTGATAATTTGAATAGTTCATGTTTTAGGATTCGTTAAATAGAATATTCATGTAAAAAAATCAAGATTATCAGATATCGGTATTTATCTGTTTGAATGAATTTTATGTTAAAAAATGGATGCACTTTGAATTTTTTTAAGAAGTAGTTAATGGTGTATACTTTTATTTAATGCACTTTGAATTAATCGCTGTGTAATTAATAATAATAATAATTTTTTAAAGTAAAATGAATAGAATTTAGTGCATTATGGTAGAATTTGTTTTTTTGGCATTTACACACAAGTCCTAATTTATGAATTTATATTCTATTAAGTCTTAACTAAGATTTTTTGGACCTTCAAGTTCTATTAAATTTTTAATAGTAGAAATTGTTCGTCAAATAATGATTGTTCATCATTTATAATTATCTGATGGGTCGTTGAACACACCAAAATATAATCACTAAACTATACCAAATTCTATTAGAATAATGGCAAGTGCAGGTATCGATCCACAGGGACTATTGTGAAATTAATCCAATTTAATTGACAAATTCCTAAATTAATTTTGATAAAAAGATTGAATATTTATAACCTAATTTAAAAACGAATAAATTAAACTAAGGAATTAAATTATCAAGAATAAATGAAATAGGGTTTAATGAGTTGGGGGAAAAATCCTAGGGTAGAGAATTCACCACTAACCACATAATTAGGGTTTCTAATTGAAATGAATTATGCTATGGTTTGAACGGATTAATATTTCGCAACTACAAGTTCGAAGCATTTGACAAGAAGATCATCACATTCAATGTACGAGCACGAACCATCTCAAGTAATACGAATCGTTCACTCTAAACTAGGGTAGTGATACGACTCGTTTCTCGTAATATGGTTCGTCCCATACCTTGAATGTGAAGGAAAAGAAAACAATTGTATGGATAACATTTAACAATCACAGAAAGTCAAATATTTAAAAGAATAATGAAAATTATATATAAAGAATTTCTAAAACACCATACAATGGTTCAAACCTTTACATAATATAAAATCAAAAAGAAAAACCTATTACATGGCTAGGGTTTCTTCAAAACCCTAGAAAAGACGACTAGCCACTCATGGAGGAGTGGAAGGAGGTAGATGGAGAAGACACCACCATTGGAGACATCCTTGAAGCTTTTAGTTCCTTCCTCCTCTTTCAAACCCTAGCCCCTCTCTTTAGGTCAAACAACTTCAGAACCCTAGAAAAGCCTTTCTCTTTTCTTTTTATACTTTTACTCATTTCCAAACAGGTTTAAAACATCAGTTTGACTTTTCCAGAAAAAGTCAACTCTGTCCAAATTTTGTCTTTTTGCCCATTTTATGCTCCGACGATGTACAACCTGATTGACATTCAACACACATAAAATATACGGTTTGACCAGCAAGTGAAGTTAAAAGATTATAATTAACGGCCTCAATGATGTACATTTCGGCCTTAATCACATTCCCCAACTTACTACTTGCTAGTCCTCAAGCAAGTAAAATAAAATAAAATAAAATAAAACAAAATCTATCTATTTCCTCTTTCGTGGAACAACGGTTGCATTTAGCATATGCAACAAGCCTTTAAACCACAAGGTTACCCCAAGTGGACGAGTAAAGTCTCGTGAGGGTTTCCAGAAATGATACCCACAAACATTAACATATTCATATATACTTAATAACAAATGACCACACTACTCCACCTAACAATCAACTTATGTGCCACTACAGTGTGATATTGAGACATAATGAGTCATTAAAGACACAGTGGACAAGCATGAAGGAACCTATTGAGTCGAAACCACAATTCAGTTAATACAAAAGTAAAGTTCCCTATACTTGTGCATGCTAGTAGACAAGTCATGAGTATCCTCGGTGTAAAGTGCAATCTCCATATTAGTTAACTATCCACTATAATAGCCCAGTGTAACTCATAATAACACCCAACATATACAGAAAGACTAACCTGTTGCAGTCAAGATTCTCAAAAGCTTTTTTTTTTTTTTTTTTCTCAATGACTGTGCAATGTCCTGATCCATTAAGCTTTCTAATCAACCCACGTAGCAAGTTTTGGGCCAATGACTCCCAAACTAGACGGTTTTAGGGCACCAGGTGTAAAGACACCCCTACGGGCTTAATAACTCGAGTTTGAAAAGGCTACGAATCCGAACAAGTCATTATTTTTATTTTTCCTTAACTGTGCAATGTCCAAGTCCCTTAAGCTTTCTAATTAACCCATGTAGCAAGTTTTGGGCCAATGACTCCCAAACCAAACGGTTTTAGGGCATTAGGTGTAGAGACACCCCTACGGGCTTAATAACTCGAGTTAAAAAGGCTACGAACCCAAACAAGTCAAGTGTTTTTTTTTTTTTTTTTAAGAATCTTGGCTCCTCATTTATTCTTTTCTGCGACTCTAGCTATTATCAATGATGTACACCAGGGATTATAATAAAAAGATCACCGCTATGATAGTGTGTTCATGTGAATTAAGACATACTCATGACAAGTGTACTAAAACCACAAACACAGACAACTCTCCTCGTGCAAACATCGCATGCAAGTATCTACCCAATAAACCCTTTTCATACAAGTCTACTGTGATCTCCAAATAACATATGCAAATATCATCACCCTAACTAGCAAAAAGTCACATCAAGTGAAGTAATGCAATCAAGTGAAACAGGTATAAGCATGAATTATGAGCCAAAAAGAAATGCACAAAAGAAAATATAACCCTCATTCCCCAACTTGAATATGGCATTGTCCTCAATGGAAAAGTAAAGAGAAATGAGAGAATATTACCAGAATTGCAGGTGCACATCCAGGTAGGCAGAAAGTAACATGTATACACTTCACACTGTTTGTTTTTTTTTTTTTTTTTTTTTTTTTTTTTTTAAAGAAAAGAAAGAACTAAAAAGGGAAATAAAAAGAAAAATAAAAGAGACAAAGTAAGATACAGGTGGGGACTACGGGGAAGCCGATGGTGGTGGTGGTGGCGGGAAATACTGGAACCTTTGACCTTTTTGGAGGCCCGAGCAGATACACATTCGACTCATAGCCTGCACACACCAAAAGCAAATAGACACAAAACCGTAGAACCAATCATGAGAATAAAATAAAATGTGAAAGCACAAGTTGGCCCACTAATGTCCCACATGCAATTCCCCCCCCCCCCTTTTTTTTTTTTGTAAATAAAAACGAAAATAATTAAATAAATGAATAAAAAATAACCTTAAATTAAATTAACTAAATTATAAATTAAATTAAACTAAACTAAACTACAAAAGAGACTAAAGTATATAATAAAATAGCCTAAACGAACCGATTTTCTTTTTCTTTTTTTGGTATAAAAAATTATAAATAAAATAAATGTATATTTTTTTATTTATTTTTAAAATTTATTTATGTATTTATTTACTTAAATAAATTAAAAATGAAATTAAAAAAATAAAATAAAATAGTAATAAAAATAAAACTAAAACAAAACAAAACATTTTTTTTATTATTATATATATATTTTTTTGAAAAGTTGCCCCGCACCTAATAGCAGTGGGCTGACTTCCATGCATTCAAATGTCCCGCACGTGCGGGGCCCAGGCCGCACGTGCGGCGATTCACCCAGGCGCGCTCCTTTTTTTTTTTTATTAAATTAATCGGCGACCCGCACATGCCCCACGCACTTGCTTTTAATGCAGTGCACCACCTCTTTGATTCACAAATTCCCGCACGTGCGGGGGCCCAAGCCGCACGTGCGGCGATTTCATGCTTTTTTTTTTTTTTTTTTTTTTTTTTTACAATTGAACATGTATGACAAAAAAAAAAAAAATATTTTTTTATTTTTATTTTAAATTGAACAAGTATAACAACTATTTATTTATTTATTTTATTTTTTTTAAAAAACACAGAAAATAAGCATGAAAGCAGGCTTTTTTTTTTTTTTAACTAACTCTCAGCACCTAACAAAAGGCACCAGAATTATGGCATAAAGTTGCTACACTTCAAAATCCCCCAGGTAATAAAACCCAGCGTAGTTTATAGCCTTCGGGCTAGTACAACCCAAATATATTAAACCATTTCTACCTTCAATTGACATCCGAAATAAATATAGCACATAAGAAAATAACGGAATGCCTACTAAAGGTATAATCTTCACGCGAAAACCACGGGTACTACTTTTCTCCCTAACTGTGTTTGTAACTTTCCTTATTCTCCAACAGGGTGACAGACTAGGTTGATTTGGTATCCAGAATCGAGGCGCATAAAGCTACCTCAACCTATGGGGCTGCCATACAGAGTTCAAGCCGAGGTAGTTTTGAAACAATCTCCACACCCCTGGGTATTTAAACTAGACTCTAGTATCGGAAATCCCAAACCTTTGTATTCTAGGCTTTGCCATTCGAACTCTAGTTTCCACCGTCTCAGTTGGTCTCCTAGGAACTCACTACAAACACGGTTAGGTGGCTATACCAGACCGTCAGATGCCGTTCGGGCACGGCTAACACCAAAGGAATTACACCTTTAGAGGATTTAAAGTCTCCTAGACGCTAATAAAACATGACGAGAATAAAGAAAAACAGAATAAAATAGAAGGGAAAGAAAAAATAATAAAAAAAAAAAAAAAAAAATAAGGAATCAATCTATCAAGCATAATAAAATGGGTCCATCAAACCCCTAGGTAAAGGAAAATGATCCTTCCTAGTCGAGGAATTTAGTCTCCTATAATCAATGCACACTCGCCACCCAGTAGTGGTTCGTGTGGGGACTAACTCTCCTCCCTCATTCTCAACAACGGTGATGCCCGATTTATTGGGCACCACTTGTGTGGGACTCACCCACTTGCTATCTGAGATGGGGTATATAATACCCGCATCCAACAATTTTAATACCTTCTCTAAAGGGTCCTCTACAAGAATGGAGGGCAAAGCCTCCTCCACAATCTCATCCACAACATCCACTAATAAACACTCCTCTCTCTCATGAGGTTGTTGGGATGCTTGGAAAATATTAAGTTTCACTTGCATGTTGCCAAATGAAACTTCCATAACCCCGGTCCGACAATTGATGCATGCATTGGCCGTAGCCAAGAAAGGTCAACCTAAGATTACTGGGATTTGTTTCTTAGAACTGGCTACCGGTTCCATATCTAACACCAAAAAGTCAACAGGGAAGTAGAACCTATCAACCTTAACTAGTACATCCTCAATCATGCCACGTGGCACTCTAGGGACCGGTCAGCCAATTGAAGAGTGACAGTAGTGGGCTTCAACTCGCCAAGCCCAAATTCCTCGTACACAGAGTACGGCAACAAATTGACACTAGCCCCTAAATCCAATAAGGCCCTATCAATGAAATGGTCCCCTATAATGCATGCAATGGTTGGGGCTCCGGGTCCTTAAGCTTAGGAGGTGTGTCATTCAACAAGATGGAGCTTACTTGCTCCGTGAGTAGGACCTTTTGGGACACATGTGTCCTAGATTTACGCTTTTGCGTACAAAGGTCCTTCAGAAATTTGGCATATGATGGTACTTGCTTAATCGCCTCCAACAGGGGGAGGTTGATTTTTACCTGTTTAAATACATCCATCATTGCCTCCATAGATGCCGCCTTCTTATTAAAAGGGGACGGTGTATCAAGGCACTGGGGAAAGGGTGCCTTAGGCACATATGGTGCCTTGGGCTCAAATGAAGTACTAGGGACTAAGTCATCCCTCTTAAGTGTTGCCCCCTCATCCATGCTCTCACTGGGTGAACCACCGTGGTCACCCCTCCTAACTCTAGTTGCATCAGACGCAACTGACTGAGGCTCTAACTCCCTACCACTTCTCAAAGCAACCACCGCCTGCACTTGCTCATGTTGCTTTCCATTCCCACCCGAACTCTCTGCCCCGTATTGTCCCTTTGGGTTGGCCACAGTTTGACTTGGTAATTTTCCCTCCTCTCTCCGATTCATGTTGTTAGCTATTTGACCCAATTGGGTCTCTATCTTGGCAATAGAGTGAGTGTGGGAGTGAACTATCGGTGCTAACCCCTTAAGTTCTGAGAGAACTTCCAACACCTGAGTCTCAAAGGCAGAGTTGCCCTGAGAAACAGGCGGGGGTTGTGGTTGCCGGTACGGTTGTGGGGGTCGATAAGGTTGCGGTGGTTGGTAGGATGATTGGTTGGCAAAATTATTGAAATTCTGCCTTGGTGGTGGAGGATTATAAGAAGTGCCTTGTAAAGGGGGTCTCCATGAGAAATTAGGGTGATTTCTCCATCCCGGATTATATGTGTTGGAGTATGGGTCATTACCCGGGTTGGAGAATCCTTGAGCCGCATTCACATGCTCTTGGACTAACTCCGGAAATTGTGATGCCGAAGGGCACTCACTCAAGTCATGAGCAGGGCTCGCACAAATAACACATGCCTCGTGGAATTGAGGCTGAACTTGCTGGGTAGGGGCATGTCCCGTAGCTAATAATTGGTCTATCTTGCGGGACAATGTCTCTACTTGTTAGGCTAACTCTAGGTTTTGCCCGACCTCATAAATGCCCCTTCTTTTCGGGGCTCCAACTACGGGTTGCCGGACTTGCCGTGCTGCGGAGGCATGGTGAAGGGAATTATCACTTAAGTTCTCAAACAATTGCCATGCCTCGGCATCATTCTTAGACATAAATGTCCCACCACAGGACGAATCCACCATTTGGCGGTGTGGCTCAGTTAAGCCATAATAGAATGTTTGAACAAGTTGCCAATCAGGCACTTGGTGGTGGGGACACTGTTGGAGAAGGTCTCTAAGTCTTTCCCAAGTCTCATGGAATTGCTCGCCATCCATTTGAGCAAAGTTTGTGATGGCTCGCCTAAGTTGGTTGGTTTTACCTATGGGAAAGTACTTCTCCAAGAACCGTTGCTGTAATTGGTCCCAACTTGTGATTGAATTAACAGGTAAAGAATTTAGCCAGTGCTTGGCTTTATCCTTTAATGAGAAGGGAAACAATCGCAACATTAAGGCCTCATTTGTGAAATTCTGGATCCTCACTATCGAGCAAATTTCCAGAAATTCATTCAAATGCTTATAAGGGTCATCATGAGTTAGTCCATGGAATGATGGAAGCATTTGTATGGTGCTGGACTTAATCTCATAATGAGCAGCAGTGGTGTTGGGCAATTGGATGCATGATGGTGATGTATATGCAGTGGGTGTAAAATAATCCTTAAGTGTCCGGTTGGGCACATTCGGGACATTCGGATCTGCCATCTCTAATGACTCAATGTATGAATATGAAACTCAAGCCTAGGAACACGGGCAGAAGCCCTAAGTCTCCTAAGGGTCCTTTCTAGTTCAAGGTCCAAACACCACAATTCAGGGCGACAAGAACGACGCCCGTGCATACACTACCCAAACACACACAACAAGTTCCGACTCTGTGCACTAAGTATGAAAGAAAATACCAAGTGAAGAAATACTCACAGCGGTTTAACGAAAACGCTTTACTCGTCTTGCGGATGCTTGACGTGTAGACGTTGTCTCCAACCCCCAGTTGAGCTTTGACTTTCGTTTTAGCACTTTGGTGCTTTGCTTGTGAGTGTTTGCTTCTGTTTACTCACTTTAGTGCTGCGTTTTTTTTTTTAGCTCGGCTGCGCTCCGCTTGCACTTCAATGATAGCTCCAATTTCAAACACTCTGCACACTTAGCAACACCAAAAGCATAAAATCCTAAACTAAAAATTAAAATAAGAATATAACTTTAAATTAACTAATTTCGCCAGAAGTCCCCGGCAACGGCGCCAAAATTTGATGGGTCGTTGAACACACCAAAATATAATCACTAAACTATACCAAATTCTATTAGAATAATGGCAAGTCCAGGTATCGATCCACAGGGACTATTGTGAAATTAATCCAATTTAATTGATAAATTCCTAAATTAATTTTGATAAAAAGATTGAATATTTATAACCTAATTTAAAAACGAATAAATTAAACTAAGGAATTAAATTATCAAGAATAAATGAAATAGGGTTTAATGAATTGGGGGAAAAATCCTAGGGTAGAGAATTCACCACTAACCACATAATTAGGGTTTCTAATTGAAATGAATTATGCTATGGTTTGAACGGATTAATGTTTCGCAACTACAAGTTCGAAGCATTTGACAAGAAGATCATCACATTCAATGTACGAGCACGAACCATCTCAAGTAATACGAATCATTCACTCTAAACTAGGGTAGTGATACGACTCGTTTCTCGTAATATGGTTCGTCCCATACCTTGAATGTGAAGGAAAAGAAAACAATTGTATGGATAACATTTAACAATCACAGAAAGTCAAATATTTAAAAGAATAATGAAAATTATATATAAAGAATTTCTAAAACACCATACAATGGTTCAAACCTTTACATAATATAAAATCAAAAAGAAAAACCTATTACATGGCTAGGGTTTCTTCAAAACCCTAGAAAAGACGACTAGCCACTTATGGAGGAGTGGAAGGAGGTAGATGGAGAAGACACCACCATTGGAGACATTCTTGAAGCTTTTAGTTCCTTCCTCCTCTTTCAAACCCTAGCCCCTCTCTTTAGGTCAAACAACTTCAGAACCCTAGAAAAGCCTTTCTCTTTTCTTTTTATACTTTTACTCATTTCCAAACAGGTTTAAAACATCAGTTTGCCTTTTCCAGAAAAAGTCAACTCTGTCCAAATTTTGTCTTTTTGCCCATTTTATGCTCCGACGATGTACAACCTGATTGACATTCAACACACATAAAATATACGGTTTGACCAGCAAGTGAAGTTAAAAGATTATAATTAACGGCCTCAATGATGTACATTTCGGCCTTAATCATTATCTATAAAGGAACATGATGATTTGATATTATTTTAATTTTCAAAACTTTAAAATATCAACTTTCAAAATGAAAAAAACTATAAAAAAAAAAAAAATTATGTGCAAAAGAAAAAAAAAACTATATTTTTTTTTGAAAAAATTGAATTATTTTTTTGTGCAAAACTGCAAATTTAGAATCTATAAAGGAGCATGATGATGAAACATTGATGTGCAAAAATGAAAAAAAAAATTAAAAATGAAAAACTGATAATGTTATCGAGTTTTATTGGATAGTTGAATCAAACCTATAAGTAGAAAGGCAAAAACGTTTAATCTCATACTTTATTTATTTATTTTTTTATCAGTTAGGTCTCGTTTGAAAAGTAATAGTTTTAGCCTAAAAGGCAAAAAGTTACTAAAAAAATCAAAAAGTCTATAACCTACAACAAAAGGTCAAAAATTCTATTTTCTATCTATTTTTTGCACATCTTTTCGTAAAAAATTAAAAAGTCATTCCAAACATACAATTTTTTTTACCTCATATTTTAACCAAAAAGCCAAAAAGTTATGAGGCTTTAGTGAAACAATTATCTAGAATAATACTATACAAAATTGATAATGTTTGCAATTTTAAAAATTTAAAAAAATGATAATATTCTCAGTTTTACTAAATAGGACTTATTGGTTCAAAAAATCTTACATAGGACCTGAGCTATCATAACATTTGTAAATAGGACCTTTAGGTAATTAACTTTTTTTTTTTTTTTTTAGTATTGTTATTCATGTCCAAAAATTAAACTTACTTTCTAGACCCAATGATGTGGCACTATATTAAGATATCTAAGTTAACTCTCTCTCTCTCTCTCTCTCTCTCTCTCTTTCTCACATTTATTCTCTAATCATCAACCAATCATCTTATTGACACATTACTGAGTCTAAAAAATGAGTCTACAAAGTGGACTTGTATATTATTTATTTATTTATTTATTTTTAATTTCTATTATTACCTTCTACAACTACTTAAAAACTATTTCAAGAAAGAACAGGGATAGGGTTGGTTTGGCAAGGGCTCATTGGGCTTTTTTGGCTCAATGAGCCACAAAAGACAGAATAGGCTCATGAGCCACAACAGACAAAACATCCCATCCAACCCCATAATCATTACACTCTTCTCTCACAAAAAAGTCAAAAAAGCCAAAAAGCCAAAAGCTCTTCCCAAACCAAGCTTTTGAGCCCAGACTCATATAGCCAAAAAAGTCAAAAAGCCAAAAAGCCAACCCACTTCCCAAATGGAGGCTGAATACTTTAAAATTTAATAATTACAGTAAATTCCAGCATTACCCTTTTACTTAGAAACTATATTTGAAGCAAGTGTATATTGAATATTATAAAATTTAATAACCATTACAACAAATTCAAATTAATTACACATTTAATAATTATAAAAAATCAATATATTATTTCACTATCTTTTATTTAGTATTATTCTTATTTACTTGTTAACACTTTTCTAATTCAAATGGTCCATATATTGTGGGAATTTCTAATATACACTCTCTTTAAAAATGGTGTATGTCATATGTACTCTTAGTTATGTTATTCTCTTTTTTAGTTATGACTAATTTTGTTCTTTGATTATAATATTATCTTAATTACGACTTATGAATTTTTTAGTTATGCCTTATATTATATTTAGGCCTCGTTTGGCAAGTTAACATTTTAGTCAAAAAGTCAAAAAGTTACTAAAAAAGTCAAAAAGCCTATAACCTATACCAAAAAGTCAAAGATTCTCTTTTCTCTCTACTTTTTGCACATCTTTTCGTAAAAAGTCAAAAAGTTAACCCAAACATACTAGTTTTTTTTTACCTCATATTTTAGCCAAAAAGCCAAAAAGTTACTAAAATAGCATGTTCCCAAGCGAGACCTTAATTATAATATTTTTTTCTATTTCTAGTTATGACTCAAAAATTAAAATTATATAATTTTATTTTTAGTTATAAAGTACATACACCATGTTGTTTTCCGTTTAACAACTTTTCTCAACAAAACAGACTTCATTTGTTCAGGCAATGAAACCTCTCTATTCACCCAAAAAAGAAACCTATCTGCCCAATAGAATAGTGCTTTACAACACTGAAAACAGTATACTACACTCTCAAATTCAGTGGGAGTTTCAAATACCAATCCCCAGATGGGTTTAGCATTAGTGCCAATGTCACGGCCTCTGATTCTATTCATGCATGTTGTTGTTATGGTTCTCATGTGTTTTGGTTCAGGCTCTCCTCATGTTCATGTTGCAGGCTCTGTGCATATCGGGAATGAGACTGACCGACTAGCACTGCTCGCGTTCAAGGCTGAAATAACCAGTGATCCCACTGGGGCTCTGCACTCATGGAATGAATCAATTCACTTCTGTCAATGGGTTGGCGTAACATGTGGCCATCGGCACCAGAGGGTCAGTGTGTTGAACCTAACTCACCTACAATTGACAGGGTCAATTTCGCCTCACATTGGAAATCTGAGCTTTCTTGGGCAACTAGGATTGTATAATAATAGCTTGAGTCAGAAAATCCCACCTGAACTCGGTCGTTTGCGTAGGCTGCAGTTAATGTCATTATATAATAATTCACTTAGTGGTGAAATTCCCGCCAATATATCTGGTTGCTCTAACCTCGTTTCCCTTTCATTTTCTGGTAATAGATTGGGAGGGAAAGTTCCTGCCGAGCTTGGTACCCTCTCTAAGCTAAAGAGGTTGTATATTCGCAACAACAATCTAATAGGAGGAATCCCTTCTTCTTTTGGGAATCTATCTTCTCTAACTTTATTCCATGCAGCTAATAATAATATTAGTGGGAATATACCTGAAGCCCTAGGTCGATTGACAAACTTGAACCTTCTTGCATTGGAGGGGAACAAGTTGGTCGGTTTCATTCCTTCTTCAATCTATAATCTCTCTTCTATCACATCTTTGAATATAGGAATGAACCAAATTCAAGGGAGCCTTCCTGCAGACCTTGGAATTGCTTTCCCTAATCTTCAATTGCTTGAAGTTGGAATGAATTTGCTTACTGGATCCATTCCTATTTCAATATCTAATGCCACCAAGCTATATCTCCTTGACTTTGGAGCCAATAAATTTATTGGAAGAGTGCCTCCTTTTGGAAACATACACGATCTTGAGTGGTTAGACTTTCAAGTGAATCATCTTGGAGTTGGGGAAGGTGATGATGACTTCAGGTTTCTCCACTCGTTGGCCAATGCCACCAAGTTACGCTTTCTAGACCTGAGTGACAACAACTTTGGAGGGGTGTTGCCTGAATCAATAAGCAATTTGTCTACTAATCTTGGTCAACTACACTTGCAGGGCAATAAAATAGTTGGGAGCATCCCAACCAGAATAGTGAAGTTAGTCAATTTGCAGCTTCTTGACATGTCGAACAACCATTTCACAGGTAACATTCTTGCTGATATTGGGAAGCTTCAAAATCTGCGGATTCTTGAACTTCAGGGTAATAAATTCAATGGGGAAATCCCATCGTCTCTGGAAAATTTGACATTATTAACCACTCTTTATCTAGAGGAAAATAATTTCCAAGGCAACATCTCTTCAAGTCTGGGAAAATGCCCACTTGTACAACTCAATCTTGGTAGAAACAATCTTGTCGGTACCATACCCAAAGAAGTTTTAAGTCTCTCATCATTATTGTACCTGAACCTATCTCAAAACCATTTAGTTGGGTCCCTGCAATTGGAAATTGGAATTTTAATAAATCTTGAACAACTAGATGTTTCTGGGAACATGTTGTCTGGTAAAATTCCAAGCACTCTTGGTAGCTGTGTAAAATTGAGATTAGTATACATACAAGGCAACAATTTTTGGGGAACTCTTCCTCAATCTTTAAGTTATTTGAGAGGTCTTGAGGAATTAGATCTTTCTCACAATAATTTCTCAGGAAAAATCCCAGACTATTTGGAGGCCTTTCTCTTCTTACAAAAATTAAATCTATCATTCAATGATTTTGAGGGTGTAGTACCGAAAAGTGGCATATTTCAAAACATAACTGCTATTTCTGTTAAAGGAAATGACAAGCTTTGTGGGGGTATACCAGAATTACAGTTGCATAGCTGCAACTCCAAGGTGTTCAAAAGGAAAGGATTTACTCTCACATTGACACTAATAATCTCCACATCAGTTGGGCTTCTAGGACTAATTCTGATGTTGTGTTTCCTATATCTCTGTTGGTCTAGAAATACAACAAAAGTACCTCATTTCAGATTTTCTGGGAACTCATTTTTGAAATTGTCCTACCAAAATCTACTTAAAGCTACTGATGGGTTCTCTCCAGCCAATTTGGTTGGCGTGGGTAGTTTTGGTTCAGTGTACAAAGGAATTCTTGATCAAGGTGAAAAAGTTGTAGCAGTGAAGGTACTAAACCTTTTATTTCATGGAGCTTCCAAGAGTTTCATTGCTGAATGTGAGGCCTTGAGGCGCATTAAACATCGAAATCTTGTCAAGGTTGTCACAGCATGTTCAAGTGTTGACTACAATGGTAATGATTTCAAAGCTCTAGTTTATGAGTTCATGGACAATGGGAGCCTAGAGGAGTGGTTGCATCCAAATGAGAACAAAGATGATGCGCATGCTGAGTCAAGAAATTTAAACCTCCTACAAAGGTTAAATATTGCCATTGATGTTGCTTCTGCACTTGATTATCTTCACAATCATTGCCCGGAACCAATAGTTCATTGTGATTTTAAGCCAAGTAATGTTCTTCTGAACAATGAAATGATTGGCCATGTAGGTGATTTTGGGTTAGCAAGATTCGTTCCAGAAGCTACCTATGACTGTTCAGTAAATGAATCAAGTTCTGTTGGCATAAGAGGATCTGTTGGTTATGCTGCTCCAGGTAAATGTACCACTTAGCTCATTCTCTCTTCCTTTTTTCACCTTCAATTTCCAACAGAATCTAGAGTCAGTTTTGCATTTCCATCAGGTCTGCTCCTTCAATCACTGAAGTAAATTTGATTGTTCTTTGGCTTGATTCCTCACAACATCATTTCGTCCTCAAATGCATAAAAATCAATAAATGTTTGGCAGATCTTTTCTAATGTGTTATTTAAAAGTAAATTAAAGTTTTTATTTTTAATTTTTTTTCTTTTTTCTAATGTCAAGGTGCATAATTTAGTCAAAAAATAGGAAACTTGAAAGAATTAAGGTTCTTAACTTCATTAGTTTCTTGCTTAAGAAAACTTGATTTCTTATTTATTATTTGTTAATAGAGTTCCAACAAAAACCACCCAACGAAGAGACTGCCCGAAATTTATATTTTTAGGATCAATAAATTAAGGTTTTGTTGTTGTAGAACTTACAACAGACACCCCCATTTTTCAGAGGATTTTCCATGCATCTCTTATCTACTTGTCTGCAAATCATAATCATAATTTATATAAGAGTAATGCTAGAGATATCAAAATTTCTACCTAAAATTTTACCAAATGTCTCACATGGGGTGGGTTCCACATAAGTGTGGGGTTCACATCCATGTGAGACATTTGGTAAAACATTTGGTAGAAAATTTAGGGCCTCTAGCATTTTCCTTTATATAATTGTATATGGATTTACTTCTGCTGTCAATGGGGATATATACCAATATCGAGAAATCTTAGTATTTTCTTGGCGTAAAATGTGAAAGCATAACTTCCTACAATATCTACCATTTGTTTATCTGCTATGTCTGTAGTCATAGAATAACCAAATAGAATAATACAAAATTCCTCTTTTATTAATAGTCAGTTCTCATATCTATTTCTTTTTATATAATCAATTTGATGAATAAAAACAAATTGGATTCAGTTTAATTGTGCACCCAAGCTTCAACTAATTGGTTCCATAATTGTCACTATGAAACAATCAAACTTGTTTCAAGTTAGGCCATTCTCATGATACAAGCAGACAAATCAAATGTTGTTAACTCACCAAGAAGAGACATAATCGTTTCCTATTTTACTTTAAATAGTCAAGTTTGCAGTGCTCTAAACTTATTTTCTACAAGGAATTATTTACAAAAAGGCACATTACTATTCTTTGATATGCTTCTGAGCAAGCATCTTTACAATTATATTTACATTGTACGTTGCAGAGTATGGTATGGGAAATGAGGTGACAACATCTGGTGATGTGTATAGTTATGGTATCCTTTTATTGGAAATGTTTACGGGGAAGAAGCCTACCGATAACATGTTTAATGATAGTTTGAATCTCCACAACTTTGTTAAGATGGTTTTACCTGAAGAAGTAGTGAGCATTGTTGATCCAACACTAGTTCAACAAAGAGAAAGGGGGGAGGCAACCTCAAACACCAACAACACTCAGAATCAGAGCCCTGCTGACACTCGAAAAATTCAAGAGTGCTTGATTTCAATACTTAATATTGGAATTGCCTGTTCACAAGAATTACCAGGAGATCGACTGACCATTAATCGTGTTGTTACTCAACTGCATGTGATCAAGAACAACCTTCTTGGAACTGATGGTCTTCATGGAGGCAGAAGAGCTAAGATTGCAGTGTGATCATGAGTAGGTATGACCTTGCCACTTTCTTAGTGACTTTATAATATACCTGCTTTTAATACTGAAATTGCCACAATTCTGTACTTGGCCGACAAACTTTAGTTTCTCCTGTGACACATAAATCATGAGGACTTAGATATGTTATACTTCACCCAGATGATCACATTCTTCAACATTGACATTTTGAAGGTGATAAAAAAACAGTTATAGTTCCTGTCAAGCATGATGATTTCAGTATCAACCGCAAATTCTTTTCTGCATTGGTTTTTGATCCCCTTTCATGTCTGAATTCTCTCAAGTTGACTTTCTCAATTTGAGAGAGCGTTTGGGCTTGGTGTGCTCATTTTGGGGTCAACCTTAGTGAAAAATCTAGAAACCTCCTAGATGTTGATTTGTGATTATGTAACAATTTTAAGCAGAATATAACAATCTCAATCAAACAATCAAGAGAAAAAGACACAACGATTTTTACGTGGAAAAAACCACAATTGGACACCTCCAACTGTGATAAAAAAAACCACGGTAACTGCCACAAGACAATCCACTAAGAAGAATTAAAGGAATTACACAGGTATACTCTCAATTATCTAGCAAATCCACAATGCCTAATTGAACCAACCTCTATGTGTCTCTTCCAACCCCATCTTCACCACGGAATTGTCTTTCTGATGAGCCACTCCGGATTCCATCAAAGCTTCAGGCTCGAATTCTTCAGAATCCACAACTGAAGAACAACTCTCTCTTTTGTGTATAACAAACAAATCTTTGATGTACTCTCTTTAAACCATGAGTTGAATACTCAATAAAACATCAAAGAAACTAACAAAATATCCCCAGATATAAACCTTTAAGAACCAAAAAGAAGATCTGGAGGACTTCAATCAATTACTTAGTTTTGGGAGACAACCAAGTATTTATAGAGAACCAAAAGTAATCCTAGATTGGGAAGAAAACAAACTCCTGGAGAAATCCGGATTCTGAGGCTCGCTCGAGCGAAGATTTGCTGGCTCGAGCGAGGAGTGTATTTTTCATGATTTCTACTAGTGCCTTGGCTCGAGCGACGAATCCTTGGCTCGAGCGAGGAATACACTCTTTCAGGTTTTTGTATGGACGTAATCCTTGGCTCGAGCGAGAACTCCTTGGATCGAGCGAGCAAACCTTCGCTCGAGCGAGCTCTTCTTGGCTCGAGCAACCAATGGCAGACATGCAATTTTGAATGCAATTTTGCATTTTGCTTCAGCCGCGAGCTGACTGGGCAGCTCGACCCCCGTAATAATTAGCGAAGTGGCAATCTTGAAAGCATTAACATCACAAACTTCTCTGCATGGCTCGATTCGGGTTTGGATTTGCATCTAATAAACTCATAACCTCACTGAAATAAAAATGCGAATAAAATTACAACTCAAAGGAGTTTTGTCAAACGGGATTGCCAAGAAATAAAACCTAACACTTAGTAATCTGAATAGTTCACTTTTTAACTTAATTTTTTTTTTTCTCTTCTCCTAGGTGCTTGAGTTTTGATTGGACTTGAAGAATATCGACTCAACAACTAAGTGACGCTGCAAATTATTAAATGCAACTTTTCTCATTTAAATGTATTTTATTTTAAGAAGACTACGCATGATTTGCAATGGCTATCCTATCTTATAAACTCTAAGAATAAGCTTAACATATAGTTATCCAGTTCAAATTGCAATGTGATCCAAACAAGTTGTAGTATTATAATCAATTTGGTTTAAGCTTATTTTGAGAAGTCATAATTTTAATTAAAAAGCCAAAAAATTATTATAAAAAAGTCAACTGTATAAACAAAAGGTGGTCAAATAAAACACATCACAAAATTTGATGACACTTGCTTTGAAAACTAGATGGAGCAAAAATATTTGAATACATCTGTTTCTCGATTGGAAATATGCAAGTTTTAAGATGAAGAAAAAAATTGAGTCTAACAATCTGGGGTTTATTAGAATATATTTTATGTTTTCTTGTTTAATTATTTCTTCCTAGAGTACTTTATGTTTTTCTTGTTTAATTATTTCTCTGTTTCCATTGTGTATACAACGTGAGTTGTTTGAAAAGTGACTTTTTAGTTAAAATAGTTAAAAAACCAAAATAAGTTATCACAGTTGTTTGGGGAGTGGCATTTTTTTAGTTAAAATAGTCAAAAAGTCAATTTAAGTTATTACATACTCTCTCTATTTTTTTTTTTATACATATATTCGTAGAAAAACAAATAAAACAACTAAAATAACTAATTTTGAAACTAGTTCTGCATAAATTATATTTTTCAAGTATGAATATAATTCATCAAGTGAAATAAAACAGTAGAACTAATGATAAAATGAAAACTTAAAATGCACACATAGAATGCGTCATCTCACTTTATTTTTTACTCTTCTTTTTTCCCGTTTTGTTTTTGTATATATGGCCTACATTTTTATTTATTTTCTTTTTGACCATTTAAACAAAAGATTGAGCTTCTTTATTTTTCTACTATGGTTCTATGAACAAAATGATTTTACACTCAAAAAATGTTGCATGCAATTTTATTTTTTTTAATTTATTTTTTATTTTTCTTGGTAAAACTGGGGCTGTCATTTTCTGATTTTAAAATACAATTAAATAAGTTTTATATGCATTTATAATTGTAAATCTCATTATTTTCTTGAAGTGAGAAAAAAAATATTATATATAGCATTACTGAACATCCATTAGGATTGATGGTGTCCCTAAAAATTTGAGTACTTGGAGAATATATATGTAGGGCTATTGAGGTGGCAAATGTTAATTGGTCATTATTGTTGGAAAATTGGTTTTTATGTGGCTTATTTTGGGCCAATTTTGAGCCCAAAATTGAGTGGGCCCCAAACGTCTTTTGGGGTGGGCCCGAAAAGGTGAAGTGTTCCTTGCCGCGTGGCAAGTCACACGGTGAAGACGGTTAGTTAAAACCATTTATGAGTGAATGGGAACATGACGTCGTTTTCAGGTTCGTGGAATGGACATTTAAAGTTTTTAATGTGGGTTTCCTTGTGAGGCTTTTTCCACATTAAAACTTTAAGAGAGTTTTGTTGAGTTTATAAGCTCTAGCCTACAACACTTGGGTTGGGCCCCAAGGGGCACCCCAAGTTTGTAGAAGGGTGGAGTTATGGACAAAGTGAACCTTAGCCCAAACCACCACACAAGCGCCTGCCGCCGTCCGTCCAGTCGAGCCATGCCGGTTGTGGGTCGCGGGAATTTAATTCAAATTTGAATTCCAATTTTCGTCCAACATTTAAGTCTCCTTCTGTCCGAAATTCCTCTCAGATTCAAACTGACAAACTGCCTAGCAGTTACAAACAGATTTGTGAATTAACACCTGTTCACTTCCTTGTTGTACCTGTTTGGGTCTACTCTTTTGCCTATATATAGAGGCCATTTCTGCAGTCTTTTGGAGGCTGGAAATAGACAGAAAAGTTCATTTTCTTACTGTACAACTTTGCTTAATTGCATATATTCTTCATATATAATTTTAGGAAAAATTCAGAGAGTTAGAACACAGGTTTGGTTCTCCGAACAATTTGTTTTGGAGTGCTACTACAAATTGGTTAAGATCATTGTATCCTGGGAGATAGACGCCACTCAACTGTAAGCACCGTAGCGGGGCGAATCTGTCTTAAAGACAGAGTGTCACACACTCGACTTGGTCTTTTAATTTTTATTTGGTTCGACAAAATAAATTCAGTACGTTATTTATTTATTTTGTTTGATTTAGTTTCCATTTATTTTATTTACTCAGAAAATTGTTCCAACAATTATAATATTTTTTTAATAAATTATACCGACACAATTATTGAAAGATAAATTATAGTAAACTCCTTTAAATTATGACCCATGTGCATTTTGTCTTTTTGAATTTCAAAACTCAATATTTAATCTCTTTAAAATATTATTTTATTACAGTTAATTTTTTTTTATTATGATTTTGTTAGAATTTACAAAAAATTAAAATTTTAAGATAATAATACAGGTTATTGATTGTTTAAGGATAATAATACTCTTATTTGATAATTTTATTTGCACTTTGTCTTTCTGATCTTAGTGACAAAGTGTAAATGAGATCATCATATAAGAATATTATTAACCTATAATTTAGATAAATGTATCATGTGCTTTACACATGATCGAATTTTTTGTAAATTTCTAACGAAGTCCTAATAAAAAAGATTAACTGTAATAAGATAATACTTTAAGAAGTTAACTGTTGAATTTTGAAATTTAGGGGGGCAAGATGTAAATGAGTCATAACCGTAATTTATCCTTATTTAAATTACAATCAACCACAGTATGAAAAAAGCGTAAATTACATTTTGCCCCGTTATGTTTGGTCATTTTTTCACTTTGACCTCTAAAGTTTATTTTTTTCCTATTTTGGCCATTCATGTTTCAAACTTTTCCTACTTTACTCCTAAAAACTAACTTTTGCTCAAAATTAGACAAAAAATATCACAATAACTGTCACATAACATACAAAATATATTATTACAGTATAATGGAGTTTACGTTTATGTCAGAAGTGTGAGTTATATATAATAAAGTATTTTTATGCCATGTGAGTATCAATGTGTCATTTTGTCTAATTTTGAACAGGAATTGACTTTAAGAGTAAAATGAGAAAACCTGAAACATGAAGGGCCAAAGTGAGAAAAAATAAATTTTAAGGGCCAAAGTGGGAAAGTGGCCAACTATAAAAGGGGCAAAGTGAAATTTACCCTATGAAAAAATATAGAGAAATAACAAATTTGTATTAGTTTTAAAAAATAATTACAGATTCATGATAAACTATATACATTTTAAGGGAAATTCTAATATACACATTTTTAAATAAGATGTACTACATGCACCCCTAATTATGCCATTTTCTTCTTTAGTTATGATATTATTGTAGTTATGACTCATGAGTTCTTTAGTTATGTATAATATTATATTTAGTTATGACAACTTTTTTTTAATTATAACTTTAAAAATTAAAATTATGTCATTTTTTTAAAAAAAATTAATGTTTCTCCTTTAATAATTAAAAGGATACTCGAGCCAAAAATCCAAATCTCAATTTTATTTGGCCAAAGGTCCAAGCGCTAGAATATTTTGTCCAAAAGGACAAACTTAAATAAAATGACCAAAATACCCTTATATATATCACATACATGGTTTTGAAGAACAAAAAAACAATACTCTCTTCTCTCTCTTTCCTCCACTCCGCCGCCGTTGCTGCTTCTTTTTTTCCGTCGCTGCTCCTCCTCCGTTGCTGCTCCGCTGCTCTCCTTTGTCGTGATATCTAGATTTGTAGCTTCTCTCTCTCTCTCTCTCTCTCTCTCTCTCTCTCTCTCTCTCTCTCTCGTTCTCTCCTCCATCGCTTTGGCTTCTCCGCCGTTGCTATTTCTTCGCGGCTCCTCCTCTTCCATTACCGCTACTTCTCCGCCGCAAGATCTAGATCCGTAGCACACCGACTAGGTCACCGCAATCACCACCCTAATCTGATGATATAGATTTGAGAAAGCTTTGGACTAAAATAGAGATTTGTTAGATCTATATGCAAATCATATACATACATGCTTATGTATTTGTATAGAACAACAAAATACAAGCATCGATCTCTCTTTCTCTCTACAACTTTTTCATTCATGGAGAATTTTGATTTAGAGAATGTTTAACGTGCTTATCTGTGATTTGGCCAACGTGATTTATGTTTATCTGTGTTTTGCATTAGTGTGGTTTATGCTAGTTAGAATAGTAGAGAGAGAGAAAAGTATATGAACTGCATTATTGAATAATTCCAATACAATAGGAGAATCCTATATATATAGGCCAAGAAACCTAAGTGTACAAGAAACCTAGGTGTACAAGAATCCTAAGTGTATAAGAAACCTAAGTGTACAAGAATCCTAAGCATAGATAAATATATAGCTAACACCGTCTCAAGCTCAAGGTGGTAAGGCAGATATCAACTTAAGCTTGGAGAAGAGGTCATAGAAGCGTCCGAGAGGATGAGCTTTGGTGAAGAGGTCGGTGGTCTGATCAGCAAAGGTAACAAAGAGAAGACGAACAGTGCCTCGAGTAACATGTTGTCGTATGAAGTGACAATCTATCTCAATATGCTTGGTGCGATCATGGAAGACATCGTTATGTGCAATTTGAATAACATTCTGGTTGTTACAATCAGAGGAGACTCATTTTAGGCTCTCAAATCTCAGAATGTGGATTTTGTTTTTGCTACACCATCGTCACGGAGTTCCTTATCTTCACAACCTGCTAGTTTATGCAATTATTGTCATAACCCTGGCCTACCAGCCACTCATTCTTTTGTTCAGTGCCAGGTTCGCGAATGGTTTACTTGCCACAAGACTGCTCCAGGTCATCTCCAACGACATTGTTCTCGAGCCCACTCTAATACTTCATTCAGGAAAAGGTCTTCTCGTTCTGGGTATCAGTCCAAATCTAGCCAAGATTCTCGCTCTGATACCAAGTTAGAATAGTAGAAAGAGAGAGAGAGAGAGGAAAAAAAAAAAAAGAGTATATGAACTATATTATTGAATAATTCCAATACAATAGGAGAAACATGTATATATAGGCCAAAAAACTTAGGTGTATAAGAATCTTAAGCATAGATAAGTACACAACTAATAATGCTTATTTTGTTAATTTGATTAATGTTTGTCGGTGGGTTTCTCTCTCCACCAAGATTTTGTTGTTGATGATGATGATGAAAAAATAATTTTTTTTATTTTGTTTTTGTATTGAACAGGTAAGAATGAGAGAGAGAGAGAGATATATAATGGAAGATTACTTAGCTTGTACAGATAAAAATTATACAGATATGAAAATTTGTACAAATAAAAATATTGAATAGATAAAAAATTGGACAGAGAAAATTTGGACAGATAGAAAATTTACACAGATAAAATTTGGACAGATAGGAAATTTGCACAAATAAACAAAAAAAATGAACAAATAGACGAAAAATTTGAACAGATAGTCAATAAAAAGTCAAATAGATAAAAAAAGACAATGGATAAAATTGAAAACAAAATATTCTCTAGAACTTTTCACCAAATTATTTCACAAAGTGTGAATTTTTCACAAAAAAAAAAAAAATTGGACCTAATGTCTTAGACAATCATTAGAGTAAATTTTTTACTAATTTTTTCTAATTAAGATCATAAAATTTTCATAAATCTATAATTATTTTTGACTTTGTAAAATTTCCAAAAAAAAATAATGTCCAAAACCGCTGCCCCATGCCCCACCGACCCACGGCATGGCGCAAGCCCACCAGCCCCATCATCTTTACCTTATCCCACCACACCGTGAGATCAGAGCTACAACCACCACCACCACTCCATGACCAATCAAAAGCCACCACCGCTTCACTCCACCGGACGCCACCGCCATGTCAACAGTCGCACTCATATCATATCATTCACACTTGGCACAACAACTACAGACCACTAGGCCAGATCAAATCCCTCTTTGCACAACAGATCGGAGTACTATTATTATATGTATCCAAAAGACCTAAATCAACCAACTATAGATGAATAAAGTATCCATTTATGTGTGTATATATGTCCATATTTATGCCCAATCTACAGAACAAATCCAATTCCTCTAGAGCGGTGGTTCATGATGAAGCAATTTGCAATTGGTGGTGGTTTGCAACGATGGGATTTGCGATTTCCAGTGGTTAGCTATGAATAATGCCGTAGTGGTTGAGTTGTCTGCTGGTAGCTATTGGTGGAGAAGCAGATACGATGTTCGACGACGATGCTCATACAACTTTGCTCGAGCGGAGCCACCTCATAATCTAAGCCAGTTTGTGGGTCTTGCCGAAAAAATACTGGAAAAATCTCATAAATCCAAAGCGCAAAAATTAGAGAGAGTCAAATTTTTAACTTTTTAATGACATACAAGAGTTCAATCAAACAAGTATTAGACCACAATATTTTGATGACCATAAAATTAATTAGAGGATAGAATTTCTCAAATCAAACCAATCTATCTCGCCGAGACAGAGACAAAGACAAAGACAAGACAGCTAGCTAAACAAATTGATTGATGTCTAACGTATCTATCTATAATCTATATCTATTCAAATAGGCAGATAATGTGTTTGCTTATGGTCTATCCAATTGTCCCCAGAGACGCACCACAAGCCATAACCGTTGGAGTAGCCACCCACAAGTTGCCCTGTACATAATTTTTTATTGCAATTTGTCCAGGCGGTGATACATATCTGTGTCTACACATGCATGGTTGCTTAAGTTGTTTGAAAACAAACAACACAGTGCTCAACACCTGCAACCACCGATTGAACAACCAATTGGAGGCCACCATCTTGCAGGTCGCTGTTTCGGTGATGACTTTGAAAACATCGACGTTAAAAATACCAAGATGAACGGAGGTTTGATCTGCCTCAATTTCTGCAAACGGTGGTCCTTCTTTGGGGGTGTTCCATCTGCTTGTACAAGAGCTCCTCCTATTTTCGACAGGCAATGCAGCCAGTCAGTTCACACAGTAATATATACCCACTCGAGATTGCCGAACATTCTTTTATGTAGACAGTTGCTTCCATGTTTGTCTTTCGAGATGTGAAGCCACATGGTCTCCATGTCCTTCTTTCCCTTTGATTTAATTTATATGCACACCACCTGTTTGCTAATATGCACCATAAAATTTGTTGATGTCTTAACCATTAATAAAGAGGCATTATTGTAACTACTAGCAACCCAAAGTAGCAGCAGATGACCTTCGCCCAACTATTAAAAAACTTATAAATACATGGTTGTTTGTCTTTATAGTAGGTCAAACTGTGTGCATCATCCAAAAATCAATTTCTATTTACAAATACATAACAAATCCTCAATTGATATATGGGTTTATGAATCTACAAATCGAGAACTATTCCTCAATTTATACTAAGCCAATTGTTACTGCTTATGTGCAAATTTTTATTCTCTTTTGTTGATTTTATTTATTTATTTATTTTATTTTTCTTTTACTTTTGAATTTATAATTTGCTGATATGTTTAATTTTTTATTTTTAGGTGCTTTTCCCACAACTATTTTGAGGCTGGAAGAAATAGGACTCCTCTTTATTTGGATGCCAAGTTGGTGGGCTTCTTTTGAGATGAGCTCCTCTTGTGTTTTCAGAGCAATAACCTCCGGGTATGCAGCTTTAGTTTTACTGCCGCAACATTAAAGAAAAAATGGAGAATATATAAATATAAAATTGAAAACAGAGGTATTATCAATTACTGTCAAAATACACTAGCCCCTCCAAACCCTCTGGTGCCACCCCCAAGCCCTTAAAAAGGTGTTTTTTCTTTCCAATGTAGAAAAATATGAGTGAGTTGGTCATTGTTGGTGAGAAATTTGATTAGTTATTTACCTGATTGTATATTTGGGTGTATTCAACCACCATGGGATGCAATTATTTCCTTTTCTCAAACTGATATCTATTAGAAGTAATTCCCACTTTATTTGTCACGCCCACTTTTTATTACTCGGATTTCATTGCCAAAGCCATTTTTATAAATTCAATCTCAGAGATAGCATACAGAAGCTTGTTATATTTACAAGGAGTACATAAATAATAATTCCCTCATTCGAATATAAAATGAATGCAACAGGAGTGTATCCAAATAAATTGCCCGAAGGCTTACATCTTTAAAAGTAGATGAAAGGGTTTGACCCTTTTACAAAAGGGCATTTCGCCCACACATAAAATGCCCTGTGGCCAACAAGTAAGGAAGATCCATGACCTTGAGACATTTCTCCAAGTTCACTTGAAAAAGATTAGCAACGTGGGATGATCATATAGTCAAGTAGGAATCTCAACATAATCCTCAACAATAACAATCTATAGATAGTTATGATCATGGATGCTTAGTCTCATACTGCATAAGTAATGTGATGGTTCATACACAAATATACCTATATAAGATTTTTCTCAAACATCATTCATTTTCTCTCAATGACGTAAACAATTCACCTTTCTTTCTTCTTATTACCTTTTTACCAAAAATTTATATGACAAATGACAAGTTTTTGAAAGGAGGAAAATTCACCAAAACCCTTTTACGTTATCACCCACCTTCCCAACGTACACTTGACTTGCCCCTTTAAAACACGTTTTACAAACATTCGACACTCTTTACATTTTCACAATCTCAACACAATGCTCACATCCGCTTCCGACACAGTTATGCCTATGCAAGTTGTTGGAACAATCTTCTGTGTAAATAAAATAAATTGAAATAATTCAAACAAAATAAAATAAAACTTACAGAATTTATTTTGTTGAACCGAATCAATAATTAAAGACCAAGTCGAGTGTGTGACACTCTATCCTTAAGACAGATTCGCCCCGCTACGGTGCTTACGGTTATGTGGCGTCTATCTCCCAGGATACACTGATCTTCACAAATTTGTAGTAGCACTTCAAACAAATTTGTCCGGCGAACTAGAACCTTGTGTTCTATAACTCTCTGAAATTTATTCTAAATCTAATATGAAGAATAAAGGACGCAAGAGAGAAAAATGAAGGCAAGGAAAATGAATTTTCGAAATTAATCAAAATTGGAATGGGGCTGCCTTTATATAGGCTTTGTTGGCACCTATTCAATTTGAATAGAAAAGGTATGAAGAAAATAAAGAGACACCATGAAAGGTTTGCACCCTTTCATTCAAATGGAGGTTTGACCCTTCCTTTAAAACAAAAAGACACCATGAAAGGCTACACCATTTCATTCAAAATGGAGTCTATTTCAATTCACAACTACCTCTTTATAAATTTTCCAACAATCCCCTACATGAATGAAATTGACAGAGAGAAAATGCAACAACATGATGTAAATACAGAGAGTACATAAATTAGAAATATTCTCCAAATGATAGGTAGCTTTTGGCTTTGAACCTTCCCTTGTGAGACACTATCGGATTTACTAGCTAACCAGTGAACATGATGTCTTGAACTGTTCAGTCGTTTGTGTAAACCAAGACAATAGAACTCACACAGTATATCCGCAGACACAGTTTAGTTCTCACTATTGTGTTCATTTTGGCCCTGAACAAGCTGGTCTTTCATGAGTGCTCTAGAGAATTGTAGCCCTTCACAAATCTCATAGAATCGGCCCAGTTCACACTCACATAGGTGATTCTTATGAAGAGTATCATGTCATACTCCACTAGGTATACCTAGATATAAGAATCATTAAAAGTATTACCTAACCTACAACTCTGCAGTCATCACTATTTCATCATAGAAATGGGTAGGAGTTTAACTCCCCAGTGATCCTTCTGAGTCATACACAACTCGGTTGTCCCTTTGAACCTAGATCTTGGGATCTCCAGTCAACTAGGTTGGGTTGTCGTTGTGGTAACTCTTATTTAATAGGCTTTAGTCCCATTCCTCTCGATGAATTCTCAACTAACTCTCTTGCTAACCCTTTGGTTAGTGGATCCGCTATGTTGTCTTTACACTTCACATAATCAATGGAAATAATTCCATTAGAGAGTAGTTGTCTTACGGTATTATGTCGACGACGAATATGTCAAGACTTACCGTTATACATATGACTCTGTGCTCTACCAATTGCTGATTGACTATCACAATGTATGCATATAGCAGGCACCAGTTTTGACCATATTGGAATATCTTCAAGGAAGTGGCGAAGCCATTCTGCCTCTTCCTTTGCTTTGTCTAAAGCTATGAATTCTGATTCCATAGTAGACCTAGCAATGCAAGTCTGTTTGGAAGATTTCCATGATACAGCCGCCCCACCAAGAGTAAAAGTATACCCACTAGTGGACTTTGAGTCTCTAGTATCTGATATCCAATTTGCATCACAGTATCCTTCAAGTACTGCTGGATATCTTGTATAATTCAGCCCAATATTACGAGTAAATCAGAGATATCTTAGAGCCCTTATAATTGCTTTCCAGTGTTCTACTCCCGGGTTACTCGTATATCTACTTAATTTACTTACTGCATAAGCTATATTTGGGCGAGTGCAGTTCATCAAGTACATTAAGCTTCCAATAATTTGGGCATACTCTAATTGAGAAATACTTTCCTGTACATTCTTAGAAAGATACAAATTAACATCTACAGGTGTTCTAGCAAGATGATCATCGTCTTTGCTGAATTTGTCAAGTATTTTTTCAATGTAATGAGATTGTGACAAAGCATATCCTTCTGATGTTTTGGTAATTTTCATACCAAGAATTACATCAGCAATGCCCATGTCCTTCATGTCAAAATGTTTATTCAACATTTTCTTAGTAGTTTTAATCATATCATTATTACTACCTATGATGAGCATATCATCCACATAAAGACATACAATGACATAACCTTTGTCTGTGTTTTTAATATAAACACATTTGTCACACTCATTAATTTTAAATCCATTTGACATCATTGCTTTGTCAAATTTCTCATGCCATTGCTTTGGCGCTTGTTTTAAACCATATAATGATTTAACCAATTTACACACTTTCTTTTCTTTTCCTGGAACAGAAAAACCTTCTGGTTGTTCCATGTAAATTTCTTCATTTAACTCACCATTTAAGAAAGCAGTTTTCACATCCATTTGATGAATTTCTAGATTGTATAAAGATGCAATGGCAATTAGCATTCTAATGGTTGTTATTCTAGTAACCGGTGAGTATGTGTCAAAGTAATCAAGACCTTCTTTTTGTCTAAAACCTTTGATCACAAGTCTTGCCTTGTATTTGTCAATTGATCCATCTGCTTTCATTTTCTTTTTGAAAATCCACTTGTACCCAAGAGGTTTACAACCTGGTGGCAAATCCACCAATTCCCAAGTGTGATTTTGCAAGATGGATTCAACTTCACTATTGATAGCTTCTTTCCATAAAGGAGCTTCAGGACTGGACATAGCTTCTTTAAAAGTTAAAGGCTCATTTTCTAACAAAAAAGTTAGTAAATCTGGACCAAAAGATTTTGAGGTTCTAGCACGTTTACTACACCTATGTTCCTCTTCCTCATTTTGATCTAACTCTTGTTCTTGATCATGACTAGTAATAGTATCATGAGATCTCTTATTGTTACTAGTCTCTTGTCTAGTCTTATTTGGAAATACATGTTCAAAGAATGATGCATTCCTTGACTCAATAATAGTATTTACATGCATTTCGGTATGTTCTGATTTATGAATCAAAAATCGATATGCACTACTATTCTTAGCATAACCAATGAAAATGCAATCAATGGTCTTAGGACCTATCTTAGTCTTTTTAAGACTAGGAATAGCCACTTTAGCCAAACACCCCCACACTTTTAAGTATTTGTAGGATGGTACTCTTCCATGCCACAATTCATAAGGTGTTTGATTCACTTTCTTTCGGGGTACTTTATTAAGTATATAATTAGCAGAAAGTATTACTTCCCCCCACAAGTTCTGAGGTAATCCAGAACTTATTAACATGGCATTCATCATTTCTTTTAAAGTCCTATTTTTCCTTTCAGCAATTCCATTTTGCTGAGGTGAGTAAGAAGCTGTGGTTTGATGAATTATTCCATGTTCTTTACAAAATTCACCAAAAGGTGATTCATATTCACCACCTCTATCACTTCTTAGTTTTTTGATTTTCTTACCAAGTTGATTTTCAACTTCATTCTTATATTGAATGAAAGTTTCCAAAGCTTCATCCTTAGTTCGAATTAAATAAACATAACTATATCTAGTATAGTCATCTATAAAAGTGATAAAATATTTTTTCCCACCTCTGGTTTGAATTGATTTAAAATCACAAATGTCGCTATGAATTAGTTTAAGTGGTTTCGTACTTCTTTCAATTGAATGAAAAAGAGTTTTAGATAATTTTGCCTCAACACAAATTTCACATTTATGATTTGAATCAATGTCAAATTTAGGTAAACATTCCATATTAATTAATCTACGCAAAGATCCATAATTAATATGTCCTAGTCTACCATGCCATAAATTTGAAGACTCAAGCAAGTAAGAAGAAGATGTATTCTTATTAATAACTGAGGGTACAACAGTCATTACATTTAACTTGAAAAGGCCATCAGGCATGTAACCTTTTCCTACATACATCCCATTCTAAGTAAGTACAAATTTATCACTTTCAAATACTAGCCTAAACCCATTCTTACTCACAAAGATCCGGAAACAAGATTCTTGCGAATGTCCGGTACATGCAGCACATTGTTGGGAGTGAGTTCCTTTCTAGATGTCATCTTGAGTACAATCTTTCCTTGTCCTTCAACTTTGGAAGTTAAGGAGTTGCCCATAAAAAGTTGTTCACCATTGTCCACTGTAGAATAAGATGTGAACATCTTTTTGTCGGCACAAATATGGCGAGTAGCACCAGTGTCCACCCACCATTCTTTAGGATTTCTGACAACATTTGCCTCGGAAACAACTACAGAAAGATTGATATCATCTATACCATTGGAAATATTATGCACTTCGGTCATATGGGCTTGAGCAGGCTTCTTGCTTGTTCTTCTTTTGCTTTTGCCTTTGCTATAGCAATTTTTCGCCCGATGTCCCTCTTTGTCACAGATGTAACATTTGCCATTAAACTTGTACTTTTTATTCCCCCCTCCCCTCCCTTTTAGAGCTTTGTGACAAACTTTCTCCAGAAGACTTTCGTTTCTTGGTTTTTGAAGCAAGTTCCACCACATTTGCCTTAGACTCCATAGGATGCTTACCAGCCTGCTTTTTAGAATTGCGGTTGTCCTCCTCAATCCTCAAATGCACAATTAATTCTTCCATAGAAATTTCTTTGTGCTTGTGTTTGATGTAGTTCTTGAATTCCTTCCAGCCTTTTGGTAATTTTTCAATTAAGGCTGCAACTTGGAAGGATTTACTGAGAGACATGCCTTCTGCGTGAATGTCATGCAGAATGAGTTGGAAATCTTGAACTTGGCTGATCACAGTTTTTGAATCAACCATTACAAAATCCAGGAATCTGCCAACCACAAATTTCTTTGAGCCAGCATCTTCTGTTTTGTATTTTTTCTCCAAAGACTCCCAAAGTTCCTTTGCTGTCCTGATAGGACTGTAGACGTTGTATAATGTGTTGTCAAGTCTGTTCAAGATGTAGTTCCGGCAAAGGAAATCAGCATGTTTCCAGGCATCAACCGCAACAACCACTTGCTGGTCGGTTTCATCCTCTTTCAGGATAGGAGCATCTTCACAGAGGAAACGAGCCAGGTTCAGAGTTGTAAGATAAAACAACATTTTCTGTTGCCATCTTTTAAAGTCAGTTCCTAAGAACTTCTCTGGCTTCTCTCCATGATTTATTGGTATTGTCACCACAAGAGAGGGGGTTGGTGCAATTGCAGCCACCACAGTACTACTTGTTTAGGCATTAGTTTCAGTAACCATCAATTCTAATTTATAAAACAAAATTATAATTAGAATTTACACTACACAGAAATTAAACCAAATTCACAGAATTAAATTCTGTAAAAATAAAAGAAATAAGAATGTAACTTTTATTTTCCAATTAATTTGGAAATAAAATAAAATTTTATCCAACCAAATTAATTCCACGCAGGAAATTAAATTCTATAAAATAAAAGAAATAAGAAAATAACTTTTATTTTTCAATTAATTTGGAAATAAAATAAAATTTTATTTAACCAAATTAATTCCACACAGAAAATTAAATTCTGTAAAATAAAAGAAATAAGAAAATAACTTTTATTTTTCAATTAATTTGGAGATAAAATAAAATTTTATTTAACCAAATTAATTTCACACAGAAAATTAATTTCTGTAACACTTCAATAATTAAAATACTAAAACAGAATTTTATGTAAAGAAAACTCAGAAAATAATTTCTAAAACCCAAAATTAATTTCTGAAAAAATTCCACAAAAATATATTTTGAATCGTTAATGACACCAGTATCGTACTACTAGTTGTCAAAGAAAAGAGACAGTATATTACTACTATCTGTCAAATAGCATATAATCACTATTTGTTTTTCCAACCAGAATATTATTTTGTAAATCCACAGAAAATAATTTTCTTAAAAGAAGAAAGGAGAAAAGGAAACAAACGAAAAATTTTGTAAACAGAATAATTCGAATCTGTCTTAAGATTGTTGGAACAATCTTCTGTGTAAATAAAATAAATTGAAATAATTCAAACAAAATAAAATAAAACTTACAGAATTTATTTTGTTGAACCGAATCAATAATTAAAGACCAAGTCGAGTGTGTGACACTCTGTCCTTAAGACAGATTCGCCCCGCTACGGTGTTTACGGTTATGTGGCGTCTATCTCTCAGGATACAATGATTTTCACAAATTTGTAGTAGCACTTCAAACAAATTTGTCCGGCGAACTAGAACCTTGTGTTCTATAACTCTCTGAAATTTATTCTAAATCTAATATGAAGAATAAAGGACGCAAGAGAGCAAAATGAAGGCAAGGAAAATGAATTTTCGGAATTAATCAAAATTGGAATGGGGCTGCCTTTATATAGGCTTTGTTGGCACCTATTCAATTTGAATAGAAAAGGTATGAAGAAAATAAAGAGACACCATGAAAGGTTTGCACCCTTTCATTCAAATGGAGGTTTGACCCTTCCTTTAAAACAAAAAAACACCATGAAAGGTTACACCATTTCATTCAAAATGGAGTCTATTTCAATTCACAACTACCTCTTTATAAATTTTCCAACAAGTATGCCTTTAATACAAAAGAGAAAACAACAGGTAACCAAAGACTAATCTCCTTCAACAATTTAGGCGACTTGGCCTTCCAAAACCACAACCATCATAACATATAACATACTCAAATATACTGAGACCCTAATAATAAATAAATTCTGCTCTACCAGCCTCAAGCATGGTAAGCCAATGATACATCTTTCCACAATGAAATACCAATTTACCAGACACTAGCTGGAAGGTAATGGTACCTTTGTCAATTCTCCAGGCGCTAGCTGGAAGGGAATGGTACCTCTGATTCTCAGCTCAGCCAATTCTCCAGGCACTAGTTAGAAGGGAATGGTACCTCTGATTTTCAGCGCAACTAATTCTCCAAGCGCTAGCTGGAAGGTAATGATATCTCTGATTCTCAGCGCATTACACATTTTCCAACCATCATATTTTACAACAATCATAGAATACTCTAGTGTACTACAGACACATAACCATTTCAACATTCACAATGCCATCCTCCACCGATGACCAAGGACAAAACCTCTAAACAAAATGTATTAAATACACATAATACAGTCATCCGATTCTCATGAGGCATTAAGTCCAACAACACAATAATGTTCCAAGATTTTTAACTTTTACCAAGGTTCTTTCTTAATTTGCAAAAGTTACAATTACCTCTATCTTTCCAATATAAATTTCCAAAATTTCCAATTCACAATACAACAATTATATACATGCATATACATAAAATAAATGAGGCTAGTTTCCTTCATTTAACCAAAAACTCAACCCACGGATAACAAGGTCATAATCCGCTCAATTTCTACTTAACGAAAGTTTAACCCAATAATTCTAATCTCATGGTTAAATCCCCTTTTAACAATTAACAAGCTACCAATTTGCTATACTCAACTATGAACACTTAACACAAGGTAAATATTAAAATTCATGAAACTCGGTTTAATCACAAGTTATTACCAAATCAAAATCAAATCTCTTAATACATAACATGATAAATTCATCATTTCAACCCCTTTTTACTTATTAGGCATTATATAAAAGGAAAATTTAGGGCTTCATCTCTTTCTCAACATAAACATGCTAGCCACTACCCAATTTAACCCAAACAACAACCAAGTTCACAAAATTTCACTCTCAACTACCAAATCTTCAATCCTTTATCATGATTTTCAAAAAAAATAAAAAAAAAATCCATAACAACACGGTTTTTATGCAATAAAAACTTACCACATGTCTATTTATAAAAGAGGTATTGAAAAAGATCAAAGAAATCTCTACCTCAAAGAGAGAAGAAGAGAAAAGCCCAAAAATCAACTTTGCCGGAATTTGATCTCCACCGGTTAAGACGAAACCCTCGATACACTCATCATTTTGGTATAAGGAACTAGCACCAAAATCCCAATGGATTCTCGAGATCAAAAGGAAATGCAATGTTTTGAGGGTTTGGATAGAAAGAGATAAGGGAAAATGAGAGGAAGATGATATATATATATAGAGAGAGAGAGAGACCAAATTAGAAAAATGAAAGAAAAAGAGCAAAAGACCAATACATAGCTGTAATGCATGACAAACGAGACAGAAAATGCACTTGGCCGTACGTGCGGTGCCCTCTCCCGCACGTGCGGCTATCACCCTTGCATGTGCAGTCTCTCCCGCACCTCTTCTCACGTACCTGCATATAATGTAGTGTCACACACACAGCCTCCCCTGCTTCCCGCACGTGCGGCTTGACCTCCCGCACGTGCGGCCCCTCTCCCGTACGTGCGGCCCAAGGCCCCGTACGTGCGGCTCTGGCCTTCTAGTTCGAAAAAACTTCGGCTTCTCTCCCAACACTCCAGAGTCGACCTCGCACCCTCTGGGACAAGTGAAAACTCGGAATTTGAAACGAACAAGAACAAAAATTTTTGAAGGAAACTTTTCAAAAAGAACAAACTCAACTGTTGACTGGACCATGCTTTGGAATCCGACATTTCAACGAAGGTAAATCCAACATAACCCAAGAGAACAGGGCAAAATACACACCGGTCATCACATTATTC
The DNA here is from genome assembly GCA_030407325.1 of Camellia japonica. Classification (NCBI taxonomy): domain Eukaryota; kingdom Viridiplantae; phylum Streptophyta; class Magnoliopsida; order Ericales; family Theaceae; genus Camellia; species Camellia japonica. Next base: position 61,648,985 of record JAPPVO010000032.1, read on the forward strand.
ACTGATGATACTTTGTTATCTTATCTGCAGTTACAATAATTTTTTCCTAGTTTGGGCTTAGGCAATTTCTTATAGTAGTTGTTAGATTCAGTAAGTTGTTAAGTTTCGAGTATTATTGTTGACTTACAATTGTCTAATTTTATATAATTTCTTTTATTTACGATTAATTTCTAAATGATTTTGAAAAAAATAGTTGAAATTTTTTATCATATGAGTTTCGAACTATGTATTGTTGAATTATAATTGTCTAATTTGATATAATTTTTCATATTTGTAATGAATTTTTTTACTGATTTTGAAAAAAAAAATAGTTAAGATTTTTTATCATAACTTGCATATGATACATATGACACCTCATTTAAGAGCACTGAAGAACAAAAAAAATTTAATATATAGTAGTTTGAAAATTAATTAAAAAAGACTGGCTCAAAAGACAAGTTTAAATATAGGCTCGCTCAACCATCACATTATAGTGTAGACATCAAATAGCCACTGTATTAACAAGCTCTAGAAACCTAAACAGCCATGTAAACATGCCAACTCAGAATTTAGATTTACATGAAATTTTGTGTGCAACTTTATGGAATTCCATAACAAGATAAGTAAAGCTTCTTAGGTGTGAAACTCCGTTGTTAAATGTTGTTTCTCATTTGTTGGATGTAAAACTAAACTGAGCTTCCCTGTTGCTGGAAGTAAAACTAATCTAAGCTGCTTCTGAATTAAACTTCAGTTGGTTGTACAGTTTTGTTTCCAAAAAATCATTGAATTTGCAAATCTTATTTAGCTGAATTAATAACCAATCTGATGATAGCATGTTATAGTTATTTATAAGTAATAAGTGCAGATTTATTTGAGAATGTGACTAACTACACTGGGTCGTGTCCAAGCCCCTTACACATGAGCCATCCCTTAAACTTTCATTAATAGTAACTACATATTGGCCCGTTTGGTGTAGCTTTTAAAATAGATTAGATTATAACTTAATAGATTATAAATTATGACTTTAATCAGAAGTTGTTAATCTGTTTGGTGTAGTTGTTGGATTATATATTTAAATTGCTGAGTAGTATTTGTTAAATAAGCTGTGAAATCGCTTTTTGAATTAACTTTTATTTTTTGTTATTCACTACTTATCTACATTTCTCGTAAAAAAAATAAAATAAATAATAATCCATAATCCATTTGGGTCTTTTTCTATTTTTTAAAAAATAAAAAATAAAAAAAATCTAAGAGTATAACCTTAAATTAACAAGTCCACAGCAGAAGTTGATAATCAGAAGTAAGGGGTGAGCAGTTTCTCAGAATCAGCTTTTTTGAGTTAAAATAACTTACTAGAATCAGAAGCTGTTTGAAATAAGTTTAACCAAACAGTCCAAAATAACTTTTCCAAAGAAGCTATAAGTTGGCCAAAATAAGCCACACCAAACAGTGCTATTCAACTTGAGAAGAAATATATGACAACTGTAAATATGACGACGAAACTTTGTTGCACCAAATAAAAAATATTGTACATTGAGAAAGACAAGGATATAATACTTACATTCTATATAATTATTATGGTGTATTTATCTTCTCAAAAAAATATAGATATATATATATATATATATAATGTTACTCCTCCAATGTATAATATTAGTTGTTCCTATGTTACTAGGCGTTCTTCATGTTCAATAGAGTTTAATATTAGCATAACTTTTACTACAAATCTTTCCTAACTATTTCATCCACATTAATAATAAATTTTTTATTTTTATTTTGTAGAGCATTTTGCATATATCATTAAAAAAAATTAAGTCAACTTGACAAGTATAATCTATTCAATTGATCAAATTTATCATATAAAAATGAAAGATCTAATTGCGAATTGATTTAATTTTTTAAAAGTTATACACATTTCGCCCACAATAGCACGACTCCACGCGTGTAGCGCATGGGGTCCAACTAGTCTATATAAAAAGCTTAGAAGTTGTGTTATAACCCTTCTAACACTGATGTTTCTGTTGTTGTAGACACCCCATTTTTGACCGACCTCAAGACTTTGATGTCATCGTTTGTGCACTCGGTGATTGCGCATGTTTGTGCTCATTTTGAGTTTCTGGAGCTTTCGGCTGAACGCCTTGTCTCGGGGCCTCTTAACTCTCTTCTTTTTGGTTTGTTTTTGGACCATGCCTTGGTGCCTTTGCCTGGAGGGAGAGAGAGGCATGTAGGCCACTTTTTGTAGCTGTAGGCTACTTTTCCCTCTTGTAGGCCACTTGTAGTGGCCGGTAGGCTAGTTTCCGGAGCTTTCGACTGAGCGCCTTATCTCGGCGCCTCTTAGCTCTCTTCTTTTTGGTTTCTTTTTGGACCATACCTTATTACTCCTTGCCTGGATGGAGAGGGAGGCCTGTCGACCACTTTTTGTAGCTGTAGGCTACTTTTCCCTCTTGTAGGCCACTTGAAGTAGCCTGTAGGCTAGTGGAAGTGGCCGGTCGGCTACCTAAAGTGGCCTACAGCCACTTTTCTTGTCTTTCAGCCTTGTTGGCCACTTTTGGAACCTTGTCGGCCACTTTTCTCCCTTGTAGGCCACTTGAAGTGGGCTACAACTATTTTTCTGTTTTTGTAGATATTTTTTATGCCAGCTGTGCTAGCTGTTGGTCACTGAAAGCCTCCACCATACATGTGTATGGATGGATTCAAGCAAGCTTTGGCTTGCATTTTCTATATAAGGAGAGGTTTATATCCCATTTGGGGGTTCAGATTTTTTGAGAGCAAAAAATTCACTCTCTCTCTCTAGAATTCTCTCTCTCTCTCTCTCTCTCTCTATATATATATATATTTTTTTGTGCTTGAAAGTGGGAATTCTTGGTGCATTTGCAAAGGGACTCTTGATTAAACACCTCTACCTTGAAGCTAAGGTGCTTGGAAGTCTTATTTGAGCTATTAAAGGCTGATTTTGCCTTAGAAGTTGCTGATTTTGTAGTTGTGCTTCAAAGGTGAGTAATTCCCCTTTTAAGCTCGTTTTTGTACATTAGTTTGGCCCTCTTTTCATGCTGTTTTAGGGCTAGCTTTCAACTACAAAAACCTTTGTTTTTAAGTGTTAAAAATGGTTGTTTAAGGCCTTGTTTGAGTTAGGGGTGGTTTACCCCCTTTGGTGGCTTATTTTGCTTTGCTTTGTGCCATCTCTTAAGGCCTTTGAGATCACCTTTTCTTGGCCTTTTAACCACTGAATTCCAGAGGAATTTCAGTGGTGAAAAGGTGGTTTTGAGGCCCAAATAGAAGGGGGTAGTCCCCCCTTCTCTTCTCTTGTTTACATGTGTTGTTGGCCTACCAAATAAGCATGTGTTTCTATCCTTTTGTGGCTTAGTTTAAGCACTTTTTTGTGACCTTTTGGACCTGCCATAACTCTGTTTTTGGCTGGTTTGGTCACCTCTTGCATGCTTCATGCACTTGTAGTGTAATCCTACTTGCTAGCCTAACATGCCTAATGAGTTAGCCCCATCTTTGTACTCTTTTGTAGCTTAGTTCAAGAATGTTTTTGGTGTTATTTTGACATGCTTTAACTCTGATTTTGGTTGGTGGGGTCACCTCTTGCTTGGTTTATGCACTTGTAGTGCTATCTCACTCATTAGCCTTGCATGCTTTGTATTTTGGCCTATTGCTCTAGCTTGTTTTAGCTCTATTTCAGCATGCTTTTGGCCTTGATTTAGCATTCTTAAACTCTGTTCCAAGTGGTCTTGGTCATGTATGGCTTGCCTTGTAGGGCTAGAGTGTAATTGGCTTTGCTAGTCTTGTGTTTTGAGACCCCTAGCATGCCTTATTTGTGATGTTTGTGTGATATGGCATCATTTGGTATGAAATTTTAGAGCATAAACTTCTATCATACTCTCATGTTTATCACTCTTTCATTGTGTTTAAGAGTTGTGCCTTTATGCCTTGTTTGTGAGCTAATACATGAGCATATCTTTCTTGCCATCTATGCTGCAAGTCTAGCATGTTTTTTGCTACTATTTTGACCTGCCTTAGGTATTTTTTGAATGGTTAAGGTCATTTGAGCATTGCTTAGTATGGTTGTAGTGTAAAGGGCCTTGACTAGTTTTGAGTTTTGAGGCCTTTAACATGTTGTATATGTGATGATTGCATGCCATAACATCATTTAACATATGATTTTAGAGTATATAGTGTAGTCACACTCTCGCATACTTCACTTCTTTATTGCTTTAGGAGGGTTGTGTATTATGCCTTGCTTATGAGCCAATGGGCCAACATGTGTGCATGTTCTTTTGGTCTTTTGAGCTTTCATCTCAGCATGATTAGGCCACTGTTTTGGCATGTTTAACCTCTGTCCGGGGTTAGTTTGATCATTTAGGCTTAGTATTGTATGCCTATAGTGTTATGCTCTTTGATAGCTTCAATGCTTTCGACTCCGAGCATGTCTTGCATGCATCATTTGCATGATTTAATGTTATTTAGCATGTCATTTCAGTGCTGAAATATATGCCATTGCATGCCATCTTTCATTTGTTGTATCACTTTGAAAGAGGTCTTAAGCCCTTTGTTGGTTTGAGCATGAAATTGAGGCGTTCATGCCTAATGTTTTTAGCCTTCTCTTGAGGGTTTCTACTAACCAACGGCATGATGCTTCTTCTATGCCCAAGAAGCTTGTGGCTTGGACCATCTTTCCAATTAGAGGACTTCTCACTTTTGGACTTAACCGATTAAAGGATTAATCGGTAATCTAAAACGAGTAAACAAAATGAATCAAAGTAAAACATGCCAAGATAACATGTTTGTGTTGCATTGCATGTGTTTGGATCGGAAGTTCATCCAAACACAAGAAATGAGAGACATTTCATACTTGAAGTGATGAAACGTGCTTCATTTCTTGGTCGCCGTCCCCTTGACTGTGCATGATAGGGTGGAGGCCTCTTGAGTCATGTTTGTTATTTGTGCATTCATTGACTTGTACAAACTCGGCTTCTCGGCCATCGTGCATTGCGATGCTTAGTTGGTGGCCCGAGAGCTAAGTACCACACTCCTTTGAGCTTGAGAAATGATAAGGAGGGTGGTTGTACACACATACCCTGCAAATACCTTGCTTTGTACTCTGTTTGCAGCAAAATTGGAGTGCGCAGGAGCAAGTGGCCGACCGGCCAGTGGAAGTGGCCTACAGATCTCAGGCTCAGAGGTGGTCCAAAGTTATTCTGGTTCTGGAGCAGAAACAACCTGGAGATTGGTTTGGTGTTCAAGAATCAAGGCAAATGCAAACAGAGGCAACTGGTGGCAAAGTGACGGATTTCCAGGAGGACGCAACCGAGCATGCATGTCTCCCTCGCCCGCGAGGCCATCTTTATTGCTTTATTAGTTAGTTGTTTCTAACTAGTTCAAATGTGTTGTAATTAACTAGCTTAGATAGTTATTTAATTGCTTTAATTAGCTTAGAATTAGCTAGTTATTTGATTTCAAATTCGGTTTGTAATAACTAATTAGCTAGAATAGTTGATTAGTTTTGTTTTGTAATAAGTAGCTTAGCTTAGCGTAGCTAGTTAGCTTATTTATTCGGACCCTCTGTCGAGAGGGCAAATGTTGTAATAAGTGTGCGTGTGTGTGTGTGAATGTCTTCCAACCCCACGTCTTTCTCCCTTTTATTTACTCGCTTTTAGTGGTTAGATTAGGGCATGTTTCAATTAGCATACCTTATGCTTGCATGTTTGCATCATTCATTCGTTTTGCATGCACCGGGCTCGGCGCATCATTCAAATTGCATTGTATTTCAATTCCTATTTGAATACATGTTATCAAATCGTTGCATTTCATATGCCATCTTAGATAGCCGAGCCTATTTAACTGCATTGTTGCATGCGTTGCATTAGTCACTTAACATAGTTAGGATCATGCATTGTTTTCTAACTAGTTTGTTGTTTTGGCTTGGAGTACACTGTAAGTGTTTACGCTTTAGCATCCTTGCATGTGTGTAAGTGTTGCCATGATAGCATGCTTACCATGAGGCTATGTGCTTATTTGATTAACTGCATGAATGCCTGTGGATGAAGGTTTCATTGCTTGAATTGGAACAATTCATCAAAATGTGAGTTTTAAGCCTACTTGAAGTGGCAAATCATCGTGTTTTAAGCCCACTTGAGGGTGGCAAATCCGCACTTTTGCCTACTTGAGGGTAGCAACTTCAAACCATTTTCGAAAACAAACATGAGATGTTTTGTTCCAAATCGAGCGATTGAGTCTATACTTGTATGCTGTGCGCATCACCTTGTAAAGCTAGATTTAATAACCGGAATAAGAACACACGTGTCTTTAAAACAACATATCATGCTTAGTAGAGGCCGATCTTTGATCGGGCGAGCGGGGGTGCTCATTTCAGGACCTTCCCCTCTCGTACTCAAGTTCCCGAGTCGAGGCAACTTTGGTGATGACGGACATGTGGCCTTAGGCACGAGTCAGGGTTTCCTAAATTTCCAAAAACAAAATATTTAGGTGGTGACTCTGTAATCTGGCAAAGCAGTCCAGTTTGGCATTATTTGATTCAAAATCTGATTTTCCAAAATGATTTGCCGGATTGGACTCTTTGGTGACTTATCAGTCTTACATTGCACTTTGTGAGATTAGATTCAGAACCGTGACAGGAGTCCAAACTGTAGGAGACCAATTCGAAGCCCTCCGAAAGGGAGGCAGCGAAGAAAGTCGAGCTACAGTTGTGTTCTCAAAGCTTCTCATCCAGAAGTTATTGCGGTGCGCCATATGCTAGGATGTGCTGAAATTGGTACCTGCAAGTGTCAGTTGGACGAGGTGGTGCTCTTTGTTTGCTTGTGTAGCTACGTGTGTTGGAAAAGAGAGTCGGTTAGTCGGTGTACAAAACCATATATATGTATATACTCTTTGTTCCTTTTCACTTCCTATCTTGGTTTAACTTTGTTGTTTCTGGGTTCACGGATTACAATTCAAACTCCAAAATGTAGTGGTTTTCTCATTTTCTGCTATACTGGGTGGATCCCTACGCGCGCATGGGGGTTGCATTATCTTTGATAAAAATAATACAATAAGACAAATAGAGAATTTTTTTTTTCCTAGAAAATCTCCAACACAAAATACACACTATTTTCCCCCCTTATTATATCAATCATAAACATATATGATATGAAATTATGAACCAACAAACATTATAGTCTTAAAATATAACTTCGTGGGTTAGCCGGTTCGAAGGATTTTCCTTCTCTAGCACCAATGATAAAACTAAAATTGAAAACAAATCTACCTTCGAGTTTTTCACTAACCCTTGGACATAAACCACCAAGGCACTGCCATTGGATGCATCAGCAAGTGAAGTGATGTAATTCTTGTCCCACTGCTCCAAATGTTGGATATCACCCCATGTGAGGGGTGATCATTTCCTCTATGTGAAAGTGAGCTGGCCATGTGAAGAATGGAGGCTGCCAACCGACAAGCCAGCCACTGAAAGTGAAGGAACAGCTGGCCATGTGCAAGGCCAGCCAAACTCTCCACCATTCTCTTCAGTGTATAAATGGAGAGGCTAAGGGGAGAGTTTAGAGAGTAGAGAGCAATACAAGAAAGGAAGAATAAGTGATATACAAGAGAGTGTATATCAAAGTGTATATCTCTGTGAGAGAGAGAGGAAAAACCAGAGAGTGTAAGGCAGTAGAGAGTGTGTGAGTTGAGTGAGAGGGTCTCTTCCTCTGTGTAATCTCTATTTGTTTTAGTGAAAATTTCTAGTTCTCTCCGTGGATGTAGGCATTGAGGCCAAACTACGTAAATCTTTTGTTTATTATTGGGTGTGTGATTTCTAGTAGTTCAAGTGGGTTGCCTTAAAACCCCAACAATTGGTATCAGAGCCTCATCGGTTATTTTTCGAAAAAACAAGGTGTGTTTTTCAGAATTGCCTAGAAATCAAGTTGCTCGAAATCAGATTTTGGGCATACCAGGAGCAAGGTCTTGCTGAGAGGAGTCCAGAACTGCAAAGCAGAGGCCCAGAAGAGATCTCACGTGCCCTCACGCACCTTTTGAAGATAGCACGTGAGGCCCACTCTCTGCCACGCACCTCACGTGCTGTTATCCGTGTTGGCGCGTGTGCTCAGTCACCTACACGCGGCTCACACGTGGTGGAAGGAAGAAGGCGAGTGACTGTGGCCATGTCATCGCCACATCATCGCCATGTGTCAGACACGTTAGCGCCATGTCAACGACACGTGTCAGACACGTCAGCGCCACGTCAGCACACAAGAGTTATTGAGTGCTACGCGGAGAAGGTACAGCTGTAGATCTGAGGCATCCAAATTATTTTGACTTGATCTGAGCCATTCTGAGTTCATTTCTGACGATCCAATATTGCTTTTCAACTATTTGGAGTATTCTAGACACATCCGTACGATCAGATTTTTTGAATCAGAGTTTCTGTAAAAAAGAAAGAAAATCAAAATGACAGGAAAATGTGCAAGTTTCATGATAGATTAATGGTAATAATGACTTTACTCTGTGGCAGCAAAGAGTAAAAAATATTTTAACGCGGGAGAGCTTGGTGAAAGCTCTCAACAAAAAGTCCAACAAACCGGAAGACATGTGAGATGACAAGTGGGAGGAGTTGAGAGAATTGGCAAATAGCACGATCCAGTTATATCTCAGGAACAACACACACCGAGAAGTCATCAATGAAGAAGATCTGGCAGAGCTATGGGCAAAGTTAGAAATGAGGTACAAGTCAAAGTCTTTGACAAATCGATTATCTTTGAAGAAGCAGCTGCACACACTTCAAATGCCAGAAGGAGCAAACCTCACAGAACATCTGGATGAGTTCAACAGGCTCACAAAGGAGTTGGATACTATTGGGGTGAAGACCGAGGAGGAAGATAAGGCTATTATCTTGCTGGTCTCCTTACCTTCATCATATGAGCATCTCAGGACTACTCTATTGTACGGGAAGGATACTCTTAGACTGGATGAGGTGGTTACTAGGCTTATTTCTCATGAGGCAATGAAGAAAAAGGAAAGTAGCAAGCAACTAGAAGGAAATGCCATGGTTGCATCAGAAAAATGATCAAGGTAGAGGCAGGTCCAATGATAGATGGAGTGGATACAAATCAAGAGGACATTAGCAATCAAGGCCAGGTTACAGGAGAAAGTGCTATTACTGTGATCAGGAGGATCACCTCATCAAAGACTGTGCAAAGCTCAAAGAGGACAAGGCAAACAAGGAACAGGCGAGCTCATCAAATGTCGTTGCTGTAGTGAATGCTGAGGATGAGTATGCATTCGTAGTTTCATCAAGTATGATGAAACCTGATTGGATTTTAGATTTCGGAAGTACATACCATATATGCATGGACAGGAAACTTTTTTCCACCTACCAAACGAAGGACGAAGGTATTGTTTGTGTGGCTAACAACACTGTGAGTAAGATTGTTGGCATGGGAATAGTACGACTTCGAATGGAAGATGGAAAAATTTTCATGTTGGATGGAGTCCGACATGTGCCGAGACTGAAGAAGAATGTAATTTCCTTAAGTATGCTAGACTTGAAGGGTTACAGCTTCTTATCTAGTAAAGAAAATCTCAAAGTTATCCATGGAGATATGGTGATGTTGCATGGACAACTAGAGGGGAATCTGTACAGACTTGTTGAAGAGGTTGTGACAGAAGGAACTACTGTCACTTACCGAGAAAGAAGTACAAGACACGCACCGAAAAGACATAGGGCTCAGCAGACATGGCAACCAAAGTGTACAAGAACGCATGGAGGCAGTTCAAAGGTGCACAAAACGGAGCCGTTGCAGCCAATTTTGAAGAAAGCTCAGAGCAAAGAGACTAAGATAGCAAAACACGTCCCAGGAAGGAAAATAGTTTCTTTTGCTCTTGAATTAGAAACATATTGCGATCTCTCCAAGACTGCATAGAAGGGAGAGACGCAATCACAAAGAGTTGCAAAGTAAGCTTTGCATGGCACCCCAGTGAGGGAGTGCAGGGCACTCCAGGCAGGGGGTGCTATTGTGGATCACCTCACATGGGTTGAGGGGGTGATTTGTTGGATATCACCCCATGTGAGGGGTGATCATTTCCTCTACGTGAACATGAGCTGGCCATGTGAAGAATAGAGGTTGCCAATCGGCAAGCCAGCCACTGAAAGTGAAGGAATAGCTGGCCATGTGCAAGGCCAGCCAAGCTCTCCACCATTCTCTTAGTGTATAAATGGAGAGGCTAAGCGGAGAGTTTAGAGAGTAGAGAGCAATACAAGAAAGGAAGAATAAGTGATATACAAGAGAGTGTATATCAAAGTGTATATCTCTGTAAGAGCAAGAGGAAAAACCAGAGAGTGTAAGGCTATAGAGAGTGTGTGAGTTGAGTGAGAGAGTCTCATCCTCTGTGTAATCTCTATTTGTTTTATTGGAAATTTCTAGTTCTCTCCGTGGATGTAGGCATTGAGGCCGAACCACGTAAATCTTGTGTTCATTATTGGGTGTGATTTCTGTTAGTTCAGGTGGGTTGCCTTAAAACCCCAACACCAAAATCCACTTCGGATAAAGAATTTAGGAATAATAGACTTAAAGAGGCAATGGATAATTTGATTAATGAATTTTTAGAACTCATGGTAAGCACTATAATGCATAACTTGTGCAAGAAAATTGGTGAGAGTTCATAGACTTTGGATGTAAAACCTGTCCCTGCATCCATAATAACTGCCCACAGATTTCCTGAAGAATCTATGCAGCTAATGTACAAACCATCTTCCTTTCTTTCTCTGGATGCTGGTGGAGTCTCGAATATATTACAACACATGTTTATTGACTCCCTATTTGAGTATTCTTTCAGAAATAAATGACAATTGTAATCAAAGGTAGTTCAGCTTGGAAAATTAACCACACTTGCTAAGATAAAATTTCCAAGCCTATGAGAATCCATACATGACAAAGAAGGTGCTTCTTCAAATAGAGAGGAACATGGTTACCCAAAATGACTCATGGTTTGACTATTAAAAGCTACGTTTACTTCGTAAGAGATGAAGAAAATAAATTAAGAGAAAATTTTCTATAGCAAAAAATTAAATAAAAGAAATATGTTTTGCCCAACTTTACCTCTGTTCTATCGATGACCTGGAACTATAGATTGAGATCCACCGAGTAGCTGGAGTGCCAAATTGAACTTTTTTTTGAGGCTACGCACCATTTTCTAAATCCACAAGCAAGCTCCCCCTTTTCTGACCCACCTATAATACATGGCATGTTTAACAACAAATATTTAGAAACAACAACACACAAACGTTAGACGATTGTTCAATTGACATAAATCTACATCCAACAACCTTCAAGGCTCCATCTATTCTGATGGGTCGCAATGACACACTGGAATTTATGCTGTCTTGAGTGAAATAAGCTTTGAGTAATTGGGTTCTTCATCAAAATTCATATTGGTCACCATCTCAAGAAATTGTTGAAAATGGGGAGGACATAAGGAACAAAGCATTTCAGGGGGAGTACCGATCTTCTTTTTACAAACAAGAAATCCTTTATTCTCACCCTACAACCCAAGAATATACTATAGTTTGTAGTCAAAGAAAAAAAATAAGAAGTCTAAGAGATAAAAGCATATGGCAGTGCACAGTAAAACCAGAAATGAACTTACAATGAAACCTTGCCTTTGAAGCTTCTCTAAGGAGTAATGTTAAAGTATAAGATAGGAACTCAAGGTCATCTCTTCTATTTCCTATCCTATCCAAATGAGCATGTACACTCGCATAATGTACTATCCCCCTCTCAACATATAGATCAGGGAAATAAGTACATGTCATTTATGATTGTATCAAATCACTTTCCTCGCTAAAAGGCAAAGTAAAACTTAACAAGAAACCCAAGGGGGTGTGGCACTTTGGTTAGACTTTGGAACATAAGCCAGGTTCCACTCTCTCTGGGGCCAGCGACCAAGGCAACAACACATATGGTTAGTAGAACAAACCTTTTAGGCCTGGGTAAATCGTACCCAGTGTCAGTTGCGTGGGTTTGAATCCCTGCCTATGTGCGAGTTCATGACTTACTGCTACATGATTGAGTAGTCCTGCTATGTAGCACCACCTAAGGTGACCTCTGGGGTCTTGGCTCCTTATAGGGTCTAATCCCAGAGGTTACCTCTCTGTGGTTAGGCTTTTTTTTTTTAAGCTTAACAAGAAACTTATGAGGCAAGTTATGCAGGCCAATTCTATAAAACTAACTCCCCAAAAAAGCCACCCAAAAATTAAGATAAATAGAACTGAGAAATATTTCTTCCATTTTGGAGACTTACTTACATGGAAGAAAATACCGAGCCTTGTGAAAATAATCACTGACACTAAAAGATCCACTTATGTTAAAATAAAAAGAAGTACTTTAAGTCTTCTGAAGGTAATTATTGGCAGCTAAAACTCCTTCAGACATGCTTCATGTTTGATACATGGGTTATTTTTTACGGATTCAATATGTATGATGAAATTATTAATCATCACTGAGGTGTAGTGGGTTTTAGGTAATTAGGTACCTTAAATTTCAAGCTGTTTGATTCTTCAAATGTTCAATGATTTATTATGAGCTCAAGGAAGGTGATTTGCTGTTAATTTTGTTGGCTGGTAGTTAGACTTTATTCATGGTTGAGACACCAACAGGTTTTCTATTTTCTGTTTTCAGAGTCATATTAACAGGGTGGTGTGCATAATTTACACACAAATTAAATTAAAGAAAAAATTCGCTCCATGAATTATTCACAACCACGGAATTCATTCGAGCATATTGTCGAGCACATGGTGGGCAGAACGCTTGACATTGCGACAGAACAGAACCGAACTCCAAACAGAGAAATTAAGCATAATTGCATAATTGACAGTAGAAGGAAGATGACATACCTGAGTTTCTGGAAGTTGTTGCACATGGTAGAACATGCACCAGATAGAGCATGTATGGACATACATATAATGAGCTATTACCGTTTGCGGAAGACAACAAACCACACCGTCTCACCTCCTTGGAACTCACAGGTCAAGCATAACAATCATTAGAAGAAACTTCTAGCTCTTCAAGGTGCAAGTGTTTTGTTTTGTTTTGTTTTTTTTTTGTTTCTATGTTGACACTTCAACCGGCTAATATATTATATATATATATATATATGCTGGGCATGGTAGGAAACATGGCAAATAAGAGAATTTGATGTGTTAGATTCAAAGTGACCTGCTTACTTTCATTCTTTTATATATAGGTTATAGATAAGGATATATTGATTAGGCACACCAACTATTCGACAATACAACCTTTTTAATTATTTCAAGGATCCTAGATGTTGGCAAGGATGGTGGAATTTTGGGAGATTTTATTTACCCCCCCAAAAATCATTAAGTACTCTCTATTTCTAAATACAACCTTTTTAATTATTTAAAATTTTATATTACTGTACACCCTATAATTTTTCCTAACGTACCCTTAATAAACCCAAATAATAAATAATAATCAAATTAAAAAAGAAAGTATTTGAAAAACTTTTTAAACTGATGCACAGGAGGCGCCGGCAAAGGACTCCATAATCAGAGTCACCATTGACAAGCTTCATCTCCTTGCCTCTGTTGTGTATCATTATAGGTAAATACTTTTTTAGATTCCTGTAACTAAGGAAAAGAAGAAAAAGTATATATTGTTCTTCTATTTTTTTGTTGTGTGCATGTTAACATTAGAGAGTGTGCATATAATAAGTATCCCTATTCCTTGCCTCTGTTTTTATTTTTTTTATCTTTTATTTTTTATTTTATCTCTTTCTTCTCTTGCTATTTTGCTATAACAATTTGTTGATTACCATGTGTTTGACAATTCTATTGCTGGTTTGCTATTATAATTTGTTGATTATTATATGTTTGACAAAATGCTTGAATGGGAAAACACTTCACTGCCTTGCTTGGCTTACCTCTTTTATTGAATTTGTTTCTATATTTTTTCACAATTTAAGTGTATGTGCATAAAAAAAAGTAAAAAAAAAAATATATATATATATTTAAAATATTTAAAAAATTCACTAAAAAAAGGGAAAAAAAAAAATCCAATTTTTAGAAAAATAGTTTAAACTAGACTGATGGTGTAATGAGTTTTCTTTTATATTGCTATGTATGAGTTTTCTTTGATATTTCTACTTTTCTGAATTTGTTATTTCACTGTTAGAAGTTTGAAACTCTTCCATTTCTTGCCTTGGCTAGATTACAGAGAATAGCTATGTCTGCCATGCTACACTGCTAAGGACAACTCAAATTAGGAAAATTTGTAACTTGAAGTGAGAAAAACTTGGGAATAAAATTGGATTGTACACAGCTTTACTTTCTATTGACATTGTTTTGACCCTTATTCTTCTCTATTACCTATATATTTTTCTCTTTTTCTTTTCTCTGCTTTCATTCTTGAAAGTTGTTTTGATATCATAGAATACCTTCAGGAAAAGGCATCATGTATTTCAAGTTATGAAAAGAAGTATTGATGGAGAGTAAGTATCTCAAATCTCAATTGCCAAATACATTGGTATATAGGAGTTAGAGTGATGGTTACTTGGTTCGATAGTTATTGTTTGATATACACTTCTCTGCAATCAGATGTTTGTTGGCCGTGACTAGGTACATGAAGTCTCTAAAAAACATTTGAGGATTACTTTTGTGTTCTCAAAGTGGCCCAATCAAGCAAGACCCTTTTCTGCTAGTTGGGTGGCCTGTCCCCCCTTACATTTAGCTGAGCTTTTATCTCTGATGTCAATGTCTATGTTCCTTGATAAATAAATATATTACTCATTCAAAAAAAAAAAGAAAAGAAAGTGGCCCAAGTCTTTTTTATTCAAGTATTAAGAACTGAAAATAGTGTAATTCCACCGATTCAATTGAAAAGAATATATCATTGCATTGCAAAGAATTTGATGTAGTTGATTTATTTTACTTACTGTTTTCATGGTTTTTTTAATTTTATTTTTGTGCACATAAGTTGTTTTATGTGAATAAGCCTTGACTCTTTCTTCTTCTTTTTTTTTTTTTTTTTTTCCTTTTAAATTATATATGATATATCAATTGTTAATTATTATAAAGTTAAAGACCTTTAACTTGTTCCTGATTCACCTAGAACTGATTTTAGTCCTCAATCTGTCTTTACTGCTATGGCAAGTGGTTCAACTCTATACACTGCTCGCTCAATAAAAATTAAAGAAGACAGGTTTCAGGTAAGTTGACATTCAGGTTAACATTGTGGATTGGTATTATGAATGGCCACGTGCCTCAATTTATTTTGGGTGTTGATGGGTTTTTAGGTGAGAGAGAACATCAAAGAGATAAAAAAGATAGAGCTGAAATTAACCATGTTTACAACCAACTTTTCTCTTAAGGAACTTCAGGGCGCTACCAGATATGCTTGTTTAGAGGTCATTAAGTAAAATTGTTACTTGTCTTGGCAAGCTGAAAGCAAATGAGATATGTGACAGAATCACTATCTCGTTTTAAGTAGTTATGAATTGTTTTATACCATGGTACATTGACTTGGGTTCGGTGTCTGGTGTAGATATTTGTCTAAATATCAAATTCATCTAATTTTCATGTTCAAGGACGCTAGGACATGGCTAAAGTTCATATTCATTAAAAAACTTGCTTTGTTTTTATAGGATAAAATGGTGTTAAAAAAAGAATGTAGAGGCATATTATATTTAGGTATATATATATGTATATTTTTTATGACGAACTAACAAATATCCTTGGTTTGGCTTGCCAAGAGAATATTAATCAATTGTCAAAAACTCACATTTAACAAATTATGACTAGTGAAAAGAAGCGCGCACACACAGAGTTGATAAATTACATTTTACAATTTACTTCTTTATACAACATAATTAGTTGATGTCATCTCTTTTTCAATTTGCTATTTGCTAGATTACATTTTACAAGTTCAAAGGCAATTTGCTATTTGCTAGATTACATTGTTCTCTTTCGTTGAGAGTAAATTTGAAACAATGTTGTACAAGTGGAATTATATATATAATATAGCCTTTGAGTTAATGATAGTATAACCTTCAAGCTGTTTGCCTTTGAGTTAATGAGAGTATACCCTTCTAGCCGTTTGCGTTTGAGTTATTGATAGTACACCCTTCAAACCGTTTGCCTTTGCAAAGATCAGGTAATGCCTACCTTTCTTTTTAGTCCTTTAGAGTGAGTACCATCGCTTTTGTAATTTATTTTTTATTACTGGTTTAATTATTGTCGCCTCTATCCTTTGAAAGCTAAAAGGATTCTTCTTCATTTTAGCCCTGAAGTGCATCCGAAGGTTTATGGGAAAGCAACTCTAGTTCCAAATATAGAATCAAGAAAGTGGGACCTCTATAAAAACAAAATAAGCTTCTTTTAAAAATGGGGGCCCTATTAAGGAGCACAAACAGAAGTCTCCCATTGAACTAGTAAATCTCAATTCATTTTTCTTTCATTTTGCTCTCACCTTTGTTTTTTTTTTTTTTTGACATGACATAGTTGATTTATCATTGTGAAAACTCCATGGATACTTCAAACAGTATATATCTTGTTTTCCATGTTTAAACTGAGATGGTTGATGATACAGGAGAGAGAATGGGGAATTCTTATTGAAAGGAACTTCGATCCCAATTGGCAGCTAGGAAATTTAGCCCCAAAGGCAACTTCGAACTCTAGCATCATCATGTTTTTTGGATCTTGAAACCAAACACTCTAGGAACATAACTAACAGTACTTGTTGGCATTTCAACATTGTATTGTAATACTTTCCAATACTGTCTTTAGATATTTTAATTCTTATCTTTTATATTAATACCTTAATATATATATATATATATATATCTATTGTTCATTTATATATTATTTTTTTGCTAATTAAGCAGAAGTTACATTGGCATGAATGTTGGTTTTGGTTCTTAAATGATCTTATGGCTAATATTGGAAGTCTTGGTTCTTATGACTGATCCAAATTTGATCGCAAAAATTAGATATCGTAAAGAGATACCCAAGAATAAATTAATAAACAATTCATAGTGAGAGATTGCAATGGAAAACCAAGCAATGGAAAAAATAACCCCACAAAATATATCCAGTAAGTGTTTGAAAATAAGAGCCGAACACTTACTGTAACGCCTCGAAATAAATACAATAAATTCATCTCATAAATAGTAGTATAATTGAAATGACACGCTTTCATTAATCAGAGTTTAATATTCATTCTTCATAACAAAACGGAAATTACACAGATAATCATATGCCTGAATGGCTTGTATCTTTCCAAGTCACCGCATGGGTACAACAAAGGTGAGTCATAAGCCCAATACAAAAAAAGCCCTAGGCTTGTACCAAAAAGAAATACAAGATACAAACAAAATAAACAATATGAGCTTTTAGCTTCACAGTCCTCTCAAGCTAAGCCCTTGGCAGAGGTATATCACCAATACCTGAAAATGGTTTTCTTATATAGGGTGAGCCAAAGCCCAGTAGAAATAATCCAGTACAACATATGAAACTTAACGAAGATATAAGGGTAATATGCAATTAAAATGCCATTGATAAATTGTTTCATAATTTCCTTGCAAAACATGCAGCACCAACAGTATTATTACACTTCATGACAACAGTCCATTTTATTCAGACGACCAAGCTGAGACTACAACTCAATAAGTCTTTAACCAAAGTAATTATCATACAATCACTTCTATTTACCATTTTACGGACATTTTGTCTGCGGGAATCGACACCCATGCATAATCGTGATTTTCGGGACTTTCATCCCGGATACTCCGGCCAACTTAGCTTCAATGGAGTCCATCCCCTATCTTCTCCCAAACAATGGAGTACATCCCTTATCTCCTCCCAAACAACATACATATACAATGTATTTAAAGAGATAATCATACATGGAGTACATTCCCTATCTCCTCCTAAACAACGTACATATACAATGTATTTAAAGACATAATCATACATGGAGTACATTTCCTATCTCCTCCCAAACAACATATATATACAATATATTTAAAGACATGGTCATATTCAATAACAACAGATGAGAAATTAGTTTCAATTAACTTAATCCTCATGTAATTTCTACAACAATCATAGCTATCCTCCACTGATAGCCCAAACAGATATTTCTAATAGATATACAATCTCCCAAAACAGATAAATTATCCAAATTTTCATGGGTGTGAAATAATACATATCTAATTCCACCATTTATATCAACATCCATCTAATTTCACATTTACAATACCAATTTCATTTATTTATACAAAGTATATATTTAAAACATTTTGGGGCAAACTTTCCTTTTTTTCCAAAATTCAACCCAAGTATCAAAATCAACCATTTTGTTCCCATATGACCTCATAACCACTCCCATAACCATTTTCGAAACTCCCATTTCAAAACCCCCTTTTGAACCAAAATCACAATGATGTTTATACAAAACAAATCACTAAGTTAAAAGTCATATAAAGTATAGAAAATCCATACCTCAAAGTTAGAAGACAAGCAAAGCAAGATAGAAACTCCAAAGACACCAAAACCAAATTTTATTCGGATCAAAACGTAGCCCTCGAGATGCTTTACCCTTTACCCAAAGACACTAGGGTGGAGAAATCAACGGATCTAGGAGAAAAAGTAGAGAGAAGATAAGTTTTAGAGAGAGAGAGAGAGAGAGTCTCAACTTTAGGTTCGGAGAGAAATATATCTGAAAAAGTGATGTAAAAAGTCCTTTTCACGAACTGATATACGCACAGTCCGCTCGAGCGTCAAACACCAAAAAGTTGTTCTGCTCGAGCACAGAATACACACATTTTACAGACGATAGAGCAACACTTGAGCTCAAGAATGTCCGCTCGAGCGCCCACCCGTTCGAGCGTAGGAAACACCACTCAAGTGTAGAAAACAATCTCCAGTAGTCTTGCAGACCTGCAAAAGTACTAAGAGTTCACAAAGCCTGCTCGAGCGCAAGAAGTGACGCTTGAGCGAAAGATCAAAAATTTGGGCAACAATAGTTTGGAAACTAGGCAACCAAGCTGTTCCAAACAGGACCACAACAATCCCAAAGCCAAGTTTAAGGGAAAAGAAGTAAGCAAGACATGTTTAATAGTACGAAACCAAGAAACCAGTAACCAGATTACAACAAGCATCGGATCAAAATTGGAGTCGCTATACTTACTGGATATAACATAGACACGAATTGGTTGCCACAACAATGCAATAAATCAAATAAGTAATAAAATAAATTATTTCCTTCCAAATAACTAAAGAAACACTATCACTCAAGTACTGTGACAATAAAAGGCCAATCAATGAAGTTGAAACTAATATCAATTTAACATGGGCAAACTTCTCAATCAATGTCGATGGTGGTCTCAAATGTTTCTTTTGTAGCAACATTTTCATTCACTATTTCCTGGAAATGAGTAATTCGTTTATCATATGGACTCTCCCATCCCGCAGCACAACTATAGTGATACCTTCGCCAATTACTCGCTATTGGAGGAATAGGGTGGTCTCGCTTAATAAACAACAACAAGACAAAACAAAGTTATACGTTATTGTTGGTTAATAACAACATAGTAATTGAATTATGGGTATACCTCAACAAAGTGGTTTCCGTTCACGAAACCAATGGATATCTCTTTGTGATCAAGTGGTGGCAATGGGTATGATCTTAGTGGTAGAAATGTAAGGCATTGTTGCACTGAGAAATGGTAAAGGAGAATATTATAGGATGATGCAACTAGATGCCCCATATCTGGCATTATCATCTAATATTCTATTCGTGCTGGTTTTGCATCAAAGTATGTCAAACTATGGGCAAACTCCTCAATCCTTTTAAACGACCCATAAAGCTTTGTATATGAATCATTGTAAGTGCAACTCCTGTAACAGGTCATGTCTGTCTTTAACCCAATGATCTTCACCATGGCCAATCAAACCAGCAATCGATCTAAATCCACAGTGTCCATTAGGACTTACATCCTTCACATGCTTAATGTATGGCCTTATACATTGTGGGAATGCATCAATGTATGAAGAATGTTGTACTTGTCTTGTTTGGTACACCTACAGAAAAATGTCATTAATTACATTTGACCAAGTAAATAATATTGTCCTTAGATTGTATTACAATACCACAAATTCATATACCGTTTCTTTGGTAGCTTGTTTTTTTGTCCATTGACAGATTCTTGTGTACCTTTTTGTGAATATGATTGTGCGGAGGCACTACCATGTCTAGATTTAACCAATTCAAAAGCACATGGGTTACATCGAGTGGATGCATTAATCTTCCGATGACCACAAGATCTTGGATTGGGCTTTAACTTTGGTTCAGTGAGAAATGTGTTATCCGAACTCACAATCTCTCTCAATTTTTTCAAAATCTCAAGTCTCACACTAGTTTCACTAGAAAAAAAACTTCTAAATAACAACTCCACTTATGGAATACAAGTTAACTCCAATTTATCTTTGTTAGGCAATTTGACAATATCAAGTGTCCTCCAATATGCATGTACTGTCTCAAGTGGAATAGGAAGTAATTGTCTGATGTAATAAGTAATCTCATGTGCACAAGGCAAACCATGGGTATGTCGAATGGCACAATCACATGCTGAAGAATCAATTCCAATAGATTCTGTTCGCTTCGTCTCTGCTAATATGTATTCCAAAGCACATATAGATACATTACCCCAAAGCTGGACAAATTCAAAAGGAGTAAAATTGTGTTGGACAACTGTCAAACTCTTCTAGAATGAAGCCTTGATGGTAGTGTGTTGTAACTCAAGCAAATTATGTATCTTACTCCAACAAGTTTCAAAAGTCCCTTAACTGGATTCAAGTTGTTTCTTCAGTGATGAATGTGCACTCTCAGCCCTAATCAAATAACAGTTTTAAAAATCATCAGCTTCATATACAAATAAGTACAAACTGAGTTTATGTAATTGCTAAATTATTTACCTATTCGTTGTAGAATTCCCATAGTGCATGCATGAATTTGTCCATGATGCTACAAATTTCTCCTTGTATTGCTTCAACCATGTTTGAGTAACATAATCAAGTGCCTCTGGATATGCACTAAACTCTTTGTGCAGTGTGCTAAGGTGTTCATGGTATTCATCTTTAGACGAAGAGAAGATTAACAAATTCCATGAAGAGTTAAACTTTTCCCACGTGTCTTTACTGTCAAACATCTTCTTGCACTTAGCCAACACATTCTTATTTATATGCCATCGACACAACAAGTGTTTGGAACTAGGAAATACCACATCAATGGCATTCATCAATGCAAGCTCTCTATCTGTGACAATAACCTCAGGAAAAATATTCTCATCCATGAGACCATGAATATATTCAAAGCCCATACATAGGTATTGGTACGCTCGAACTATAAATATGCTGAAGCTGTTAAAAATGTCATATTTGTGGAAGTCACACCTACAATCTCAAACAAGGGAAGACCATACATGTTGGTCTTATACGTACAGTCCATAATTAAGACACGTGGAAACACACAAAACAAATCCAAACTGAATGAATGAGCCCAAAGGAGGTCAGTGACAACCATGGTATTTTGTTCACATCTATGCCATTCAATGTATTCATCCTCTACTAACTTCTCCAACAGTTGTTGCATCTGTGATCTCCCGGCCTTCTCTTTCACTTTAAATCTATGATGCACATTATAAATTGTCTTCATTGTCGTTACATTCAACGGATTCCTCTGTTTCAATGTAACTAAAATATCTTTTGGTCTCACCATACTCCTAGACATATCCACCAACAATTCATTTTCTTGGTGTGATAATCTTCCCAAATATGAATGCCCCTCAAGATGATCTACAGCTGGATGATTATGCACTCCACATACTACATGCAACATCCAATCGTTGTTAGTGCTTAACTTCTCATCCTTTAGCAAGAATGGACAATCACACTTTTTGGTCCCAGTCATCCTAGCATTCTCATCATGAGAATAAAACTTCACCTTCTTTTTCTGTCTATATTTTCCACTCCTCTCACACGCTAGTTTAATTCTTGGTGTCCAACGACCGCCACCAGAATCTGAATATTTCACAATTATAACAAAACCATTTTTCTTGCCAACATCACGTGCCCAGTCAATCATTGCTTCTCTGCTTTTAAATATCTACATTAAACATATTAGCGTATAGTTTGTACAAATATAAATATAAAGATAAATAAAATAAGTAATTGTAAATAGTAATCCTACCTCGTATGTGGTAAATTCACTAGTGTAGTTTAACACGCATTCAACATGCTCCACATTCTCCAAAATGGAATTCTATATGAAACCAACAAAGGAACAAAGTTATATTGTTTGGACATACAAGGTCAAACAAAGGGGGGGAAAAAAATTCATATTTTAATCATATTGTTCGGACATACAAAGATGAATAAAGTCACAATGTTTGGACATACAAAGCTGAACATTGTCATGTTGTTTAGTAGTGTACAACCGAACAAATTGAATTTGTTTGGACTTTCAGAACTGAACAATCATGACCAAAAATAAGTTGTGAAAAACCTAAGTGATTCGTGATTAGATCAAGAATTAATTGTACCAATTCTTAAACAATCAAAACAAACAATCTAAATCATCAAGCACATACGAAAGTGATTAAGATTGTTGTTTTAGAAACAATAAATAGACACAAACGATTTTTACGTGGAAAAAATTACTATTGGAGCACCTCCAATTGTGATTAAAAAACCAAGGGCGAAACGCCACAAATCAATCCATTATGAAGGAAAGAAAGAATACAAAATACCCAAACAAATTACCCAAACTCTGTCAATTTGTCTTCAACGCTTTGTATGTCTTTCACCGCAACCTTCGTCTCAGGATTGATTAGATTGATGTTGATTCCACAACATCCATGTCGACTGAACGACTGTGCACAGCTTCGAACACCTTCGACACTCCACGTTTGAATCTCCAGACTCCACCGAAGAAAAACACTCTTGAAGAAGATGACTCAAACAACCCTTTGATGTATTCAAGCAAGTATCAAAGGAAAACTAGCAAACTAGCCCAAAACAAAACCCTAGAGCTTCCAAAACAAATCTAGAAGAGTTAACCCTAAAAAAAGACTTAAACACATATATATATAGAAAACAGAGGTTGCGTACCCCGCTCGAGTGCAAAATTTGCCACTCGAGTGGAGTCACCAAAACACGTGCGATAAAAACAGGTCTCCGCTCGAGCGCTAGAACTCACACTCGAGCACAAAAACACACCTCCCAGTATTTGTGCAGACAAGCCAAATTACTGAGAGGGTGCAATATCCGCTCAAGCGCAAATGTTCCCGCTTGAGCGGGAAGACCAAAACCAGGGAAAAATACAACTCTATAAAACAGAGCTTGTTCGCGGAATTGGCAACAAGTAGGGACCTAACAATCTCCTTCTTTGTCAATTCCCGGACAAAACTTTTCTAACAATTGTTCCTAAACAACCATGGACTAGTCTCTCACTAACATAACCTATCAGACATAAAACAGAATCCGCAAAACCACAAAAACTGATTTGATGAACAAATAGTTTGAATTTGAACAATTTAGAACAATCCACCATCCACCTGTGAAACAACTTCCAACATACCACATAAAAACAAAACTGTGGAACTCACTAAGATAATAAAACGCAATAGATATGAAAACAAACAAAATAACTGCAGTAGTTCTAAAATAGATGAAACAATGTATCAGTTCCAAAACACTAACTGAAGCAGTTCTAAAACAAAATAGCAAAATAGCCAACTGTACCAAATGAGTAAAATTCTCTCCTTTTTTGGCCGAGAGTCAAACAAAAATAGTCCAAGAAAAAACACAGTCAAGGATCAATTGGAGGTGGATGAGGCTGCTGTAGCTGAAGCAAGGAGATAATCTGAGCAAGCTGAAGAGTAGTCTAGGCGGCGGACTGCTCCAAATGTCCAAGACGGCCATCAAAAACATCAAGGCGAGCATCTAGGTGATCCAACCGCTAAGTTACGGACTGCTCAAAATGGCAAAGCTAGCCACGAAAGGTCCGAGGATAATCATCAGCCTCCTTTGCACCAGCTATCGCTACATCAATCTTCGCCTCCTCGGCTAGAATATCTTCAGCACCTGTAGAAGGACTAGCCCTAGAAGACTCCTCCTAAACATGTGCCCGACTCTGAGAAACAGTCTTCTTTGTGAAGGTTTTAATAGGGGTGGCATACTCATCATCCTCAAAGACTGAGACCTCAAGGCGAGACAGAAGTCGGTTGATCAAACTCACGGACCCAATCAAGGTTTTGGCGGCTAGAGAAGGACAAAACTAAGTCCCTACTTGTTGCCAATTCCGCGAACAAGCTCTGTTTTATAGAGTTGTATTTTTTCCCTAGTTTTGGTCTTCCTGCTCAAGCAGGAACATTTGCGCTCAAGTGAATATTGCACCCTCTCAGTAAATTTTACTCATTTGGTACAGTTGGCTATTTTGCTATTTTGTTTTAGAACTGCTTCAGTTAGTGTTTTGGAACTGATACATTGTTTCATCTATTTTAGAATTGCTGCAGTTATTTTGTTTTTTTTCATATCTGTTGCGTTTTATTATCTTATTGAGTTCCACAGTTTCGTTTTTATGTGGTATGTTGGAAGTTGTTTCACAGGTGGATGGTGGATTGTTCTAAATTGTTCAAATTCAAACTATTTGTCCATCAAATCGACTTTTGTCGTTTTGGGGATTCTGTTTTGTGTCTAATAGGTTGTGTTAGTGAGTGTCTAGTGCGTGGTTGTTTAGGAACAATTGTTAGAAAAGTTTTGTCTGGGAATTGACAAAAAAGGAGATTGTTAGGTCCCTACTTGTTGCCAATTCCGCAAACAAGCTCTGTTTTATAGAGTTGTATTTTTTCCCTAGTTTTGGTCTTCCCGCTCGAGCGGGAACATTTGCGCTCGAGCGAATATTGCACCCTCTCAGTAATTTGGCTTGTCTGCACAAATACTGGGAGGCGTGTTTTTGCGCTTAAGCGAAGACCTATTTTTATCGCACGCATTTTGGTGACTCCGCTCGAGCGGCAAGTTCTGCGCTTGAGCGGGGTACGCGGCCTCTGTTTTCTCTATATATATGTGTGTGTGTTTAAGTCTTTATTATTATTATTATTATTATTATTATTATTATTATTATTATTATTATTATTATTATTATTTTCTTGTGGGCACTCACTGGTGGCATACAAACTCAAGAGTATGGAGACCAAACCAGAGAAGCATGAAATCAGTAAGGATGGCCTGGTTGGTGCCTCTGAGGTAGCCTTTTCCTAATGCCCGGACTTCAATGAATTGAGGGAGAAACCGTGGAAGTGAAAACAATGGTAGATGGTTAAGAGACTCAACATCACCCATGATATGCCAGTATAAGTCAATTCCTCTAATAATGTAAAAGATACATTGTTAGTGGTCCATAGAGAACTTTGATCACTTGTGCGGAAACCCCCGTAACAGTTTATCTCAAGGATACGTACAAAATTAGATCATGAAATCAATAAGCATGGGCATTCAGAATGAGCTATGAACAAAGAAGAATGAAATCTTGTAAGCAGCAGGAGAGGTGTTCATATGAGTCTAAATGCAGAGATGACACAATCAATGACAATGAGATTATAGCATTCACGCACACATAAAACCAATCACTCACACCCACTCAAGTAATAGGTAACACCCTAGTGACTGAGCACTACACCCAAAGTCTTTCTAAGGAACTCAAACCTAAGAAGATCAAGGGGTTTTGTAAAAATATCAGCTTTTTGATACTCAGTGGGTACATGTTCAAGAACAACAAGGCCTTCTTCCACTAACTCTCGAATGAAATGATAACGAATGTCAATGTGTTTGGTGCGAGAGTGTTGGACAGGATTTTTAGAAATGTTAATGGCACTTGTGTTATCACAGAAGAGGGTGAGAGTGTTCTGGTCTATACCATAATCATGAAGCATTTGTTTCATCCACAACATTTGGGCACAACAACTCCCTGCAGCAATGTACTCAGCCTCAGCGGTCGAAAGAGAGATGGCATTTTGCTTTTTGCTGTGCCAGGAAACCAAATTATTCCCAAGATAAAAACACCCCCCAGATGTGCTCGTACGATCATCAGCACACCCTGCCCAGTCGGCATCAGAAAAACTAGTGATTTCAGTTGTAGTGTCGGTCGAGAACCAAATCCCATAACCCAATGTCCCATTAACATACTTAATGATGCATTTGACTTCAAGAAGATGAGACTTTTTAGGACAGACTTGGTATCGGGCACAAACACCTACACTAAATACAATGTCATAACGACTGGCTGTGAGGTACAAGAGACTCCCTATCATACTCCTATAAAGGGTAGGATCAACATCAGTACCAGAGGAATCTTTGGAAAGGTGAAGACTGGTGCTCATGGGAGTGCGTGCATGTTTGGCCGACTCGAGACCGAACTTAGACACAAGGTTTTTGGCATACTTAGTCTGAGATACAAACATACCTGAAGGAGACTGTTTAATTTGAAGACCTAAGAAATAAGACAACTCTCCCATCATGCTCATCTCAAACTCATGTGTCATGCAATCCGAAAAATATTTCACAAGATGATCAGCAGTGGATCCAAACACAATATCATCAACATAAATCTGAGCAACAAGTATATGAAACGTAGTTTGTTTCACAAATAAAATCTTGTCCACACTACCCCATTGAAAATCATTATCAAGAAGAAAGGTAGTAAGTCTATCATACCAACCCCGAGGGGCTTGTTTTAACCCATACAAAGCCTTGTCTAACTTGTAGACTTGGTTTGGACATTTAGGGTCCTCAAACCCTTTTGGTTGTTCAACATAAGCCTCTTCTTTCAAGTACCCATTCAGAAAGGCACTTTTCATATCCATTTGAAACAATTTGAACCCAAGAAAGCAAGCAACACAATTAAAATAAGAATAGATTTGACACGTGCAACTGGGGCAAATGTCTCATCATAGTCAACACCCTCTACTTGAGTATAGCCTTGAGCAATTAACCTAGCTTTATTTCTAACTACAGTACCATTCTCATCAGATTTATTCTTAAAGATCCACTTGGTACCTATCATATTCATGTCTCTAGGTCTGGGTACAAGAGTCCAAATATTGTTACGTTCAAATTGACCTAATTCTTCATGCATAGCATTGACCCAACTATCATCTAGTAAGGCCTCTTTTATATTCTTAGGTTCAATTAATGAAACATAACACATATGAGATACCTCCTCCCGAATTTGTCTTCGGTTTTTCATTCGATCTGAGACACTTCCAATCACCTGTTGAGCCGGATGATTTAGTTTCACCCTTGCTGATGGTTTAAACTCTGGACTTATGGTGACAGAGGCATCAAAAGTGGTGTTTCTCTGTGCACTCTTTGGACTCTGACTTACCTTAGAAGTTAGTGCTGACTCACTTTCTTGTGCTTGGACCTCAACTTCTCTTTGACTTTGTGGTTCAGTAACCAGGATTGGAGACTCACCATTTTCTTCCTCATTTATGGCTGAAGTAGGAGAACCTATGTCAACTATAACCACATTGATCGATTCCATTAACGATAAAGTTCGCAGGTTATAGACACAAAAAGCTCTACTAGTGGTTGAATACCCTAGAAAAACACCTTCATCACTTCAGGAGTCAAATTTGCCCAAAGGCTCTCTATCTTTGAAACTGTAACATTTACTTCCAAAAGTTTTGAAGTATTTTACATTAGGTTTCAATCTCTTCCACAATTCATATGGAGTTTGTAAAGTGTCGGGCCTTAAATACACACGATTCACAATATAAACGGCGTTATTTAAGATTTCAGCCCAAAACTTTGGAGGAACTTTTTTACTCAGGAGCATGGCCCTAGCCATCTCTTGAACAATCTTGTTCTTCCTCTCAACAACTCCATTTTGTTGTGGAGTAATTAGAGCAGAAAATTCATGCTTAATTCCATGCATATCACGAAAATTTGAAAATGAACTATTTTCAAACTCATGACCATGATCAGTTCGGATTCTTATGATATGCCTAATAGAAACACCCTGTTCATTGTGGATTTTAAGGACTAAGGCCTGGAAAGCATCAAACGTATCAGATTTTTCTTTTAAAAAATTTACCCATGAAAAACAAGTAAAATTATCAACGGTTAAAAAAATGTATCTTTTACTTCCAATGCTTTCAGTGCGAGTGGGTCCCATAAGATCCATATGAACCAATTCAAGAGGACGTTTGGTTATGAAGCTGTTCACCTTTTTATGAGGGGCACGGGTTTGCTTCCCAAGTTGACATGGTCCACACACAGGGATCATATTCTTACCCAAGTTAGGTACTCCTCTCACAAGTTCTTTGTTGGCTATCTTAGTTAGGTCTTTAAAATTCATGTGACCTAATCTTTGATGACACAGATCAATATTACTTATGATGGCTGAGTGGCAAGTGAGATCATTAGTGGTAACAATCCCATAGCAGTTATCAGATGTGCGAACCCCATGCATGACAGTATTTCCCTTTTTATCTAAAATTTCACATTTATTTTTTGAAAATAATACTTCATGGTGGGAATCACACATTTGACTAATGCTCAAAAGATTTGCTTTAAGGCCATCAACAAGTAATGCATTTTCGAGCTTGGGAAGACCAACCACACTTATAGAGCCCTTACCAATGACTCTAGAAGTGCCACCATCTCCAAAGGTAACAATTCCTCCTTCATATTTTTCAAGGGAGGTGAAGTAGGATTTGTCACCTGACATGTGACGAGAGCACCCACTATCAAGGTACCACATGTGTGAGTCACGTGCTTTTAGAGTAGTGTGAACAATAAAACAAGTCAAGTCACCCTTTCTCACCCATATCTTTTTGGTCTTAACAAAATCAGGACTGGCAGTCTTGGTAAATGTCTTAGCGTTGTGAACACCCTCATGAATCTTGGTGTTCCGCCTAGACATGTAAGGTTGTCTCCTAACCCAAAAGGAATTAGAATTTCTACCCTTTTGAGACACCTTACCAAACAACTGAAAGCAATAAAGACGAATGTAGCCATACCTACTACAATGATGGTAAAGAAAAACAGGTTTGACCTCCCTTTTGTTGATTTTACCCCCGTTCGGCAGATGAAGAGAGAGATCACCCTGTTACACCTTTAGCTTTCCCTTTGTTCGAGTCTTCAGGTCATGTGATGTAGAAGCCTGTCCCTTGTGAACTATCGCATTACCATAGCCTAGACCACTTTTGTTCACAACCCCTTTGTTGAGACCCGAGGATGTCTTTTAATGTCATAGAACCTTTGTTCCACATGGCAATTGTGGCTCTAGCATCTCTGAGTTCTTCATCTTTTTGACCAACCATCTTTTCCAGTGTAGCTTGTGACATCTCAAGGTTTTCAATCTTCTTTTCATATGTGGCACATAGTTTTAGAAGTTCATTCCTTTCAGTCTCACAAGATAGAAGTTTCTCACATAGGTCTTGCTTGTCTTTAGAGATCTTGATGACATTCTGCTTTGCTGTTGTAATTTCTCCTTTTAGCTTGACATTCTCACTTTCACATGCTTTGAGCTTGAGAGTGAGTTTGTCATTGATCTTGGACAAATTCAGAGATTCATCATAAAGCTTTTCGTAAGCTTGTTGTAGATCATCACCATCAATCTCATCATTGTCTTCTGATGTTTTATCATCTCCTTTTTGCTCCTCTTTTTCCTGGACCTCATCCAGTCGTGCAACTAAGGCAGGAAAAGTGATAGATGGTGGTGAAGATGACTCTCATCTCTCATGAAATTGACTTAGAATGTCCCATGTATCTTTGGCCTTTGTGCAGTGAGCAACTTGTTGCTGTTCTTCGTCAGAAATTGCTTCATCACGAATGGTAATCAAAACTCTCTGATTGCTCAAATTGTCAGTGCTTTCAACATCCTCTTCAATGGCTTGCCAGCCCTCAGGGTCATAAGCTCTCAGAAACATCTTCATTTTGATCTTCCAGTACCAGTAATTACTCCATCAAAGGAAGAAGCACGGTGCAGATTCTGACCACGAGCAAATTCCACTGGCTTTAGAGGAGGTTGAGTGACAGTAGACCAAAATGCCATGTAAGTATTATTTCCGTCTTCACCAAATTCAATTTCTTCGGGTTCTTGCTCTGACCCGTTTTCATTATCCCAAGTCACTGTATAGACTTTCTTCCTTTTCTTTTTCGATGGACATTCAAGAGCAATATGTCCAAACCCTTGACATTCGTAACACTTTACGCCTTGCCCTTTCACAGTCTTCTTTTCAATTTTTGGAGCAATTTTTGGTGGAAAAGTTTTGGATTTTTCATTACTCTTATCTTTTAAACTAGGGTCCTTGAAATTAGGATTCTTTTTCTTCAATTTTTTTTTGAATAGTTTAGTAAACATAGCCATCATCTCGGACTCTATATCAAACTCAATCTCAAGGGTTTTTGCAGTCTCATGAGCACTAGTGAAAGCCACACTATCCTTTTGTTTTTTCTTAGAAATTTGGTGGGCTTAATAAGTCTGGAAGTTTCCAACCAACTGATCAAGCTTAAGGGTATCAACATCTTGAGCCTCCTCAATAGCTGTAACTTTTGATTGGAACCTCTCGGGTAAAGACCTCAAAAATTTTCCAACAACCTTAGCTTCAGGGATTTTTTTCACCGAGTGTGAAACAAGAATTCACGATGTCACTTAGTTTAGCATAAAAATCATCAAACGTCTCATCATCATGCATCAAAAGAGTTTCAAAAGCAGAGGTGAGACGTTGAAGTTTTAATCTTTTAACAGAAGTAGTACCCTCGTGAATAGTTTCAAGAATATCCCAAGCCTCTTTTGCTACCTCACAAGTACAAATACGATGAAACTCTTCAGGTGTGATGGAGCAAAAGAGCGAGTTAAGAGCCTTACTGTTCCAACTCGAATTTTGATAATCGAAGGCGTCTCATTTATCAAGAGGTTTGGGAATATCAACACCATCAATAGTGACAATAGGTTCATTCCACCCATAGATCACACAGTGCCAAACTTTCTCATCGATGAATTTTAAAAACGGTCTCATACGAGCTTTCCAATAAGAATAGTTTGTACCATCAAGTAACGAAGGTCTATGGGTCGAGTTACCTTCACGAATTGAATCCATATCACCAATCACACAAAATGACACTCCTATAGTATTGATAAAAACAAAAAGTGACCTGCTCCAATACTAATCGAAAAACCTAAGTGATTCATGATTAGATCAAGATTTAATTGTACCAATTCCCAAACAATCAAAACAACAATCTAAATCACTTTCATACGTGCTTGATGATTTAGATTGTTTGGATTGTTTGGGAATTGGCACAATTAAATCTTGATCTAATCACGAATCACTTAGGTTTTTCAAGTTGAATATTCACTTTTATGTAAAAAAAATAAAATAAAATTGATAAAATGAAGCCAAATATTAAAATAATTATTTAGAAACAAATATATAAATTTGAATGCAATGAAAACTGATAGATAAATTTAATCTCAATGGAAATTGCGAGAAAATAGATGTGCATTTTTTTTTATAACCTCAACCATTAAAATCCAAAAGGTTGGTAGAGTCAAAAGTAATAAATAATAAATGTATCTAATATGGCAGGGCCAAAAGTTCTATTTAGTGGGGTTCATTCAATAAATTATCATCAAAATTACTATGTCAAAATTTTAATTACGTACGAACTTATGAAATTCAACTTTCATATGATACATTAACCACAAGGATGCTCATGAAAAACTAAAAACCAAACTTATAAGCACATAACCATCAAGTACTAACAAGAAAGAGTAGTTCCGAAATAATATACTATTTAAATGACAATTTTATAACAACTCCAATAATATGTTATTGTTAATCTAACTACCGGGCCTTTTAATTTTTGTGAAAAAAAGATATAGAAAATAATTGGTGGTGCAGTACAAAAATTGTAAAACCCTTTTATGTTTTCCAATAACTTCACACTTCATTCATGATAATCTAATCACAATTGTCAATTCATAAAATATCTTAATCTGTTAATATTTGGGCTAAACAATATTTCAAAGCTTTGGTGAATAGAAACATGGCCACAGAATAAAATAATTAAGGAATATGCAAGAAGAAAATAATAGAAACAATTTAAGTTTTTTTTTTTTTATAGAACAAACATGAAGTTCAACAAAAAGAAAGAGTAAAAGGATAGGAAAAAAAAAATTATTAAAAGGTGCTGCAGGATATAGCTCGTTCTTCTTCTTTTTGTGTGTGTGTGTGTGTGTGTGTGTGTAAAGGATATCATTGAGTTCAAAGATTATCTCAAAGAATTTTTTATTAAAAGCTATAATGCTATTTATATGATTGTGAAAATTGAAAGATTTAACATCGTAATGGGACATGTGAAAAAATACAGAAATTAATAATTATATTTTGATTTTTATATGAATACTTATCTCCTCTTTGATAGGTTGCTTCAAAAAATTATCAAAATTATCACTTTCATTCATTGTTTAATTGTTCAAACTTTTTTTCTAGGGTTTAGGGTTTCAAAATAATAAAAATATTAATATTAATGATAATGGTGAGTTTTGATAGGGTGGATTGGAGTTTTGGAGTGAGAAAGTAGAAGAAGAAGAAGAAGAAGAAGAAGAAGAAGAAGAAGAAGAAAAAAAGAAGAAGACAAAATAACTTTGATCTCTTAGGAAAGAATATGTAAAGATTTGAATAGGAATAATGGATAAGGGTGAATTATTTTAGGGTTTAATATGTGTTATCCTTATTAGTAAATTCACATTAAGATATAATAGAAATTAAAACTTATAAATTTAAATTGGGTATACTGAGATATTTTTTGGGTCCAAATAGAATGCCCCTGGAATTTTTAAGAAAGTGATGGAGAAGGGAGAACAAATTGGTCTACCCAGTGATTTAGATGAAGTTCTTGGTAATATAAATTGTTTGTTTATTATTAATTATTTGATTCCATATGATTTTCATGGATGACAAGTTCTATGTTTTTAGGTTGTTTAGGGCCGGCCCTGAGGCAAGGCAGCAAGTTTGTCACCTCAGGCCCCCAAATTTTGTCTAAAATTTAGGGTCTCTAAATAATTTTTGATCTTAAGTTATGTTTGGTTCATTAAGATTTAAAAAAAAAAATGAAATGAAATGAAAATCACTCCAACATAATGTCCAAATAGACTAATAAGAAATGATCATTCTATTTAATTTTTATTTCATTTCAATAAACCAAACACTACATAATAGTATTAGTAGTTTAAAAATGAAATTAAATTTTTTTTTTAAACAATTGAATTCGTGAATTATTTAAAAGTAATGGATGGTTGTTTGCCAAATGCATGAATTATTTATAGAATATTATTCTACTATACCAATTATAATTGTCTTTAGAAAAATATATTTTTTTTAAAGTTGAAGTTCATCAAATTTTACAATTCAATCTACTACGTCAGGAAAAAGTGTGAATAAACTAATAATGTTAACAATCGAAAATGTTTAAAATTTATCTCAATATTAAAATATGTATGATGATTGGGCCTCATTTTTTGGATTCGCCTTGGGCCCCAAAAAAGTCAGGGCTGCCTGTTTAGGCTGCAGTTTTCAACTGCTATTATTCTTGTTAGAACAATGATTCAAGGATTTTTTTTTGGTTTCTGATGCAGTGAAGTATCAAGTGAGGCTGGATGATGGTGCTATGGTTGTATCAACACTAGAAGGGAGTCGAATTTCATGAGAAAGTAATTGGCTATTAAAATAATGATTTGCATTTGTTTTCAATGTTTTGGATTAAACATTTATAATGCAGTGAAGTATAAGGGTATAGTTCTACAGACATCTTTTATGGGAAAATCATTATGTTTGATTCTTTTAGGCCATTTTTGTCCAGCATTGCCAAAAGCACTCAAGACCATGAGAAGGGGAGAGAAGGTCAATCTAATTATTCAACCTAAGTGTATGTCCTCCCCTCAGTGTTATTTGTTTGTAGAGTTTTGAGACTTGTCAATTGGTAAGATTGATATCTATTTTAATAGTTATTTGAAAAATATCTATCCAACTTGTGCTTTTTGAAACTCAGTAGTATGTCAAGTACATACTTTACGCGGTGAATGGTCTTTTGCATTTTCAATTCTCTTGAGATTAGACTTTGGATTAAGGATGAGTTTGTTTATTTATTCACCCAAAAAAAAGTGGATGAGTTTATGGCATTTGTTGACATATTAGACAGCAAGTGAAGTCTCCAGGTTGTTATGAATCTCTTGATATATCATAATCTGGTCCATGTGTTTTCATTTATTTTCTTAATTCCAGTTTCAAAAATTTTCCACATATATGCTTTAGAATTAACAATCTTTTTTACCTTGCTTTCCTAATCAACTAGCACATGGAAATCAAATGATGTTTGTTGTATCAAAACTGTCTTTTGGAAATTATATGTAATTAGGTGTTCATTGTATCAATACACTGTATGTAATTGTCTTTTGGAATTAAGCATGTTTTGTTTGTTGCTCTATCTTGTTTTAAATTATCTTTGTTTCATTTCATTTCTTTAGTTTCTTCATTGTTCATCTTCTTTGGCAATGATTCCAATTGTATGTTGATTATCTCCTTTGGTACAATATATTTTGTTCATTTTACTTTTAACATACCTCATTAATTGTGAACTAAAAAATAATACAACATACATATCCCTTAATATGCGAGGCAGGCCAGCCCGATATTCTTGTTTTTGGAACCTTTGGTAAAATCTTAAAGAGCAATTTTGAAATATTTAAATATTAATTTAAATATTTATCATATTTTTACATCAGAAATTTTTTCATTTAATTTCCGTTTCCCTTGTATATTTATTATTGTTAAGATGCATTTTTCCATTTTTATTAGGAGTTTTTGAATAAGAAGAATTGTCATGCCCTTTAGGAAGAGTTTTGTTTATTTCATTTTATTTTATTTTTCAATTGGGGGCCTATATACATGAAGTTTCTATTTTGTTGATCCTTTCAATTAGGAAGTTTTTCTTTCAATAGCTGGCCCTTTAGATTTAAAATTTTTCGAAGTCTTCGGAGAATGAGACTCTGTTCTTGTTCTTTCATTCTTTTGTTTTTTCCCTTTTTTGGTTAGGTGACTAGGCAATTTTTGTTTTCAGAAAATGGATTATCAAGATTGACCGGAAGTTCTTAGCTCTACTGCAATATGAATATTCCACTAAAGTCATGCTTCATTTGAAGGCTTCTTGTGGTATGTCTATGTAGTTAGGTATTGTCATGAGGTCTAGATCCATGTAATTCTCATATGGAAATTGATATTCAAACAGAATCATACAAAATTTGAGACAAGAATGGTGTGGTAATGCAATTCTTGCAATTATGAATCAAAATAAAAAAAGCATTTTGACTTCTAATGAATATATATAAAATGAGACATGTATGATTTTTTTGTATATAAATTTTGTTTGTATGGCATTTCCCTTCTCATATTATAAAGCATGATGCTATTTGAATTGTGATGTGCCCAGTTTTAATTCTATGCAACCTAGGAGATGTAGATGTGTCTGCATAAACCAATATGTCTACTGTTTCACTCATTTTGGAAATCCATATTGATACATTCTTAATTTTGGAATCTTTTAGTAACTAAAGAAAATCTTAAAGATATGAAGAAAGCAAGAGAGACGATTAGTTTGAAGATGAGAAATGGA
This sequence comes from Camellia japonica, assembly GCA_030407325.1. Lineage (NCBI taxonomy): Eukaryota > Viridiplantae > Streptophyta > Magnoliopsida > Ericales > Theaceae > Camellia > Camellia japonica. The sequence goes on from JAPPVO010000032.1 coordinate 61,684,710, forward strand.
AGGAAACGAATTTCTATAGAACAAACATTGTGCTAGTGTTATTGCATCAGCAACTAGGCAATATCTCCATAAGAATATGTAATACATATAGCTTTTCATCAACACAAATTCGAGTCCGCATTTTGTTGCCGATTTTAACAGCATTGCTAAAATGTTGCAAAACGACCTTGCAGCATTTGGGTTTAGTCCAAGTTATCATTTTGTTAATTCTACAATACGGTAACATGTAGGATATGGCTTTAATGATTGAGTGAGTTCATTTGATCTAAAGCATTATGCACGATATTTTCTAAGTAACCTTCCTTTATTAGCTCGGTTAGTTCATTAATTTGAAGGATGATTCAAAGGTCAAACTCATTCCCAAAGAAAACATTTTGTAGAAGGAAAATATGATACCATCAAATACAACGGTGCAATGTACTAGAAAATGGGGCATTTGCCACGGAACTATTTGCAACGGTTAAAGTGCCGTCGCAAAAAACGTGTTTTTGCGACGGTATTTAATGACGTCGCGAAATTATTTTTGTTGCGACGGAAAAACTAAGCCCGTGGCAAAAAGTAAGGTTATATGCGACGGTAAAAAAATCCGTCGCGAAATCATTTTTTTGCGACGGTAAGTGACTGTCGCCAAAAAAGATACTGGATAAATACTATTATTAGAGACGAATAACCTGAAACCGTTGCAAAAGATTTATTTTTTTTGCGTTTTTGTTAATTTGCGACGGCCTTTCAAACCGTCGCAAAAAATTAATCCCATAAAAGTTTCCACTTTCGCGCCTCTCTCTCTCTCTCTCTCTCGCCCGTCCTTAATATTTCAGTTCTCTCTCGATCTTAGCCCTAATTTCACTGTGTCTCTCTCACGCCCAGCCTTCACTCTCTCTATCTCTCTCGCACCGACAACCGCACCTACATGGGCAAATCTCCGGCATCCAGGTAACCCTCATCTCCTCTCCCTAAGCGCTTGTCCCTAATATTTCAGTTCTCTCTGTAGCCCAGCCCTAATTTTACTGTGTCTATCTCACGCCCAACCTTCACTTTCTCTCTCTCGCAAGGACAACAGCACCGGCATAGGCAAATCTCCAGCATCCAGGTAACCCTCCTCTTATCTCCTCTCTTCTTCTCTCCTCCGAATATATCAGTCTTCTCTCTCGCGTCTAGGGTTTAGGATTGTGTTTGAGCCCCTCTGTTTTGGACCTTAGGGTTATGGCAAAATCATTGTACCGTCTAAACGATGAAGATGATTTTCCACCTTTGTCAAATTGATTGTGGTGGGATGGGAAGGGAAGGGAAGGGAAGGGAAGGGAAGGGATGCTCTATTGTGCAAATAATATATTTTGGGGCATTATTGATATTTTGTGTTGGTTCACTGGTGGTTTTCGGTGGTTCTTTCGATTGTTGTGGCATGGTTTCCTTTATAACATCATTGGTTTTCTTGATTGAGCCAATTCAGGTAATCATATCTATCTACAATAACATCATTGGTGTTGTGTCCTAGCAAATTTCTATTATGAGAAATATTTATCAAAAAAATATATATATTTCTATTATGAGAAATATTTATCTAAAAATATATATATATATTTCTATTATGAGAAATGCTTGTTGTGGCTCCTGACTTACCCTTTTATTAGTTTGTTAGATTGAGAAGTCTGAATTACCGCTGACATCAATGCATACAATGTTAAGCAATCTTTTCAGCCTCTTAAAGTGACTAGTTCATGGAAGGGTGGAAGAGATGCAAGGTTATGACATATGACCTTGAGGAGGTGATTTCAGAAACTTCTTATTGAGGTTTCTTTATGTTTTCTTTATATCTTTTTTACATTGGGAAAAAGGGACCCATTTGTGCGATGAAAATTGCCAATGTGAGGGATATAATGAAACATATGGTGAAAAGGATTTTCAAACATTTTCTACATTGAAACTTGGGATGGGTTTTGGAATCTTGTGAAGTTTAGGCAAGTTAGTAAAGTCAATCAAATAGGCACCATATTCTCTATTAGTAGTCTTATTTTTGTGGTGGATCTACTTTTCTAGCATCCTATGTCTTGTTTTTTTTTATTTTTGTTGCAATGGAACGAGAATACCCTTTCATATGATGTGATTTCCAATTTGAGTCAGAGATTTATGAAAAAAGATGCATAAACTAAATGCTTATTTGGGTTAAATTTGTTTATTTTGTTTTATTGACAAGATGGAAATGGTTCTGGAATTTATTGTCATCTAATATTTTGTTGATAGCCTATGCATATACCTTTTTCTAATTGTTCTTTTCTGTTTCTTTGTTTCAGCCTTTGAGGAGCTGTCTTGTTTTTCAATCTGAATTTGAAGAATCACGTAGGGGGTGGGAAAAGCATACAATGAATTGAAACAAGGAGAGCCAGCAATTGAACGCTTGTTTGATTTGACCAGGTTCCAATCTAAGGTAAATTTTTGGTTTAATCAACTTTGGTTATTTTCAGTTTCTAAGAAATATGGTTAGGCATTCTTTTGAATATAGACAGTCAAAAAATGAAAAATAAAAACTATGGATGGATGGTCACTAATCACTATTATTCAAATTAACTTCATTAACAGTAGTATTTTGCTTCGCTGCATTAGTCTACATCTCACTAGAAAGTGTAATATGATGAACAGCACATTTCATGATTACTTTTCATATTTGCTACTAACTCTCATATTTGCTGCATTAGTCTACATCTCATATTTGCTGTCTGCATTAGTCTTGTAGATTTTGAGGATTAATTCACTTCTGTGCTGAACCTCTAACATGCATTCAGTGCCTGATAACTGGTGTTCCCAATGAAGTGCATGATTTTTATAAAATATGAATTGAATAGAATTAGGAAATATATGTACATGGGAGCTGTTTTTCTGTGCCCTGCTCCTTATTTTTCTTGGGCCTTTCCTGCTGCATATGGAAATGATTTTCTCAAGACTATGCATGTGCCCATCCTACCAGACTATCTTAGAAATTTGACCTTCTAAATTCATCATCATGTTTACCATAGTTGGTACTTCTGTTGACCACATACGTGTAGTCAGTCATACACTTGAGAGAGAGAGAGAGAGAGAGAGAGAGAGAGAGAGAGAGAACAAATAAAAGAAACAATATATATATATGTAAGGGGATTCTATATTTAAATGCTGTGGCTCTCCTAGTTCTATCAAGTTCTCCACTTAACTAAGTTTGAACTAGTGGGAGTATAAGAGTGAATGATGCTTCCTTTGTATCAAGTGAAAATGAAGAAGAGTGATGTGGGTTTGTGGTGTGAGAGAATTGGTTTTTATGAAGTAGGGTGAGTATAACTTCTTTAATAAATTTAACCAGATTTTCATTTTGAGTGTAACTTCTGTTTCACTTAATAATTACAAATATAAATGTCATCTAGAGATTCCGGTTGACTTGTGATTGATTGTACTAACCTCATTTACTTTAATTAGGCTACTATCTATCAGCAAAACGCTTTGGATATCAATGAGAGAGAGCTTGGACTTGATCATCCAGATACAACGAAGAGTTATGGAGACCTAGCTGTTTTTTTACTATCAGCTCCAACACACAGAACTAGCCTTGAAGTATGCCTTAAGAGTATTTCATAGCCTAAGCTTTTCTCCTTAGTGTAGTGTTGCAACTCTTTTTGTTTAATATCACACGCACTTCTTTGATTCTCTGATCGGTACTTGTTATCTCGGTTGTCTTGTGCAACGTTCCCTGTGTCTCTTGAACATATTAAGAGATATGAACTCTACATGGAATTAACTTTTGAACTACTTGAATTCTTGAAAGTCAAAATTAAGTCAAGATTACTGGGAAAGTGAAGTCAATTTGCACTGTTTCGAATGTGGTTGAAATAGCATAATGATTTTCAATTGATGCAGATTCTATTTGTTCACGGAAATGGAGAATCAGAAGATATTTTGCAAACTGCTCTAGTGAAATGATCTTTGGGAGTTATTTTATTTTATTTTAATTGATATGAATATTTTTGTTCAAGTTGTAGTCCTAGTTGTCATTATTTAATTTTTTATGGTTAAGTATGGTTAGACCATGCACTTTCATCCCTATTCTGTGGTCTCGTAGTCCAGTCTACTTGGTTGTGCCCCAGGCAAGAGTGGCTAATGTAGTTTTTCAATATTTTCTAAAGCTCCTGCTCAAGTTTTTATAGGGAAAAAAAAAAATAGATACAATGATGGTGAAGAAAATTAGATGCAATGGAAAATAGCACAATGTAAATTAGATCAAGTTCCACCTAAAAAGCAATCAAATAAATGCCGAGTTTATGCTAATGGACTCAGACACAAGAGTAGGGTGTATGTTTTTAGGGGCTGGATTCATCTAACTCTCCATTCTTTAGAACTTAGCGTACTGCCGAATCAAATGCACCATTTTCCTGTTTATGCACCTATGGTTTGTGTAACACTTAGCACCCCATTTTCTTGTTTGTGCAACCATTGTTTGTGTAATACTTGATGCCCATTTTGAAATTTCATGCAATAGAGATGCATACTAAGTTCGTTGTTGCTTCAAAAAAAAAAAAAGATGCATACTAAGTTATTATCTTAGGAACTATTTTAGCATATTTTATCTTTTTGTGAATTTTAGTCCAAAAAGCAAAAAAAATAGCCTTTGCCAAACAAGGCCAATCTTATCTTCAACATAGACTGCTTTTGCGGTATTGGATGACCAAACCTAGACAAGGGCCAAATATGACTATGTATTTAAGGTGGCAAGCTGTGCAACTATAGTTGGATTTCCAAGTCTACCCAACCTACTGACTTTTCGTTTACAATTATTAGAAGTAAAACACACCAATAGCTTAAACTAATGTGAAGGGACTTATTATTGGTTGCCAGTTTGGGTGCTGGTCGGTTGACATAATCAGTTGGTTCACATTGCTTGCTATTGTAATTAATAGGCATATCTTTCCAATTGTGAAGATAATGTCTATGCCTTTTGGAGGATGAGTGGTCCTCTTGAGTCTTATTGTGTATGTGTAATATGTTAGAATTATAGATATAAGCTTGCATATATCTTGCCATGTCTAATCCCTGTATCTGGGCTTATTCAGACTGCTGCCAGCTATCATGCTATTACAATTGCTCTATCGTTAATGGAGGCCTACTCCTTGAGTGTTCAGCATGAACAAACCACACTATAGATTCTGCAAGAAAAACTTGGATCAGATGATTTACATACACAGGTAACTTTTAATACTTTTCAGATTTGGTAAATGTGCCTCATGATTTTAAGTGGTACCTTCTTTGTCCTTAATTTGATCTGCAAGCTTTTGTAGGATGCGCCTGCTTGGCTTGAATACTTTGAGTCCAAGGCTCTAGAACAGCAAGAGTCTGCACGCAATGGTACACCAAAACCAGATGCTCCTATTTCCAGCAAAGGCCATTTAAGGTAATGCTTCTTCTGCTGCTCTTCTTTCTATCTCCACCAAAGGCCATTTATAGTGTGACTTCTAATGCTCGACTGTCGATGATTTTGGAATATGCTTACTTCATGATGGATATGCGAATTCTATAGTGAAGCTTAATGCGTGTATCATCATGTATGTTTTCTCACAATTTTTTATTCATGGATTGGTTTTTGATAGTTTGTTGACATTGATATTAAGAGGGCCTGTTTCTGATGTTTTGTTGTTGCTGTTGATATTATAATTATTTCTTGTTTCTTGAGATCTGGAATTGCGCGTGTTAGATTATCACTAATCCCAAAAGCTTAAGTTGCGAACATCCAAATTAGTAAAGAAACAAAATGTTTATAAGGAAATAAATGCAAACAGTGAGACTTAAACCCAAGACCACTCCTAACCTGAGCTTTGGTAACCATGTTAGATCACCACTAATCCCAAAAGCTGAAGCTGTTAGGAAAGGGATCCGCCATAGTTTGTGGTGTATGCAATCTTTTGGGTTATTTGGATGGAAAGGAATGCTAGGATTTTTTAAGACAAATATGGGAATGTGGACTGTGGGATAAAATACGCAACTTGGCATCCTTTAGGCCTCAGTGCCCCCTCCATTTAAAGGGGGTTCAGCTTTTTTTTTTTCTCCAAAGATTGGAAGGCTGTCTACGACATGCAGATCTCTTTTTTGGTCTTGTTTGGGTTAATTTCGGATTATGGTTTGTTTTGTTTAATCATAGAGTACCTCTTGTCCTCTCATCTGTACTCTCTTTTGTTGCTGATCACACCAAAATTTTTTTGCCTGTAGGAATGTCCTGTATACAAACCAAACCAAACATACAAAGCAAATGAGACTATCCTTCTTAATGGCTTCATATTGATAATCAGTTACCACACAGCCAACAGTGATAATTGAACAATTTAATAAAGTTTTATCTCCAATTCTAACAAATTACATCAATCTTCCCCCTTCTTGGATCAGTGTATCAAACCTATTGGATTTTATAACCCCAGATGTGGATATGAAAGCAAGAGATGCCTCAAAGAAGCAAGCTCGTTCAAAGGTCATAAACTCCTGAATCTTGACTATTCTTTGGTTTTGTTCTTACTTGACTCTTTACTGAGAAAATTTATACTTCACTCTTATAGGTTAAAGGCAAACTAGGCCAAACCAGGGAAACAATCGCAGATGAATATCAAAAGGATGAAACATTATCACCTAGTCATCTTGTTACAGAGAACACTAGTGATAAAGAGAACAAATCTGGAACAAAGAACAAATCTGAATATCACTTTGCAGAATCTATGGATAAGAAACCTGATTTTAGTCTAGCAAATTGGACGGTATTGAATCAAAACAATGACATGGCATGAGATGAAACATCCAATGAAGGATGGCAAGAAGCTTTTCCAAAAGGTCGATCAACTGCAGGTCGCAAGTCGATATTACAGCTTACAATCTTTTTTGTATTTATTTATTTTTTGAAATAAATATCAAATGTATTACATTTTTTTGTAAGTTTGAAATTAATTATATTGTAAATGATGTTTTTTTTGTGTTTCTTTTTACAGAGGCAACCCCTTTTGAGTACGTGATGATATCTTCTCATATCGATATTGGAGTTTACAATCTTATTTATTTATTGAAAAAAAATATCAAATGTTTTACATTTTCTGTAAGCTTGAAAATAATTATGTTGTAAATGATGATTTTTTTTTTCTTTTTTGTTTCTTTTTGCAGATGCAAACCTTTTGAGTACGTGATATCTTCGCATATCGAAATGGGAGCTTACTATTGATATCAAAACAAGCTACATTATATCTGTTTTTATTTTTTTATTTCTATTGTCGATACTAAAAATTTGAGTTCTTGAATTTCAAAAATTATTAGTATTGTTAGAGGTTATTTTATATATTTTTGTAAATGATATTTGATTGACAATTGTTACAAGGTACATATATTATTCTTGGTATATGATTTTTTGAATATGAATTTGGATGTGGATGTGGATGTGGATGTATTTTTAAAAATATTATAATTTGTATAGGAAATATTTAATAAAATATGATTTTATAAAAAATAATTTCATTGTGACAATAATAAACCGTCACTAATGTAATTCTCATTTCCTTATATTTTATTAGCGATGAGTTAACCTGTCGCATATATATTAGTTCCAATCTTTTGCGACGGTTTCAACTGTCGCAAATAAATCTTTTGCGATGGTTTAATCTGTTGCCAATACGGTATTAACTTAATACTACTTTTTTGGCGACGTTTTAGACCGTTGCTAATAATACTTTTTGCGACGGCAAATACCGTCGCTAAAAAAGGTTTTTTGCGACGGCAATCAACATCGTCACTAAAAATGCCATTTTTTCCCCTTTTTTTGTGTCAGGTGAAACCGTCGCAAAAACTATGGATTAGCCGTCGCAACAAGAATGCGACGGTTTGTAACCGTCGCAAATACTTTTTGTCACGCCCCTTTCCGCCACCCCCCATTTTCCGTCGCTGCTCCGTCGCAAAAAGTCTTTTGCGACGATATATAGACCTTTTGCGACGTTTGCGACCGTCGCAAAAAGTCAAGTTTTTAGTAGTGGTAGAGGTACCTTACCCTCCAACAAAGTCGTGATGCTCAAGTGCCTACTAACAATATTGCGACCCCCACACGCGTAGCGCTTGGGGGTCCAACTAGTTTATACAAAATATGGGAATATTCACCGTATGTAATCTTACACAAAATTATGTAAATTTTTACGAACTTATATAAGTGATTATACAAAAATGCGTAAGTTGAATACAAATTCGTGTTGTGTTCAACTCATGTATTTTTGTGAGATCATTTATGTAAGTTCGTAAAAACTTATGTAAATTTGTGTAGAATTACATGCGATGTGCATTACACACCAAAGCATTTTTCATATGGATGTGTTAGTTTTGGCACTAGCTTATGGATGTGTTAGTTTTGGAGCTAGCTTAGCTGGATGTGTCAGTTTTGGCACTAGTTTATGGATGTGTTGTTTGTTTTGGCACTAGCTTAGCTAGATGTGTTAGTTTTGCCATTAGCTTATGGGTAGTGATAGAGAGCTCTAATATTAGAGCTTCAACATGAGCTCTAGTGCGGTGTAAAAAAAAAAAAAATAAAAAAAAATGCGCAAGTCAAAACATCACATCATCATGTGGGACTCACCATTAGAGCTCTATTAGAGTTCTTAAATTAGAGCTCCCAAACATTATTGTTAGCTTATGGATGTGTTGGTTTTGGCGCTAGCTGAGCTGGATGTGTCAGTTTTGGCACTAGCTTGGCTTATTTATACATATGTGCTATGATTCCTCAAATTCTAAAAGTCTAATTCCACACAAACAAAAGTCATGGACGCTTTGGAAATTTTGAATGTGTTAATTTCAGCTCTAGCTTGGCTAGCTAGTTAGCTGGCTGCCATGGGTTCCTGTTATATCATTTATTAAAAATATAATAAATTTATAGTTATATTAGTGGTGGTGGCAACGATAGGGTGGAGGTAGCCGTGGGTGACAGTAGTAGCAATGATAAGATCTTACTATTAACAAAACCAAAAGCAAGAAGGAAATAGAAGAAAATATTTTTTATCTTTTAAAAGTGAAAAATAATTTTCATTCAAATAAATTTATTTTCTAATTATACCAAAGACTAAATATATATATGATATATATGTCCAAAAAGAACAGTTTTATTTCCAACAAATTAATAAAGCTAGGTGTAGGAGGGTGTGGGTGGACCACTGAACCACGAGTCATGAATGGGCAATTCTTTGGGGGTCTCTGTATCTGTACCAATTGATGTTAATCTGCCGTGGAAACAGGGGAAGCAAATTGTAATTACAATGCTGCACATGACTTGACTTTAGGGTTCCTAAATTGATGAGAAGATACAAAAAGAATAAATAACATGGTGAAATGTTTTAAGTTGGTAAAATATTTGGTATTATTTTTGAGAATTGTTTTCTATTCTGGAATAGAAATAAATACATAAATAAATAAAATTTAGATACAAAAAATTTGTTCAATAAATGATTTGTAATTTTTTTTTTTTTTTTGAGGTAGTTCGCTGAAAACACCCATTTTTAGGAAAATACTTTAATTTGTTTTTTTTGTATTTTCAAAAAGGAGATAGAGCACAGCGCTCAGAAAGAGGCTAAGTGGGTTGCTACTGGTTTTGAGGTCATCGATGAACCGAGCCGGGTTACCAGTTCTCGCTCCTTCTTTTCGGCTTAGTCACTCTCTTGTCGTTCATGAGAGCTGATGACCAGGATCCCCTCCAATCCATGATTTGGACGAGAGGGTGTTGTTTGGACTACGGGTCTCATTTTGATGATCTGAAATATTCATTTTGACAACTTTAAGCATCAAAATGACAAATTTAAAAATTGAGAGACTAAAATGATAAGAAACACATATTTTAGAGACCAAAACTAGCTTTTATCCATATTCTTATTATCAATGTAGACGGACGTTAGACCTAGGACAAAATTAACTCAAATTGACAATTTTGAGGACCAAAATGACAAAATTAAAACTCGAGGGACTAAAATGAAAAACAACGCATACTTGAGGGACTAAAACTGTCTTTTATCCTATGATGTTTGAGTTTAGATTATTTTGGTCTTTTTTTTTTAATTGTAAATTTTAATAGTTATACATGCAAGTATTGTTTTTGTAAGGACTATCTATTGGCACTAAAATTTATAAAATAACCTATCAACAAACTTCAAAGAATAAAAGATCTTCAACCACATTCACAAGCCGTGCTATTATAGGAGTAGCCCTTATCAATTAGGAATAGTCACTTAGCAAATTGTTTGGAGTAGCCCAGTTATAATTCTCTGTGGATTGGTGTTGTTTTAATTTATTTGTTCTTGTTTAAGTTCATGTAACTCGTGGCAGTTTTACTTGATTAATATCAATTCAACTCAGTTTCCTTTCATTTTTCTTTGTTTATTTTCTCCAAAGTCCTTGACCGTTTCAAAGTTCAGAACTCAACCACATTGATTTGTGAAAATTAAGTATTGATCTATGGACCCTCAACCAAATTTTTGCTGACACTATAAAATAATCTTTTGATCACAAATTTTTTTTAATTGTTTTTTAATGTATGTAATGGTAAAATCTTGGCCTAATAACCTTGAGGTTATGAGTTCAAGTCTCAAGGCAACCACTTTGTGTGCTATGCCAAAAGTTAGGCGTGTACTCATCTTTTCCCTCTCAAACACACATTTGAATTCGAAGTAGAATGGGAGGCAGAAACTGGGTAGAAATTGTAATCGATTAATTGAATAATGCAATTACAAATGTTACCTTTAGTAAGGGTAATTTTACAACTTTGACTGAGTTTTGAAATTACAAGAGTTATAGTAGTTTACTCCTATGAAAAGTAAGTGCATGAAAAACAAATGCAGTGCTGAAATTTAAAGATAAATGAAATGAGAAAAACGTAGAGTTTGGATTTGGTTGGGGGTTTCTCCATCTTTGCTTCTGTCTATTTATAGTCTTTTTCTAGACCTTTGAAGCAGTTGAGCTGATATCTCTCACCATGATCTCCTTCATTCTTGCCACTTCTTAGGATGACTACTAATTGTGTGTGTAACCGCTAATAATTGCTCTTTGATAAATTCTCTTCCATGTGCTTCTCACGTATTGATTTAAAGTTCCGATTGTTGAAACTCGCACCTGCTGCTCATGTGAGCTGCTTCGAAGGTGGGGCCTCTTTAATGCTCCATGTATTTGTACAATTCCCTTGATTGCCATGTGTTACCTTCTAACTGAATGGTCTAAATATGGCGTCAACATATATAAAAATAAAACAATTGTAAAAAAATCCATACAGAATGACGAGGCATTTTTGTGTCCCTTCATTTCAAATAAATTTTTTTGTGATTTATAATTTTCAAAATGCCACTATCACATCATTCTTGTAGGACTTTATGTTTAATTTTTTATTTACAAATCATTTTCCATCATTAATTATTTGTTAAAATGAGCAAATGGAAGGAATTCCATTCCAACTATAGACATAAGTCAGTTCAGTGACCAAGATGGTCTTCTCAGATAAATATATACTCAGATTAAAAAGTTAGAACTTGAACATATATATACAGAACTACCAATATATATTCTAAAATGCTTTGATCGACACTCAACCAATGAATTCTTGTAACCTAAATCGATTTCTCTAGTTTTAAGTTAATAGATCTGTTGTTGGGTGTGAATTCTTTAGTTTTGGAGAGTTAACCAAACTTGCTTTCAGTGGACTAATTTGTAGTGCCTAAAGCTGGAAGTTTTCATTCCATTTCCCAGTAACAAGCAGTTTTTATTTGCTTCCAGGATATAAATGGCCGGATTGGATATCATACACTACAAAAAAATACACTTTTGGCGACCAATGTTTTAGTCGCCAAAAGCACGGATTTTAGTCGCCGAAATTATTTGCCAACCAAAAATTTTGGTCGCTGGCTTTGTCGCGGATACATTGTCGGCGAAGGTATTGGCGACTAAAAATTTTTTTAGTCGCTAAAAATCCAACAGAAATGGCAACTAATCTTTTAGTCGGCAAAAGGGGCAGCAATTAGCGACAAACAATGCTTTAGTCGCTGAAAATCCAACATAATGGCGACTAATTTTTAGTAGGCAAAAGAAGCAGCTATTAGCGACTAACAGTGCTTTAGTCGTTGATGATTCATATTGGCGACTAAGATATTAGTCGCCCAAAGGGTGCAACAATTCATTTAACTCACATCTTCAGCTACTAAATCTGTTGTCGCCAAAAAGTTCAATTATATATGGCGACCAAATTAATAGTCGCCAATAGTGTCATTTTTAGCTACTAAAGATTTTGTCATGGAAAGGTTATTCGAGTTTAGCTACTACAGAGTTTAGTCGCCAAAAGTGTTTTCAGTTTTTAGCTACTAAAACAATTAGTCGCCAAAACTATTTTCTATTCGTTTTAGCTACTAAATATTTAGTTGGCAAAAGATATATTTCTTTTTTTTGGCTACCAATTTTTTTGTCACCAAAAATGTCATTTTTTTTTGTTTATTTTTTTTCATTTTAATAAATTTTTTCAAAACCTGTATATATTCACCGCAACCTGTAATACAAACAAATCAATATATATATTATCACCTATTCTATAATGCATGTTTCACTTACAACCATCAAACCAAAAAGAACACCTTACAATGTTAACTTATATACAAACCAACTAATATATTCCAATTACAAATAATAACGTCATACATTCCAACTATGTTACCAAAACAATGTCCTCTATACACAAAACATTGTTACTATACTATGCATTGTAATGACCATTTGACATGGTACAAATTACCATGGTAATATGTACCATGACAAAAGGTAATCTATATATCACACTAGAGCAATTAATACAAGTTCCAAAAATACTATATACCCGCCAAAAATTATATGTACGATTCATCCAATTTCCACACAAAAAGCCGGGGACGACCAAAAACTTTCCAACTTTGCAAAAATGTGAATTATCTTCCGGACAAAAAAATAGAAGATCCACATGTCAATGCCAAAAGCCATCTACACAACAAAAATGACACCCATTAGTTCCATTGTAAACAAAAATTTTCAACAAAAAGTATGTACGAACGTTTGAGGGGGCAGGACCCCACTTGATGCGCCCTTCCCTCCGCACCTGGCATCATGTATGTAAGCATAAACAAAAAAAGGATGAACCACATGAGGCTGTCACTAAAACAGATTCTAGGGAGGGCAAAGGTCTAACCATAAAGAAGAAAAATAAAAAAATTTAAAATCCATGCAGAGTGAATAATTACCTATCATTTTGTTTCCACCACAATATATGCTCATACATACCATTTCAGAAAAATGTAAAACTGAGAGGAAGGTTAAAGCTGAATGCTCATACATACTATGTTAAAGTTGCCATGATATGACACCTGTCTCGTTTATTAGCTCCAAAAGTTTCTGAATTTTTATTCAACTTCACAGTCTTTCTTTTGTTGAGCAACACACTTCAAAATCCAATTCAACATGACTGCTGTTCAGCCACAACAGTGATCCTGTAACAGATGAGGTCTATATAGTCCATGTGTTTCACAGCATCATACAATTTCAATAGTGTATTTATTACCCAGTAACTTGTAAATTTCATATTTCCAAGGTTTGTTTCTCACACTTAAAATCTAACATCTAAATCTCCACAATGACAATATGTCAAAATGTGGAAAGTTATGTACTGTGTACAATATTATATTACAATAAAACTTAATGCATTTGGAAACTCAATGCAAAGGTATGTGTTGTGTAACATTTACGTTGGCTTATAGAACAAAGTCTACTTAAGTAAATATTCTAACAAAATTCCATAAGCAAACATATATGCACAAAATTTAAACACATAATTAGGCAAATTCTCTGAATAAAATAATATACATGTCAGGATCGTCACACGGTTGTTATCAATTAGACTAAACTAACACAAAAGCATAAATTCATGATCAAAATCGAGTTAATTAAAACTATAAGGATCAAAATAATATAAGGGCCAAAACATATAGACTATCAATGTAATTTATCACTGTATATATTAACCATGTGTTGCATATACTAGCTGAGAAGGCTGCAAACTGATGATATTCCCCAGAATTGGGAATTTTGGAGAAGTTTCATATCCATATGGTTCATTTGGATACTATCTGACAATTTTTGCAGGTAATATATAGTTGTATCAGCTAGGCTAGTGTAGTGACCATATACCTTTGTAAAATTTGGTTGGGTTGGTTGACTTATGAAGAAGGCTCATATGAATTTCAGATTGTATCATTATGGTCTGAAACTTTTGTATTTGTGCTTTTATTTCAGCTGTAAGAAAGATCTTTTATTGTTCCAGAAGTAATAACTACTGATAACTATGTAGTCCCAGGAATCTATGTATTATTGTTTTCCTAGTACTCTCAACAAATGAAGAATCACCAAACACACCAAACGAATTATCTTTTATCTTTTTAACTAGTTAATAAAGATGGATCAACATTGATGCACACATAAAGTTTTTAGTCACATTAATGGTTTGGTTTGAAGTATGTCTCGGGACAATCCAGACTTGCTGAATAGTCTTTAGATATGTGCCAAGACATCTCTAACAAAATTGTGTTATGCATTCAAACAGACCTGCCAATTTAACTAGCTGTGTCCCTTGTAATAAACTGACGTTTGGTGGATTAATTAATACAAAGGTAGAAACTTTTTGCAAAAGCCTTCTGAGATTTGTCTTCTGATTAAAACAACTTACACTCATCAACACTTCCTGACAATTTCGTCCCGTATGTCCCCATGGGTCTTACTTGACGCAACGAAGCTACCCGTGCCATCCCTACAGTGGTTTGGGGGTTGCTTCCAATTTTCGGCCCTCGAAGGCCTTTTTCGGCTAAGTTTACAGCGTTTTTCACACAAACTCCCGACGTACGCATGCTAATTACGTCCCGCATGTCTCTACATGTCCTATTTGACACAAGGAAGCTACCCGTGCCATCCGTAGAGTGCTTCAGGGGCTCATTTGATTTTTCGGCCCTTGAAGGCCTTTTCGGCTAAGTTTATGGCGTTTTTCACGCCAACTCCCAGCGTGAATGTGCTAATTACGTCCCGTATGTCCCCACAGGTGTTATTTGACACAAGGAAGCTACCCGTGCCATCCCTACAGTGGTTCGGGGGCTGCTTTCAATTTTCGCCCCTCAAAGGCCTTTTTTTCGACTGAGTTTATGATGTTTTTCACGCCAACTCCCAACATACACGTGCTATTTACCTCCCGTCTGTCCCAACAGGTTATATTTGACACAAGGAAGCTACCCGTGCCATCCGTAGAGTGCTTCAGGGGCTGATTTCAATTTTTGGCCCTCAAAGGCCTTTTTCGGCTAAGTTTATGGCGTTTTTCACGCCAACTCCCAATGTACACGTGCCAATTACGTCCCGCATGTCCCCACAGGTCCTATTTGACATGAGGAAGCTACCCGTGCCATCTCTACAGTGGTTTAGGGGCTGCTTTCAATTTTCGACCCTCGAAGGCCTTTTTCGGCTATTTTGACGACGTTTTCGTAAGACAACAAATAACCTAGATACTCTAATATTAACTAAACTAACATATTTTTCCAATGTGACAATAATGAAGCTCGTAATTGTCCAACGAATTCAACATGGGCGATAGGGAGAAAAATACCCGGAATTATGTTGATTACAGCCCTATGGAAATCAGATTATGCCATCAAGTGGTTACCTTATGAAATCAGATTATGCCATCAACTGATTACAACCCTATGGAAATCAGATTATGCCAAAGGGAACTAACTTAATATTTCATTGAAATCAAGTGGCTCAGTTGGTACAACAGTAGTGGTCTCATCTTCTTGCAACACTTCATCAAATTCTGGCACATCCCAAAGTCGTCAATGTTGAAACTTTTCTACGACTCGCCAATTCGGCCCTAACTTCGTATCATGAACATAGAAAACTTGTTGAACTTGGCTTGGGAACACAAACGAGTCATCTTTATACCATCGACTTCTTACATCAACAGTTGTCACATGTGGTTCGACGCGCAAAGTTCGACTACTGCCGGTGTTATACCATTCACATTGGAACAAAACAACCCGATGTCCAAACAAATATGTCAGTTCCCACACTTTACAAAGGTAGCCATAGAACTTTATCAATTGGCCTTCGTGGTTGCCTTCCACTACCAACCCACTATTTTGACATTTACGACGGTTATCACGGTCGATAGTATGGAATCGGACGCCATTAGCAATGCATCCCGAATATGTGTTCACTAAGGCATTAGGTCCATTGGCTAATGACCACATCTCATCGGTTGCTTCGGGTGACTTTTGATTTCGCAATTGGTTCATCTACACAAGAAAGTATGTCATGTTAATTCAAACTTAGAATAATGTAACATTATCTACAAACTATACAATAACGAGCTTCAGCTTACGCGATCTTTGAACCATTTAGGAAATTCTTTGCATTGTCGCGTTGCAATGTTGCAATCACTTCCATATGTTTGTTGCAACACGAGCTTGTGTTCCCTACTTAATACAATGTAATTCATAAGTAATTGGAATAATGAAGACTTTAAAAAATAAAAACCATGTACAAAATGTATGCTACATGTATGATGAGGAATCGTACTCTAGATATTCGTCCACTTCCAAACTATTGTGTAGGACAAACCAATGAGCCAATTCGCGGTCAGTTACGAACACATCAATTGCCCTTGGGAGTTGACCAAAAGGACGAACATTTTGAGTGAAAATTGCCAACCCCGGGCTATTGTCACCCCCATCGTAGTTCCTTTCTTCTCAGTTAAACACCGTTTCAACTCCATCCAAATACATTGAACAAAATGTTGTACACTCTTTTGATATGTAGCCCTCCGCAACGGAACCTTCTGGCCGAGCTTTATTGCCCACAAATCCTTTAAGAAGTCCGAGCATCCTATATGTAAACATCAGCCTGATCGTTAGTATGGTTATATTGAACTATATTTACATGAAAAAAGCACCCCCATCGTAGTTATACCTCTCAATAGAATACATCCATCGTATTGCACAAGCCCTCCAAGCATAGCCTCATAAGGCAAATGAATTGCCAAGTGGACCATAACATCAAAAAAAGTAGGAGGAAAAATCTTCTCAAGCTTACAAAGTATAAGTACGATTTGTTCTTGCAAGTGCTCCAAATCAGTGACCCGCAATGTCTTTGAGCACAACTGTTTGAAAAAAGTTCCCAACTCAAACAATGTGGTCCCAATCTCGGTAGGAAAGTATCCTCGCATCCCAATGGGAAGAAGTCGTTGTAGAAGGACATGACAGTCATGACTCTTGAGGCCAACTAACTTACCACCATTCGCAGTGACACAATTGGATACATTTGCCGCATAGCCATCAGGATACTTAATCGATTTCAAGAAATCAGAAAACCCTTGTCTCTCTGCCAGGGACAATGTGTACAATGCCGGAGGCTTCTCGAAAGAGCCATTCGCATGCCTTATCAAGTGTAACTCCTTTCGTATTCGCATGTCCTCCAGATCCAAACGTGCTTTGTCTGTGTCCTTGTTCTTGCCATCTATGCTCAATAGTGTCCCAAGCAGACTGTCACATATATTCTTCTCTATGTGCATGACATCAAGGTTATGTCGAAGCTTAAGTGTTTTCCAATAGAGTAGGTCAAACAAAATGCTTCTTTTTGTCCAGTTTGGAGTTGGCTTTTCAGTCCTTTGTCTTTTTTGGTTGGTTGGATGCTTTTCGTACGGCTTGTACATCCCCAAATTAATTTGCTCGAGTATTTGTTCTCCCGATAACTGCACGGGTTTGGACCGATTCTCAATTTCACCGTTGAATAGCCTACTTCTTCGCCAATTATGGTTCTCAAGTAAGTACCGCCAAGCACCCATATACCCTATCTTACTTCGCAAACTCTGAGATGAAGCATCCATGTTATAATTAGGGTAGGCTAAGTAACCTTTTGTACTCCAACCAGACAAGGAACCATATGCGGGGAAGTCATTGATGGTCCACATGACTGCTGCATGCATTGTAAATATTTGGCCATTTGAGGCATCATATGTTTGCACAATGCTCCCACAAATTAGTTAACTCTTCTACTAATGGTTGCAAGTAAACATCGATGTCTCTTCCAGGTGCAGATCGTCCGGGAATAAGCAATGACAGCATGACAAATGGATCTTTCATACACTTCCATGGGGGTAGATTGTAAGGTATTAAGATTACGGGCCACATGCTGTACGATGTACTCATATTTCCGAATGGATTGAAACCATCTGTGGCAAGCCCTAGCCTTACATTCCGAGGATCCGCAGAGAACGTAGGATGCAATCTATCAAAATCCTTCCATGCCTCACCATCAGCTGGATGTCGTAATACTCCATCATCTACACGCTTATCTTTGTGCCATCTCATAAATACGGCTATTTTTTTCGACATGTACAATCTCTTCAACCTCGGTGTCAAAGGAAAGTACCTCAGTATTTTGTGTGGAATTTTTTTACCCGTCTTGTCGTTCAACTTGTATCTACACTCCGTACATGTAGGGCAATTCTCCAATGTGGCATTGTCCTTCCAAAATAGAGTACAATCATTCTTGCATGCATGAATGGCCTCATATCCCAAACCCAATTCACGTAAGAACTTTTTCGCTTCATAAAGGGTCCATGGAACAGTTTCATCACACTTTGGTAGAATGTCCTTGAAAACTTGCATAACCATGTCGAAAGATTTGTTGCTCCATTTATTGTACACCTTCAAATAAAGCATCTTAATTACGAAGGACAAGATGGAGAACTTTTCACAGTCTGGATATACTTTGCGTTGAGCATCATCGAACAACTTCATGAACTTCAACAAATTGTGCCTCTCCGAACTAGTACGTTCTTCATCGATATTATCATCCATGAGACCACTCATGTAAATCTCTTCTAACATGGTAGGAAGTTCATCCACATTTTCGTGATTGTCTGTCATTCCAGGTTCATTGCTTTCAGTATCATCGTTTCGCATACTAGGATGATCACAAAACATGGGAACATGTTCCCCATGGTGCACCCAAGTTCGATAAGAAATTGCGATTCCTCTTCGAATCAAGTGCAACCGTACAACATGTCGACTAAATTTTGTGCTGTTCAAGCAACCAACACAAGGACAACGGATTTCATCTTGTGGCCCTAAATTCTTCGTAGCGAACTCAATAAATGACTGAACACCCTCTAGATACTCTTTACTTTTTAGCCGATCTTGTATCATCATCCAACTCTTGTCCATTATTGGAACAGTACACATCAACCAAAGATGAATCTGGGAATGGACGACAACTTGGAAAAATACTCTGTAATGGAAGAGAGCTTAAGTAAGTTTAAGGGTTCGATTAGCATTGCTTTTTGATGTTTACCGAAATAGTAATAACAGATCGGGATGTTTTGCCTATTTGTCAATTGCATATAGTTGGCTAATTTCAGTAGTAACTTGGCATGTATTCATACGCTAATGTGACATACATGAACAATTCTATGTGAAGTCATCTTGCAGGGAGACATATAATTATGACCAAATTTAAAGAGAAATTAAATTTCATATTCAATATAGATAGGACGTTAAGAGATCTCAGAACATACATGTTGTAAACATAAATTTTATGAAAATCAGATGGGTAAAACAAAAGTAATGAAATTTCAAAGTTTTGAAGCATTGAAAGAAATGTGAACATAAATCTTCTAATTTGTATTTTTCTATACTAAAAAAGTGTGTGAACAAATTTATTTTCATATTGCAAAATATTTAATTTCATTACATGGATTGATTGTTTCTTCTAAGTAGTATTCCAAATATATACCCTTAATATGATTCTTCACTTCTATATTAATTAATAGGGGCATTTGCTAGTGTTGGTGCAAGACTAATTTATATTTAACAAACATTATACTAAATTCTATATATTTGTTCCAATCAGTAGCAAAATCCTTTTAAAATTCAAGAAAAATATTAGACATTTACTACATGGTGTAAAACATAGATGGGGTCTTTTAAATCTTTGTACATGTTAGTCCACACTCA
Source organism: Camellia japonica (assembly GCA_030407325.1). Taxonomy (NCBI): domain Eukaryota; kingdom Viridiplantae; phylum Streptophyta; class Magnoliopsida; order Ericales; family Theaceae; genus Camellia; species Camellia japonica. The sequence goes on from JAPPVO010000032.1 coordinate 61,704,776, forward strand.
CTAGGAATCAATATATGAACTATATCAGAATCGGACTATCAATCTGGAACTGAAGTTCCCATCAAACAAACATATTACAAAGTATAGGGAAACAGTAAACACAACAATGATAATCACAGCATTCAATTCCAAAAAGAAAAAAGAAAAAAAAAACTATCTTAAAAACTAGAGGATGGATACTGGTAGAAAGGGAGAAGGATAATATTTTTCCAAGCGTACTCAAAAATTTAAATTTTTTTTTGTATGAGATGCAGGGGTAGGGGGGGGTCAGAGGTGTCTCAGCCCCTCCAAACTTTTGAGAATCCCACTTTTAGGTGAGGCCAAACCTGAAAAAAAATGTGTTCTCCTTGTCAAAAAATTTTGGTATTTCATGATGAAGAAGGTTGTTTCAGAGAATTCGATTCCTTGGTTTTGCTTGATTTCAGATACTTAAGGGTCCTCTCTTTCTCTCTCTCCTCATTTTCTTTTCTGGGCTCAAGGATCCTTCATAGTTCAAGTAATTCCTCTATCTCTTGCACAAGTGCCATTAATAGAGGCTTGGGCTGGACACTAGACACTGGACACTTTAGAATAATAATTGTACTCCATCATTTGACTGTATCATGAAAGAAATGAAGAATTTTTTTTCTCAAAGTAAAACCGAAAGTGGGGAAAAAGTAAATCAGAAATCATCAGTAAAGCTGGTAAATGAGACAAAGTAAACAATAAACTGTCCAATAGCACAGTTTCATGTGTTAAATGCAACTCAAAATGGAGCAAAAAACTAACTTTTAATGATTTGCTGATCTTTAAACCAACTTCAGGAGGTAGATACGAGTATACACGCTTTGTTTTCCGCCTCACTTTTAACTTTATGTCTAAATTGTCTACTTCATCATCTTCCTTTACTTTAAATGGAGAACTGAAAAAGCATACAAATATAAATGAGCTTTCAATAGACAGACATTAAAAGTAGATATATATTGAACGAAAAAGGCTATATAAAACTTGCATATATATTGAGCAAAAATCCTACATAAGAAGATAGAATACCTAGTTGCTTAGTTGTGTTTTTTTTTCCCTCCCTTGTTGTTTGATTGATTCATTGTAGCAATGATTCAACTTAAAAACGATAAGAAATACAATATTCAAGAAGGTATAATATAGGCTCTGACAGCAACAATACATAGTGTTGGAAAATTGAAATGAAAGTGAGAATTAGTAAGAAAATAATTACATAGAACGAGCTTTCTCCCATGGCTGTTCATCAATTGACTCTTCCCATATGACCCAATCTCCTGAGCATTGATGACAAGTCTTTATACCCTATTAGAATTGGGGAACCAAAATTAAGTGCAGGGCCAAACAAATAAAAAGCATATACACAAAGAGCAATGTGAATCAGAAAAAGCCCTCAACAATCCAAAATCGAGAATCAGAAATCCACAATCCGAAATTTCAACCACCCATTCACGAAATCAGAAAAAGCCCTAAAAATGTTGATTACGAAATCGACAGAAAATGAAAGAAAACAAACATTTCAAAACCCTACAAAACTCGTGAGCCACAGGGATGGAGAGGGAGAGAGATACAAACAGACAGACACAGATTGACAGAGAGGGAGAGAGATGAGAGAGAAATACCTGTAATCAGTGGTGGGGCCGATTTGCAGTGGTCGTGGTGGCGAGCGCCGGTGGCCAGCGATGGTGATGAACGACGGTGGCCAGCGGCGCAGAGCTTTGGTATCGAGTGCTCTGTATGGTGTGTGTGAAACAGAAGAAAGATAATTCTTTGTTAAATATAGGCGCCAATATTAATGAGTTTCCCTCTAAAAAAATTTGGAAACTTTAGCGACTAAATCATTAGTTGTGGTCGCCAAAAATTCATCAAAAATACTCTCAATTTTTGGCGACAAAAAGTTTTTGTCGCAAAATGTTATCATATGGCGACTAAATTGAATTTTAGTAGTGTAAAATGGTTGAAAACAGCGACTAAAAACAATTTGGTCGCCAATAACACTATATGGCGACTAAAAGATTTTGGTAGCTAAAAATATGAAATGAATGCCGACTAAAATTGAATTTTGGTTGCCCAACACCCTGTTTTTGGCGACTAAAATTGCTTTGGTCGCCAATTTTAGTCGCCAAATGTGCAATTTGTTGTAGTGATATACCCTGGGACTCACATATCCTTTGTTTGTAATTTTTTTTTTTTTTTTGTTGAGAGTATATAATATACCATGGGATTGTATATCCCCCAAATTGGTGGATATACAATACCACCCTCCCCTGTTATATCATATCTTGTGTTATGTGATAAGAATTAAAAAGTCAAATTTAACTTTCTTATCTATTTACCCTTCTGAACCCTTTTCATTGTTTATGTCAAGTCTTTAATTTCTTTTCTTTATATTTTTTTATAGATGCTTTTTGTTGTAGCTGAATAATCCTTCCCCTTCAATGCTTTTTGTTTTATATGTTGTTGATCTGAAAATCAATGAAGCTTCTATAAACAAACAAAAATGATTTATTTATTATTTTTTCATAAACAATGAGAAATCTGATATGATTGTATGTATATGACAAAAAAATTATTTCTCAGAATTTTTATTTACTTTTTTATTTTTACAGTTGGTTGATGTTGTAGATGAATGGTTTGAGACATTTGTTTGTTTAGGTGAAGAATTTAATTTATATATATATATATATATATATTTACATAAACCAAAAAATATATATACAAAATCAGGCTCTTCACCTAAAAAAATCTGATTGTTTACAAAAAGAAGTTATTTTTGTAATCAAAATACTCGTTTAAAATGGGTTTTTTATTTTATTTTTATTATCAGGTTAGCATTAATATAATATAATAATTTTTTTTTTTGGCGGGGGGGGGGGGGGGTGGTGGGGGAGAGAAATTGTTGGATTTAATACAAATCTTTGATTTGTATATATTATCATTAATTGTGAAGTGTATTCTTTTTAGATCTGTAGTAGTGGCCACGATGGGTATTAACATAATGTTATGAGGGCAATCTTGAAAATTCTTTGCTTATATCCCACAATCCATTTTGTAAAACAAACATGGATGAGATATATTTAGTGTTATATATCAAGTCAACAAATATGAATGGTGGGATATGTTATCCAGCATTTATATCCTATTCATTGTATATCTTGACTAAATTCCACAAGATATTATATCTCCCATTTTATATCCAGTGAAACAAACAGGGCCTTAAATCTTTTAACTTATAGTTATGTTTGATTATCGAATTAGGTTGATTAGGATAATGTGAAGGGTGAGGTTGAGTGATGGGATTACTAGTATGGTAACATTAGACTATAGATGTAAGATAATTTGTATTTGTTTGTGCACTAGTGTAATTGGTTGTAACTGAATTTATGCAATTACGGAAAAACTCTCATTTTATAACATGTAACTTTGTTGTTTTTGTAAAAATGGAGGCGAAATAATTTTTTCACCACTAATACCATAGTAAATGTTTGTTCCATCTTTTGGGAGGATTCGTAGTGCTACAGAACTTTTAGTCCATCCAAACCGGTAGCAAACATGGTTATAGTTTTTCAATCTACTTATGATAGCCCTCTTTTATTTTTGTAAAATTTAATCTCAAATATCTTCATATGAAGCAAGGGACTTTTAATTTAGGAAATTTCAACTTTTGTATTTTATACTATAGAATTGAAATGGATGGCTTACTAACTGGATTAGTCATTTGACTTATTCCATTGTTTGCCTCGTGCAAGCATACGCCTAAAATCCATGGGAGGATAGAAGCACTAGAAACCCATGATATAGAACCCAAAATGGATTGGTTCACATGCAAGTCAAAAGCTTATTTCTACTATGGTTTAAAGGTATGTTTGGTATAGTAGACAAGAAAAGAAATGATAAGATTATGATTAAGATCGACATCTAAAGGATTTGCTCCGGTGTTGTTTGCAGTGGTGCTTTATTCTAAGTGTAATCCAAAGGTCATAAATCTTTCATGATCATTTTCATGAAAGACTTTTCATGATACCTAGCATTACTGGAGAAGAATATCAGGTGAGGAAGAAAAAACGGTAAAAAGGGAAATTAAATAAGGGTACAAATGACATGTTTTTATTTTAACAATTCTCTTTTAAATAAATAAATAAAAACTAAATTTTCTTCACGCACCATTTACTTAAACTAGATCGGTCCAATCTTACATTTTCTTGTTAATTAAAGGAGGATTTAGTGTCACAAAGTAAATGATTTGAGAGTTGTCTGTTTTTTAACTTAAGCTCAAGAGTATAAAATTTAATTTATGCTAAAAATTTTACAAAGAACAGTTTGCCTTTCTTATCAAGTCTCACAACTTTTTGTGAGAAAGAAAACATGGGCTTTAAACATTTCTCATCTGTTTAATCATCCAAATAAGTGTTGAGAGACCTATTTCTCTCAATTTCTTTTCTTTTGTCACCAAACCCTTCAATCCAAATGAACTGTAAGAACTGTTCAACATTCAATTTCAGAAACCAAGGTAGCACTCTCAGATTCACTGTATGCTACATATCAATCCACTGAGTGCTGAGAGACATATTTCTCTCAATTTCTTTTATTTTGTCACCAAACCCCTCAATCCAAATGAACTGCAAGAACTGCTCATATTTCAGAAACCAAGGTAGCACTATCAGATTCACCGTATCCTACATGTCAATGCACTTGAATGCAATTCTACAAGTATTTAATAAATTCAATCAATTTGGCCCAAAATATGTAAACTTCAAAAAAAAGTAGAGGATTACATCAACAGGTCCTGAAACTTGCAAACAGACAAACTACTCTTAACAACTAAAGAACCAGAGAACAAACAATCCAGTCTATAACAACTTCAATACAACAAAAATCATAAGAACATATATCATAAGATTTTTGTCATTATTCTTCACATTTTCGGTCCAGATTCTGCAAGCAGGGAAAAAAAAAATCACTCCAATTTATAACGAAAGATGTGCAATTTCTGACAACTTCTATTCATTTCTAAAACATTATTGATAGCTGCGACCTTGTGAAAAAGCATTTTAATTGATGCTACTTGCTCCTATCCTCATCAGAGCCAAGTTTTTTTTTTTTTTTTTTTTTTTTTTTTTTTTCCTTTAAAAAATCCAAGTTTCAGGGAAAAGAAGAACATCCAAAAGCTATGAAACCAAAATCTCACGTGTTAGAGGATGTGATGACATGGGTGAAGTAGAATAGTTTTCAAGTGTTATGATTTTCCATCCACATGCCAAACTAAAGTTTGCTGTCTTGGTGTAAATTTTGCGGCAATTTCGAGATCAAATACTAGTATTTTGTACGGTCTAATTACTAAGACGGTGACAACTGGGGAGAGCCACGTACTTAATCATGATTGCATTGCAATTCTATCTCTTCTGCCTCCATGAACTCCGCCACTTCCAATAAGAGTTTTCTTGATCACATGCAACTGAGTAACAACAACATTAATGGCCATCCGATCTCTTGGCAGTTCCTCTGAACAAGCAATTCCAACATTAAGTATTGAAATCAAGCACTCTTGAATTTTGCGACTGCTAGCAGTAGTAGAGCTATGATTTTGGGCATTGTTCGTGCTTGAGCTTGCTTCCCGCTTTACACTTTGGTGCAATAATGATGGATCAGTAATGCTCAATACTTGTTCAGGCAAAACCACCTTAGCAAAGTTATGGATACTCAGGGTGTGATTAAACATGCTATTGGTAGGTCTTTTTCCTGTGAACATCTCCAACAGGAGGATGCCATAACTATAGACATCACCGCATGTTGACACCTCATTTCCCATGCCATACTCTGCAATTCGGGTTACAAAGAGTAAATACAATTGAAAGTAAATTAAAGAATACTGTAATTCGCATTCTAGTCTCTACAAAGAACTCATAAAAAAATAAAAAAATAGAAAAAAAAATAAAAAACAAAGGTTAAGATAGTGATATAGCCAATACTATTTTTTGCTCTTCAAGTGCTGCTTCTTGTCCTGCTTGCCATTTTTTCAAGACAGTGATAGGAGACAAACAAAAGTTAGAAACTGTTACAATTTCACTCATTGACAGTGGGAGTATAGAACTATAATTTGCTGATATGGGTAGAATGAAGCAAAATTCAAGTATATTGTAAATTGCATAAAAGAATTGAAGAGAATGTATAGAGAAACTTCTATTTAAAAAAAATGATGGTGTATGCTATTTGTCACCCTAAAAAAATGATGGTATATTCTGTATGCAAGGGACTAATAAAGTTTAGAATCTAAATTTTTTGAACTCACTAAAAATACAAAATCAACTAAATCTTAATTTTAAAGTCGCTGATGCATTCTGTATGTGATTTATGCACTATACGCTAAAACATTGGTTATTGTGCATTTTAAGGCAAGACACTTTTATTGAAGAAAAACAATGAGCCATTATCTTTATTCCAGTGGTTCATGGAGCAGACTCGATGGATATGTCAATATTCTTTAGGAAAGTGAAGAGAAAACAAGAGCATAAGCAGTATATTTACCTGGAGCAGCATAACCAACAGACCCTCTTATGCCAATAAAACTTGATTGATTTGCAGAAGAGTCATAGGTGGTTCCTGGAAGGCATCTTGCTAACCCAAAGTCACCCACATGTGCAGTCATATCATTGTCCAAAAGAACATTGCTTGACTTCAAATCACAATGAACTATTGGTTCTGGGCAATAATGGTGTAGATAATCCAGTGCCGAAGCAACATCTATGGCAATATTTAACCTTTGGAGAACGTCTAAATTCCTTGACATCTCTTGCACTTCATCTTCATTTTCATTTGGATACAACCACTCCTCTAGACTCCCATTGACCATAAATTCATAGATCAGAGCTTTGAAATCATTGCCATTGTAGTCAACATAGAACATGCAGTAAGCACCTTTAGAAGATTCCGATGTTTGATATTCTTCAAGGCCTTACATTCAGCTATGAAACTCTTGGAAGCTCCACGGAATTGAAGGTTTAGTACCTTCACTGTAACAACTTTTTCACCGTGATCAAGGGAACCTTTATACACTGAGCCAAAACTACCCGCACCAATCAAATTAGCTGGAGAGAACCCATCAGTAGCTTTAAGTAGACTTTGGTAGGACAATTCCATAAATGAGTTCCCTAAAAATCCAAAAGATGGTACTTTTGCTTTCTTTTTAAACCAACAAAGGTATAGGAAACCCAACATCAAAATTAATCCTAGAAGACCAAAATCTATGGGGAGTATTATTTTCAAGCTAAAAGTAGATATTTTCCTTTTGAAACTTTTGGAGTTGCAACTACGCAGCTGTAATTCATGTATACCTCTGCAAAGATTGTTGTTTCCCTTTACAGAAACAATGGTTGGATCCTTAAATACACCTTTCTCCGGTACTGCACCCTCAAAGTCATTAAATAATAGATTCAATTTCTTTAGGAAGATAAAGCTCTCCAAATAGTCTGGTATTGTTCCTGATAAATTATTGCGAGATAGATCTAATTCCTCCAAACTTCTCAAAGAACTTAAAGACGAAGGAATGATTCCCCATAACATATTGCCCTCCATATTTAATACTGTCAATTGGACACAACTACCAAGAGTGCTTGGAATGTTACCAGACAAGGTGTTCTTAGAAACATCTAGGCCTTCTAGATTTTTTAAATTTCGAAATTCCATTTGAAGAGACCCAGCCAAATAATTTTGAGATACATTCAGAAGCAATAATGATGACAGACTTGTAATTTCTTGGGGTATGGTACCACTAAGATTGTTACCTCCAAGACCAAGTCCTAGTAAAAGTTAGCATTTTCCAAGACCTGAAGGGATGCTCCCATGAAAATTATTTTTGTCTAAATAAAAGTAGGTTAACAAAGTTAAATTTTCAAAGGACGATGGGATGTTCTCGGAGAATCTGTTTCTTGCGAGATCCAGAATCTGCAGCTTTTGAAGGTTACTTACTATATCAGTAGGAATATTACCTGTGAGTTGGTTGAATGACAAGTCAATCATTTGCAAATTGACCAGATTTCCCATTGCTATTGGGATGCTCCCATATATTTTATTTCCGGCCATTAGTAGTTGACTAAGACTAGTAGAGAAATTGCCGATCAATTCTTCAGTCAATGTCCCTCCAAAATTGTTGTCGCTCATAGCAAAATAGTTCAAATAGGTAGCATTGGTTAAAGAGGAGAGAAAGCTCAAGTCATCATTTTCTTTTCCCCCAGTTCCGAGTTGATTACCTTGAAAGCTTAACCACCAAAGACGATGCAGCTTCTCCAAATAAGGTACTTTTCCAGTAAACTTGTTATCTCCCATGTTGAGTTTCTCAAGTTTAGAGGCATTAGATAATGAAATAGGAATGGATCCAGTTAATGTTGGGGAATTTTCAAAATGGTTTTTAAATTTATAGTTTATTTTTGAGTGTTTTCAAAACCTTCCATGTTTTTCTTTGGAAAGCATGAAATAAGCTTGGGGCTTTGTCCCACATCGGAAAGAGAGGAAAACATGGAGCACTTAATAAAGTGTTACATGGAATATTCCTTTGAATATGGAATTGTGAGGTGAAAGCTAGTGTGCTTCGCACTATCTGCACACGCGCGCGTGGCATGGGCAGTGGGTTGTATGGTGTTTGATGGCGCACTTTGCACTTAGCATTGACGCAAGTGTGAGAATGATATGCACCGTCGATCCAATGGTTAGATTTGATTGGATGCGATCAAGGTGTTGGGTATACCTCCTTATTGGAGTGTGGGACCCAATTAGTTTTGGAAAAAGAGTTTAATTTGGTTTAGTATTAATTATAATATATATTTTATATATTATATTTAATTTGAGGAGACCTAATTCAATTTGGATACAATTAGGGTTTGATTACAAAACCCAAGATTTAATAATATATATATATCTAATATATATATTATTTTTGTTCGATACACACATGAAGGTGCGGCGGCCATACTATTTCATTGGTTTCAGTGACAGTGCCAAAGATTCATATATATTCATTCAATTTCGGTTTTTTTGAAGCTTGGTTTTGGGGCATCTTCGGTTAGTGTTGGGTTCGTTATTTTGGGTCTTCTTCAACTCTGATTCTGAAGATTTTGGTTCATCTATTTGTTGAGGTTTTTCCTCTTGTTTATTTGTGATTATTTGGAATTCACCTAAGGGTGGTTTTGTGAGACCATTAGTGTCTCGTTTGTAATCGTTTGGAACTTATTTGGTTGATAGTGGAATCGGATTTTGATCCCGTGGACGTACCTCACATTGATGGAACCACGTAAAAATTCTTGTGTTGCCTTTGATTTAATTTTTCCGCATTAGTTTTTATTCCCATTGATTGATTTACTTGTGGGGAATCATCGATTTTCCCTAACAACTGGTATCAGAGCTTACGGTTTATTGGGGTTTATTTATTTGTGTAAATCAATGGAGGGGAATGTGGGTCGTATGTCTAGCTTCAATGGAAGCAATTGGGTAACTTGGAAAACTAAAATGGAGGACCTATTATTTTGTAAAGATTTGTATGGACCCATTGAGGGTGATAGTGGCAAACCCGAGGGTATGAAAGATGATGAATGGAATAGGCTTAATCGAAAAGCCGTTGGTGTTATCCGTCAATGGATTGATGACAGTGTGTTTCATCATGTTGCTACTGAAACTTCAGCACATGATTTATGGAAAAAATTAGAAGGCCTTTATGATAGGAAATCAGCCACAAATAAAGCTTTTCTGTTTCGTAAGTTGGTTAATTTAAAATATAAAGAAGGGCCCTATTCCGAACATCTGAATGAAATAAAGAGTATTGTTAACCAACTTGCTTCTATGAAAATTGTTTTTGATGATGAGTTGCAGGCTTTGATGCTACTTAGTTCTTTGCCCGAAAGTTGGGAGACTTTGGTTGTGACGGTTAGTAATTCGGCGCCCGATGGAGTTGTCACAATGGGCCAAGTCACTAGTAGCCTGTTGAATGAAGAAACCAGAAGAAAATCAGCGGGTTCCTCTCATTCGGAAGCATTTGTTGTGAGAGGCCGAAGCAAAACAAGGGGGAGGAGTAAGACTCCTCATGGTCGTGATCAAAGCCGTGACAAATCAAAAGATGGTTCTTTTTCAAAGAAAGACGTTGAGTGCTACTATTGCCATGAGAAAGGGCACATGAAGCGGGAATGCCGAAAGCTCAAGAACAAGGAGAAAAGGCGTGACAAAAGTGTGGATAAGAAACAAGAAGACACAACGGCAGTTACTACCGATGATCTCATGGTCGTTTGTGAAGATGATTGTATCAATTTTGTGGGCCAAGAGAGTCATTGGGTGATTGATTCTGGTGCTTCTTTTCATGTGACTTCTCGAGTTGATTTCTTCACTACCTACACTGCAGGAGATTATGGTTCTGTTCGAATGGGTAATGAAGGTTTGTCCAAGATTATTGGCATGGGTGATGTTTGTTTGGAAACAAATTTGGGCTGTAAGTTGTTGCTTAAAGATGTGAGGCATGTTCCCGACATTCGCCTTAATTGGATCTCTACTGGGAAGTTAGATGATGAAGGTTACAACAACAAATTTGGTGATGGAATATGGAAGCTCACAAAGGGTTCTTTGGTGGTGGCTAAGTGCAAGAAGACTCATACACTTTATTCGATGCAAGGAAAAATTTGTAAAGGTATTGTCAATGCACTTGAAGATGATACTTCTACCGAATTGTGGCACAAGTGGCTTGGCCATATGAGTGAAAAGGGGCTGCAAGTTTTGTTCAAGAAAGAGCTTCTACCCGGTTTGAAAGGTACACATCTTAAAACTTGTGTTCATTGTTTGGCGGGTAAACAACATAGAGTTTCTTTTCATAAAAATGTTGCTTCTAGAAAAGAAAATGTTTTGGAGTTGATTCATTCGGATGTTTGTGGTCCTTTAAAAGTTAGAACACATGGTGGTGCACTTTATTTTGTTACTTTCATTGATGATTATTCAAGGAAAGTTTGGGCTTTTCTACTAAAAACTAAAGATCAAGTTCTAGAAGTATTTAAGCATTTTCAGGCCATGGTTGAAAGAGAAACAGGGCAGAAATTGAAGTGCATCCGATCAGACAATGGTGGTGAATACATTGGGCCATTTGATGAGTATTGTCGCAGCCAAGGTATTCGGCACCAAAAGACAGTTAAGAAGACTCCTCAACAAAATGGCGTTGCCGAGAGGATGAACCGCACCATTGTGGAAAGAACAAGGTGTTTGCTTTCACAAGCTAAATTGCCAAGATCCTTTTGGGGTGAGGCAATGAGTACAGCGGTTGACGTGATCAATTTATCTCCTTGCTATCCTTTGAATGGTGATGTTCCTGAAAGAGTTTGGACTGGCAAAGATGTGTCTTATGAGCACTTGAGAGTGTTTGGTTGCCGAGCTTTTGTTCACATTCCAAAGGATGAGAGGTCCAAGCTTGATAGTAAGTCAAGACAATGTATTTTTCTTGGCTATGGGCGTGATGAATTTGGGTATAGATTGTGGGATCCGGTCGACAAGAAAGTCATTCGAAGCCGTGATGTTGTGTTTCTTGAAGACCAAACAATTGAAGACTTTGGCAAAGGTGATCAACCGGAGCCAAAAACTAGTGATCTCATTGACATGGATCCATCTCCTTCATCTTCGGTGATGATGAAAATGGGGGAGATGTGCAGCCACCTATTGAAATGTAGAGAATGATGCTAATCCTAATGAAGTTGAGCCAGAAATTGAGGAAGAGCATCCAACTCAAGAACCGCCACCACAACTTGAGTTAAGGAAATCTACAAGGGACCGACAACCTTCAAGAAAGTATCCTCCCAATGAATTTGTGTTGATTTCTGATCAAGGGGAGCCGGAGAGCTACCAAGAAGCAATTGAGCATGCAAAGAAAGGTGATTGGAAAAAGGTCATGGAAGAGGAGATGAACTCCTTACTTGAAAATCACACCTATGACTTAGTGAAGTTGCCTAAGGGGAGGAAAATTCTGAAAAATAAGTGGGTTTTCAAATTGAAGAATGATGGCAAGAATCTGAGGTACAAAGCACGTCTTGTTATGAAAGGCTTTGGGCAAAAGAAAGGTATTGACTTTGGCGAGATTTTCTCACTGGTTGTAAAGATGTCTTCTATTCGGGTTGTACTTAGCATGGCTGCAAGTATGAACCTTGAAGTTGAGCAACTTGATGTGAAGACCGCATTTCTTCATGGTGATCTTGAAGAAGAAATTTACATAGAGCAACCGGAAGGTTTTGTGGAAAAAGGGAAAGAGAAATTTGTTTGCAAATTGAAGAAAAGTTTGTATGGCCTCAAGCAAGCTCCACGGCAATGGTACAAAAAATTTGACTCTTTCATGATGAATAATGGTTTTTCTAAAACCACTTCGGACCATTGTGTGTTTGTGAAAAATTTTCCGGATGGCAAATTTATTATTCTTTTGCTTTATGTTGATGACATGTTAATTGTGGGTCAAGATTCTACCATGATTAACAGGTTGAAATTGGAGTTGAGCAAGTCTTTTGCTATGAAAGATTTGGGACCGGCAAAGCAAATACTTGGTATGAAAATTGTTCGTGATCGCAAAAAGGGGCTGATTTGGTTGTCTCAAGAGAGCTACATTGAGAAAGTTCTTGAGAGGTTCAACATGAATAAAGCAAAGTCGGTTGGTTGTCCACTTGCGGGTCACTTCAAGCTTAGTTCGAATCAATGTCCTACAAGTGAGAAAGACAAGGAAGAGATGTTGAAAATTCCTTATGCTTCAGCAGTTGGTTCTTTGATGTACGCCATGGTTTGTACAAGGCCGGATATTGCTCACGCAATTGGTGTGGTGAGTCGTTTTCTCTCTAATCCGGGTAAAGAACATTGGGCAGCGGTAAAATGGATTCTAAGGTATCTTCGAGGGACTTCGAAGGTGTGTTTGTGTTTTGGGGATGGTAAGCCGATGCTTGATGGGTTCACAGATTCTGACATGGCTGGTGATGTTGATTCTAGAAAATCTACTTCGGGGTATTTGATGACTTTTGCAGGGGGAGCTGTGGCATGGCAATCTAAATTACAAAAATGTGTTGCTCTCTCAACTACCGAAGCTGAATTTATTGCCATTACAGAAGCTTGCAAAGAAGAGTTATGGTTGAAGAAATTTTTGCAAGAGTTGGGTTTGAAGCAAGAAAAGTATGTGCTTTATTGTGATAGTCAAAGTGCTATTCACTTGAGTAAAAATTCTACTTTTCATTCGAGATCGAAACACATTGATGTGAGATACCATTGGATTCGTGATGTGTTAGATTCGAAATTGTTGCAACTCGAAAAGGTTCACACGGATGATAATATTTCGGATATGTTGACTAAGACTTTGTCGAGGGACAAACATTTAAAGTGTCGAACTTTGGCGGGTATGGTTGATGTCTCCACCTAAGTCGGTAGGGGGAGAATTGTTGGGTATACCTCCTTATTGGAGTGTGGGACCCAATTGGTTTTGAAAAAAGTTTAATTTGGTTTAGTATTAATTATAATATATTTTTTATATATTATATTTAATTTGAGGAGACCCAATTCAATTTGGATACAATTAGGGTTTGATTACAAAACCCAAGATTTAATAATATATATATCTAATATATATATTATTTTTGTTCGATACACACATGAAGGTGCGGCGGCCATACTATTTCATTGGTTTCGGTGACAGTGCCGAAGATTCATATATATTCATTCAATTTCAGTTTTTTTGAAGCTTGGTTTTGGGGCATCTTCGGTTAGTGTTGGGTTCGTTATTTTGGGTCTTCTTCAACTCTGATTCTGAAGATTTTGGTTCATCTATTTGGTGAGGTTTTTCCTCTTGTTTATTTGTGATTATTTGGAATTCACCTAAGGGTGGTTTTGTGAGACCATTAGTGTCTCGTTTGTAATCGTTTGGAACTTATTTGGTTGATAGTGGAATCGGATTTCGATCCCGTGGACGTACCTCACATTGAGGGAACCACGTAAAAATTCTTGTGTTGCCTTTGATTTAATTTTTCCACATTAGTTTTTATTCCCATTGATTGATTTACTTGTGGGGAATCATCGATTTTCCCTAACACAAGGGACATGACCATTCGATCAGGTGCATCAAGGCCTATAAATAGGTTGCGAAATCAGCCATTTCATTCCATCCAAAACATTCAGAAGCATTCTTGCAATTCTCTCCCTCTCTCTCTCCCTCTTGATTTTGAGTTTTCCATCAAGAGTTTCTTAAGCAAATTTCTACTTTTCTTACTGGTAATCAAGTTCTGCAGATTTGATTATTAGTGTCTTGGTTTTCTTGATTATATCAAGAGTATTCTGATCTACTGTTGTCAGTGCAGACGCCGGTAGACTTGATCTTTATATCAGGCTTCACTGTATCTTGGAGGCAAGTTTGTTGTAACCCTCTGCACACCTTTTGGTGGGTTCAAAAACTGTCTTTGGGAAAGTGATTGAGTAATGCAACTTGAAGCATCAAATTTCTATCTACATAGACAAGTTCATTGCCAAGTTTGGAAGACCCGACGACCACCAATTGAAGAATTCAAGACGAATTGTTCCAACAATTTAAATACAATATTTAGATATGGCGATATCTATTCAGAAAATGACTCAAGATTTCATGAAACTTGACCATTTTGATAGAGGAAATTTTCGACGCTGGAAAAAGAAGATGCACTTTTTGCTTACCACTCTCAAAGTGGTCTATGTGCTAACTACCCCCTATCCAATGGAGTAAGAAGACAAGACTGTGGAGCAAACCCGTGCCAGAACCAAATGGGAGAATGATGACTGCATTTGCCGAGGACACATTCTAAATGCACTGTCAGACTCTCTATTCGATGTGTATCAACATCTGGAAATGACAAAGCAACTTTGGGACTTATTATAGTCAAAGTACCTCACCGAGGATGCCACCAGTAAGAAATTTCTTGTTAGTAATTTTATGCGTTTTACAATGATTGATACAAAGCCCATTATGGAGCAATTCCATGAGATCCAACATATTCTGAGTCAATTTCGACAAAAGAATATGAACATGGATGAATCTATTGTAGTTTCATCTATAATAGAGAAACTGTCATCTTCTTGAAAGGATTTTAAGAAAACTCTGAAACACAAAAAGGAAGATCTTACTTTAGAGGAATTGGCTCAACACCTCCGAGTTAAGGAAGAGTCAATGTTTCTTAAAAGTAAAGATAACCAATTGGATCAGACGTCCAAGATCCACATGGTGGATGATGGTAAGAGGTTCAACAAAAAGAAGCGTAAGCATGAACCCCAACCCGAGAAAAAATGCTTAGAAGCCGAAAGGCACTTGCTGGCACTGTGGCAAGCTAGGGAACTTTAGAAATGAATACCGGTCATACAAGAAGAAGCCAGAAGCATCAAATGCCAAGAACAAGTTCGTGGCTATTGTATTCGAGGTGAACATGCTCGAAGATGCTAGTGACTGGTGGATTGACTTAGGAGCAACAAGGTACGTCTGCAACGACAAGAACCGTTTCACTACTTATGAACAAGTAAGTGATGGAACAATTCTTTACATGGGCAACTTTTCAACTGCTGCTATCAAAGGCGGTACGGTGGATCTGCAGTTTACATCTGGAAAAGCCTTAAGTCTAAATGATGTTTATCATGCACTTGATATAGCGATTCCGGTTTTGACCCGTCATTTGTAGTGTTCTGGACTTGGGTCTGTGTGGTTTTGAATAGAGATTCATATCTTGTTTCCCTTGTCTCTCCTCTGTTTCGGTTATTGGATTGCAGTTGTGTGTTTGGAATAGGTTGGTTGCTTGTTTTTCCAAATCCTTCCTGCCCAGAATTTTGGTCCTCTGCTCGAACAGCCTTTATTGCGCTCGAGCATGCTTTGAAAATTTTACTCCTCCGCTCGAGCGAGCATTCTTGCGCTCAAGCGGGATTTGCAAACCCTCATTACTTTGCAGGTCTGCAAAACTTCTAGGAGCATGATTTCTACGCTCGAGCGGGTGTACGCTCGAGCGGACTTTCCTGTGCTCGAGCGGTTTGTCTGTTGTCTGCAAAAGTACTGGATGGGTGTAATCTACGCTCGAGCGGAACAATTTATTGTGTCTGACGCTTAAGCGTCAACTCTTCCGCTCGAGCAGACAGTATGTATATTAGATTGCGAAAATAACTTTTTACATCACTTTTTAGATCTATTTACTCCCAAACCCTAAAGTGAGACATTCTCTCTCTAAAATACTCCCTCTCTACATTTTCATCTAGTTCTAGTGATCTTTACACCCTTGTGCCTTCATAAAAAGAGAGTACATCTCAAGATCTTCATTTTGATCCAAGTAGACTTTGGTGTGTCTTTGAAGCTCCATCCTTGTTGCGCTCGTCTTCTCTTCTTGAGGTAGGGATTTTCTACACTATAATATGGTTTTTAACTTAGTTATTTGTCGTTGTATAACAATGGTGAGAGTTGGGGGTAATGTGAACGAACCTAGGGTTTGGGTGAAAATTGGAAAAAGGGGTTTTGATGAATGAGGGGTAAATGATTGTGGGATTTGAAAATGATGTTGTATCCGATCAAAATAATTGATTTTGATACTTGGTTGAGATTTGAGAAAAGATGGGGAGTTTTCCCTAAAAAGGTTATGATATTTATTTTGTATAAATAAATGAAATTGGTATTGTAAACATGAAATTGAACAAGTGTTGAAATAAATGGTGGAATTGAGTAGATGGTACGTTTCATCTTTGGAAATTTTGAATAAATTATATGTCTTGAGAACATGTATCTATTTAGAAATATCTGTATTGGGTTATCGGTGGAGGATAGTTTTGATTGTTGTAGAAATTGTATGAGGATTAGGTAAATTGAAACTAATCCATGGTTGATTATTATTGAATATGATTATGTTTAAATACATTGTATATATATGATTGTTTGTGAGGAGAAATGGGATATACTCCATTTGTGATTATGTTTTAAAATACATTATATATGTATGATTGTTTGAGAGGAGAAAGGGGATGGACTCCATTATTTGAGAGGAGAAAGGGGATGGACTCCATTATAATTAAGTTTGGGCTTCAATTTAGACTCAAGAATCACCTAAAATCAAGTCCGGATGAGAGAAATATGCCCGTTTGAAGTTGGGCCTGCAGATTTTGAGGGCCGGCCGTGGATCAGTGAAGGCCGTCCGGGCCTCGATGGCGTCAGACAAACAGCTGGCGGGATTTGAACAAATATCTTTGTTTGAAGATATTTATGATATTTTTGGCTCAAATTCTATAAATAGAGCCTTTTCCTTCAGAATTCAAGGTTAGAAAAATTTCCAAAAGACTTTGAAGAGCAAAAAGGACCTCCTCCCTCTTCCTTCCTCCTTTCACCTTCAAACCTCTTTTAGCTATGCATATACAATACATACACCATTGGAGCTTGTTCTTGAAGCTTTTTTGAGATTTCAAACTAAGTTTCATAAACTTGAGGATGTTGGAATCAAGTTTGTTAACTAAGAGCTTACCTCTCTTTCAAATGTATAATTTTTCATTTTCTTCTTTCATCTTCTTCCACTCTTTTCCTCTATTTTTCTTGTCTTTATATACTAATTTTCAGAGTTTGTATAGGTTGAAAAACATGATTTAAAAGTCTCAAAAGTTAAGGGGTTAGCCACCTTTCGTTGATTTTGCTTACTAACTTTATATCTCTTGCTTTTGTCTATCTTTTTGTGCTTTTTAAACACACTTTTAGTCACTATTTTTGGGCTGTTTTTGGACTGTATTTGGACTGTTTTGAGGCCAAAACATGTGATTTAAAATTCCAAAGAGTGGAGGGGTTAGCCACCCCTCCTTAGGCTTTGTTCTATAACTTTTTCTCTACTCTTTTTACTTACTTTCTCTTGCTTTTAACTACTATTTTTTACCTATTAGGGGCTATTTTAGGGCTATTTTAATTTATTTAAATAGCTTATGCTTTGATTAGTTTGCTTGTTGTCTCATATGTTCATATACATAGCTCATTGGATGTTTGTTCTAGCTTTTCTTTAAATAATTTCCTTGTTTAAGAGCCTTATTTTAATAATCAACTTACCATTTATTTCTTTCATTTGAGAGTTGTTTCAAATGGTTGATGGTTATTCAACACATGAACTAGAGTTTTGCGCTTAATGGCTTAATCTCTATGGAGATTCATTGTCAACGGTGTAATCTCTGTTTCATGTTGAGAATTACTCTCCATTTGACGCTTCTCTCCTTTTAGAGGACTTAATCACCATGGACAAATGGACTACAGAATGGCAAGGCCTAATAAAATTGGTTTAAAACTTAGATCAACACACTTAAAGAAAAAGGCTTAAAATTGCTTCAACTTGATTGGACTTTATGCCAAGTTACTTGTGTCAAGAGTCGTCACATGTTAATTTATAGCATTTTGATGATTCTTGAAGCGTTGCAACTTACTTTTTTGAGTTCATACTATGACAAAAGGGAGGGGTAGTCTCATTCTTTGCATTTTATCGACTTTTGTCCAAAATTGAATCCGAGATCATCAAGTAATCATATTGCTCATTGATGGTTTTGGAATCAATTCCAACCCACTCTCGAGGATTTCTCATGACAGAGAAGGAAGTAAGAACAAACAGAGCTTGGAAATGCTCTATCTGCACTGATTTTACCTCAGAGCACAGAAATAGAGTTTTGCACCAAATCAATGCACGACCGGCCCTTTGTAGGCCGGTCGGCCATCAGTAATGCACAGCCGGCCATCAGTAATGCACGGCCGGCCCTTGGTGTGTGGCCAGCAGTGCAATTTTGCAGAAACAGAGGCAGTGGCTGAAGGTGAAACAGAGATGGCTTGGGCAGACATAGTAGCTTTCAGGCGATGCGTATGCAACCTCCATCCATCTTCCTTGGTGCTCATATCGAATGTGTTTGATCGTTTAATTGTTTCTTTAGCATAATGAATTGAGTTGTAATATTTAATTAGTCTAATTAGTTGTACCTAATTATTCGATGTTGTAATATTTAATTAGCTTAGATAGTTAGTTAATTACTCATTTCAAGTGTTGTAATAATTAGTTAATTAGTTTAGCTATTTATTCAAGTTTTTGTAATAATTAGCTTAATTAGCTTAATTAGCTTAGTTAGCTAGTTTATTCATTCGGACTCTCCTTTGTGAGAGCGTAATGTAATAATGTGTATGTTTTCCAACCCCACATCTTTCTCCTTTTTATTTACCCGCTTTTGATGGTCAGATTAGGGACATGTTTTAATTTAGCATACCTTATGCTTTATGCTTGCAATCATTCATTCGTATTGCATGCACCGAGGCTCGGCGCATCATTCAAACTGTATTATCATTTCAATATTTCTTTGAATACATTTTTAATCGCATGCTATCAAAATTGATCCATATGCCATATTAGTAGCCAAGCCTATTAATTAGATTCTTTGTATGTGTTGCATTAGACATTTTTTATAGTTAGGAATTATGCATATTTTTCTAACTCAGATCTTTTTAGCTTGGAGTACTAGTGAGTTTTTAGTGCTTTAGCATATTTGCATGAGTGTGAATGATTACCATGATTAGCATGCTTGCCATGTGGCTAAATGCTTACTTGCTAAATTGCTTGAATGCCTGTGGATGAAGGCTTGTTGCTTAAATTGGAACAATTCAACGAATGTATGTTTTAAGCCCACTTTGTTGAGTGACAAATCAGTTTTAAGCCCACTATGTTTAGTGGAAAATTCGCAAAACTTTAAGCCCACTTGAGGTGGAAAATTCAAACCCCTTTTTCGGAAAACAAACATGAAGTTGAATCATTCCAAATTGAGGAAACTAGTCTATACTTGCTTGTGGTCATTACATAGTAAAGCTAGCTTAATAATCAGAATAAGAGCACATAATGTACATAAAAATCATATCATGATTAGTAGAGGCCGATCTTTGATCGGGCGAGCGAGGGTGCTCAATTCATAACTATGTACTCCTTTTGTTTTCATTGGGTTTGAAGTGTTCGGAAGTTTTGTTCTCAATAAATCCTATTTCTTGTTCATTCAGTGTTGATTTTCACTTGTTCCGGGGAGTGCGAGGCCAGGTCCGAAGTGCCTAAAATAGAGCTGAGAAAATTCTGGGCTGGGGAACCAGGGCCGCACGTGCGAGAGAGGGGCCGCACGTGCGGAATTCAAGGGATGTTTGGGGCAGCACACTGCTATATATGAAGCTGCTGGATGAGGTGCGGCATGGGAAGGCCGCACGTGCTTGGAGGTAGGCTCTGCACGTGCGGGGCACGTGCCACACGTGCGGGACGCTGGTAGTCCGAGATCTTTGTTTTTTCTTTCGTTTGGGGCTAAATGTATCTCATTTTTTCATATCTCTCTCTCTCTAAAAAATGCATTGCTCTCCCTTCTCTCTATGTTTCTACCTCAAAATAAGATCAAAATCTTTGATCTTCTTGCATTCATTTGAAATCTACCCATAGCTTGTTCATCAAAGTTTAAGAACTCCTCAAGAGCTTCCTTGTGTATGGTAGGGATTTGGCTTTGGCATATTTGATTTCTAGGGTTTCGTCTCTGTTTCTTCATCAAACCTTAAGGTAGGGACTTCTTTGAGTTATATATACATGTTTTGCAATGATGATGTGTTTTAAGGGTTTTCTTGAAGTTTTTACATTGGTTTTTGATTTTGTGGTTCAAAATGTAGAGATTTTCAAAAGTGGGTTTAAATCTCAACTTTTTTGTTAATCCTTGAGGGTTTCACTTTCATTAATTTAAGAAAGATGATTTTGGTGGGATTTCACCAAGGAAATGGGGAGACGTTTTGGTTTTGATGAAGAACCCTAGAAATTTGGGGGTTTTGGAAAATATGGCAAAAGCCTATGGATTTCTTCCTTTTTCTTGTGTTAAAAGAATGAATGAGTGTAGATTTCATAATATGATTTACAAAATGGCAATCTTCTTGATATATAAGGATTGAGAATTTATTTTAAAGTTATTGTTAAATGCATGAACATGTATAGTTATGAGATGATAAATTGTTGTGTACCATGGATTACGAGAATTGTAAATCTTGGAGATTGATGTTCAAAAAATTACATATAGTCTTGAAGAGACTAAATTGTCAAGAATTGTGCATGATGAGAAAATATTGTTATGTGTTGATAGCTTTGGTTGGGCATATGGTTATTTTGTGAAATAACATTTGAGGGAGGAAAAATGGAGAAATGTCATGAGGCATTAATTATTGTGTTGCATACTCATTTGATTTATTATTAATTATTGTGTTGCATACTCATTCGTATGTGGAACTTTTGTATAAACCTTGTTGATTAATGGCGTAAAGGTTGGAGTATTGTTATTATTGTTTAGTGGACGTGGGTTGATGTATTAAATTTATGTCGGATTATTTTAGGGCATTATAATGACCTTCCTCTCTCGTACCTAAGTTCCCGAGCCGAGGCAACTTTGGTGATGACGGACACGTGGCCTTTGGCACGAATCATGGGTTTCCTAAATTTTTCCAAAATAAAATATTTAGGTGGTGACTCTGTATCTGGCAAAGCAGTCCATTTTTTGCAATTTGATTAAAAATTGATTTTCCAAAAGATTTGCTGGATTTGGACTCTTTGGTGTTTATCAATTTCACATTGCACTTGTGAGATTAGATTCAGAACCGCGGGAGTCCGAACTGTAGGGCTTCTTTTCGTGCTTCTAAAAGGGGGCGCGAAAAAGCCGAGCTACAATATTCTATGACTATATAAAGATGTGAATGTTTTATCCCTAGCATTGTATATGCACATTGCATTTATACCTTCGTTAAACCTCATATATTGTGTTAGATTGTTTCTACTAGACTGTGGCTCACCCTATTTGGGAAAAACATTTTCAGGTATTGATGGCATGCCTCTACCAAGGCAATAGCATTGAGGGACTTTTGGGAAGCAAGAGCTCCTTTGTTTTGTTTTATTTTTGTATAGCCTAGGGCTAAAATTGTACGAGCTAGTCTCACTTTTGTTGTAAATAAACCAAGGCTTGGAAATGTGTAAGCCTAAAGGGAATTTATTTATGTTAAACTCTTTTGTATTATTAATGTTATGTAATGAAAGGACTTTATACTCTGATTTATGTTGTTGTTATTTATGTTTTGGGTTATATTCATTGTATTATTTTTGGGGGCGTCACAACTTGGTCTCAGAGCATACCGGGTTTGAATACTTTGGGTACGTAGGAAGTGGTTAGTACCACAATGGGTTTGTCTCGCTTGGTTGAGACATTAATATGTATTGTATGTCTATGTGATAACATGCTTATATGATTATATGGGTATGAGATTTAATTTCTAGGATGTTGATCGAGTCTTTGGGTTTCTAGGAGTCCTATTAGAAAGGCACCTGATCACTGCCGTTTTTAATTGGAACTCTGGCAACGCCGTGGACGGTCATTATCCGGAAATGAAATTTGTAAATGTGCTAATTTCTTTGTTACCTTTATTAGGATATCAGGACGTGGTCGTGGTGGTAGGCGTGGTAGGCCTAGAAGGCACGAGATGCCTATACCGGATGAAATTCTGGCACAGGAGGAAGGGGTTGGTTAGGCCAACGTGGCCGAGCCAGTAAGTCAACAGGCCATGGGCGCCTTAACTCGCAAAATGGCCGGAGCTTTATGGGAATCTATGGACATTCTCAGAGTTGAGAATCAAGTCCAAGCCCAAGTTGCTGAGGCAGGGCCATTTTTTCTAAAGAGGGAGTTTTTCTAGTCAAACCCGGATGAATTTTTGGGCGATCCTAAGGAGCCACCGAAAGCAAATTAGTGGCTTGAACAAATAATAAAGACATTTGAGTATTGGCATCGATGACGACCAGTTGAGGGTGACCTTGGTGTCTTTCCAGTTGAACGGGGATGCGGGTCAGTTGTGGAAGTATCCGCGTGGATGCATTGGAGTGACTTGGAAGGCTTTTGTTAGCACCTTCCGGAACAAGTTTCTACCTTCCACGGTTAGGGAAAAGTTGAGGGACCAGTTTTCCAAGCTGGTGCAGTTGAATACACCAGTGGCTGAGTTTGAAGCCACGTTCACTAGCCTCTCTAGGTTTGCACCTGAGTTGGTGGCGACTGAGGAGCTTCCATGTTTGGAGTTTAAGAAAAGGCTGAGGACCGGGCTCAAGTTTAAAGTGGCCAGATCCATGATTAGAGACTATGGGTGCCTGGTGGAGGGGGCGGCCCATCTTGAGACTATCATGCAAGCAGAGGAGGAGAGGATGAGAGGCTCCAGGAGGAGTCAGGATAGTCAAGGGGACGGCAAGTGGTAGAGGGGTTCTAACCCTCAATTATCCTGAGAGCTCAATTGAGGTCCACTTTTCCAGTGCCGAGTTCAGGTTCTGAGAGAGGTGGTCAAGGGGATATGACTTGTTTCAAATGTGGATAGTTGGGCCACAAGTCTCCAGCTTGCCCGTAGAGAGGAGAAGGGCAGTGAGCAGCATCATCTTCGACTTGTTCTCAGGGCCAGAGTTAGGGTAGAGGGCAGCCTCTCACTTGTTATCAGTGTGGGCAGGCGGGGCACCTGAAGAGATTTTGCCCAAAGTTAGGTGGCATATCTGGTGAGTCTGGTTTGAGACAGACACAAAGTCACCAGCCTACACAGTCAGTACAGGCCTCAAGGGCCAATTAGGGAGCCTCTTCGACTCAATCCGTGCAGCAAGCTTATACTCCGAGGGGTGAGCAAGTAGATCAGAGACCAACAAGACATGTGTATGCTGTTACCGCCCCAGATCTTGTACCGGCTCCATTTGTAGTGAGAGGTACCTTCTTGTTTTGCAATTCAATTGCTAATGTGTTGATTGATACGGGTGCATCCCATTCTTCTGCATTTACATTAGTTTAAGGGTTGGAGTTGGCACAGTTAGCATCTCCTATTTGTGTAGAGTCACCTATTGGTGGTGAGGTTATCTTGAAACAAGGATGTTGGGGTTGTGACATTGAGGTTACAGGTCGTCGATTACCTTTTGCATTCGTTTTGCTTGACATGTCTAGTTTTGATGTGATTTTGGGTATGGGCTGGTTATCGTTATACGAGGCTGTTATAGATTGCTACCGTCAGAGGGTTACTGTATGTACCTGGAGAGGTGATTGCTTTTATTTCTTGGGGGACCGGGTGGATGGAGTCTTATCACCGGTATATGATTCGCGTAGGCAGAGTGAACTTAGTTGTCTTCTTGCTAGCTTTCTGAGTAGTGAGTGTGAAGAAGTCCAGACTGAGTTGCCAAGGGTAGTTTGTGAATACCGGGATGTCTTTCCTAAGGATCTTACTAGTTTACCATCTCACCGAGAGATCATATTCTCTATTGATTTAGTACCTAGCACGACACCGATTTCTATGGCACGATATTGGTTTGCACCTATTGAGTTGAGTGAGTTGAAGATTCAACTCCAGAAGTTGTTAAATAAGGATTTTGTTCGCCCAAGTACTTTGCTTTGGGGAGCACTGACTCTTTTTGCTAAAAAGAAAAATGGAGCCTTGAGACTTTGTATCGATTACCGAAAGCTGAACCGGGTAATAGTTAAGAAGAAGTACCCAATGTCTCGTATAGATGATCTGTTCGATCAGTTGAAGAGGTCTTGTTGTTTCTCTAAGATGGACTTGAGGTCGAGTTACCATCAGTTGAGAGTAAGGGAGGAGGATATCCTGAAGACGACATTCCGTACGCGGTATGGCCATTATGAGTTTCTGGTGATGCCTTTTGGGCTAACCAATGCACCGACTGTATTTATGGATTTCATAAACCGGATCTTCCGTGAGTTTCTAGATCGTTTCATGGTCATTTTTGTGGATGACATCTTGATTTATTCACCCTCTGAGAAGGAACACGAGGAACACTTACGGAAAGTACTTGAATTACTTAGAGCCCATAAGCTGTATGCTAAGTTTGGGAAGTGTGAGTTTTGGCTGAAAGAGGTTAAATTCCTAGGCCATGTAGTGTCCGAGGAAGGGGTAACTGTAGATTTATCCAAGATAGAGGCAGTACAAGATTGGGCACAACCTAAGAATGCATTTGAGATCCGTTGTTTCCTAGGGTTGGCCATAAAAAAAAAATGATGGTATATGCTATTTATCACAAAAAAAAAAATGATGATATATTCTGTATGCAAGGGACTAATAAAGTTTAGAATCTAAATTTTTTGAACTCACTAAAAAAACAAAATCAACTAAATCTTAATTTTAAAGTCGCCGATGCATTCTGTATGTGATTTATGCACTATATGCTAAAACATTGGTTATTGCGCATTTTAAGGCAAAACACTTTTATTGAAGAAAAACAATGAGCCATTATCTTTATTCCAGTGGTTCAAGGAGCAAACTCGTTGGATATGTCAATATTCTTTAGGAAAGTGAAGATGAAAACAAGAGCATAAGCAGTATATTAACCTGGAGCAGCATAGCCAACAGATCCTCTTATGCCAATAGAACTTGATTGATTTGCAGAAGAGTCATAGGTGGTTCCTGGAAGGCATCTTGCTAACCCAAAGTCATCCACATGTGCAGTCATATCATTGTCCAAAAGAACATTGCTCGGCTTCAAATCACAATGAACTATTGGTTCTGGGCAATAATGGTGTAGATAATCTAGTGCCGATGCAATATCTATGGCAATATTTAACCTTTGGAGAATGTCTAAATTCCTTGACTTCTCTTGCCCCTCATCTTCATTTTCATTTGGATGCAACCACTCCTCTAGACTCCCATTGACCATAAATTCATAGATCAGAGCTTTGAAATCATTGCCATTGTAGTCAACACTTGAACATGCAGTAAGCACTTTTAGAAGATTCCGATGTTTGATATTCTTCAAGGCCTTACATTCAGCTACGAAACTCTTGGAAGCTCCAGGGAATTGAAGGTTTAGTACCTTCACCGCAACAACTTTTTCACCGTGATCAAGGGAACCTTTATACACTGAGCCAAAACTACCCACACCCATCAAATTAGCTGGAGAGAATCCATCAGTAACTTTAAGTAGACTTTGGTAGGACAATTCCATAAATGAGTTCCCTAGAAATCCAAAAGATGGTACTTTTGCTTTCTTTTTAAACCAACAAAGGTATAGGAAACCCAACATCAAAATTAATCCTAGAAGACTAAAAGCTATGGGGAGTATTATTTTCAAGCTAAAAGTATATCTTTTCCTTTTGAAACTTTTGGAGTTGCAACTACACAGCTGTAATTCATGTATACCCCGGCAAAGATTGTTGTTTCCCTTTACAGAAACAATGGTTGGATCCTTAAATACACCTTTCTCTGGGACTACACCCTCAAAGTCATTAAATGATAGATTCAATTTCTTTAGGAAGACAAAGCTCTCCAAATAGTCTGGTATTGTTCCTGATAAATTATTGGGAGATAGATCTAATTCTTCCAAACTTCTCAAAGAACTTAAAGACGAAGAAATGATTCCCCATAACATATTGCCCTCCATATTTAATATTGTCAATTGGACACAACTACCAAGGGTGCTTGGAATGTTACCAGACAAGGTGTTCTTAGAAACATCTAGGCCTTCTAGATTTTTTAAATTTCCAAATTCCACTGGAAGAGACCCAGCCAAATAATTTTGAGATACATTCAGAAGCAATAATGATGACAGACTTGTAATTTCTTGGGGTATGGTACCGCTAAGATTGTTACCTCCAAGACCAAGTCCTAGTAAAAGTTAGCATTTTCCAAGACCTGAAGGGATGCTCCCATGAAAATTATTTTTGTCTAAATAAAAGTAGGTTAACAAAGTTAAATTTTCAAAGGACGATGGGATGTTCCCGGAGAATCTGTTTGTTGCGAGATCCAGAATCTGCAGCTTTTGAAGGTTACTTACTATATTAGTAGGAATATAACCTGTGAGTTGGTTGAATGACAAGTCAATCATTTGCAAATTGACCAGATTTCCCATTGCTATTGGGATGCTCCCATATATTTTATTTTCGGCCATTAGCAGTTGGCTGAGACTAGTAGAGAAATTGCCGGTCAATTCTTCAGTCAATGTCCCTCCAAAATTGTTGTTGCTCATAGCAAAATAGTTCAAATAGGTAGCATTGGTTAAAGAGGAGAGAAAGCTCAACTCATCATTTTCTTTTTCCCCAGTTCCGAGTTGATTACCTTGAAAGCTTAACCACCAAAGACGATGCAGCTTCTCCAAAGAAGGTACTTTTCTAGTAAACTTATTATCTCCCATGTCGAGTTTCTCAGTTTAGAGGCATTAGATAATGAAACAGGAATGGATCCAGTTAACAGGTTGGCGCCAACAGCAAGAGATTGGAGATTAGGAAGAGATCTTCCCAAGTCTGAAGGAAGCCCCCCTTGAATTTGGTTAAGTACCACATTAACAACTGTTATAGAAGAGAGATTAAAAATTGAGGAAGGAATGCTACCCACCAACATGTTCCCACCCAATCTAAGAACTTGCAGGTTCATCAATCTTCCAAGAACATCCGGAATATTCCCACTAATATTATTAACTTCTGCAACGAAATCTGTAAGAGACGATACATTTCCAAAAGTATCAGGGACAAGTCCTATTAGATTTGTTTCTGTCAATAGAGATCATCTGGAGCTTAGATAGAGAACCAAGCAGCTTTGGAATTTTCCCAACAAGCAGATTACGAGAAAAATCAAGGCCAACGAGATTAGAACAAGCAGATATGTTGCCAGGTATTTCACCACTTATTGAATTATTCCGTATTGTGAATATTTCCAGTCTGCAAATATTGGAGTTGTGGGGGGATTTCATGACTGAAGCTATTGTTAGCCAATCTTAGTTCCCCAAGAAAGCTCAGATTTCCAATGTGAGGCGAAATGGAGCCAATCAATTTTTGATGACTCAGGTTCAACACAGTCACCCTCTGGCGGTGTCGATGACCACATGTTATGCCAGCCCATTGATAGAAGTAGATAGATTCGTTCCACAAGTTTAGAGCACCCAAGGGATCACCGGTTATTTCAGCCTTGAATGTGAGCAAAGCAAGCCGGTCAGTCTCATTCCCACCAAGAACAAAGCCGGCTACGTGAGGAAAACTAGAACCCAAAAGCATGAGGAGAAGAAGAAGAAGAACATGCATGAAGAGAAACAATGAGCATGGCACTACCAGATCCATCGAAGGAGGTCGCTGGAAGGCTAAGGGAGGGAATGAGTGATTGAGGATGATTGATAATCAATGATGAAAGCATGCTTAATGGCTCTTCAATTTCTCTCTCTGCACTTAATTCCTATCAAGTTTTATTAGAAATAAGTCATAATAAAATTGTCCCTAAAAATAATTTTTTGTGACAATTTTTTTCATTTCACTAAAAATTGATAATTAATGATTTTTTTGTCACGATTTTTATAAATTGTTGTTGAAACTTACAATTAGTGACGTTTTCTTATGGAGAATTTTTTCAAATTAGAGTTGAAAATTAAAAAATAGTGACTTTTTGTGACGGTTTTTTTAAACTGTTGTTAAAACTTATAATTAGTGACATTTTTTGTGACAATATTTTTAAATTGTCACTGAAAATTAACAATTAGTGACTTTTTTAAATAATATTTGATAAAAAATGTCATTAATTTTCATAAGACCTATTAGACAAATAAGTCTATTTATTAGAACCTATACATAAGCTTTTCTTATTGTGCGTACCGAATACCGCACTAGATGATTGTGGATCGGAGCTCCGCACCTGATTGGACTATCTAGGAATTAGGACCCTGCAACAATGAGCACCGTTAGAGCTGTCCGGCCGGAGTTGGCTGAATAACCCCTCCGGTGTGTGAGTAAGTGATCGGAGAAGATGAAAGGTACTCTCTAAGTGTAGAGAGTTGTGTTTAAGTGAGTATGGTTCAGCTTAGATTAGTTACCTTCAATGTGAAGTGAGTGTAGTTTATATA
Source organism: Camellia japonica (assembly GCA_030407325.1). Lineage (NCBI taxonomy): Eukaryota > Viridiplantae > Streptophyta > Magnoliopsida > Ericales > Theaceae > Camellia > Camellia japonica. The sequence goes on from JAPPVO010000032.1 coordinate 61,733,647, forward strand.
GGACTCCTGGCTTGTTGCCCAAGATGGTTTCATAGAGTTTTGGTGTTGTCAAGTTTCCTTTAGCATTGCTCAAGGTAGGGACCCATCTGGTGGTTGACGAGGGGTGTATATACTCATTGTCGTCATATTGATAACAAACCACATTCCCTTGATTAACCATTTCCATAATTCTAGGTGTAGGGGACTAGCTGAGGTGGCAACTTGCATATGCATGCACTCACAGCTTCCACGTTTCTCTAGTGTGTTCCTTTGGCTCGGTACCGTCGTGCCTTGGCTCGGCCCTCTATGAGATTTCTTGTAGAGATGGGCTGGCCCAGTAGGATATCATTGTATGGGCTCGGCCCATTTTGGTTCGGTCCAAGGATCAGGTCCTGCAGCTTAGTCCAGCACAGCATCGTGGCTAGATTGACCTTTCCACTACGGGTTGGGCCCAAGTGCTTGAGGACTTGGGTGAATTGTTGATGATGTAATTAGGCTTAACTGGCTGGCCCATTTATTTACCCGGCTCCTCTGGACTTGAGTCTAATGGATTGGGTTGGCCTAAGGCTTGGATCCAACCCATTTCATATTCAGTCCTGCTAAGGTTCCCCTTGGGGGGAGCTACTGCTCTGCACTCCAAGCGTAGCGTCATGTTGCTTCGGATCTGCCCTAGTTCGGCCTCGATGACTGTTCAATCCTGACACACGCCTCTTGTCAGTGTCTTCCTATGGTAACACATGGTGGCTTGGTACTAGTGTGCAGAGATAGTGCACCGATTCCATACAGATGAGTATGATTGTCTACCTTCGCGCCGTTTGAGTGCAATAAATGCTCTGGGGGTGTCAATTCAAACCCCTTCATCTATCTCCACACTTTTAAGAGTCCAAAACCCTTTCTGTTCCTCTACTTTGGTTCCGACGGTGCTCTGCCTAGACGTTCTGTTGCCATTGTTGCTGTTATTCTCACTCTCATTTCTAGGCTGTCTATTTGTCGCTGCTATTTTAACCTCTATAAGTACCCCTGAAATTTATCTTTTCTTCTGCTTTTTCATCTTGATCGCCCTCTTTGGCCCTTGCACCATTGTTTCTGGCATCTGGTTCTACTCCTTGCTTAGTTTAAGTTTTGTCTTCGCCCTACTAGGTCTGAATAATGGGGAAATTTCGATCATTAGTGGATACCCCCGAGGCAATGGCCTCGTTTCGCCGAGACTATGGTATCCCCGATGACGTGACCCTTTCGCTGGCGAAGGTCGATGCCAAGCGCATGGGTACTAGAAGTACCGTTGCTTTCCTAGTCGTAGCTATTGTTGAAGGAGGGGTCCAATTTCCCCTTGATCCCTTGGTACGCCATTTCCTGTACCAAGTTCAGCTTACCCCTATGCAAGTGTCTGTCAATCTGTTCCGAGTTATCTGTGGCATCTCTGCTCTTAACAGGCAATTGGGTTTGAATTTGGATATCTAGGACATTTTGGGTTGCTATACCCTTTCCCATAACAAGGATCACAACACTTATTATCTTCGTGTTCACTCGGCCGATTGTCATCTTGTAACTGGCTTATCTGATTCGGACAAACATAATGACGATTTCCTACAGGTCAAAGGTAATTGGGAGTTTCCTGTTGAGACTGAGTTCCAATCTGAACGAATGCCCCAGAAAGATGGCTATCCAGGTCTGAGTCTTTCTTCCTGGTGTTTTCTGTGTTTTTACCTTGTTTTGAATGTTGTTTTAACATTGTTCCTCATTTCTGTAGAGGCTTCCCCGTTTTCAACGCAGGCCGAACCGAGAAAATGCCGAGGCCATCAAGGCTGTTCTGAGGTATAAGAAGAGGTCTATGCCTGAACTGCTAGACTACCAGGCGACTTATTATTCCACCATCCCAAAGAAAGTGAGGCTTGCTGCGTCTCTTCTGGATTCTGACACTGAAACTAACACGTCCCTTACCCCTCTGGTCACGAACCATCACCAAAGCCAAGGCTTGCCATCTGAAAGGACACCTTCTCCTGCCCCTAGTTTCACAGGGGGTGGGTCAATGTCAAAAAGGAGAGTGCTGGTGGACTTGGAAGTGGAGGCTTTTGGCTCTTCTGATGTTTTGGGGGCCCCTTTGATTAAGGCTAAAATGAAGAGCCTTATGGACGTGAAGTTAGAGATAGGGGCCTCTGGACCTTATGCTGCTGTTGCCAAACCCTCTGCTTTGGTTGCTGCAAGGGTGAAGAAGAGGAGGAAGGAGACCGACAAGGTGGTAATTGGAGAAGCTTCTGAAGATCCTGTTGAAGATGAGTTGTTTGAAAAGTGGGAGCCGCCAATGTTGCATCAGGGCATACCCATTTCTACTTCTAATTCACTCGTTGCTTTTGGGGACTTTGCTTTTGACCTAACCAAGACTTTGTTAATGCCAGTAGACATGGCAGATCACAACGAGCCTCATGATATTCCGGTTCTAACGGGGACCCTTCAAATGATGACGGCTGTAAATGTTTCTAAATTCTTTTGGTGTTCTTTTATTGTTTGTTTTCCTTTAATATCTTGTTATCTACTGTAGTGTATTTAGAGGATGCACCTATCAATCACTAGAGCTGAGGAACTGGAGAAGGCCGTGCTAGAGGCTGCCATGAATGCTGAAAGACTGACAGTGAATTTAGAAGCCGAAAAGGAGGGGCGCAGGACTGCTGAGAGGGAGGTATTCCATCTGAGCAAGGTCATCACCTCGGTTGATAAGTCCAAGGAAACTGCCATTGGAGTCCAGGCCCAACTTGAAGGGAAGGTGGCTGAGTTAGAGGCAGTTATTGCGGTGATGGCTGCTGAACGCTCTGCTTTGGAGGCTAAGTACTGGCAGCAAGGTTGGGATGAAGCTGGGGCCGCTTATAAAGAAGAGGTGCTAGTGTTGCGAGATAAGCTTTTTCTGAAGGGTTAGACAAGTGCGCTGGCCGCTGCTTAGATTCCTGAAGGGTCTCTCTTGTTTCAAGATATTCCTGTTCCCTCAAAGTTCTTGGGTCCGAAGGCTGCTGCTACCCTTGCTATTCTTCTAGCTAAGATTTCCCCTGGAACTAATTCTATAACCAAGACTCTGGAGAGCGATATTGCCAATGAGACAGTGAACTTTGAAGGGGTTGAAACCTTGGAAATTGAAGCTGTGGGAGATATGGTTAAGGAGGCTTCTACTTCTCAGGAAGTTAGAACTACCTCTACTTTTCCTCCCCAAGATGGCCTGGATAAGATTGTGGATGTTACTCCTGAAGTTCCTCCTCCTGATGAAAGTTGAAGTGACCTTTGGAATGATTTGAAGTTTTTCTTTTCACATTTTGCCTCTCTTTTCTCTCTTTTTTTTAAAAAAAAAAAAAACTTTTCTGTTGTACTGGGGCTTGATCTTCCTGACGACTTGCCCCCTTGAGTTTGTCAAGACAATTTCTCTTTCTTCTTGCTATTGTTTTGTGGGGCCAGCCGTGCCTTTGATAGAATTTCGCTTCTGATATTGCAGTCTGATATGTTTTGTTTTCATACTTGCGTTGTACATACTATTTGCCCCCGGCTGAGTACTGTTGGGTCCACGAGGCCGAATAGATGCTCGGTCTTCATGGTTGCACTGATCTTTGTAATTGAATGAGAGTAACTTACTTAGGTCCAGGTTGACTTCAAGAAAAATGATTGGTTGCCCCCACCTGGAGCTAAGTAAGATTGGTACTGAAGAATTCGCTCTCTAGGAGAGTTGCTTAAGTTGAAGTTGATTGTAATAGCATAAGTGCCAGTGAATGGGACAAATAGATGTAGAGGAAAGATGTCATAATTAGGTCTAGGTTAGTACCAAGAAAACAATTGTTTGCCCCTGCTTAGAGCTGAGTAAGACTACTGTTGAAAGTTTGATCTTTGAAGGATTTATCCAAGTCTGTCCCAAGTTGGTTTGGGTGCGGCCGTACTGAGGTGTTGATGTGATGATACTTAAGAAATTCTGTGATTACCAAGAAAAAAAATTTGGTATCAAAAAATGAGTCAGGGCATCCACCAAGTAGTTCCACTTGGCTAAGGTCCATTTTGGTGGCCAAACATAACTCCACCAAGCAATCCCACTTGGCATGTTTGAGTGCAGACCAAAACTAAATTCCGTTCGGTCGTTCCGAAACTTTTTTCGTGTGGTTAAAACCAAAATTAAATCCGTTTGGTAAACACCGAAGCTAATTCCGTTCGGCTAACACCAAAGCTAATTCCGTTTGGCAAACACCAAAGCTAATTCCGTTTGGCAAACACCAAAGCTAATTCCGTTTGGTAAACACCAAAGCTAAATTTGTTTATTTTGAAATATGCTTCTAGGGCTTAGGTTATAAAGTCCAAGTTAAGCAATAATCTGTTCTAACCACAAAGCTCGTACAAGTACTTGGAAATAAAAGTTCAAAGAAATAGGAAGGCATTCTCATTAAGAAAAAGATAGATGTCTGTACACTTAAGAGATAATTGTGAAGTTTAGTCTATTGATAGTATTTTTTGAGGTTTGCTACATTCCAGGGCCGAGGTATGGCCTTGCCCCTGATGTCCTCCAAGTAGTATGCTCCATTTCCAGTGACGACTGTAACCTTATATGGGCCTTCCCAATTAGGTCCTAATTTTCCTTCACCAGGCACCCTTTTGTGATCCATGACTTTCCTCAAAACCAGTTCCCCAGGTGTGAATTGCCTTGGGAAAACCTTTTGGTTGAAACTCTTGATGAGCTACTGCTGATAGGCTACAAGTCTGATCAGTGTTGTTTCTCTTTGGATTTCTGCCATATCTAGTGCTTTTGGAATAGCTTCCTCATTACTTTCATTTTCAAACAGTTCCGATCGGAGGGTTGGGAGACCAACTTCAAGTGGGATAACAACCTCATTCCATAAGTTAGAGAGTAGGGTGTTTCCCCCGTTGAGTGCTGTGCTGTGGTTCGGTAAGCCCATAGTACGTGGGGTAACTCTTTCACCCACTTCCCTTTTGCACTTTCGAGCCGCTTCTTGACTCCGTTGATGATGGTTTTGTTTGATGCTTTTACTGTCCATTACTCTGTGGGTAGCCCGGAGAGGAGTTTCGATATTCGATCCTGAGGTCGGTACAAAATTTCCTGAAAGATGTTTCTGTTGAACTGTGTTCTATTGTTTGCAATTAGTACCTGCGGGATGCCGAAACGGACCACGATGTTCCTCATGACAAACCGCTTTGTGTCTATTTCTTTGATGCTTGCCAGTGCTTCAACTTCAACCCACTTGGTGAAATAGTCAGTTGCAGCAATAAAGAATCGTCTGTTCCTAGTGCCCCCGTGCCAAAGGTCCAACAATATCTAGACCCCCTGGGCAAAGGGCCATGGGTTGGTGAATGAAGTAAGAGTTTGGATGGCTGATGAATTAGTGGAGCAAACCTCTGACACTTGTCACACTTCTGAACATACTGTTGTACATCTTGCTGCATTTTTGGCCACCAATATCCATGAGTGAGGGCTCGGTGCGCCAATGATCTTCCACCAATGTGGTATCCACAAATCCGGTTCTGAATTTCGTAAAGAATATTTTTGACTAGATTTGGATAAGTAAGGACCGAGGTAAGAGCGTCGGTATAGCTTTCCAGATGGTGAGACCCAAAATCATGTTGATCTGTGTCGAACTTTGTTGGCTTCCTTCTTGTCTTCGGGGAAAGTGCCAGTTTTCAGAAAAACAAGTATCGGATCCATCCAGCTCGGTTATAGGTTATTGTAGAGGACTGGAGCTGCAATGCTTGGTTCTAGCACAAACTCAACCCAAACTTTTCAGTATCTTTGGCATCTACTGATGAGCCAAGGCAGGCCAGAGCATTAGCGTGACTGTTTTTGTACCGATTAATTCGTTCCACCCATATGGATTGGAATTTTTTAAGTAGATCCCATGCCCTGTCTGTATACATGGCCATTCTTTCGTCTCATGTTTCATAGACCCCAATGAGTTGGTTGACAACTAGCTGAGAGTCGCTAAAAACCAGGAGTTGTTCTACACTGAAGTGTTCGGCATTACGTAAACCAGCTAATAGTGCTTCGTATTCTGCTTCATTGTTAGAAGCCTTCCAACCAAGCTGAGAGCCTGCTCCCAGATAAATCCTTCTGGGGATATAAGTACTACTCATGCCCCTAAGCTTCGGTTATTGGATGATTCATCAATGTAGAGCTGCCAGATATTACCAATGAAGAGTTTCCATGCTTCTGAAGCACATTGCTTTCCTAGTTCGGTGGTGTGTTGCACTTGTACCGAGCTAGAGTTTTGGTGTTCGGTGCTCTGGGTGGAGCGAATTCGGCGACAAAATCTGCTAAGACCTGGGCCTTGATTGCTATTCTGGGTTGATATCGAATGTCAAACTCACCAAGTTCAATCGCCTATTTCGCTGTTCGGCCGGAGAAATCTGCTCGGCTGAAGACAAATCTGAGGGGGAATTCAGTGAGGACATTGATGGTGTGACCTTGAAAGTAATGTTGTAGCTTCCTTGAGGCGATAAGTAGTGCGTAAGCTAGCTTCTCCAAGGGTAGGTTCCGTGTCTCGGCATCTAGGAGAGTCTTGCTAACGTAGTATACTGGTCTCTGTTCCTTTTCAACCTCACGAATCAGTACTGCACTTACGTCGTGATTTGAGACTGCCAGATACAGGTACAGTTCTTTCCCTAGTTCTGGAGTGGATAGGAGAGGTGCTGTACTGAGATACTTCTTGAGGCCTTGCAATGCCTCGGCACATTCAAGACCCCATTCGAATGTAGCCTTTTTCCTTAGTAGCTGAAAGAAGGGCTTCATCCGATCTGAAGACTAGCTGATGAACCGATTCAGGGTGGCTGTCATTCCAGCCAGCTTTTGTAGCTCCTTAGCCTTTGTTGGCACTTCAACCTCTTGTATTGCTTTGATTTGTTTCGGATTTGCCTCGATTCCTCTGTGAGTCACCATGTACCCCAAGAACTTCCCTGTTCCTACCCCAAAAGCACATTTCGAGGCATGAAGGCGAAGTTGATGGTTTTTCAGGATATTAAAAACTTCTCTCAGGTCTATAAGGTGTTTTGTTGCAAGCTTTCTCTTCACTACCATGTCATCTATGTAAGCCTCAGTTCTTCCAAGCTGTTCCTTGAACATTCGAGTGATCATTCGCTGGTAGGTTGTTCCGGCATTCTTGAGGCCGAATGGCATTACTCTATAGTAGCAGGTGCCTCTTGGAGTAATGAATGCTGTTTTTCTTAATCTGGGCCGAACAGTGGTATCTGGTGATAGCTGCTATAAGCGTCTAGAAAGCTCATACACTTATGTCCTGCAGTTGAGTCTACTAGTTGATCAATGCATGGCAGAGGGAAGCTATCCTTAGGACAAGCTCTGTTAAGGTAGGTAAAGTCAACGCAGACTCTCCATTTTCCATTCTTCTTTTTTACTACAACTGTGTTGGACAGCCATTGTGGGTACTGAACTTCTCAAATTGCCCTTGATGCTAGGAGCATGTCGACTTCGGCAATTACTGCTTCGGTGTGCTCTACTGAGGATCTTTGACTTTTCTGTACAATGGGTCGAGCAGAAGGGTTGATGTTGAGTTTATGGCAAGCAAAATCTGGACTCAACCCCGGAGTATCATATGCTAACCATGCAAATACTTCCATATTTTCCCTCAGCAAATCCAGTAACTGAAGTTTCTCATCAACATTTAGCGAGGTACCAATAAGGAAATACTTTTCTGGGTCATCTTCCTTTACTAGGACTTTTTCCAAATCCTCTACTATCTTCTCTGATGGGGCTCCTCCGACATCCTCCAAGACCTGCTGTTTGGCTACTTCAACTGTTTGTACTTGATTGCAGAGTTGTTTAGCTTTCATGGCTGCCATGAAGCAATGTTTTGATGCAACTTGGTCCCCTAAGATCTGCTCTACTCCGTGTTCCATTGGGAAGCGGATGAGCTGGTGGTAGGTTTAGGGGATTGCTTCCATTGGATGAATCCAAGGACGACCAAGTATGGCATTGCAAGGAGAAGGTATATTAATAACCAAGAATTCTATCTGTAGGGTCTTTGTTCCAACCACTACTGGCAACACTATCTTGCCAAGTGGCCATTCAGGTTGTGAATTAAAGCCAACCAGTAGAGCTGCCGCCGGGGTGAGGTGCTACTCATAAAGACTGAGCTTCCTGAACAAGTCATAATACAATATATCTGCTGCACTACCCTAATCTAGCAGGACTAGTTTTACGTCAAATCGTTTCCCAATTCCCACAGTTATAATCAGTGCATCAGTATGTGGGTGCTGAATACCTTCTAAATCCTCCTAGTAAATGAAATAGTGCATAAGGGGGTTTAGGTACTGTTCGTATCTTTTTCGTTGCAGGCCTTGCTGACATGACTTGCTGAATCTGCACAGCTTTGGCAATTTCTTCTTGAAGTCCCTTTTCGCGCTCGTGGCTGGTTATTCCATGAATTACATTTATTACCAACCAAAGAGGATGCTCAATGTTCAGTTCTGGTAGAGGGTTTCCTTGTTCGATCTCCACTTTGTCTTGATCAATGTAGTCTTGGAGGTACCCAATAGCTACCAAGTCTTCCAGGTGTTGCTTCAATGCTCTACAATTCTGAGTCATATGCCCCATGTCTTAGTGATAGGTGCATCTGACCTTCTGGTTACGCCGAGTTGGATCTCTTAACATTTTTGGCGGCCAAGTAAAGAATGGCTCTCTCTTGATTTTTTCCATAATACGATAGATTGGTTCCTTGAATACAATCACAACTGCTTCGTGGGATTTAGACTTGTCTACTTCATTCACTGTGAGTCCTCCGTGTTCCCCTCGGTCTGCTCTTCTTTTGTTCCGAGCTGTTTGTTCAGTTGATGCGACCTCAATAGGGATCTGATTATCTTCGAAGCGAGCGTATTGCCCAATCCTGGCGCGCCAATCCTTCAGTGCTGTGGCTGGGCGCTTGGTAAGTGACTGTCTTGGCTTACTTTCCGGACGCAGACTGTGCTTAAAAGACATTACAAACATCTGTTCACTGTAGACGTTTTCCTCCATATCGTTATACTCCTCTTAATACCTTCTAGCATAATTATGCAGCATTTCCTCCTGTTCTTTTAGGAGACTGAACAGGGTATCTGGCTCTTTTGGGATCTTAGTGTTGGAGACGAATCTTGTAATATCCTTGTTCTGTAGTGTGCTAATAGGTCCTTAACATGAATATGATTATGTGTTTGATATGATTTTGTGTGCCATTATGTGAAAATATGTGGTTTTGAATTTCTATCTGTTCACCGTAGGAATATCTGTTTGATTGTCTGCTTTGGAAATTAAATTGAAGGCCCTATCGGCCACCGAAACCGAAATTGGTTGCGCTATTGTGATCGGCATAATTTTTAGAGCCTACGGTGAAGTTTAATTGAAAATTTATTTAGATCAGATTAAATTGATCTAATTAATGGTATAGTGCTCAAATTATTTAATATTAAATAATTATGATTAGTGGGACTTGTAAAGAGAGGCACTATACACTCAATTCATACACTTGAGCTCAAAATCAGATTTTGTGCCTTAGAAAGAGAGAGGGCCGGCTATAGAGAGAGAAAAGGAGAGAAATTGTGCAATTTTGGCTCAAAGCTTGGAAACCTTGAAGATTTCTCAAGAATTTGCTATAGATTGTGAGAATTAAAACTCCTAGGTGAGTATTTCATGGATTCTAGTTTGTAATTTTGTGTATTCAAGCTAGTTGGGTAATCTAGAGTAAGTTTGACATGAAATTGGGTTGGTCATGTTGAATTGAAGGTCAATGTATGCATGCATGTGTGTAATTGCTTTGAAATTTGCATGTTTGAACACAAAATACATGATCCATGGAGAATGTTGGGTAAAGCTCATGTTTGTAATCACCATTTTCACCATGTAAGTTGAAATGGGAGTGATATCCCACATGCATGTACAATTTATGAGAAATGAGTTTGAAAATACATGGAATTGTTATCATAATAGCAAGTTTGGTGTAGATTGGGACATGCATGTGATTAATTTGTGAAATTAAGCTCCATTGTGTTGTAATTTGGTGTTGGTACCATGTTAGTGTATGATTATGTGAAGTTTGAGCCAAAAGCATGCATCTAGAACCATTGAATGTCGAATTGGAGCTCAAGAACATGTTCTGGAAAACCCAGAAAATTTGATGTCCGCTCGAGCGGGAAAACCTCCGCTCGAGCGTGAATTTCGTGCTCCCAGTATTTTTGCAAACTTAGATGTCCGCTCGAGCGGGGAAGTTCACGCTCGAGCGGGGAGCTATGTAGACAGACCTTCAGCTCGAGCGCCAGACTTCACGCTCGAGCGTAATTTTGATGCATCCAGCACTTTTGCAGACCTTATGGGTCCGCTCGAGCGAGGAAGTCCACGCTTGAGCGGGGACCCTATTTTATGAAATTTTGAAAAGACATTCTGAGTTTCGTTTTCCGTCCTCTTTCACTTCTAAATACTCTTAGGCATGCATTGAGCATTTTAATTGAGTTAAAGAGATAAGAATGAAGCCTAAAGAGGAAAATGTGAATTTAGAACGGATTGAATTATTTGTGACCCTTTTGTGTTCATGGAATGTGTAGGGTCGAGCTCTAGGGCAAACCAACCAACCGATCACTGTGAGTAATATCTTAGCAAAGATATCTGAAATGTGTTGTTGTCCAAATTACTTACTTCTATGTAAGTTTTATAAGTTCGTTGATTCGATTGGTGGACAATGTTGTTATGCTGAATGAATGGGCCAAAGGCCGTTTTGACATGAATGAATGGGCCAGAGGACGTTTTGACATGAATGAATGGGCAGAGGACGTTTCGACATGAATGAATGGGCCAAAGGCCGTTTTGACATGAATGAATGGGCCAGAGGCTGTTTTGACATGAATAAATGGGCCAAAGGCCATTTTGACACGAATGAATGAATGGGCCAGAGGCCGTTTCGACATGAATAAATGAATGGGCCAAAGGCCAGTTTGATACCAATAAATGAATGGGCCAAAGGCTAGTTTGACATAAATAAAAATATGAATTGGGCCCAAGGCCGTTTGAAGCATGTTGTTCTACATACTGTTTGTATAACTCCTTTATTTGATATTATTCACTAGGCTTTCGCTCACACTCATTCATGTGTTTGTAGGTGGGCCAAGAGAAGTCCAAACCCAGCCCCAGTGAAGTCTGTAAGGAACAACACAGGTTTTGAAAAGTCAGTCCTTGCGTCTCACGCACGAGACCCGTCTTCGCCTTTTGTCATTCTGTTTTATTTTGTCATATGGGCGAAGTCTTTGAATATGTTGTATATAGTTTTCTTAGGTTGAATTAGACATATATGATCCTGTATGTACAGAACCTTGTGTAGTACATATTTTGGTTGTGAGTTATTATTATGCATATGTATGGTTTGTTATGATGTGCCATGTAAGCACAGCTCTATGGACAAAGTTTTTAACTGCTTCCGTTTGGCCCCCATGAACTCTGTTAACATACATTTGGTTTGGTTTCAGGCCGTAGGTAATCTCATGAGTACTGGCCGGTTATATCCTTAACCCACGGGGGCGGGTTCGGGTCATGACAAATCTGGCCAAGAACTCTTCAGAGAGCTGCTTCCAATCGTGAATCGATTCGGTGGGGAGATGATCAAACCATCGAAGTCTAAATTTTCCCAAGCTGAACGGAAAGACTTTGCACATCAATGCCTCATCTCGGCTCCATAAGATCATCTGCCGATAATGGCTGATATGTGTCAATGGGTCTGACTTCCCATCGTATGATGTGAACTTTGGTGGAGTGAATTTCTTGGGAGGCCTCATAGCTTCGATTTTTAGGGAGAATGGAGAGGAGACGAGCCGATCCAATGATAGTACGGTCAAGATGATCTCTCCGTTGCTCATTTTGTCTATTGCCGACCAACCAAGTACGGAGATCCTGAGGGGGATACTTTGTCTGCTGGCTGGTTGTTTTTTGCCTCTTAGCCCTTCTCCGGCGTGAACCACGGGTGTGGCTGCTCACTGCTTCACTTTGTACCGGGATTGGCTGGCTTTGCTGCCCAGATTCATTTATGGGGGCCTTCTTCACTGGTGGTTCACGAGATGGGCTCCTCTGGCGCAAAGAGGGCTCTGCATCTGTCTTCTTCTCCATCGGGTCACCCATCACCCTTTTGAGTTGTGCTTTCAGTTCCTGTATCCCTATTCCCATAGAATTAATGATTTGATCTCTTTAATCCTTCTCTAGTAGAAAATGGTGAGAAGAACCTCCAGTGAAGGGCAGTCGATGCTCAACAGATTCAAGAGCCCGATTGTTGTTTCCAGTCTATTCTTCCAGAACTGCCGGGAGTGCCAAGCCTTTACCCTTTGTCTTCTCCGTTTGTGGAGTTAATGCCGATGGTGGAATGTCCTCAACCCTCATCACTGGAATCAAGTGCAGAACTCAGTGACGAAGCCTTCCACGTTCACCGCACCAATTGTGCATACTGAATACCGCACTAGATGATTGTGGATCGGAGCTCCGTACCTAATTGGACTATCCAGAAATTAGGACCCTGCAACAATGAGCACCATTAGAGTTGCCCAGCCGGAGTTGGCCGGATAACCCCTTCGGCATGAGAGTAAGTGATCGGAGAAGATGAAAGGTACTCTCTAAGTGTAGAGAGTTGTGTTTAAGTGAGTATGGTTCAGCTTTGTAGTTTATATAGGACTCATGGCTTGTTGCCCAAGATGGTTTCATAGAGTTTTGGTACTGTCAAGTTTCCTTTAGCATTGCTCAAGGTAAGGGACCATCAGGTGGTTGACAAGGGGTGTATATACTCATTGTAGTCATGCTGATAACAAACCACATTCCCTTGATTAACCATTTTCGTAATTCTAGGTGTAGGGGACCAGCTGAGGTGGCAACTTGCACATGCATGCACTCACAGCTTCCACGTTTCTTTGGTGTGTTCCTTTGGCTCGGTATCGTAGCGTCTTGGCTTGGCCCTCTATGAGATTGCTTGTAGAGATGGGTTGACCCAGTAGGATATCTTTGTATGGGCTTGACCCATTTTGGTTCAGTCCAAGGATCTGGTCCTACAGTTCAGTCCAGCCCAGCATCGTGGCTGGATTGACCTTTCCATTGCAGGTTAGGCCCAAATGCTTGAGGACTTGGGGTAGATTGTTGATGATGTAATTAGGCTTAATTGGCTGGCCTATTTGTTTACCCCGGCTTCTCTGGACTTGAGTCTAATGGATTAGGTCGGCCCAAGGCTTGGATCTAACCCATTTCATATTCAGTCCATTCACTTATTAATATCTATAAAAAAATTTCAAATCATTACTGACCCGCTACAATTACATTTTTAACTTCTAAATATCAAAAATAATCGAAAATATCATTAATTATTAATGATATAACTTGTGATAAAAAACAAAAACGAAAAAAAGGGGGAATGAGTTCAAAACCATTTTACACCATTAGGTGGAGTGAAAAATATAATGATTTTACAATTGATACCTCAAGGGCCATTGTTTGTGGGACGAAGACTTGACTAATGGCATGTTTTGCCATCCTTTTTCTCTTTGGCCTATAATGAGATGAAACATCCCATCCAACTAAAAAATTATTGACTGAGGTCAACTTAAATGAAAATATTATTTATACAGATTTTTTTTTTTTTATCAAAATGATATAATAGTGATTTTTTTTATAATTAATTATTATTTTAATGAACACTTTAATTTGAAATGATCAATTACGCTAGCTATCTTAATTAGCTTGCTGGGTTGGGTGGATGAGCACAAGTACACACAAAAACACCACCACAACCAGCACCGTGAATAGGCAGTTCGTTTGGAGTCCAGATCCTTTCCTTGGATCTTCTTTACTGGTTCCTTACTTAGACGGTTATTGAGCCTACTTTTAGGCTTAATTTCGATGATTCGAACCGTTCGCATTTTAGGATTTGTCGAGTATATCATACCTGTAAAATATCAAGTCGATTACATATTGAAAATCACGTGTTCGGATCATCGAACTAAAAACCATTTTATTAAAAAATAAAACTGTTTATTAAATTTTTTTAATAAACAATTTTTAGTTCGATGATCCAAACATGTGGTTTCCGATATCCTATTAACTTGATTTTTTATAGGTATGATATGCTCGACAAATCCTAAAATGTAAACGATTCGAATCATTAAAATTAGGTCTAAAAATGAATCCAATATTTATCCAAATAAGGAGCCAAGTAAAGAGATCCAAGGAAAGGATTTGGACTCGTGGGTTTGGGGTAGGGATGGCAACGGGCCAGGGCGGGACTGGGGATCACACTCCCCGTCCCCGATCCCCGATAGTGAAAATTCCCCCTGTCCTAGTAGCTCGCCTTTTCCACGCCCCCTTTCGGAAGGTTTGAAAGAAAGCCCTACAGTTCGGACTCTCGCAGTTCTGAATCTAATCTCACAAGTGCAATGTGAAGCTGATAATCACCAAAGAGTCCAAATCTGGCAAATCGTTTTAGAAAATTGATTTTGAATCAAAAAGTGCCAAAATTGGACTGCTTTGCTGATATAGAGTTGCCACCTGAATATTTTATTTTGGGGAAATTTAGGAAATCTATGACTCGTCCCAAAGGCCACGTGTCCGTCATCACCAAAGTTGCCTTGGCTCGGGAACTTAGGTACAAGAGGGGTAGGTTATGAATTAAGCACCCCCGCTCGCCCAATCAAAGATCGGCCTCTACTAATCATGATATGATATTTTATAAACATTATGTGCTCTTGTTTTGGTTTTTAAAGTAGCTTTACTATGTGATGCGCACAAGCAAATATAGACTAGTTTGCATAATTTGGAACAATTCAACTCATGTTTGTTTGCAAAAATGGTTTGAATTTGCCACCTCAAGTAGGCTTAAAGATTGCGGATTTGCCAGCAAACATAGTGCGCTTCAAACATGATTTGCTAGTCAACAAAGTGGGCATAAAACATACATTCATTGAATCGTTCCAATCCAAACAACAAGCCTTTATCCACAGGCATTCAAACAGTTTAGCATTTAAGCACATAGCCTCATGGCAAGCATGCTAGACATGGCAACATTCACACTTATGCAAGTATGCTAAAGCACTAAAACTCACCTAGTACTCCAAGCCGAAGTAAAACAAAGAGTTAGAAAAATGCATGTTCCCTAACTATACAAAATGTCTAATGCAACGCATGCGATATGCAATTAATAGGCTCGACTACTAATATGGCATATGAAGCAATTTGATAACATGCGGTTAAACACATATTCAAAGAATTATTAAAATGATGATGTAGGTTGAATGATGTGCCGAGCCTCGGTACAAGCAATACGAATGAATGGATGCAAGCATGCGATATGCTAATTAAAACATGTCCCTAATCTAACCATCAAAAGCGATTAAATAAAAGGAGAAAGACGTGGGGTTGGGAAACATATACACACGCATGCACACTTATTACAACATTACGCCCTCGCGAAGGAGGGTCCGAATGAATAAAAGCTAATTAGCTAGCTAAACTAAGCTAATTAAGCTAACTAATACAAAACTTGAAACTAATTAACTAGCTATACTAGCTAACTAATTATTACAAACCGAATTAATTAACTATTCTAGTTAACTAATTACAAAACGAAATTGAATAACCAGTTAAAGAAACTAATTATTTACAACACTTAATTAGCTACAACTAATTAATTACAACACATATTTGATCTATTGCTAATTAAACTAATTAGCTAATCCCGGGAAGCAAGGGAGGCCCACGCATGCTCGGTTTCCACCCGAAAAGCCACTGCCTTGTTGCTGAATGCCTCTGTTTGTGCATTGAACACCAACAATTCTGCCCACTTCCAGAACACCTCTGCTGTACCTTACTACACATTGTGAAATTTCACTGATGGACGACAAGGGGCCGGTCGGCTACCAATGGTGGCCGGTCGGCTACTAGTGGCAACTGTTGGCCCCTGATAACTTGGACTTCCTTGCTACAACTGAGAGCAAACAGAGAAAAATAGTGTATTTCTCAAGGGTTGTTTGCACACTTTGCCTCTCCTTTTCATGGGGAAATCAAAGGAAGGACAAAATTTGGTTCATAAACCATCAATGAAGAAATTTCATTGCATGATGGCTTGTGAAACCAATTGTGCAAGTTTAATAAATGCATAATGAGACCAAAATGACCATCACCCCATCATGCATGATCAAGGGCAATGGTGACCTACGAAAGTGGCACATTTCATTACTTTTGAGTATGAAATGTCCCATTTTCCTTGTGTTCAAATTAACGTCCGATTTGAACACATGCAATGCAACACAAAGAAATGCTTATCTTGCCACTTTTACTTGCCAATTTTGTTTACACATTTTAGTTACCAAATCATTCATTAATCAATTTGTCCATTGGTGAGTGTTTTCTAAGATGAAAGAAGTGTCAACCAATGTGTAAACATCCCATTTTTGACCATCCTCAAGACTTGGACGTCATCGTTTGACACTCGATGATTTTGTATGTTCATGTTCGTTTTGAGTGCCCAAAGTTCTAGGCAGAGCGCCTTGTCTTTGAGCCTCTAAACCTATCTGTTTTGTGCTTGGTTGTGGACCAAGAGCTTGTTGTTTCAAGTCTGGAGGAGAGAGTGGCCTGTTGGCCAGCCCCATGGCTTGGCAGCCATGACTTGTGCCTGACGGCGATCAATTGTCACGCCCTCAAAATATTATACAAATCAACCACTCATAAAGTCTATAAGCATAGTAGAAGTTATATTTTCATTCATCAGAGTCTTCTTTCCAAAATGAATTACATGCATTACATATTCACAAAAGTTCATAATTGATAACAAGTAATTAATGCCCTATGGGCTTACAGCTTTCCAAGTTATCACTTGGTTACAACAAAACAAGAGTTCTAACTCTTTTACAAATAAAGCCCTCAGCTTGAAATTTTACATTAAACACCAAACAAAATGTGCAGAATGAAGCCTTCAGCCCCTAAACCTCCCAAGCTGTCTCCCTGGTGGTGGCATGTCACCTGTACCTGAAAATGGTATCCCAAGTAGGGTGAGCCAAAGCCCAGTAGAGATATGCTAAACCATATATGAGAAATAACTAAGACATAAGCATCAGATAAATGTGTGATGTTCTTAACCGACATATGTACATATATATTCTTTCCAAGACCAATTGATATATAACCAATATTTCAAATCATTTCCCTTCTTCTATTTCGGGTAAATCAATTAACTAAATTCATTATTATCAAAGCAACCAATAAGAGACTACAACTCAATGGTTCACAATTTAATACATCAATCAATCCAACACTTCTATTTCTTGCCATTTTATGGAACTACGTCTGAGGGAACCGACACCCATAAAGATATAAGATTTTGGGACTTTCACCCTGGACACTTCGGCCAAC
The DNA here is from genome assembly GCA_030407325.1 of Camellia japonica. Classification (NCBI taxonomy): domain Eukaryota; kingdom Viridiplantae; phylum Streptophyta; class Magnoliopsida; order Ericales; family Theaceae; genus Camellia; species Camellia japonica. The sequence continues at coordinate 61,751,000 of JAPPVO010000032.1, forward strand.
TTAATTCTCAATGGAGTCCATCCCCTATCTCCTCCCACACAATAGAGTACATCCTCTATCTCCTCCCAAACAAAGATACATATACAATGTATTTAAACACGTTGTCATATACAATGACTAATCAATTTACATATTCAATGGTTTAATCAAACTGTCATATTCAATGACATACTTCAATTGGTTAGTTTCAATTTACCTAATCATCATGCATTTTCTACAACAATCATAGCTATCCTCCACCGATAGCCCAAACAGATAAATAAATCTATCAATAAATAATTTATCAACTTTTTCATAGGTGAGTGATTTATTGATCCAACTACACCATTTAATCACATGTTCCTTCAATTCCATAATTTCCAAGCCAATTCCATTTTTATACCAATAACTTATTTCATTTCATATTAGGGCAAATCTCCACCTTTAACATACATTGTACCCAAGACCAAATCTCACCAATTATACCTAAGCAATAACAGACCTCTCATACCCATATAGAACCCAAAATAGAAAACTCCTCTTTCAAACATTAAATTTCAAACCCTAACTTCACCCAAACTTCCCAAATCCCACCATTTATACGAAATGACAAATATCAAGGTTAAACCTCATATTAAAGAGTAGATTATCCTACCTCAAGTGTAGAAGCTCAAAAGAGAAGAAGAGAGAAACCCAAAGATGCTCCAAATCCCACCTTTTTCGGATCAAAAGGAAACCCACACAATGCTCTAGCTTTTTAACAAGGGAGTAGGGTAGAATGACCCTAGAACATGAAGTATTTGTAGAGAGAGAGAGGTGTGTTTTAGGGAGAGGAGCTGCCAATCTAGGGTTTTGAAGAAGAAAGAAGGTCAAAAATGGTGTAATTTTCTCTGCTGCGAACTGATATATGCGAGGCTCACTTGAGCGAAGGAGTTGTCGCTCGAGCGACCAGACTCAAAAAGTGGCCTCGCTCGAGCGCAAGAAGCGTCGCTCGAGTGCACAATGCGAAACTTTAGGTCTGCCACCAATGCAGATGTACGCTCGAGTGCAAGAGTGCTCGCTCGAGCGAAGGAACAAATAACACGCGTCTCGCTCTTGCTCGAGCGCAAAAGTTCTCGCTCGAGTGAAAGCTGCGTCTAAGAAAGGAACTTGAGGACTCTTAATCCTCGCTCGAGCGCAAGAACCCTCGCTCGAGCAAAGAAGCAAATACCAAAGGCTCGCTCGAGTGAAGAAGCCAAAACTTGGGCAGTAACCATTTGCACCATAGACAACCAACTTGTTCCAAACTCGCCCAACAAGTCCCAAAACTCAAATTTAAAGAATTAAAGGGAGGAAACAAGACAAAGACAACAACACACCACCACGGAACCCGAGTCCGGAACACAACAAAGGTCAGGGTAAAACCTAGATCGCTATAACCTCCCCCCCCCCCTTAAAGAATTTCGTCCTCGAAATTTATACAAGTTTCAAAATTATGGTTATTCAATTCCCAACGTGATTACAATTCAACATTCACCATCATGACCCACTCACCGGTCATTCCATCTCTTCACAAGAGAACAAATCCACATGACAGCTCAACATATATCACAAAGATGCATATTCCGAGATTTAACAAATTTCAACACATACATCTCATGTTTCCAAACATATTCAATTTATAACAAGTTTACATTTCCAAAACTTAAATAACATTGCAATGTTCAAATTTAACTTGTGTTTCCGAAACATACTCAACATTCACAATGTGTTACAATCTCAAACATATACAATGTTTTTTATAGTTCTTAAACAAAACTAAAATCTCAACTTATACTCAAACATCAACAAATAGGTCCGGATATTTCTCTCAGACCTCCATTTCACATTCCGGTTTTTAAACTAGCTTTACTATGTGATGCGCACAAGCAAGTATAGACTAGTTTGCATAATTTGAAACAATTCAACTCATGTTTGTTGCGAGAAAATGGTTTGAATTTGCCACCTCAAGTGTGGCTAAAAGATTGCGGATTTGCCACCAACACATAGTGGGCTTAAAACATGATTTGTCACTCAACAAAGTGGGCTTAAAACATACATTTGTTGAATCGTTCCAATCCAAACAACAAGCCTTCATCCACAGCATTCAAGCAGTTTAGCATTTAAGCACATAGCCTCATGGAAAGCATGCTAGACATGGCAACATTCACACTTATGCAAGTATGCTAAAGCACTAAAACTCACCTAGTACTCCAAGCCGAAGTAAAACAAGAAGTTAGAAAAATGCATGTTCCCTAACTATACAAATGTCTAATGCAACGCATGCGATATGCAATTAATAGGCTCGGCTACTAATATGGCATATGAAGCAATTTGATAACATGTGGTTTAAACACGTATTCAAAGAATTATTGAAATGACTTAGCAGGTTGAATGATGCGCGAGCCTCGGTGCATGCAATACGAATGAATGGATGCAAGCATGCGATATGCTAATTAAAAAATGTCCCTAATCTAACATTAAAAGCGATTAAATAAAAGGGAGAAAGACGTGGGGTTGGAAATATATACACACACGCACGCACACTTATTACAACATTACGCCCTCGCGAAGGAGGGTCCGAATGAATAAAAGCTAACTAACTAGCTAAACTAAGCTAATTAAGCTAACTAATACAAAACTTGAAACTAATTAACTAGCTATACTAGCTAACTAATTATTACAAACCGAATTAATTAAAACGAAATTGAATAACTAGTTAAACTAACTAATTATTTACAACACTTAATTAGCTACAACTAATTAATTACAACACATATTTGATCTATTGCTAATTAAAATAATCCCGGGAAGCAAGGGAGGCCCATGCATGCTCGGTTTCCACCCGAAAAGCCACTGCCTTGCTGATGAATGCTCTGTTTGCGCATTGAAAACACCAACAATTCTGCCCACTTCCAGAACACCTCTGCTTTGTACCTTACTAACACATTGTGACAATTTCACTGATGACCGACAAGGGGCCGATCGGCTACCAATGGTGGCCGGTCGGCTACTAGTGGCAGCTGTCGACCCCTGATAACTTGGACTTCCTTGCTACAACTGAGAGCAAACAGAGCAAAATAGTGTATTTCTCAAGGGTTGTTTGCACACTTTGCCTCTCCTTTTCATGGGAAATCAAAGGAAGGACAAAATTTGGTTCATAAACAATCAATAAAGAAATTTCATTGCATGATGGCTTATGAAACCATTGTGCAAGTTTAATAAATGCAAAATGAGACAAAATGACCATCACCCCATCATGCATGATCAAGGGCAATGGTGACCTACGAAAGTGGCACATTTCATTACTTTTGAGTATGAAATGTCCCATTTTCCTTGTGTTCAAATTAACGTCCGATTTGAACACATGCAATGCAACACAAAGAAATGCTTATCTTGCCACTTTACTTGCCAATTTTGTTTACACATTTTAGTTACCAAATCATTCATTAATCAATTTGTCCATTGGTGAGTGTCTTCTAAGATGAAAGGAGTGTCAACAAAGGATAATGTAAGGCAAGAGAGAGATCATGCCGTTGATAATGAACCCTCAAAGAGGATTTAAACCATTAAGCATGACCTCAATCTCAAGCTTAAAGGATCCACAGCTTGAAACACACCCTCAAAAGCAAATGAAAGAGTGTGAAGCAAAGAGGGAGGTTACAGAGATTATAATGCTGAAATGGAGTGAAAAAAAACAACACCAAAAGATGCTATCAACTCAAGCAAGAGGGTGTCTAAGATCCTAACTAAAACACCAAACTTGTGAAGACACTCACACTAGAAGCATGCAAAACAAGACTTTAAAAGCACCAAACAGCCAAAGCAGTGGCAAAAAAAACAGCTTAAAACAGAGTTCAAAACATGCTAGAATTGAGCCACAAAAGCTAGAACAATAAGCTAATGCATAGGGCTAACTAGGCATGCAATAAGACACAAGGAGGGGAGGATAACCCCTTCAATTTGGACTTCAAATGAGTTTTTGCCACTAAAAAATCTCTTAAATTCAGTGGTTAAAAGGCCCAAAAAAGTTGGTTTGAAAGTGGTGAACAAAGGTACAAACGCTTTACAAACTAAGAAGTAAGAAGGGTGAACCACCCATAATTGAAAATGGCCTCAACCACCACTTTTAGGCCACAAAAAACAAAGTTTTTTATAGTTCAAAAATAGGCCAAAAATAGTGAAAAAGATGGCAAAGCAAGTGTGCAAAACAAGTATAAAAAGAGAGTGTTATACCTTTTGAAGGGAAGGCACAAATGAGGCAATAAATCAAGCCAAGACCACCTTCTAGAGCTCAAAGAGGGTCTCAAGCTACTCAACCCAAAGACTAGCAACTTTTGTTAAGGATTGATAGACAAAAGTGAGTGTATACAAGCAACTATGCACAAAATTGCTAGAGAGAGAGAGAGAAATGTATGAGAGAGAGAGAGAGAAGAAAAAATTTTGTTCCAAAATTCCTAACCCTCAAAAATGGGGGAGGAACCCCCCTATATATATAGAAAAACAAGCCTTGAGTTAGAAACATCCCACCATACACATGTAGGGAGATGCAGCTCAATCTGCTAACAGCTGGCACAGTTGTCAATAAATATCTAGAAAAAGACATTGGTGGCCATCGGCCACCACTGGTAGCCGACTAGCCACACCAATGGCGACAACCATGAGCCATGCCGACAGGTCACCACAAGTTCCAGGCTTGAAACAACAAGGTTTTTGGTCTAACAAAGGCATAGAAAAGACAAGGTTTAAAAGGCCCAAAGACAGGGAGTTCTGCCGAGGACTTCAAGCACTTGAAACGAACACATACAATCATAATATCGTGTGCACAAGTGATGACGTCCAAGTCTTGAGGACGGTAAAAAATGGGGTGTCTTACAGTCCCCAGCCCCGATCCCCGACAGGGAACTTATCACCACCCCCGCCCCGCTCTCGTTCCCTCACCCTCGCTCTCGCCCCCACCACCGAATATTTCTCGGCCCAGCCCACCGCCGCCACTCTCAACTCCCCCGCTGACCTCTGACCGCCTGCCCACCCTCCCTCTCTCTCCCTCTCGGTACTCCGCCTCTCCTCTCTCTCTCGGCTCCGTGACGACTCCCTCTGCTTGTGGCTTACGAGACCTACTAGTCCTTCGACACCGATCTCCACCTCGTTGTCCTCTCTTCATTCCTCTCCCTCTCTGGGATCTACCTCTCTCGCATCCACTCCTCCTCCTCCTCCATCTCCCCATGCTCCCCCTTACCGGCTTCGAAGCCATCCTCATCTTTCTTTACCCTGCCGAGAGCAAATCACGCTTCAGCAAGCCTATCCTATCTCCATGCCGGAGATTTTGTAACCTTTCTTTACCACACACCTCGAAACAAGCCAACCCTAACCTAACCCCCTAGCCTCGACCCTCAATTGGAGTCCTCTCACTCCCTCTAAGCCCCAGATCGTCGTGAAATCCACGAACACGCTTGCATTTTCGGAGTTGCCCTCGATTGCTATTTCAAATAGATCTCTCAGATGCCTAGTTGGGAGGGTTTAGAGAGAGAGAGACGTGAGGCTTTGTGTGTGAGTGAGGTTTTGTGTTATGTTGAGGTTTGGTTTATGTATATATATACAGGGGTTTAAACATAATTTCAGTTCAAGGAAATAGGGACGGGAACGGGCCAGGGAACGTATCACCGTCCCTAGCCTGAACATTATCTAGGATGCATTTTCAAATACCATCTGGCCCGTCGGGGGTATTCAAAAAAAAAAAAAAAAAACGTTCTAATCGAGATCGGGGGGCCGAGTCCCGTAAGCCAGGTTCAAATTGCCATCCCAAGTTTGGGGCCTCTTCTGGACAAATCCATCTTAATCTGCCGTGGAAATTTGAGAGGCAAATTGTAAGTACAATGATGTAGATGACCTGACTTGAGGGTCTAGGATCTGTCTTGTCTAACCGTATCATTATTGGGAATGATTAAGGGCGTGTATCATATATATCTCATCATTTAAAAAAATATATATAATTTTATATTTTTGAGTGATAAGTAGAAAAAAGTCATAACTATGGCTTCGTTTGGGAACATATATTTTAGTATTTTTTGACTTTTTGACTAAAATATGAGACAAAAAAATTGGTATGTTTGGAAGACTTTTTAGTTTTTTACGAAAATATGTGCAAAAGTAGAGAGAAAAAGAATTTTTAACTTTTTAGTATAGGTTATAGATTTTTTTAGTAAATTTTTGCCTTTTAAGCTAAAACTCTCGCATGTCAAACGAGGCCTAAATACTATATAAAGCAATAATCAAAGATATCAAAATAATGTCATAATTAAAATATATAATATATATATATATATAATTAAGGGGGCATATAATAATTGGTTGTTTATTGTTGAAAAATCTTCAATATTTATTAATTTCTAATTATTAATTTTGATGTAGTAATATTAACTAAGCATAGAATAAAGAATGGAAAAAAGAAAAAAGAAAAAAATGGGACAGAACATATGTTCCTCCTTAATTGCAGATAACAAAGTTTGAGAATAATTATTGGTAATACTACAAAATTATTCTATTTATTTTAAATTATTCATAATTATTATTTGCAGTCAGATTCTTTCTATACATGGACTTCGCACCACAAAATTCAATCACAATCACAAAATTCATTCAGGATAAATTCAGAATAAATAAAGTGAGTACCTAAAATTATTCATAATACAAAATCTCATTCAGGATAAATTCAGATAATAAAGTGAAAGTACTAAAAATTATTCATAATACTATATTTATATATATATATATATATATAAGATGGTGAAATGTTAAGAGATATAGCTGTTTGTTTGTTTTCTTGACTTCATAACCTAGAGTTAGCTGTAAATGCATTTGCCAAAACATAATCATCCCAAACTAAATTTAGGTCAGAAAAAATGAAAATGATATTGAACAACCTTTTTTCTCCCACTTTGTTATGTTACCTTTTGGGTTCACCCATCTAATTTTTTTCTCTTATATTTGTAATTAATTTCTTACTCATTGACAAAAAACATCACAAGTTTAACCACAAGGAAATTCCATAATTAAGCATTTGATTTTATGATCTGAAATTTTTATAACTACAACATATGTTACACAATTTTTTGTTGGGGAATTTTCAAAAAGATTTTAAAAAAATAATAGTTTAGTTTTTGGGTGCTTTTAAAATATTTCTTATTTTTCTCTATGGAAAGTTAGAAATAAGTTTGGGAATTTTTTCCCACATTGAAAAGAGAGAAAAACATAGAGCACTTAATAAAGTGCTACATAAAAATATTCCTTTAGTGTACATACACTCACATTGCAATGATTGGTGTTTCGCACCCCCCGCACGGGTAGAATCTTTAGATTTGCACTTAGCACAAACGCATGAGTAGTGTATTAGTTTTCATCGGTAGAATACTTTTGATCTGACAAATGTCAATTTTTAATTGGTCATACATTTAGGGGTCAATTTTTAAGGTCTTGGTTTTCATCGGTAGAATCCTTTTGATCTGACAAATGTCAATTTTTAATTGGTTATACATTTAGGGATCAATTTTTAATTGGTTATGGGGTTATTTAGGATGATCTAAGTTAGTATATTTTTGACATTTTACAAAAAGATATACAGAAAAGTAGAGAGATGATGTGACCCAAATAAGTGCACTTGTTGATAAATAAAAAAAAAATCTAAATAATTGCACTTATATTCATCATGCCAAACAACCCTTAATTATAGAGGCCCGGCCCTGAGATTTCCGGGGCCCAAAGTCGATAATCAATTAATAAATTTTTTGGGCCCTTCATTTTTTTTTTTCATTGAATGAAAAAAAAAATTTAAAAAATGAAGGTAAAAGACAAGATTTGTGTCAAAATCACAAAAAATACTTAGTATTACATTACAACGATTAATAAGTGTCGCTTGATTCTCGTTTTTCTTGCATTTTTAGAAACAAATAAATCAATCATACTTGAATAATCTAGTTTTTTTGCAAAATCATTTTCAATGGATAACAATTCTAATTATTTTAAATGGGCCTTTCAGTTTTTTAATGAGTCAATTTATTTTAAGTTAGTTTGGACTTTCCTTAATTTTTTTTTTTGATTTAAAACATACCTAATATATTACAATAAACTATAATAGAAGGGGACCCTTTTTTTGGGTCTATTATCAATGGATAACAATGTTAATTTTTTTGAATAGGCCTTTCAATTTTTTAATGGATCAATTTATTTTAAGTTAGTTTGGGTCTTCTTTAATTTTTTTTTTTTTTTTGAACTTAAAATATACCTAATATATTACACTAAACCATAATAGGAAGGCCCCTTTTTTTAATTTATTTTGAGGAGCCCTAGGCCATGACCTGGTTGGCCCATGCCCAAGGCCGGCCCTGCCCGCACACGGGTAGAATCTTTAGATTTGCACTTAGCACAAACGCATGAGTAGTGTATTAGTTTTCATCGGTAGAATACTTTTGATCTGACAAATGTCAATTTTTAATTGGTTATACATTTAGGAGTCAATTTTTAAGGTCTTGGTTTTCATCGGTAGAATCCTTTTGATCTGACAAATGTCAATTTTTAATTGGTTATACATTTAGGGATCAATTTTTAATTGGTTATGGAGTTATTTAGGATGATCTAAGTTAGTATATTTTTTGACATTTTACAAAAAAAATATACAGAAAAGTAGAGAGATGATGTGACCCAAATAAGTGCACTTGTTGATAAAAATATAAAAAAATCTAAATAAGTGCACTTATATTCATCATGCCAAACAACCCCTTAATTATATGAGACCCATCACCTTTGCCACATTATTGTTGGTGCAAAATGTGAGTCTCTAGCATTGTTGTTTGTTGTAACCCCCCTGGTACAATTATAGTCTTTAGGAACTGAAGAATTCAATCAGAATTTCTCCAACATTTTTAAAGGTGTGCATAATTTATTTATTTATTTAATTACAATGAGAACCAGTTAAAAAAGAAAAAAAAAATTATTAGTAAGTCCTATTTTGCTTTGAAAATTATTATTATTTTGATTTTATCCTTCTCATTAAAATGTGAATAAAAATATAATAAACAATTTTAATTTATTAAAATTTTTATAATATTTTTTTTTACTGTTCAAATTAATAATTCTTTTATAAACAAACACATAAGTATAAAGTTCATCAATTATCTTAAACATTGAAAAATATATAAATTCGCCATGGTATTATTTTTCATAGATATATTGATGAAATTTTTAATAAATTTGGCCTTTTTGGATTGTTTACCAAAAAATAGAAAATAAAAAAAAATTCATAGCATTAAAAAAACAAAAATAATGAATTTTATGCCATTTCTTTCAATCCAATTGTTTTTTATGATTTTGTTTAAGAATATAATTTTAAGTAAATTAAATTGTTCATGAAATTGTTGTTGAGAATAAAATTAGTTATCCACATCAAAAATATGAAGAACTCAATAGTAGTGTGAGCAGAGACTAATTGATAACTTTTATTTAAAAATAGAAAGTGATTCACAAACAAAAAAATTTATATAAAATTTGATACAAATAAAGTGACAACAATAATCTTAAAAATATAGTCACCTTGATGAGTCTTTGTTATTTAGAGTGAAAGACCCTAAGACTGCTCTAGATCAAATTCTGTACAAACATTTAATACTAGGGATCATGAAAAAAATATCATTAACATGATCATGAAAGATTTTCCACTTTTAATTATAAATACAATAAATATTACACACTAATCAAAGGATGAAAAAATTTCATAAAACATTTCATGATATTTTTTTCATGATCCCTACCATTATTCTTTTGATTGTATAGCAATACAATACTCCTAAAAATATTGAAATCAGTCAAATTATACGCGCAATGCCTTTTTGTTCCACCAACAAAATGATCGAAGGCGTTGGATGTTTTGTTTGGCACTAGGCAGGCTAGTTGGCATTACACGGCAATTTGGAAAAACTGTTTGTTTGTTTGTCTTTTCAACAAATTAATAATGTTACGTCTTAACAATGCTAGAAATAAAAAATAAAAATAAAAAGTTTCGATCAATAAGATTTATTCGTGGAGTTTGTGGAGTCTGAATATCCATCACTACGTTAAGATGGCTTTGCCTGAACAAAATAGATAGCATTGTCGACCCAACACTGTTTTCAACAAAGAGAAAATGAGGAGGCAAGCTCAACCATCAACACTCAGAATCATGGCTCTGCTAGCAGTCCTAGAGTTCAGGAGTGCTTGATTCAGTGCATAATGTTGGAATTGCATGTTCACAAGAACTGCCGAGAATCAACAAGCCATCAATGACGTTGTTACGCAGTTGCACGTGATTAGGAAGAATCTCCTTCGAACTGCCAGTGCTTTAATTAGTCCCTGTGAGAATCCGAAATGACAATAAAAATGAATAATTAAATCATAATAATTTTAACAAATCTCAATATTTTGTTTGCAAATCTTTAAGTGCAAATTAAATTTTATAAGGTCTCTTATAATTTTAAACCTAAAATAAATTTTTGGTGAAACTTTAATTTAGATAGGACAAAGATGATTTAAGCGATTTGAAAGAGCGATTAAGATAAGCTATCAATAGGTCCTAATAGTTGGACTAATTCCATCAAGTCCTATTGAAAAAAGTCTTGGTAAATTGTCGTTAAAAATAATTTTTTGTGCTAATTTTTTATCATGTCACTAAAAATTGACAATTAGTGCTTTTTTTTGTTATGATTTTTATAAATTGTTGCTAAAACTTACATTAGTGACATTTTTTTATGACAACTTTTTACCAAGACCTAAACCTTAGACAATAAATCCACTTATTATGACCTACACGTAAGTACCCCCAAGATTTATTATATTAAAAAGGGGGGGGGGGGGACAAATTAGTAAGTATATTTTGATCTAATAATAGTTGTATTTTATTTAAATTATGGAGAGAGAAAATAAAGTAAAAAAAAAAGATAATTATTTAGAGTCTTTTATGTTATGTATAACAAAGAAAAGAAAAGAAAAACCCTAGCTCTTCCAATAATTTCCCAGTAGTAGCCGTGAGAGAGAGAAGAGAAACAAACGGTTGCAAACAATGAAGGAATTTTGGGTGTGTTCTCTAAGCTTTCTTCTTCCTTTTATTTTTGTTTTTTTTATCCTTATTCTATTAATATTTTATTCATTGATGGAGAGGTTGTAGGTGTATTTATTTTGTGTATATATATACTGTTAAGAAATCTGAGGAGTTAAATTTATGTATAAAGAATGAGTGTAATTCTTAGTTCAAAAATTTTACACAGAATCACAAACTTTAAAAATCAAAAAACCACATCAAACAGATGAATTTTGAACTGAAATTTTTACAGTAGATTAATTACATATTGAATCGCATATCAGAATTTTCTCAAAATTTTTGGGAGTCAAAATCTATATTAACTGGTGCGTTCAAATCTGTCCAGAAAAGTGGTGTAAAACAGTAACTTTGAAAGTGTCGTTCTCGTTGGGTATAAATCCGAAAATTATCAAATCAGAGCCATTAGAACCGGTTACGAGTCTAGTTTCTTACATTTTTGGCCTTGCCTTGATTGCTCATGTACACTAAGAGAACCATTAATTTCTTTAAGGTGTTGCAGAAAACAACCTGTTTGGATATAATTAATTGTAAATAATTATTTTGATAAGAAAATCAAGTGAAACCATTTGGGTTTGAAACATAGGATATATTAGTTAGTATTTGGAAAGTTTTGGAATTTTTCGAACAGCGTGGAGTGGGTTTTGTAATTTTCAAAGTTACCGAATAGATTGGGAAAGCTTGTTTAAAATTATGTTTTATCTTAAAGTTACTTTTAATTAAGTTTCGACTTGAACCCATGTCTTGGGTGATTTTAGACCTTGAAAAACATGAGCTTAGATAATATTTAAGTGTAACGGTAAGTTGGGTTGAGTCATGTTAGTACTTACTTATTCTTTAAAGTAACGCCCTCAAAACAAAGAGGATAATCCAACCAAGAGATCCATGAACATAATAGAAAATATTATGCTTTCATTCATCAGAGTTTATATTACAAGGGATATTACATGCACTATACTTTCATAAATATTCATTCTGAAACTACAGCATGTAACACTAATCGATTACAACAAAATAAACGCCCTACGGGCTTACATCTTTCTAAGATATCACTTGGTTACAACAAAAGAGTCCTAAGCTCTATACATGTAAAGCTCTTGTCTTGAATTAACATTTAAACACAAAAGTAGCAAAACAAAGCCTCAAACCCCAAGTCCTCCCAAGCTATGCCCTTAGAGGAGGCATGTTGCCTGTACCTAAAAATGGTTTCCCAAGTAAGGTGAGCCCAAAACCCAGTAGAGATAAACTAATACAATATATGAAATTTAACTAAGATATAAATGTCAGATAAAGGTCCAATACTCAAGGCAAACTTACATTCTCCCCATTTTCATTCAATTTTGATAACCACATCTTAATCCATTTCCATTCATTCATTTCAAATCAATGCATAAGTATAGTTCCTTATCACCTAAACAATCCCAAATGAGACTACAACTCATTCATTCACAATTCAATAATGTTTGATGATGCTGGGTGCTCTAGATGGAACGGGTCGGATTGATCCACGCTTCCCAAACCGTTGCCCGAGGGTTGAGCCCACAGAGAAACCTGCACAAGAGTTCAACGGGGAACAGGGAGTCCCCTAGCGAACCCTCCGATGAGCAAGTTAGAGAAATGAGAGTGATGGAATGTAGAGATAGGATAGTGATAGAGAACTTAACCTTTTCTTTGCCTTAGAAGCCTGCTTATATCATTTGCTCATCATTTCCTTGTCCACTCCGAGCTATCATGTTGGCCAAAAGTCTATGTTCTAGCTTGCCTTGTTCGTGGTGAGGCTGTTCTGTTCCGACGTGAAGGGTTATCGTAATAAGTGCTGCAGGGAAACTCATTAATGTCAGATGTGTGGTGCAATAACTCTGCAGGATCTTTGTCTGCTGATGTGGGTTGTTCTTCATTTGACAAGTGTTTAGATGTCATTGGTGCTTGGTGTAACGTTGGGTTCCAAGAATGTTAGGCTTTAGTACTTGAATCATGGATTGGGCCTTAAGTGGTAGGCCATATTCTTTATGGGTCTACCCATGTCAGTAGTCCTCCATTCCCAAGTGTAGCTTCAGTCCAACGAAGGGAATAAGGAAGAAGACAGGGGTTGTGTAAACGTGCCCGAACGTCCCGGCTCCGCGCGCGAGCACGCGAAATCTGTTTTGTTCATAGCTACTACTGTTCGGACTCAATGTCATGGTTCTGAATCTAATCTCGCAAAGTGCAATGCAAGATTGATAAATCACCAAAGAGTCCAAATCCGACAAATCGTTTTGGAAAACTGATGTAAAACCCAAGTCATTTATAGAATTATTTTGGATAGGTTAATAATTAAAATAAATTGTATGGGTAATTTAGTAATCTTAAGAATTAGGTTTTCAACGCTTTTAAAAAAAAAGAAAGAAAAAAAGAAAGAAAATGGAGCCTTGTGAAAGTGCTGCTAGGTATTTGGAGGCTGCTGCTGCTCAACGGTTTGAAGAGTAGAAAAAAAAAAAAAAAAAGAAAAAAAGAAAAGAAAAAAAAGAGAGACTTAAACCAAAAGGAAGAGGGAGGATTCATAAGAGTGGTGGTTTTGCTTTATTCATCACTTAGGTAAGATTTATTTTATTGTATTCTTATCTATGATTTTGGTGTTAATATATCAGTAGATGATTTTATGGGCATATATGATTAAATAGATATATTGATGTAGTCTATGTTGGGGGTCTCGATTTTGCTCAATTTTAGAGTGTATTTTGCATCCCGTTTGGGTGGTTCATATTTTGAGATTGATATGTGATGTGTTAAGTTTAATGGTGGTGTATTTGTGGGATACACGATTGACTACAAGCAATTACAAATTTTTACATGTATATAAACAACAATAGAATAATATGGGTTGAGAATTTCTGAAGCCGTGATGGCTTTGTTTTGATGCTAAATCGTGGGAGTTCCTAATAGACTATTGGGTTAATTTATTCTATTGTTGTTACAAGAAGAGATGGATGGGTGCACATAATAATTGTTTATGCGGTGTAATATTTTATTAGGTTTGTGAGATTGAGGTGGATCTTGGTAATTTGAGATTAGCTTGGAAAATATTATTTTAGCTGTTTGAAGGTAAGTAACCCTCTATCACTGTTGGTACATTTTTTTTATTCCTATCGAATCGTTTAAAATCATAAATATTTATTTATAGCCTTCATGTTCTCTTAAAATAAAATATGGGTCAAGTATAAACCAATATCGAATATTATTATAAAAATTATTTGAATATTTGGTGAAACTATTCTGAAAATTGTACTAAACGTTTATTCTGAAAATATCGAATGTTTTATTTAAAAGTTGTGTATTGTTTGAATTTTGAACATCACTTTAGTCTGACTATGATTTGGACCCTAGCCAATGGGGGTTATTTATTGGCACAGAAACTAGTTTCTTTTGGGGCTTTACCACCGGCCTATGTGTGGTTCTGGGCCTTGTCATGGGCTAAGTGACCGTAGTCATTAAGACTTGGGTTTTGTGAATCAAATCATTGAACCATCTGAATATCGAACCATTGATTTGAACAACAAATTACTTTGAATTATCTTGTTGGCTTTTTCATTTAAAATGTATTGTACATTGTTTATTTTTAGCTATGAAACCACCTTATAAATAATTGTTCATTTATTGAACTGTAGAAAAAATTATATTTATTGGTTATCGATTTATTTATTTATTTTTGTATACTTGATCCAGCTAGCAGTGATGGTTGGTTATTTACTAGGCTATCTAGCTTACACTTATTTTTTTTCAGATTTTGAAGAGTAGAGCTGCGCGGGATTTTTTACATGTGGGAGTGCCGAGAGTAGGACCATGATTTAAGTACTTAGATTATTGTTTTGTTAGTGGATTAAATTAGTGGACTTGGTGGACATTTTCATATAAGAACTATTTATTTTTATGGATTTTGGCATTATGACAATTAAGGATTTAATTTGAGTATTTTACATTGTGGGTTATGTGATTGGATTCTTAGCCTTGCATGCTCACTTATATGAGTGTGCGGTGTTGTCACGGAGCTTGGGGCGTGACAATTTTGTGGTATCAGAGCCAGGTTGTAATTTTAAAGGCTAGTATAGAATAGTGGTGAGATTGGGTAGATGTATGACTGGGAACGCTTATAAATTGGTATAATGTTAATTTTATTTTTTATGTTATAGGAGCTTGAGAATAGAATGAGATGAGGTTTTATTATTGATGCATATAGGTTGCAATGGAACATGAGGAGACATTGGCAAATATGGCTAGGAATACACGCCAGGGTCAAACGAATCGACGGACTGGTAATAACAATCGGTGAGGGAATGTGACTAATAATGGTAGTGGTTCTCAAGCAGTCGGAGGAAATCAGGGGCAAGAGTTGGGACAACAAGAACAAGCTGCAATCCCCAATCCAATTGGTATGGTTCAAGTGCTTCAGACTTTGGCCGGGGTGGTGCAACATCAAACCACCATAGGGAATAACTTGACTAGACTTATAGAGCAACAACAGCGGATGCAGCCAGGTGTTGGGCCACAACTGAGGCCACGTTGTAACATTACTAAGTTTAAGAAGATAGCCTTGGCATTTGACGGAGCCACAGACCCTTTGGAGGCTGAAAAATGGTTGACAGAAATGGAAAAGTTATTTCCCGTTTTTGAGTGTACGGATGATCAGAAGGTGACCTATGCTACGTTTATGCTACAAGGGATAGCTAATGATTGGTGGCAGATGGAGAAGCGCATACACGAGCATGATGCCAACCCCTATACATGGGAAAGGTTTAAGAATGTGTTCAATGAGAAATACTTCCCTAGGAGTGTTCGTCTACAAAAACAGAGGGAATTTTCGAAGTTAGAGCAAGGGAATAAGATGGTTGCAGAATATGAAGCCGAGTTTACGAAGTTGTCTAAATTTGCATCAGCATTTGAAACAGACGAGGATAGCAGAGCACGAAAGTTCGAAGGTGGGCTAAGAACGAACATTATGCAACAGGTGGTTCCTTTCGAGTTACCTACTTTTGGAGCAGTGTTGAATAAGGCTTTGTTGGTTGAGAGTGGCCTCACTAGAGCCCAAGAAGAGAAAGAAGAGAATTATAAGAAGAGGCCTAGTTCTTCTAACTTCCAAACTAACAACAGTTCGAAGGGCAATGCTAAGAGACAAAACACTTCTTCGGTTGGGAGTTGGGGAAGTCGAACTATGGGTGGTAGTGTTGATAAGAAGAATGATCGGATACAGTGCACTAGATGTAATGGGTTCCATCGAGATAGTGAGTGTCACTGGAATACTGGGGCCTGTTTCTCTTGCGGGCAACATGGGCACAGGATAGCTGATTGCCCTAACCAGAAGGGGCGTGAGACTGAACAGAAAGCATGGACAAATAAAGGAGCATCAACAGACAAAGTCTTCAGGAAATCAAAAGAAAAATGAGGGTCATAAGCCAAAGACTCAGGGTCGAGTGTACGCACTCACGCAACAAGATGTTCAGACTTCCAACACGGTGGTGTCAGGTACTGTTTTAGTGTCTTCTGTTTATGCACATGTGTTATTTGATTCTGGTGCTACAAATTCATTTGTGTCTATGGGATTTGTTGAGAAACATGGATGGAAATGTGTCTCTAGAGAGATCGACTTATGTGTTGAAACCCCGATAGGAGGTGTTATGGTTGCTGACTTAATTTGCAAATCTCGTGTGGTTAGTATAGATGACAGGAAATTGCTTGTAGACTTAACTGTATTAGATATGCGGGACTTTGACATAATTCTTGGAATGGATTGGTTGGCAACCAATTATGCTTCTGTTGATTGTCGAGGCAAAAGGGTAGTATTTCAGATTCCTAATCAACCAGAATTTTGTTTTGTGGGTAGTGGAGTTAACACTCCTCTTCTGGTAATCTCAGCTTTGCAAGCTAAACGGTTGTTAAGGAATGGTTGCGAGGGCTATTTAGCTTCTGTGAGAGATACCCGTGAGACTGAATTGAAGTTAGAGGATATTCTAGTTGTGAAGGAATTTCCCGATGTTTTTCCTGAAGAGTTACCGGGGTTGCCACTAGATAGAGAGATTGAGTTTGCCATTGAATTGATACCCGGCACGGGTCCTATCTCCAAGGCTCAGTATTGGATGGCCCTAGCAGATTTGAAAGAGTTGAAGGAACAATTACAAGAGTTACTAGATAAGAGCTTTATTTGGCCTAGTGTTTCTCCTTGGGGTGCGCCTGTTTTATTTGTGAAAAAGAAGGATGGTAGTTTTCGCCTTTGTATTGATTATCAAGAGTTGAACAAGGTGACAATTTGAAATAAATATCCTTTGCCTAGGATAGATGACCTATTTGATCAGTTGCAAGGAGCACAAGTCTTTTCTAAGATTGACCTTCGTTCTGGCTATCACCAGTTGAAGGTTAAGGCGGAAGATATACCTAAGACAGCCTCATAGCAACTGGTGATAGCCAGAACGAAGAGGCCATGTTTTAAGCCCACTTGAAGGTTAGCCTACTTGCGAGTAGAAAACATGATTTTGCCATTTTCAACTAACCTTTTGCGACACCAGGTTAGCCTACTCGCAAGTAGGCTAACCTTCAAGTGGGCTTAAAACTCGCATTTTGATGAATTGTTCCAATTCAAGCAATCCAACTTTCATCCACAGGCATTGAGGCAGTTATATCAGTTAAGCAAATAGCCTCATGGCAAGCATGCTATCATGGCAGTCACTTACACACATGCAGTATGCTAAAGCATAAACACTTACAGTGTACTCCAAGCCAAAACAACAACTAGTTAGAAATCATGCATGATCCTAGTTTATGTTAAGATGGCTAATGCAACACATGCAAAATGCAACTAGAAATAGGCTCGGCTATTCTAAGGTGGCATGCGAGATGCAACTTGATAATCATGTATTTAAATAGGAATTGAAACACAATGCAGTTAGTATGATGCGCCGAGCCCGGTGCATGCAATACAGATGAATGGATGCAAACATGCAAGCATAAGGAATGCTAATTGAAACATGACCTAGAACTAACCATCGTAAGCGGTTAAGTAAAAGGGAGAAAGACGTAGGGTTGGAAGACATTCACACACTCACGCACACTTATTACAAAATTAGCCCTCTCGATGGAGGGTCCGAATGAATAATACAAGCTAGCTACGCTAAGCTATTCTAACTAATCTAATAATCTAATTAAACTAATTATTACATAACCAAATTGGATATTAGCTGACACTAAGCTAATTAAGAATTTACAATAATGAATTAAATTAGCTAACACATTAACTAATTAATTACAAATTAACTAACTATACAAAGAAGTTACAACGGCCTCGATAAGAGGGGCATATGCATGCTCGGTCGGCTTCGCTCGGAAATCCGTTG
Organism: Camellia japonica; assembly: GCA_030407325.1. Lineage (NCBI taxonomy): Eukaryota > Viridiplantae > Streptophyta > Magnoliopsida > Ericales > Theaceae > Camellia > Camellia japonica. The sequence goes on from JAPPVO010000032.1 coordinate 61,769,477, forward strand.
CCATGCCTCATGTTGCCTCTGTTTGCATTGTTCTGCACCTCTGAAAATTATGCCAACTTCTGTGATGCTTCTGACCTACCTCATGGACATTCTGAGAGGTCATCGGCCAAGAGGGGTGGCCATCTGTCACTACCCCAACCCGCCCCTAGTAGGATGGTGCCATGATGGCCAGTAATCCGAGACTACCGAAGGCCAGCTTTCAAAATTCACACACAAACAGAGTATACATAGGGGCTTACAAATGCAGAAGCAATAAATCCGAAATACAAGCGGTCCATAAGAGCCGTGCATAGATCAAATGATATGACATACATAATATGGTTTTACATTCTGTTTCAGATAAACAAAATACATGATACATCTTGATCAAAAGGCTTCTCGAGCCGACATGTACAAAATACAAAAGGTGTAAGCCAAGAAGCATGATTTTCAAGATTGCCGACGTAAATACAAATTTGCCGACATAAAACAAGTCAAGCCGACATGACCAGAGTCCAAAACAAGCTTTGCAAAACACATCTAGGCGTCGCCGCCGTCCTGCTCATCACCTACATATATATATAGAGAGGGTGAGCTTGGATACTCAGTGAATGGTACTAGTAATAAAGGTTTTGCATGAATAATAGCCGAGGTCTTTCCAAACAAGTCACGCCAAAACCATGCAAATATTAGTCTAGATCCCATCCAAGCAAAACACATCAAAACTTTACCAAAACAAAGGATGAACCGTATTCATCTAACAAGTCTCAAGGGATGCTCACTGGCATCGGCAAAACACAAGTCGATATCTTCCCGAACAAACAAGTCCACGCGGTAACCGTCAGTGGCAAAGCAAGGGACTGCACGATCCGTAATCGATTAGTCAGAGGTACTGCAAAAGTTTATAGTCCTCCAGCACAAGGGACTTGTGTTACTTAAGCCCGTAGCTCTTTTTAACACGATGGTCTTGTGTTACTTAGGCCCGTAGCCCGCTTTAACACGATAGTCTTGTGTTACTTAGGCCCGTAGCCCGTTTTAACACGATAGTCTTTCCAAGAAAGGACCGTATCCTTTTATACTTAGTGCTGCGAAAGTTTAGAGTCCTCCAGCACAGGGGACTTTTCAAGATGACATCAAAACAAAGCTTATACTCGATACATCAAAATAGAGCTAATCATTCATGCTTAACAAATACTTTTATCAAAACAAGGCAGAGCAAGATTTATCAAAACAGTATAACATAGCTTTATTAAAAAATACCACTCACCTAGCTCTTCAGGTGTAGGCTCAAAGCAAAGATCAAGGTCCTACAATCACATGGCAATCACATTCTCAAAACAAGCTTTACATGCATGCAAATGATCTCGGCATTCTCACCAGATCCAAGTCAACAACAAAGCAAAACATGCTGGGAGTTTAAACTCTGCTTTTCCATCTCATGAAAACACACTGGGTACCAACCAGGTCTTTGCCGAGGTCCCACACCTCCTTGCCGAGGTGTGGTCCCGATGGCTACATCCAATAAGCAAAGTCGGGAAAACCCTGGTTTTCCCTTTGAAGAACATGAAGAACATGATGAACATGATTCTGAAGGAGATGAATGCAAAGATCATAACCTGTTACAAAATCTGAGATTTCATGCCATGAGTTCAAAAACATGGACCTGGGTACCCATACAAGAAGATCATGCAAGAACAAACACAAAAACATGGTTTTTGACATAACTTCCGGATTAAAACAAGACTTTTCCTCAAGAACACATGAACATTATTTTCCCTTCCAAAACCAACTTCAAATCGATGCATGCCATGCAAAACAGATTCGATCATGCAATGCAGCTAGATGATCAATGAGAACAACAAGAGTAGGTTAAGATTCTAACCTTAAAACCCAAATCTAACGGTTCAAACTCCAAAGATCAAGCTCGAAAATTAACTTCTCTCTCTAAGAACTCTTCCTTTTTCCTCTAGAGCTTCTCTCTCTAAAGGCAAAGATCTTCCAACAAAATGATACAAAATGATGTGTTTTAGATCTGCCGGCTGACTTAACCTTCAGCTCGGACACGTGGCGCTGCCGGGTGGGTTTAACTCAAAAAGGTGACAGATTGATAAGACAAGTCTATGACAAAGCGTATTCAACAAGCTAGATGGCAAGACACATCGGCAAGCAAAGACATCGGCAAGCAAAGACATCGGCTAAAGACAAACTCCGGCAAGTAAGGGGAACAAAGACATCGGCTTGGAAGGCCGACACTGGACTAAGCTGTGCCACATCTCGGCCTAGATGTGCCACACCTCGGCCTAGGTCATACCTATCCGGGAACAAAATCACTGAGTGCAAAACATCTCGGCTAATATGCCGGGGTGAAGATGGAGGTCAACCAAATGGTTCCAAGGTAGCTCTAGGTACAAAGGTTCAAAGGTGAACTAGGCTCAAGATGACCTCGGCTACACACCAAGCAAGGAACAAAAATCATGCTAGCAACACCCAAACGAAGCAAGACAAGGATCTTATTCTAAGTTAAAACAAGTCGAAATTCACTAATGCAAGCTTAGCAAAACAAGTTCATGCAAATGCTCATGCACAATGCTGAGGCAGGGATGAGGGTCACTACACCATCGGCCAGTGGATAATGGTCATCGACCAATTTTGAGACTATCGGCCAGATATTGTTAGCCAATCGGCACACTTGATAGCCGATCGGCCATCTCTTCCTGCAAACTGCTCCTTTTGCTGCAGCAGAGTACAAACAGAGGCATGGCAATACATTTGCAAGAAAATGTGTGTGCTACTTCACCCCTTATCATGTCTAAGGCTCAAAGGTGTGTAATGCTTGGCTCTCAAACTATCAATCACGCATTTCGATGCATGATGGCCAAAGAGGCCGAGTTGCACAAATCAATATGGATGAAATGCACAAAAAAAACATACAAATGCCTTAACCTCTATCATGCATGATCAAGAGGGTCGGCGACCGAGAATTGAGGCACGTTTCATCACTACAAGTATGAAACGTCCCTCGTTCCTCGTGTTTGGCTTAACACCCCAAACCAAACACCATGCAATGCATGTAACATGGAGATGCTATGCAATGCAACATAAACATGCCAAATGCAATGCAACAACAAGCATGCAAACAACATGGCATGTAACAAGTATGCAACAATGTCATGCAATGCAACTAGCATGCAACAACATGCAAGATGGACTTAAACTAAAATGGACAGACCTCAATCATGTCCAAATCAGTGGCCAAAATGTTGAAATGATGGCATGAAATGCAAGACAATGCATGCACATGCTCTAGCCCACCAACTAAGCATAAAAGCATAACTCTCAAAAGTGCTCAAGGAGTGACAAATGTAAGAGTGTAGCAACACTATAAGCACTGAAATAAGGTATGAAATGATGCCAAATCATTCAATCAATACAAGCATGGCATGCTAGGGTCCTTAAAGCATAAAGCTACCAAAGAGGACTACAAAGGAGGCATGCAATACATGGTACAAAGGCATGAACCAATCATGGACAGAGTTCAAATAGGTCTAAACAAAGACCAAAATATGCTAAGATTGAGGCACAAATGCCTAGGCATGCATGCATACACACTAAGCCACAAACAAGGTAACAAATGCACGACCCTTAGAGGCACTCAAAGGCTGAATGAAGTGGGAACATGGCAATGCTACATGCTTTGAAATGTCATGTGGAATGATGCCAAATCATGTACATGATACAAATGAAGCATGCTATGGTGCCCAAAGCTTTAAGGCTAGCAAGTCATTTGCACTACAACTATGCAAAACATGAAGCATATGGCAAGGGAAACCCAAAACAGTCCTAAAACATGTTAAAATGAGTCTAAAACATGTATGGAAGGAAGCTAAAATATGCTAGCATGAAGGGCATAAGGCATGATGGGTGCAAGGCAAATAAGGTGGATTACACTACACCTATCAAGACCAAGCATGAGATGGCTTCGCCAACAAACATTAGAGTTATATCATGGCAAAATAACCCCAAATACACATTGAAATGATAGCTCGCAAGCTTAGGCATGAAGGCATATGCAAAGGCTCATGTTCAAGGCATAAAGGACCAACCCTTCAACGCATTGAAAAAGTGAAAGATGTGAGTGCGTGGCAATGAAACATGCTCTGAAATCACATAACAAATGATGCCAAATCATTCAAATAGGTCAAGCAATGCATGCTAGTGGACTTGATGCACAAAGCTAACAAGTTAGGATGAACCATAGCTATAGAAATCATGGCATGCATGGCCAAAACAACAAAAATCAGAGCTTAAGCATGCTAAAACATGACCAAAAGCTTCTTAGAGTTAAGCCAAAATCATGCTAGAATGACATGTTAAAGCATGATACACATTAGGCTAATTCATGGAATTGCACTACAAGTGCATGGAGCATGCAAGGGCCAACCAAACCAAACCTTAACAGAGGTATGACATGGCAAAACATCACCAAAAACATGCTAAAATAGAATCAAATCATGCTAGAAAAGCATGCTACTTCATGAAGCATACAAGACTAGTTTGTGAGAAATACACTACAAGTGTATAAACCATGCAAGGAGTGAGTCCACCAATCAAAATCAGAGTTATAACATGTCAAAATAACACCAAAAACATGCTTGAACTAAGCTAATTCAAACCACAAAAGGATGCTACTTTGTAAGGCTAACAAGGCTAGCAAAGAGGATTTACACTACAAGTGCAATAAGAATGCAAGAGGTGACCAAGACGGCCAAAAATAGAGTTATGGCAGGTCTGATAAGTCACAAAAATGAGCCTAAACAAAGCCATAAAGAAGTAAAAACACATGCTCATTTGGTTGGCCATCAACACTAGCAAGCAAGACAAGAGGAGAGGGGATCACCCTCTCCTATTTGGGCCCTCAAAATAGGGTTTTTACCACTGAAAATCCTCTGGATTTTAGTGGTTCTAAGGCCAAAAATAAGTTGTTTGAAAGTTAGCTCACAAGGCCTTACGAGCCAAGGAGCAAAAAGGAGGACAACCCCCTAGCCAACCAAGGCACAAACCAAGACTTTTAGGACTGAAAAACAGAGGAAAAACAGAGGTTTTTGTAGTTCAACACCACCCCAAAAAAACAGCCCCAAAGTAGTTGAAAACTATGGCAAAGCTAGTATGCAAAACAAGCTAAAAGGGGTGAGTGATTACCTTTAGAGCACAGTAGCAAAATAGCCTCTTTCTTGGCTCAAATGGCCTTCTATCAGCCCAAAAATAAGCTCCAAGGGACCTCAGCCCATAGATATGCAACCTTGATGAAGGATGCCTAGGCAAAATAGAAGTATTTCTCTACTTCTATGCACTTCTATGCACCAAACTCTACTTCTATGCACTTCTATGCACCAAAGAGCAAGAGAGAGAGGAAACTAGAGAAAGAGGCAGAGATTTAGCTCTGGTAATTGTAGAGAGAGAGAGAGAGATTTTAGTGTGAGAAGCTCCCAAACTTGTTCAAGAAGTTCTAACCCTTTGAAAATGAGATATAAGGTTCTCATATATAGCAAAATATCAAGATTGCTCGAAATATCTAAGCTAGGGACAGCTGGAGCTTGCTGGAAACAGCTGGAATGAAATATCTTCAAAAAATCTGAGTTTGGGTCACTCTTGGCCGATCGGCCATCTTTTGTACCGATCTGCCACTTATCTGTTACTTTTTTGGCCGATCGGCCAACAAAATCTGCTTTTCAGGCCCAACTTCAAATGGGCATAACTCCTTCATATGAACTCCTTTTTAGGTCATTCTTGTGTCCAAATTGAAGCCCCGGAAGTAAGCTTTCCAATGGTGGAAGCCTTGCATCAAAATTTTAACTGTGAAAAAAGTTATGCATGTTTTGGTGAAGCCGCTTAGTTTCGGTCCAATCGGAATGATGCCCAACTTCAACCAACCATATCTATCCCATCCGGACTCGATTTGAGGAAATTCTTGAATGAAAAATGAAGCCCCGGAAGTCTTCTTTCCAACGGTGGTGGAATCATAGCTTAAATCCAAGTATATAGACAGATAGGCCTGATTTAGCAAAGACCGGAAGTGTGTGAAGCCCCGGAAGTCTTCTGTATCTCACAGCCAGTCGTCCTGATATTTCCTTCAGTGTCGGTGTTTGTGCCCGTTACCAAGCCAGTCGTAAAGAGTCTCACCTTCTTGCGGTCAAACGTATCATCAAATATATTAATGGGACATTGGGGTATGGGGTTTGGTTTTCTACTGATACTACAGCTGAAATTACTGGTTTTTCTGATGCCGACTGGGCAGGGTGTGCTGATGATAGGAAGAGTACATCCGAGGGGTGTTTTTACCTTGGGAATAATTTGGTTTCCTGGCATAGTAAAAAGCAAAATGCCATCTCTCTTTCGACTGCTGAGGCTGAGTACATTGCTGCAGGAAGTTGTTGTACGCAAATGCTGTGGATGAAGCAAATGCTTCATGACTATGGGTTAGAACAGAACACTCTCACTCTTTTTTGTGATAACACAAGTGCCATAAACATTTCAAAAAATCCTGTCCAACACTCTCGCACCAAACACATTGACATTCGTCATCATTTTATTCGAGAGTTAGTGGAAAAGGGCCTTGTTGTTCTTGAACATGTACCCACTGAGCATCAAAAAGCTGATATTTTTACAAAACCCCTTGATCTTCTTCGGTTTGAGTTCCTTAGAAAGACCTTGGGTGTCATGATCGATCACTATAGTGTTACTTATTCCTTGAGTGGGTGTGAGTGTTTGGCTTTATGTGTGCTTGGATGCTATAATCTGATTGTCAATGATTCCTGTTTTACTTGCATACATCTTTATATGCACACTACTCATGCTGCTTACAAGATCTCATTGTTCTTTGTTCATAGCTCATTTTGAATGCCCATGCTCACTAACCTCATGATCTTATTCTGTACACATCCTTGAGATAAATTGTTGCAGGGGTTTCTGCACAAGTGATCAAAGTTCTCTATGGACCACTAACAGTGTTTCTTGTACTTCTACAGTGGAATTGACCGATACTAGTACATCATGGGTGATGTTGAGTCTCTTAACCATCTACCATCATTTTTCACTTCCACAGTTTCTCTCTCAGTTTCTTGAAGTCCGGGCATTAGGAAAAGGCTACCTCAGAGGCACCAACCAGGCCATCCTTTTTTATTTCATTCTTCTCTGGTTTGGTTTCCATACTCTTGAGCGTGAATGCCACCAGTGAGTGCCCACAAGAAAGAAAAAGTCTGAAAAAAATAATAAAAAAAGACTAATTGATTGAGGGGGAGCCTCCGCATTTACTCAACAAATACCCCGTGATTCCTAGTAGTTTGACTTTTCTCTGTGTTGTTAAGTTACTCTTGGTGGAGGTCCAGCCATCCGATCACTACGAGGATTAACTCTAGCTCAGTGGCCTCTCAAGGACTGCACACACACACCTTAATTTTGTGAGCTCTCATATTGGATTTTGAGTTGTACATTCACTTGTAGCTTATGATCACTGATTATATTTTATCTACTTTGCTCATGATTTCAAGTGTCCTGTTTTCAAAATTGCAAGTTTACAGGTTTCATGATGTGCGGATTATTTCATCTTAGTTTCACTTTTGGCTAAATGAGATCATCCACTTGTGTTTCAGGTCTCACTTCATGTTTTGAGTATAGTGTTGGTTGCTCAAAAAAAAAAAAAAAAAAATGTTGTGTGGTGTTTTTTTTCTTCTTGGCTCGAGCGAAGGTTTTCTCGCTCGAGCGTGCTTCTGCTTCTAAGTTAGACTTGAGAGTGTGTGTTTTTGGCTCGAGCGACAGGTTCTTGGCTCGAGCGAACCCCTGAGCATAAGTGTATTCGCTCGAGTGACCTGTCGTGGTTCAAATTCCAAAACTGTGTCTTTTCAGTTCATTTTTTTTCCCACCTCTTCGTGTTTCTTCTCTCTCTCTCTCCTAGGGTTTTTGTGCTCTCCATTGCTGGCCTCGTCTGAGGTTTCTCTCTTGGTTTTGGGGCTTTTCTGTTCCCTCTTGTGCATTCTCTGTCGTTGGTAAGTTTTTTTTTCCTTTATTTTTTTTTTCTTCGTTTGTCAAGTGAATGTGAATTTGTTCTATTTTAATCTAGGTTTTATTATTGTTGCTTTTGGTTATTTCCTCCTGTTTTCGAGTCTCACTCTTGCATCTAGGGTTCCTAATTTGTCGCATTTTGTTAGGGTTTCAGTTGGGGTTTTCTTTATTTTATTTATTTTAGTGTTTCATTTGTGGTTTTAGTATATTCTGTTATAGTTTTATGCTTATTGGACTAATGGTGTTCTAATGGTTTCTTTATTTTGGGTATTGGTGTTTTCTGCTATTGTTATTGGTTGTCTTGGACTGGGTTTTGTGAATGTCTTGTTGTTTTGGGGGTTGTTTTAGTCATGGCTGAGCCATCAGTTCCTTCAAAGCGTCGCAAAACAACTGTGTCCCGCCCAAGTTTCAATATTGAAAAGTTTGAGTCCAAAGAAAAATCCAAACAATTTAAGGAGTTTTATGTTTCCAGAAAAGTCCATCTTGAGCGAAATGTTCTGTCTAGTGCCTTTGAGTTACTTCCTATCCGCTCCTTGTTTGACTCCTTAGGAGGTGACCAAGTTTTGGTCTTTTCCGGGCCTCAAAATTTGAGTTTAGTTCATGAATTCTATTGCAACATCCATTCACAAAGAAATTCCTTGTTCTTTTTGCACTTGGGTTAGGAGGAAACCTATAAACATCACCTGTGAGGCTTTTAGATTGTTTCTTGATCTTCCCGAAGTCCCAGATTTTAGGTATCCTCTCCTTACTCGTTCTGGGATTGACTTTGATCAAGTAGCATATGAACTTTGTGGTTGTGGCCGGACTTGGATCGTCGGGGCACTCATTCAGCAGAATGAGCTTATTCATCGGTTTTGTCTCCTTAATCTTATTGTATGTGCTAATCTTCATGTCACCTCCCATTCTTCACACATTACCCAGGATCAGGGTTATGTGTTGTACTGTATTGATCACAGGCTACCCATCGATCTTCCGGCCATGATCGTTTCCAAAATGATTGCAGTTTATGAAGGTCGTAAATCTTTGGGTCTTCTATATGGGTGTTTCCTTACGTGTTTTCTCTCATCTCTTGATGTTCCCACTCTTGAGGATGATGAGTTTGCCTATCCTATTAAACCCATCACAAAGCTCACAGTTTCTCAGAGTCAAGCACATGTGAAGGGGGGTGTGTCAGGGGTTGGGAGTTCTGGTGTAGGTGATGATCCCCTCGCCGAGGAGGAGGACGTTCATGCAGCCCATGCAGCTCCAGCAGGTGCCCATGATCTTCCTGAGCTGCGTCCTCGCTCATTTCGTGGTCAGCTACAGCACTTTGAGCAGACCGTTACTCGTTGCCTTGATCTTTTGGATGCCCGCCTCGATGCCCTTGATGGGCGACTTGATGAGCAGAGTACCATGCTTGCTCAAATCCTTTCTTTTCTTCAGTTGCAGCGGCCATCTTCTTCTCATTCTTAGCTTTTGGCATATGATTCTCTTGGACAGTTTTCTATTTTCTGGACAGTTTTTATTATTGCCTTGGATAGTTTTGATTATGATGTATATGACTGTTTTTGAGTCACTCCCGGACAAAAATGGGGAGTATGATGAGATGTTGCTGTTGCTGTTGCTGTTTGCTGTTTGGGGGGTATATGTTTGGGGGGTACATATCTTTGTGATACTCATATGTTTTTGCAAGCAACATTGTATATTTTTGGGATATATCTTTTTGGTTCTCATGATGTTTTTTTTTTTCAGGCAGCATTTGGACTTATGGACAAAACAATTTATTTTGTTTATATTGGACTTTAAGTTGCTAATGATGTGGATAATGGTTCCTTTTGTTTTTTTAAAAGTCTTGATGGTTTATTATGATGCATAACAAATTTTTTAAATTTGCTTCTTGTTTATGCTATGCAGATTGTGTTTCAAGATTGGTTTGGTAGTTGGGTCTTTTTCTGGTTTTTAGTTGGTTTGTTTAGTTTGTTCGTTTGTTTAGGAAATTTTGTTAGAAAGTTTTGTCCGGGTATTGACAAAGGAGGAGATTGTTAGGTCCCTTGTTCTTGTCAATCCCGCGAACAACTTTGTTAATTGAGTTGTAAAATTTCCTTACTGTTTTGTCTTCCTCGCTCGAGCGAAGGACTGCGTCTGGCAAAAACTTGAAAGAGATGAATGTGCGCTCGAGCGAAGCATGTGTGGCTCGAGCGAAGGACTGCGTCTGCATAAAAACCTGAAAGAGTTGATTGTTCGCTCGAGCGAAGGTTTCGTGGCTCGAGCGGAGGCACTTATGGAAATCACGCGAGTTAAGGTTCTCGCTCAAGCGAGAGAAGCTTCGCTCGAGCGAGCTTCAAAATCTAGGATTTCTATAAGTAGTTGTTTTACTCCAAAACTAGGATTATGTTTTCAGATCTACTTTGAGGTTTTCTAAGGTTTTCTTCTGGAGTATTTTTGTGAGTTTTCCTTGATAAATTGAGTGAGTATTAAACTCATGAATTGACAGGCACATATCAAGGAAATTGATTGAATACATACAAGAGTGTTATTCTTCGGTGGAATCCGAAGATTCAAACGTGGAGTTTCAAAGGAGTTTGATTCTGTACGTAGTCGTTTATTCGACAAACGAAGTTGTGGATTCAACTTCAGATTAATCAGTTCCGAGACGACGGCTTGTTGAAAGAGTTATAGAAGGTTTGAAGACAAATTGACTGAGTTGGGTAATTTGTGTGTTATCTTTGTAATCTTTCTTTCTTCAGTAGTGGATTGATTAGTGGCGTTTCGCCCGTGATTTTTTATTACAATTGAAGGTTCTTCAATTGTGGTTTTTCCACGTAAAAATCGTTTGTGTTGATTTATTATTTATTCCGAAAACAACAATCTAAATCACTTTCGTAAGTGCTTGATGATTTAGATTGTGTGTTGTGGATAATTGGGAATTGAATTATTTAAATCTTGATCTAATCACAAATCACGTAGGATTTTCACATTTCATCGGTAACATTCTTGCTGATATTGGGAAGCTACAAAAGCTACAAATTTTGGATCTCTTAGGTAATAAATTCTATGGGAAAATTCCATTGTCTTTGAAAAATTTGACTTCACTAGAGTATCTTTATTTAGGAGTAAATAATTTGCATGGAAACATTCCTCCAAGTTTGGGAAAATGCCACCTTGTAGAACTGGCTTTTGGTGGAAACAATCTTAGTGGTATCATACCCAAACAAGTCCTAACTCTCTCATCATTATTGAACTTGTACCTACATGACAACCATTTGGTTGGGTCCATACAACTAGAAGTTGGGAATTTAATAAATCTTGAACAATTGGATGTTTCTAGGAATACGTTGTCTGGAAAAATTCCAAGCATTCCTGGTAGTTGTGTAAAATTGAGATTTCTATATATACAGAGCAATAATTTCTGGAGAACTCTTCCTTCATCTTTAAGTTATTTGAGAGGTATTTAGATCTTTCTCACAATAATTTCTCAGGAAAAATCCCAAACTATTTAGAGGGCTTTGTCTTCTTACAAAAATTAGATCTATCATTCAATGATTTTGAGGGTGCGGTACCAGAAATAGGCATATTTAAAAATGCAATGGCTATTTCTATTAGGGGAAACAACAAGCTTTGTGGTGGCATACCTATACTACATTAGCATAGTTGCAATACCAAGAGATTCAAAAGGAAAAGATTTACACTCATCTTGAAAATAATAATCCCCACATCGTTCGGGCTTCTGGGACTAGTAATTGTGTTGTGTTTACTATATGTGAAAGACAACTTATTGCCATCTTTTTTTTCTCTTTGGATTATAATGAGATAAGGCATCCAATCGAACTAAAATTTATTGACTGATGTCAACTTACACGAAAATACTATTTATATAGAATTCTTTAACAAAATGATATAGCAGTCACAATTTTTTGTATAACTAAATGTTATTTTAATAGAGATTTTTAATTTAAAATGATAAGTCACACTACAATCCTGTCATTTCAAATACAAATTCCATAAATTTTTCAAGTTTGTATACAAATTGTGTAAACTTCTAGAAAAATCCCAAATTAAGTGGGTTTGGTAGGATGACCATGAATGGGCAATTGTGGATTTGGGGGCTTTAGTTATAATGACTCAAGACATTTAGGGTCTTTTATTGGATATGAGATCATCTACCATTCTCTATCTTATATTTTTTAATTATTGATGTGATGATGTAGTAATATCAGGTAAGTATGAAATAGAAGACAAAAAAAAGGGAGACTGAAGATATGTACTCTGTTAATTGTAGAGAATAAAGTTTGAGAATGACAAATAAGATGGTAAAACGTTTGGGAAGAGAGGTGGTTGTTGTACTCACGAGGAACAGTAGTTTGTTGTGCGGTCTTGTGTGAGCTTTTCTAGAGATTATTTTGATGACTCAAATCATTTAAATTGTAAGATTCTCTAAGTAAATTATTCATAAAAAAAGGGAAAAAAAAAGATTAATCGGACATTTATAGCCACATAACAACATCACATGTATTTAAAAAAAATTAAACTGCAAGTAGAGGTGGAACTAAGATGATTGTGCAAGTAGAGATTACAGTGGCTAAGGATGAGGTTGAAATTAATATAAAATTGAATAGTTCAAGTATAAAATTATTATTAAAAAAACCTGGATTAAATTAACTTTTAAATGATAGTTTGGGGAGTAAAATGAAATTTCATTTGATTTTAAATTTAATAAAAAAGTTTAAGGTTATGTTTGCATTATGGATTTGGATAGAAATTTGAAAAGCAAAAAAAAAAAAAAAGATTTAGATTGTGCGGTGGAGATTGAATCGATAGTGTGAGTTCTAGAATGAATTTAAACTATAGATTGATGGCATGTTCGTGATCTTGATCATGATCATGACTTTTTTTTTTTTTTTCTGCAGGATTGACTAACTTCATTGTTGGGTTCTTGAATAAATGCAGTGAGAGATGGGATTGATCGAGAAACCTTTAAGCCTAATAGAAAAAAGAAGAAGAAGAAGAAGAAGTGATTTAGAACATTGAAGACAACACTATTTCCCCAGATGAGTTAAATGTTAGTTTGAACAATGTCATGGACTCTGTTTCAGTTCATGGATGTTGTTTTTGTTCTCATGGTGTGTTTGGATGGTTCAGGCTCTACTACTCATCGTGTTCATGTAGCCGGGAATGAGACAGATCAGCTAGCATTGCTCGCATTCAAGGCTCAAATAACCGGTGATCCATTTGGAGCTCTAAATTTGTGGAATGAATTTGTCCACTTCTATCAATGGGCTGGCGTAACATGTGGCCATTGCCACAAGAGGGTGACTGTGAATATTAACAGGCTCCATTTCGCCTCACGTTGGAAATCTGAGCTTCCTTAGGGAACTGTGGTTGCGGAACAATAGCTTCACTCATCAAATCCCTCCTGAACTAGGCCATCTACGAAGACTGCGAATATTGAAACTAGGCAATAATTCAATCACTGGTGAAACTCCCGCCAATATATCTGCTTGCTCTAACCTTGTTGCTCATGAATGTTATCACAATAGGCTGGCCGGAAAAATTCCTGTGGAGCTTGGTTCTCTATCTATGCTCAAGCGACTGTTTATTGACTTCAATAAGCTAATAGGAGGCAAGATATTGTTTATTAACAAAGGAAGTAAAGAAGTTGCTTCCCTATTTTACATCATTTCACTATGAACTGAGGTACACAGTCATTATAAAGATACTGAATGGATCAAGCTTCACTGTAATTTGTATTTAGTCAAACAAGAAGTTGATTCCTTCAAAATCACCACACTAACCCACAGAATATCATATTGGGTGGGATATGCCAAAATCATTATTATAAATAATAGCCATTTGTGGCTTCAAAGACCATTAAGAATGTCATTAAACATTAAAACCCACGTCAAAAATTGTTGAACTTCACAAATAATCATTTAACTTTCCTGGCTCAACAAAACCCATTAAAAATTCAAGTGAAAACACAAGAATTCAGAGCTAACTTCACAAACAAATACATAATTGAAGTATACTTTTGCAGACATGGATGATGGACATACATCAACAAGCATACACATGTAGATACATACACATACAAATACAAATATACAGATATCAGAAAAAAGCAAAATTTCAGAGAGAGAGACCTTTCTTGACCAGCAGTGTCCCAAATTTGAGCTTCGATGACCTTGCCATCAATGTTGAGGCTTTTGGTAGCGAACTCAACCCCAATAGTGGACTTGGATTCCAGATTAAATTCGTTCCTCGTAAACCTCGAGAGAAAATTCGATTTACACACACCTGAATCACCAATCAAAACCAATTTGAGCAACTAATCATATTCATCTTCAGCTCTATACCCCGCCATCTTTCTCTCTCTGTCTCTCTCTCTCTGTCTCTCTCTCTCTCTCTCTCTCTCTCTCTCTCTCTCAATTTGCATTGGTTTAAAGGGCTGTTTGGTTTGATTTTAGGCCTTTTTTGAAATTTGTTGAAGTGGGGACTCTTGCTAGGGTTAGCTAGCTAGATTCTTAGAGTGAATGCTGAGCATCTCCAACCCACTAGGTATATAATGTTTGTTAGTCAAAATGCCTAGTATGACTCACTTTTTTCAACTCCAATGCACTAGGCATATGATTAGGCATTTTAGCTCAACTCACATTCACTAGCTACATGTAGCTAGCCTTTAAGGCTAGGCAAAATGTATTTAATCATTGGGATTATTTCCCTCCATCTTTGTTGCTGATGTGGCATTCTATAAAGTTAATAGCATTTGGATAAATAGCTAAAATACAGAGCATGGCTGGAGTAGAAACATGAAACAGTTAATAGGCAAAATAAAATGTATACTTTATAATAATGTTTAGATAGGTAAAATGCCTATTACCGTTGGAGATGCTCTTAATAGTAATTGTAACGCCTTCAAAATAATGCATAAATCAATTATTTATAAGATCCAAAATCATAGGAGGACAAAACATATTTTCATTCATCAGAGTGTTCATCACAAAAAGTCTTACATGTTGACAACAAAAGTAAATGCCCTACGGGTTTACAACTTTCCAAGTCAACACTTGGTTATAACAAAATAAGAGTTCTAACTCTTTACATATTAAGCACTTGGCTGGAATTAACATGTAACACAAAAGGTAATAACAAAAATACGCCTTCAGCGTCTAAACATCCCAAGCTACGTCCTTGGAGGCGGCATATCACCTGTACCTGAAAATGATATCCCTTATAGGGTGAGCCAAAGCCCAGTAGAGATATGCTAAACATAATATGAGAATTAACTAAAACATTAGCATTCGATAAATGTTTAAGAACTCAAAACTATCTCAAACCTTTTCCATAGTCAATCAACATTGGTTCTCATATTTCCATTCATTCCCATTTATTACTTAAGTCAATTCATTGACATAGTTCAATATTATTCAACCATTCAAAAATGAGACTACAACTCATATATCAACACTTCAATAGCCAACATCAATCATCACTTCTATAACTTCGCCATTTTACGGAACTACGTCCGAGGGAACCGGCACCCATAAATAAATAAGGTTTCGGGACTTTCACCCAGGACACTCCGGCCAACTTAGTTATCAATGGAGTCCATCCCCTATCTCCTCCAACACAATATACATATACAATGTATTTAACAAGTTGTCATATAAAATGATCTAACAATTCACATATTCAATGTGTTAATTCCACCGTCACATTCAATGACATACTTCGATTGATTAGTTTCAATTTTCCCTAATCAACATGCAGTGTCTACAACAATCAAGACTATCCTCCACCGATAGCCCAAAACAGTTATTTCTAAACAGATAATAAATTTACCAAATAGATAAATTATCAACTTCTCCATAGGTGAGTGATTAATCAATCTAACTACACCATGTAATCTCACATTTTCCCAATTTCATAATTCTCAACTCAATTTCATATTTCCATAATTCAACGTATTAATTATTTAATCCAATTAGGGCATTACTTCCCAAAATCCACAACATTGACCCAAAGGTCAAACCCTCACCATTTATACAATTATACATCAATAACCCCCATTTAAGATTCACATACACATATGGAGTTTAGAATTGAAAACCCCTCTTTGAACATTTCAAACTCAAACCCTAACTCCCCAAAACATCCAAATTCCACCATTTATACAAAATGACTAAAATTTATGTTAAAACTCATAAGAAGGAGTAAATTATTTAAGAGCTCAAAAGAGAAGAAGGAAGAAACTCAAAGTGCTCCAAAGCTCAACTTTTTTGGATCAAAACGTAGCCCACGCAAAGCTCTACCCTTTTTACAAAGGGACTAAGGTAGAGAGGCCCAAGAACAAGGTGTATTTGTAGAGAGAGAGAGAGAGAGTTTAGAGAGAGAGTGTGTCGAATTTAGGGTTTCGAGGAAGAAGAGAGTGAAAAAGTGTGTAAGAATCCCGCTGCTGCAATCTGATATACTCGAGTCTCGCTCGAGCGAAGGAGTGGTCGCTCGAGCGACCAGACACAAAAGAACCTCGCTCGAGCGCAAAAAGCGTCGCTCGAGCGAACAATGCGCAGCTTCAGGTCTACAACCCAGAAGCACGCACGAGCGCAAGAGTCCTTGCTCGAGCGAAGAAACACAAAACATAGAGCTCGCTCGCTCGAGCGAAGGAAAGCTCGCCCGAGCGAAGAAACACAACCTTCAGGTCAAATGAGATGCAGACGCACGCTCGAGCGCAAGAGTGCTTGCTCGAGTGAAGAGACACACCACACAAAGCTCGCTCGAGCGCAGGAACCCTACCTTGAGCGAAGAAGCTAAGACTCAAGGCTCGCTCGAGCAACAAAAGTCTCGTTCGAGCGAAGAAGCCAAAATCTGGACAGCAACCATTTGTTTCAAATCACACCCAACCTGTTCCAAACTTACCCAACACATCCCACAACTCAACTACAAGGAATTAAAGAATGGAAACACAATAAAGACAACAACAACACCTACGGGGCCGAGTCCGGAACAAAATAAATAATGGAGGAAAACCGGGATCGCTATAGTAATTATGCTTTATACTTTAGGTCTTTTTGGTGAAAATTTATATTTTAAATATAATTATTTATTAAAATGCTCTACTTATCAAATTATTTGTGAAATTCATCGCTCCTTAAAATATGGGTAAATTACACTAATTTTTTTTTTAAATTTGAAGAAAATATACTAAATTTTATAATTTTGAAATAATTTTATTAAGTTTACATAGACTATTAATTTATATAACATTTGACGTAATTTTCATCAACAATTTGTTAGTTATATTGATGAAAAACAAGATATTATATCATCTTTTTTATATGAAAACATAAATTGTATGTTGTTAATTTTTATATCTTTCACTGTTTGTATTAATTTGAATGCATTAAATTTTACGAAAAAAGAAGATAAAAATAAAAAATTATAGAATTATTATATATATTTTTTAAATTTAGAGTTGGTCCATATAACTTATCCTTAAAGGGAAATTCTAATATATACACCCTTGAAAAGAATATACGGTATGCATCCCTAATTATGTCATTTTTTTCTTTAGTTATGACATTATTTTAGTTATGACCCATTTGTTTTTTAGTTATGTCTTATGTTGTATTTGGTTATTGTAACACCCTCAAAATAAACCCATAATATCATACATTCTCGATAAAGAAAAAGAGATTTCATATTATAATCATCAGAGTATTCTTACAAAGGTATTACATGTTGACAACAAAAGTAAATGCCCTATAGGCTTACAACTTTCCAAGTTAACACTTGGTTACAAAAGAAGAGTACTAACTCTACACAAAATAAGCCATTGGCTTGATGTACATGTAATACAACAAAAACAATAAAAAGTCTATAGCCTCAAGCCTCCCAAGCTACGTCCTTGGAGGTGGCATAACACCTATACCTGAAAAGGATGTCCCATATAGGGTGAGCCAACGCCCAGTAGAGATATGCTACACATAATATGAGCAATAACTAAAACATTAGCATTTGATAAATGTTTAACTCACATAAATCAATTCATAACCCATTTCAATTACATGACAAATGTGTCCATGTTTCATTCCATTTTCCATTTCTTATCCAATTTCTCAATTCATCACTATAGCTCAGAACCTAGCCAAACAATTTAAATGAAATTACATCTCATATCAACAGTACTTCCATTTCAATTGAGATAACAACTCAAATCAAACACTTCATACTTCACAATAGATACACATAATTGCTGTATCAATCTCACATAAATCACTTCCGTACTTCATATATGATACACAGAATTGTTGTATCAATACTTCAATAGATACACATATTTACTGTATCGATGGAGTCCATCCCCTATCTTCCCAAACAATATCCGGTTTAGGAGTCCATCCCCTATCTTCCCCTGAACCGTGGAGTACATCCCCTATCTCCTCCCACACAGTACAATGTATATAAACACATAACATATACATAATCAATCAATACATAAATTTGATGTATTATTCCAACCGTCATACTCGATAACATATTCAATTGATTAGTTTCGGTTTGCCTAATCATCATGCATTGTCTACAACAATCAAGACTATCCTCCACCGATAGCCCAAAGCAATTATTTCTAAACAGATAATAATTACATCCAACAGGTAATTTATCAACAATTTTCAAAGGTGAGTGATTAATAAATCCAACTCCACCATTCCATCCCATATTATGCCAAATCTATTATTTCCAACTAAATTTCATAATTCCATGATAAATGTCATTAATTACACTAATGACCCAAATATACCCAAACATGGCATTTTCCCCATTTTTCTCAATATTGATCCAAAGGCTCAAATATTATCAACAAAATCAATAATCTTTTTTTTTTTAAGACCCAAATTATACATATTTGAGTAAAAAGGACAAAACCCCTCTTTTCAATAAAAGACATAACAAACCCTAACTTCCCAAATCAAACCATCTATACAAATAGCTCAACATCTATGTTAAAGCACATAAGAATGAGTAGTTATCCCTACCTCAAGAGATGAGACCCAATGGAGAAGATGAAGAATTTCGAGATGCTCCAAATCCCAAGATTTTCGGATCAAAAGATAGCCCACACCAAGATCAACACCTTTTACAAAGGCCCAAAGGTGGGAGATCACTAGGGCTAGATGATTTCTTAGAGAGAATGTGAGGTTTTAGAGAGAGAAGCTCTCCAATGGTGGTTTTCGAAAAGTATGAAAGAGAAGGGATGTTGAAAAGTGATCCAAAAAGTGAAATCCCGAAGTGATATAAAAGTCTCCCCGCTCGAGCGTGGAAACTCCAGCTCGAGCGTCAGACACAGACTCACGCTCGAGCGTCAAAACACCCACTCGAGCGTCGGATGCACACTCACAGAAGTTTTGCAGGCGATAGTCCCCGCTCTAGCGGAGGAACAAAATCAAAGGGTCACGCTCGAGCGTCAAAACTCCCGCTCGAGCATACGAAGACCTGTAGAGAAAAATACTGGGAGATGGAAATTCACGCTCGAGCGTCAAAACGCCCGCTCGAGCGGAGAAGCAACAACAAAGGGCCCGCTCGAGCATTAGAAGCCCCGCTCAAGCGTGAAGGCAAAATTCTGGGCATCAACCTTTGGTTTCAAAGCACAACCAACCTGTTTCAAACCTGCCCAACACAATCCAAGACTCAAATACAAAGAGTAAAGGATGGAAATGAGAAGAGACAACAACACATCCACGGAACCGAGTCCGGAATACAATAAATAAAGAGAGGAAAAACCAGGATCGCTATAACCTCCCCCCCTTAAGGAATTTCATCCCCGAAATTAAGTACAAGTTTTCAAAAACATGTTTTTCTCAATTCTCAACAGTATTACAACTCAACATTCATCAACTTGATCCAATACCGGTCATCCCATCTCTTTTCAAGAGGCAAATCATAATATATAACTCAATATGCATTATTAACACGCTTTCCCTTGAAATTTACCAATTTCAACACATTTTCCACAATTTTATAACATAACCAATGCCAATCAATATATTTTCATTTCTAAAATAGTGTTAACATATGCAAAGTTAAAATAAACTTCCGTTTCAATGCAAGTTCCATAATACTTCCATAAATCAAAACATATACAATGTTTTACAACTTAAGACATATTCAATGCTCTTAAAGTTTATCAATATTATAAAATTCTCAATACATGATCATGCATCAACAAACAAGTCCGGATATTTCTCACGGACCTCCAACTCATGTTCCCAAGTGGCCTCCTCCACTCCGTGATGTTTCCACAAAACCTTTACCAAGGGAATGGTCTTGCCTCGCAAGGCTTGTTCCCGCCTATCCAAGACCCGAACCGGTCTCCCCTCATATGAGGCATCCTCATCTACCTCTAAGTCGGTCCAATCCAAAACATGTGATGGATCCGGCTCGTACTTCCGAAGCATACTAACATGAAACACGTCATGCACCTCGGACAACTGCGGCGGCAAAGCTAAACGGTATGCAACCTCCCCAATCCTCTCAAGGATCTCAAAGGGACCAATAAACCGAGGGGACAACTTCCCACTCTTCCCAAACCTCATCAAACCCCGCCTAGGTGATATTTTCAGAAAGACGTGATCACCCGTCTCAAATTCCAAAGGCCTCCTTCTACGGTCGGCATAACTCTTTTGGCGACTCTGGGCTATAACAAGCCTCCTACGGATAAGCTCAACTTTCTCCGTCATTTCCCTCACCAAATCCGGGCCCAATAAAGGTGCATCACCCACCTCGGCCCAACAAACCGGAGACCTACACGGTCGGCCATACAAGGCCTCAAACGGTGCCATACCGATACTCGACTGGAAACTATTGTTGTAGGCAAACTCCACCAAGGGCAAGTGCCTCTCCCATGACCCACTAAAGTCAAGAACACAACCTCGAAGCATATCCTCAAGGATCTGAATAGTACGCTCGGACTGCCCGTCAGTCTGAGGATGATAAGCCGTGCTAAAGGTCAATCTAGTACCCAAGGCACTCTGCAAACTCTGCCACAACCTAGCAGTAAAGCGTGGATCTCTATCTGAGACGATCGACACTGGGACCCCGTGCAACCTCACTATGTCCCGAATATACAAGTCGACAAGATGATCTACCGAATCTCTCACGCGCATAGGGATGAAGTGCGCCGACTTAGTCAACCGGTCTACAACCACCCAAATAGCATCACTACCCCGCTGAGTCCTCGGAAGACCTACAACGAAGTCCATAGTGACATGCTCCCATTTCCACTCGGCAATAGGCAAGGGTTATAACAAGCCCGCTGGTCTCTGATGCTCGGCCTTCACTTGCTGACAAGTAAGGCACTTAGACACGAACACTGCCACATCCTTCTTCATACCCCACCACCAAAACTGGCGACCCACATCACGATACATCTTGGTGCCTCCCGGATGCACCGCAAGGCGTGAATGGTGAAACTCTCGGAGTACCTTCTCTCGGCAAGACTCCGACACAAACAAACGGTCTCGGTATCTCACACTCAGGTCGGGATACACCGTCAAACCCTTCTCAACCTTCCCACTGGAGATCTTCTCTCGGAGGGATTCTACCTCAAGGTCACCTCCCTGTGCCTCTAACACTCGAGTCACAAGTGTAGGCTGCGCAACAACAGAAAACAAGGCCGTAGCCTCAACGGATTCGCCCAGAAGCAAATCAAACTCGCTAAGTGCACCCAACATCTCCCACTCCCGGATGGCTAGACAAGCTACATCACTAATGGATTTCCTGCTAAGGGCATCGGCCATAACATTGGCCTTACCCGGGTGATAGTGCAACTCGAAACCGTAGTCCTCAATGAACTCCATCCACCTCCTCTGCCTCAAATTCAAGTCTCTCTGTGTAAACAGGTACTTCAAACTCTTATGATCCGAGAATACCTCGAATCTCTCACCATAAAGGTGGTGCCTCCAAATCTTCAAGGCAAAGATTACTGCTGCTAGCTCTAGGTCATGTGTAGGGTAATTCCTCTTGTGTATTTTCAACTGACGTGAGCCATAGGCTACCACTTTCCCCTCTTGCATCAGCACACAACCCAAACCCTCTCGTGAGGCATCACAGTAAACAGCATAACCCAAACCTCTCTTCGAAATAATCAAAACCGGAGCGGTGGTCAATCTAACCTTCAACTCTTGGAACGACTTTTCACAAGTCTCACTCCATACAAACTTGACCCCTTTCCGCGTCAATCTAGTCAACGGTGAAGCTAGCCTGGAGAAATCTTTCACAAACCGGCGGTAATACCCAGCTAGTCCCAGAAAACTACGGATCTAAAAAACGCTCTTAGGCTGTGCCCAATCCTGCACTGCCTTAATCTTGGACGCATCAACAGACATCCCTTCCCCAGAGACTACATGGCCTAAGAACTTGACTTCTCTTAGCCATAACTCACACTTCCCAAACTTGGCATACAGCCTATGGGCTCTAAGCAACTCAAGCACCACTCTCAAGTGTTCCTCGTGCTCCTCCTCCGAAGGTGAATAAATCAGAATGTCGTCCACGAAAACGACTACAAAACGATCTAAGAATTCCCGGAATATCCAGTTCATCAAGTCCATAAATACTGTCGGTGCATTGGTGAGCCCAAAAGGCATCACCAGAAACTCATAGTGGTCATACCGCGTACGGAATGCCATCTTCGGGATATCCTCCTCCCTGACCTTCAACTGGTGGTAACCCGATCTCAAATCTATCTTAGAGAAACAACGGGACCCCTTCAACTGGTCAAACAGATCATCTATACGGGGCATAGGGTATTTATTCTTAACCGTAGCCCGATTCAATTTCCGATAATCGATGCAAAGTCTCAAGGCACCATCTTTCTTTTTAGCAAAGAGGGTCGGTGCTCCCCACGGCGAAACACTAGGGCGAATGAAGCCCTTATCCAGCAACTCCTGGAGTTGAATCTTCAACTCACTCAACTCGGTTGGGGCAAAACGATAAGGTACCATAGAAATCGGCGCCGTGCCGGACACTAAATCGATAGAGAACTCAATCTCTCGGTGAGGTGGCAAACTAATGAGATCCTCGGAAAAAACATCCGAATACTCACAAACCACTCTCGGCAATACAATCTGGGTCTCATCACACTCACTACTCAAAAGGCTAGTGAGAAGACCACTAAGCTCACTCCGCCCTCGCGGATCATACACCTGTGGCAATACACTACCAACCCGATCCCCCAAGAAATGGAAACAATCCCCGCTCAAGGTACATACTGTGACCCTCTGGCGATAACAATCGATAATAGCCCGGTATGACGATAGCCAGTCCATACCCAAAATAACATCAAAACCCGACATAGCTATTACTACAAAAGAAAATGGAAGTCGGCGATCGGCGACCTCTATATCACAGCCCCGATACCCTTGTTTCAAAATCAACTCACCCCTAACAGGTGATACAACACAAATAGGAGATGCTAACTGTGCCAGCTCCAACCCCAAAACAGATGCAAATGCAGCAGATATAAAAGAATGGGATGCACTCGTATCAATCAACACATTGGCAACCGAGTTGCAAAACAAAAAGGTACCTCTCACAACAGATGGAGCCGGTACAAGATCCTGCACGGTAACAGCATACACACGCCCTGTAGGCCCCTGATCTACCTGCTCACCTCTAGGAGCAAAAGATTGCTGCACAGACTGGGACGATGAAGCACCCTGATTGGCCCTCGAGGCCTGACCTGACTAAGCTGGCTGAAAACTCTGTCTCGGCCTAGATGCACCAGATGTGCCACTCAACTGCGGGCAAAACCTCTTCAGGTGTCCCGCCTGACCACACTGGTAGCACGAAAGCGGCTGACCTCTGCCCTGACTCTGGCTCTGAGGACGAGCCGAAGATGAAGCTGCTCTTTGACCTCCTCCCCTCTGCGGACAAGCTGGAGACTTGTGGCCCAGCTGACCACACTTGTAACAAGTCACGTCTCCCTGACTGCCTCTCCCAGAGCCTGCACTCGGCACTGGAAAGGTCGATCTAGCAAATGCACCTTGGGACTGCTGAGGGTTAGAACCCCTCTGCCTCCTACCGTCGCCTTGACCATCCTGACTCCTTTTGGAGCCCTTCTGTCTCTCCTCCTCCTCCTGCATCATAATCTCCATATGGGCCGCAGCATCTACAAGGCGCCCATAATCCCGGGTCGTAGACCCCCCAACTCTCATCTTAAGCCTATGTCTCAACTTCTTCTCAAATTCCAGGCAACGACGTTCTTCAGACGCCACAAGCTCAGGTGCAAACCTAGACAAACTAGTAAATGCGGCCTCAAACTCGGCCACTGATAAACTCAGCTGCTTGAGCTGACAAAACTAGTCCCTCAGCTTCTCCCTGACAGTTGGAGACAAGAACTTCTCCTGGAAAGCATCTACAAAGGCCTCTCAAGTTCCCCCAATACGACCTCTCATGAACTTCCACCACTGACCCGCATCCCTCTTCAACTGGAAAGATGCCAAGGTCACCTTCAAAGCCCCGTCCTCGATGCCAAGCATCTCAAACGTCTTCGTCATTTGTTCGAGCCATTCATCCTCCTTAAGTGGCTCTTTTGGATCACCCACAAACTCGTCCGGGTTAGACCGGAAGAACTCCCTCTTCGGAAAAGAAGGTCCTGCCTCAGCAACTTGGGCCTGGACCTAATTCTCAGCTCTGAGAATGCCCAAGGATTCCCTCAAAGCTCCTGCCATCTCGCGGGCTAAGGTGCCCATGGCCTGCTGACCTACTGGCTCGGCCATATTGGCCTGACCAACACCCTCCTGCTGCTCCGGAATCTCATCCGGTATAGGCATCTCCTGCCTCCTAGGCCTACCTCGCCTACCACCACGTCCTCGTCCTGATATCCTAATAAAGGTAACGAAAAACATTAGCGCATTCACAAATATGCCGAAGCTATAACACTCGCGTCCTAATGCATTGACAAAAGTAATTCACTCCACATAAGCATGTAATCACACAAGCACTTACGAATTTCATTTCCGGATAGTGACAGTCCGGAGGCGTTGCTAGAGTTCTAGTTAGAAACAGTATTGATCAGGTGCTTTTCCAACGAGACTCACAGAAACCCAAGGATCCAATCAACATCCTAGAAACTAAATCCCATACTCCAGTAGTCACAAAAGCATGTTATCACATAAGTACATAATATTACATCTAAGTCTCTAACAAGCGAGACGAACCCATTGTGGTACTAACCATTTCCCGTGTACCTAAAGTATTCGAACCCGGTACGCTCTGATACCAAGTTGTAACACCCTCAAAATAAACCCATAATATCATACATTCTCAATAAAGAAAAAGAGATTTCATATTACAATCATCAGAGTATTCTTACAAAGGTATTACATGTTGACAACAAAAGTAAATGCCCTATAGGCTTACAACTTTCCAAGTCAACACTTGGTTACAAAATGAGAGTACTAACTCTACACAA
Organism: Camellia japonica; assembly: GCA_030407325.1. Lineage (NCBI taxonomy): Eukaryota > Viridiplantae > Streptophyta > Magnoliopsida > Ericales > Theaceae > Camellia > Camellia japonica. Next base: position 61,794,960 of record JAPPVO010000032.1, read on the forward strand.
AATAAGTCCTTGGCTTGATGTACATGTAATACAACAAAAACAATAAAAAGTCTACAGCCTCAAGCCTCCCAAGCTACGTTCTTGGAGGTGGCATAACACCTGTACCTGAAAAGGATGTCCCATATAGGGTGAGCCAACGCCCAGTAGAGATATGCTAAACATGATATGAGCAATAACTAAAACATTAGTATTTGATAAATGTTTAACTCACATAAATCAATTCATAACCCATTTCAATTACATGACAAATGTGTCCATGTTTCATTCCATTTTCCATTTCTTATCCAATTTCTCAATTCATCACTATGGCTTAGAACCTGGCCAAACAATTTAAATGAGATTACATCTCATATCAACAGTACTTCCATTTCAATTGAGATAATAACTCAAATCAAACACTTCATACTTCACAATAGATACACATAATTGCTGTATCAATCTCAAATAAATCACTTCCGTACTTCATATATGATACACAGATTTGCTGTATCAATACTTCAATAGATACACATATTTCCTGTATCGATGAAGTCCATCCCCTATCTCCTCCCAAACAATATCCGGTTTAGGAGTCCATCCCCTATCTTCCCCTAAACCGTGGAGTACATCCCCTATCTCCTCACACACAGTACAATGTATATAAACACATAACATATACATAATCAATCAATACATAAATTTGATGTATTATTCCAACCGTCATACTCGATGACATATTCAATTGATTAGTTTCGGTTTGCCTAATCATCATGCATTGTCTACAACAATCAAGACTATCCTCCACCGATAGCCCAAAGCAATTATTTCTAAACAGATAATAATTACATCCAACAGGTAATTTATCAACAATTTTCAAAGGTGAGTGATTAATAAATCCAACTCCACCATTCCATCCTATATTATGCCAAATCTATTATTTCCAACTCAATTTCGTAATTCCATGATAAATGTCATTAATTACACTAATGACCCAAATATACCCAAACATGGCATTTTCCCCATTTTTCTCAATATTGACCCAAAGGCTCAAATATTATCAACAACATCAATAATCTTTTTTTTTTAAGACCCAAATTATACATATTTGAGTAAAAATGACAAAACCGCTCTTTTCAATAAAAGACATAACAAACCCTAACTTCCCAAATCAAACCATCTATACAAAGAGTTCAACATCTATGTTAAAGCACATAAGAATGAGTAGTTATCCCTACCTCAAGAGATGAGACCCAATGGAGAAGATGAAGAATTTCGAGATACTCCAAATCCCAAGATTTTCGGATCAAAAGATAGCCCACACCAAGATCAACACCTTTTACAAAGGCCCAAAGGTAGGAGATCACTAGGGCTAGATGATCTCTTAGAGAGAAGGTAAGGTTTTAGAGAGAGAAGCTCTCCAATGGTGGTTTTCGAAAAGTAAGAGAGAGAAGGGATGTTGAAAAATGATCCAAAAAGTGAAATCCCGAAGTGATATAAAAGTCTCCCCACTCGAGCGTGGAAACCCCCGCTCGAGCGTCAGATACAGACTCACGCTCGAGCGTCAAAACACCCACTCGAGCGTCGGATGCACACTCGCTGAAGTTTTGCAGGCGATGGTCCCCGCTCGAGCGGAGGAACAAAATCAAAGGGTCACGCTCGAGCGTCAAAACTCCTGCTCGAGCGTACGAAGACCTGTAGAGAAAAATACTGGGAGATGGAAATTCATGCTCGAGCGTCAAAACGCCTGCTCGAGCGGAGAAGCAACAACAAAGGGCCCGCTCGAGCGTCAGAAGCCCCGCTCGAGCGTGAAGGCAAAATTCTGGGCATCAACCTTTGGTTTCAAAGCACAACCAACATGTTTCAAACCTGCCCAATACAACCCAAGACTCAAATACAAAGAGTAAATGATGGAAATGAGAATGAGACAACAACACATCCACGGAACCGAGTCTGAAATACAATAAATAAAGAGAGGGAAAACCAGGATCGCTATAGTTATGACAAATTTTTGTTCTTTTAGTGATATATAACTTAGAAAGTATGAAATTATATTATTATTTTTAATTATAAGATAGATATGATATCAACAATGATTGAGATCCCTTTTTTTAGGGATTCTCACAACTCTTTGGATCTCAACCCTTGATGATATGGCCCCCACACATACATGAGTGGGTCCCACACATATAGCAATGGTTGAGATTCAAAATGAGTTGCGGAGATCCAAAAAAAGGGGGTCCCATCATTTTTGATATGATATGATATATATACCTTTTTAAAAATGTGTACTTTCTCACCCTTAAAATATTGATTAGTGGTCAAAATGTTATGTTAAGTGTATTTATATTAAATGTGTCTAAAAATTAAAAAAAATAATTAAAATATTATAAAAAATTCAGTGAAAACAAAAAAATACAAAAAAAAAAAAGTAAAATTTTTTGAAAAGTGTTTTCTAAAAGTTAAAAACAAACATGCTAATTTTTTCTTAAAATCACAAGTTGAGCATAAGTCATAACTATAAATAGCAAGTTTAATTTACAAATCTTTTTTTCTTTGTATTTTTTTGTGATAGAATTTTTAATCCTTAACATTACTGATTCACAATACACATAAAATCGATAAAACTACGTTAAATTACTATAGACTTTTTTATTGCCAAATTCTAAAAATTCAACGAAAAAGTGAACTTAAGGTAGACAGATAGAGTCAAAAGTTTTTTATTAGTAGAGCAACAAGATTAGAATACAGGTAATTATGGAAGAGGAAATATTGATATATTGACTGTAGTTTATACGTTGCCTTATTTTTAGGTTATTTCATTTAGTGTTTATATTTTTAGTTAAAGTATTTTATTTTTTAAGTTCATTCAGACTAGATAATCTTTCAAATTAAAATAAAAATATATCAGTAAAGACAAAAATAGTTCAATATTTTTTTTTTTACAAATTTTAATCATTTTTGTCTTTAGTGAAAAAAAAATTAAACAAAATTTATTTATTTATTTTAATTATCAAGATCATTTACTTTAGACAAACTTAACAAGTAAAAATTTTGACGTGATTTAGAAAAGGGAAAAAAAGAAAAAAGAAAAAAAAGTTTACTAAACACTAAAGGGGCATTCAAGTTTAGGGTAATTATCAATAGGTACTAATAATTGAATTTAATTCTCATCAAATCCTATTGAAAATAAGTATTAGTAAAATCATCGCTAAAAATAATTTTTTATGACATGACTTTTTTTGTCACGATTTTTATAAATTGTCGCTAAACTTATAATTAGTGATATTTTCTATAACGAATTTTTCAAACTGTCGCTAAAAGTTAAAAGTTAGTGATTTTTTTTGTGACAATTTTTTAAACTATTGCTAAAACTTATAATTAGTGACATTTTTTGTGACAAAATTTTTAAATTGTGGCTAAAAATTAACAATTAGTGAGGTTTTTAATAGTATTTAATGAAAAACGTAATTAATTATCATAGGATCTATTAGACTATAAGTTACCTATTATGACCTATAAGTCTTCCTTTAATTTATTTAGTAACTAAATAATATAAAATTAAAATAAATATTTATAAAACTCCTTATCCAAGCATTTTGGCACTATGGATTAAATGTTTTTCCAAGCATTAAAAATAGGGTAAGTTACCGATAGGTCTTATTTTTTAGACTTATTATCCATTAAGTTTTATTGATAAGTGATAAATTTATCAGTCTCTTTGTTTTTATGAATAAATTTATAATGATAAATTTATCAATCTATTGTTTTTATAGTGATAAATTTATCAGCTAGGACCTGTAGGTAAATAAGTCTAATTAATAAGACTAATTAGTAAATATCCCTTAAAAATATCTGGTTGAACTTAATTTTTTTTCATTAAACTTATTGGGTGTTCTTATATTTTACTCATGTATTTATTTATTTAATGTATTATCGATAGTGCTAGAACCTTTATTTATCAATTGAACCTTTGTTTAATCCAAGATTTTGTTTGGTTGCAAACAAAAAGAACCAACGAATTCACAAAGTAGTTAACCCGTGGAAGAAAGGAAGAGAAAAGCATAAGAAATGTCCTAACACATGTTTCATAAGTTTGGTTTGATTCACGGATGAACAGATAAAAACTTTATTCTAATTTTCTGAATTTAATGTTTTAAAAATTAAGTTTTCGCTTTTCATATTTTTTTTAATAAATTTTTAAAAATATTTTAAGTAAATTTTTAAATGTACTTAACCTAAATGTACCTGAAAATAAAATATTTATAAAAAAATATTTTAAAAAATCAATAAATACACAAAAATACAAAAATGTACTGAATTGTCTTTTATATATATATATATATATATTTTTTTTATTTTTTTTGATATTTACTAATTTTTTTTAAAATCCCAAATATTATACTTTTAGGTAAATTATACTTTGCACCCCTGCACTTTGCACCAAATCTCACTTTAGCCTCTATACATGAAATCACGACAGTCAACCCTTTACACTTTTAGTCAAATCCCACTTTGATGGGATGAAAAGTCAAGAAAGTAAAACTTTCAAATAAAAAAAATGCGACAAAAAAATCAAAGAGAAAGAAAGATAAATAGACAGAAGATTGTGTTAGTCACATTCTTATCACGTGGCTAGATTCTGTTAAAGATTTAAATAATTGAGTAACAAAAATGGGACATTTACACTTGTATATGGATCAAAGTGTGATTTTACCAAAAGTACAGGGGGTTGACTGTTACAATTTCATGTCCAGGGACCAAAGTGGGATTTGACCAGAAGTGAAGGGGGTTGACTATCATGATTTCATGTGTAAGGGCCAAAATGAGATTTGGTGCAAAGTGCAAGGGTGCAAAGTGTAATTTACCCTATATTTTTTTAATTATATTTATATTAAGTGTATCTAAAAAGGGAAAAAAAATTCTTAGAATATTTAAAAAAATCACTAAAAATAAAAAAATAAAAAGACTCAATTTTAAAAAAATTAAATACACAAAATTGGAACCAAAGTGATTGGTTTTCTGTTCTCCCTCATAATAATAAACTTGATTAAATCATGCTGTAATGATTATGTATATTTAACAGATGGGGACAAGCACTTACATAAAGTAACAAAAATTAAGGGCAGAGTGAAAAGAATTCTAAATAATAAAATTGATGCTCTGATTCATTCTTCAAAGTGAGAGAACAGATTGAAAATTCTTTAAAACAGTGCAAAACACAATAGACTTTCAAACTCAATTTGTTGTTTCCAATACCCAGCTGGGTTCAATAGTGCCATGGCCTATCTTTCTGTTGATGCATTTTGTTGTTCTTATCTGCTCTATTCATGGTGGGAATGAGACTGACCGGCTAGGCTTGCTTTCATTCAAGTTTGAAATAACCAATGATCCATTCGGTGCTCTCTGTTGGAACAATTTTATGTGTAAAATAAATAAATTAAAACCAAATCAAACAAATAAAATAAATAACTTACAGAATTTATTTCACCGAAACCGAATGAATAATAAAAAAGATCTAGTCAAGTGTGTGACACTTTGACCTTAAGACAGATTCACCCCACTACAGTGCTTACGGACAAATGTCGTCTATCTCCTAGGATACAATAATCTTCACAAATTGTAGTAGCACTCCAAACAATTTGTACGGCGAACAAAACCTGTGTTCTTAACTCTCTGAATTTTTGCCTAAAATAATATGAAGAATAATTAATGCAAGAGAGCAAAAGGAAGGCAGCAAAATGAATTTTTCAGAATCAATAAATGTTGGAACAGATTTGGTATTTTATAGACCCGAACAGGTGTTATTTCAAACTGGAACAGATTGGTTTTGAAACCAACAGGTGCACTACTATTTGAACAGATAACTGTTGGGCAGTTTATATCTATTTGAAACTGCAGCAGTTAAAAACCTATCCAGAAAAACCGAACAGGTATGAAATCTGCCTAACAAATACAGATTTGAAACTGAACAGATATGCAACTGCTTTGAATAGGTGCAGTTCAAAAACCTGGACAGATTTGCTGATAACTGCTAGACAGATTTAAATCTGTCTGGGCAGTTTTATAACTGTTCAACGGTTGGGAAAATAGTGGAATTCAGATCTGAAAAGAGGCACAAATTTTGGAAAAAAAATTGAATTCAAATTCAAATTACATTGGCGCAAAATTTAAATTTATTTTTTCCCGCTAGAAATTTGGAAAAAATTCAAATAAATTTTGTCAAAAAAATGAATATAAGAATCGACCTGACCCACAACTCACACCCGAGCCCGGCACGGCCCGACTGGCGGAACTGCTGCGGCACGCGCGCGTGTGGTGGTTTGAGCCAAGGTTCAATTTGTCCATAATTTCTCCCTTCTACAAACTTGGGGTGCCCCTTGGAGCCCAATCCAAGTGTTGCCATCTAGAACTTATATACATACATAAGTTCTCTTAAGTTTCCAATGTGGGACTAGCCTTACAGGGAAACCCACATTTAATTCTTTAAATGTCCAATTCCACGAACCTGAAAACGACGTCAACTTCCCATTCACTCATAAATGGTTTTGACAAACCGTCTTCATTGTGTGACTTGCCATGCGGCAAGGAACACGTCACCTCTTCGGACGCACCCCAAAAGACGTGTAGGACCCTCTCTATTTTGGGCTCAAAGTTGGCCCAAAATAAGCCTATAAAAATTAGTTTTCCAACAATCCCCCACATGAATGGAATTTGACGGAGAGAAAATGCAACAACATGATCTAATTTCAGAGAGTACAGAAATTTAAAATATTCTGCAAATAATAGGTAGCTTTTGGCTTTGAACCTTCCCTTGTGAGACACTATCGGATTTACTAGCTAACCAGTGAACATGATGTCTTGAACTGGTTAGCCGTTTGTGTAAACCAAGACAATAGAACTCACACAGAATATCACCTGACATAGTTTAGTTCTCACTATTGTGTTCATTTTGGTCCTGAACAACCTGGTCTTTCATGAATGCTCTAAAGACTTGTAGCCCTTCACAAATCTCATAGAACCGGCCCAGTTCACACTCATATAGGTGATTCTTATAAAGAGTATCCTACTATACTCCACTAGGTTTACCTAGATATATGAATCATTAAAATTTTACTTAACCTAAAACACTGCAGACATCACTATTTCGTCCTAGAAATGGGTAGGAGTTTGACTCCCCATTGATCCTTCTGAGTCATACACAACTCGGTTGTCCCTTTGAACTTAGATCTTGGGATCTCCAGTCAACTAGGTTAGGTTGCCGTTGTGGTAACTCTTATGTAATAAGCTTAAGTCTTATTCCCCTCGATGAATTCTCAACTAACTCTCTTGCTAACCCTTTGGTTAGTGGATCCACTATGTCGTCTTTAGACTTCACATGTTCAATGGAAATAATTCCATTAGAGAGTAGTTGTCTTACGGTGTTATGTCAACGACGAATGTGTCGTGACTTACCGTTATACATATGACTCTGTGCTCTACCTATTGCTGATTGACTATCACAATGTATGCATATAGCAAGCACCGGTTTTAGTCATATTGGAATATCTTCAAGGAAGTGACGAAGCCATTTTGCTTCTTCTCCAGCTTTATCTAAAGTTATGAATTTTGATTCCATAGTAGACCTAGCAATGCAAGTCTGTTTGGAAGATTTCCCAGATATAGCCGCTCCACCAAGAGTAAAGACATACCCACTGGTGGATTTTGAGTCTCTAGTATCCGATATCTAGTTTGCATCACAGTATCCTTTAAGTACTGCTGGATATCTAGTTTAATTTAGCCCAATGTTACGAGTAAATTGGAGATATCTTAAAACCCTTATAATTGCTTTCCAGTGTTTTACTCCTAGATTACTCATATATCTACTTAATTTACTTACTACATAAGCTATATCCGGGCGAGTGCAGTTCATCAAGTACATTAAACTTCCAATAATTTAGGCATACTCTAATTGAGAAATACTTTCCTGTACATTCTTAGAAAGAAACAAATTAACATCCACAGGTGTTCTAGCAAGATGATCATCATCTTTGCTAAATTTATCAAGTATTTTCCCAATGTAATGGGATTGTGACAAAGCATATTCTTCTGATGTTTTGGTAATTTTCATACCAAGAATTATATCAGCAATCCCCATGTCCTTCATGTCAAAATGTTTATTTAATATTTTCTTGGTAGTTTTAATCATTTCATTATTATTACCTATGATGAGCATATCATCTACATAAAGACATACAATGACATAACCTTTGTTTGTGCTTTTAATATAAATACATCTGTCACATTCATTAATTTTGAATCCATTTGACACCATTGCTTTGTCAAATTTCTCATGCCATTGCTTTGGCACTTGTTTTAAACCATATAATGATTTAACCAATTTACACACTTTCTTTTCTTTTCCTGGAACAAAAAATCCTTCTGGTTGTTTCATGTAAATTTCTTCATCTAACTCACTATTTAAGAAAGCGGTTTTCACATCCATTTGATGAATTTCTAGATTGTACAATGATGCAATAGCAATTAGCATTCTAATAGATGTTATTCTGGTAACTAGTGAGTATGTGTCAAAATAATCAAGACTTTCTTTTTGTCTAAAACCTTCGACCACAAGTCTTGCCTTGTATTTGTCAATTGATCCATCCGCTTTCATTTTTCTTTTGAAAATCCACTTGTATCCTAGAAGTTTACAACCTGGTGGTAAATCCACCAATTCCCAAGTGTGATTTTGTAAGATGAATTTAACTTCGCTGTTTACAGCCTCTTTCTATTAGGAAGCTTCAGGACTAGACATAGTTTCTTTAAAAGTTAAAGGCTCATTTTCTAAAAAAAATTGTTAGAAAATCTGGACCAAAAGATTTTGAGGTTCTAGCACGTTTACTATGCCTAGGTTCCTGTTCATCATTTTGATCTATCTCTTGCTCTTGCTCTTGTTCTTAAACCTGACTAGTAATAGAATCAAAAGATCTTTTATTAATACTAGTCTCTTGTCCAGTCTTGTTTGGAAATACATGTTCAAAGAATGATGCATTCCGAGATTCAATAATAGTATTTACATGCATTTCGGAATGTTCTGATTTATGAATCAAAAATCGATATGCACTACTATTCATGGCATAACCAATAAAAATGCAATCAATAGTTTTAGGACCTATCTTAGTCTTTTTAGGACTAGGAATAGCCACTTTAGCCAAACACCCCCACACTTTTAAGTATTTGTAGGATGGTACTCTCCCATGCCACAATTCATAAGGTGTTTGATTCACTTTCTTTCGGGATACTTTATTTAAAATATAATTAGTAGAAAGTATTGCTTCCCCCTACAAGTTCTGATATAATCCAGAACTTATTAACATGGCATTCATCATTTCTTTTAAAGTCATATTTTTCTTTTCAGCAATTCCATTTTGCTAAGGTGAGTAAGGAGCAGTGGTTTGATGAATTATTCCATGTTCTTTACAAAATTCACCAAAAGTTGATTCATATTCTCCACCTCTATCACTTCTAAGTTTCTTAATTTTCTTACCAAGTTGATTTTCAACTTCATTCTTATATTGAATGAAAGTTTCTAAAGCTTCATCTTTGGTTCGAATTAAATAAATATAACTATATCTAGTATAGTCATCTATAAAAGTGATAAAATACTTTTTCCCACCTCTAGTTTGAATTGATTTAAAATCACAAATGTCACTATGAATTAATTCAAGTGGTTCTGTACTTCTTTCACTTGAATGAAAATGAGTTTTGGATAATTTTGCCTCAACGCAAATTTCACATTTATGATTTGAATCAATGTCAAATTTAGGTAAACATTCCATATTAATTAATCTACGCAAAGATCGATAATTAACATGCCCAAGTCTACCATACCATAAATTTGAAGACTCAAGCAAGTAAGAAGAAGATGTATTTTTATTAATAACAGCAGATACAACAGTCATTACATTCATTTTGAAAATGCCATCAGACATATAACATTTTCCTACATATATCCCGTTTTTTGTAAGTACAAACTTGTCACTTTCAAAAACTAGCTTAAACCCATTTTTACTCAACAAAGATCCGGAAACAAGGTTCTTGTGAACGTCCGGTACATGCAGCACATTGTTGAGAGTGAGTTCCTTTCCAGATGTCATCTTCAGAATAATCTTTCCTTGTCCTTCAACTTTAGAAGTCGAAGAGTTGCCCATAAAAAGTTATTCACTGTTGTCCACTATAGAATAAGATGTGAACATCTTTTTGTCGGCTGGTCCACCCACCATTCTTTAGGATTTCAGACAAGGTTTGCCTCAGAAACAACTGCAAAAAGATTTATGACATCTACACCATTGGAAATTTTGTCCATTTCGGTCATATTGGCTTGAGCAACCTTCTTGCTTGATCTTCTTTTACCTCTGCAAAAATCAGTTCCTAAGAACTTTTCTGATTTTTTACCATGATTCACTGGCACAATCCCAACATAAGGAGGTTGGCGCAATTGCAGCCATCATACCAGTACTAGTTTGAGCATTAGTTTAACCATTTTCTGTAGCCATGAATTCTAAATTATAAAACAAAATTATAATTAGAATTGTATACTTCACAGAAAATTTAAACCAAAACCACAAAATTAAATTCTGTAAAAATAAAAGAAACAAGAATTGAAACTTTTATTTCCAATTAATTTGAAAATAAAATAAAATTTTATTTAACCAAATTAATTCCACCCAGAAAATTAAATTTCTGTAACACTTCAATAATTAAAATACTGAAACAAAATTTTAATTAATGAACACTCAGAAATTATTTTTGAAAACAAAAATTAATTTCTGACAAACTTCACAAATATATATTCTGAATTGTTAATGACACCAGTATATTACTACTAGTTGTCAAAGAAAATAGACAGTATATTACTACTATCTGTCAAACAGTATATTACTACAATTTGTTTTTCCAACCAGAAAATAATTTTTGTAAGAAGAAGAAAGAAGAAAGGAAACAAACGAAAAATTCTGTATAAACAAAATAATTCGAATCTGTCTTAAGATTGTCGGAACAATCTTCTGTGTAAAATAAATAAATTGAAACCAAATCAAATGAATAAAATAAATAACTTACAGAATTTATTTTATCGAACCGAATGAATAATAAAAAAGATCAAGTTGAGTGTGTGACACTCTTTCCTTAAGACAGATTCACCCCGCTACAGTGCTTACGGACAAATGTCATCTATCTCCCAGGATACAATGATCTTCACAAATTGTAGTAGTACTCCAAGCAATTTGTATGGCGAACAAAACCTGTGTTCTTAACTCTATGAATTTTTTCCTAAAATAATATAAAGAATAATTGATGCAAGAGAGAAAAAGGAAGGCAACAAAATGAATTTTTCGGAATCAACAAATGTTGGAACAGATCTGGTATTTTATAGACTCGAACAGGTGTTATTTCAAACTGGAACAGATTGGTTTTGAAACCAACAGGTGCACTACTGTTTGAACAGATAACTGCTGGGCAGTTTATATCTGTTTGAAACTGTAGCAGTTAAAAACCTATCCAGAAAAACTGAACAAGTATGAAATTTGCCTAACAGATACAGATTTGAAACTGAACAGATATGCAACTGTTTTGAACAGATGCAGTTCAAAAACCTAGACAGATCTGCTGGTAACTACTGGACAGATTTAAATCTGTCTGGGTAGTTTTATAGCTGTTCAACGGTTGAGAAAATAGTGGAATTCAGATCTGAAAAGGGGCACAAATTTTGAACAAAAATTTGAATTCAAATTCAAATTACATTGGCACAAAATTTAAATTTATTTTTTCCCGCAAGAAATTTGGAAAAAATTCAAATAAATTTTGTCGAAAAAATTAATATAAGAACCGACCCGACCCACAACCCATACTCGAGCCCGGACGGCGGCGGCACGTGTGCATGTGGTGGTTTGAGCCAAGGTTCAATTTGTCAATAACTTCTCCCTTTTACAAACTTGGGGTATCCCTTGGGGCCCAACCCAAGTGCTGTCACCTAGAACTTATATACACACATAAGTTCTCTTAAGTTTCTAATGTGGGACTAGCCTTATAAGGAAACCCATATTTAATTCTTTAAATGTCCAATTCCATGAACCCGAAAACGACTTCAACTCCCCATTCACTCATAAATGGTTTTGACGAACCGTCTTCATCGTGTGACTTGCCATGCGGCAAGGAACACGTCACCTCTTTGGACCAACCCCAAAAGATGTGTGGGACCCTCTCTATTTTGGGCTCAAAGTTGGCCCAAAATAAGCCTATAAAAACCAGTTTTCCAACACTCTCAACTCGTGGAATGAATCAATCCACTTCTGTCAATGGTTTGGTGTAACATGTGGCTACTCCAGCCAGAGGCTCATTGTGTTGAACTTGGATCATCAAAAATTAACAGGCTTCATTTCGCCTCACATTGGAAATCTAAGCTTTCTCAACAAACTATCATTGAGTAACAACAGTCTTAGTTGTTCTTGAATTTTCTGGCAATAGGTTGGGAGGGAAATTTCCAGTGGAGCCGGGTTCTCTATCTAAGTTAAAGAGATTGTACATTGGGAGAAACAATCTAATTGGTAGTGTACCTTATTCTTTTGGGAAACTATCATTTGTTGCAGAAGAAATTAGTATTGGTGGTGACATACCTAATGATCTGGGTCGATTGACAAATTTGGAAGTATTTCTGTTGAGGATTAACAGGTTGGTTGGTACCATTCCTTTCTCAATCATTAATCTCTCGTCTATTACAGAATTTAATGTTGTAATGAACCAAATTCAAGGGAGCCTTCCCTAGGACCTAGGAATTACTCTTTCCTAATTTTAGTGTCTTTGAAGTTGGTGTATACTGATTTACTGGATCCATTCCTGTTTCAATGTCTAATGCCAGTAAACTACATCGCCTTGGCTTGGCCAGTAGTAAATTTATTGGAAAAGTTCCTCATTTCAGCAAACTGCATGATCTTCAGCTGTTAAATTTTCATGGCAATGGTTTAGGAATTGGGGAAGCTGATAACTTGAGCTTTCTTTATTCTTTGACCAATGCGACAAATTTGTACGCTCTAGATCTGAGCAATAACAATTTTGAAGGATTGTTGCCTGAATCCATTGGCAATTTATACACTAATCTTGGTAAACTAATATTGAGCATCAATGACATAGCTAGGATTATCCCGACCGAGATAGGGAATCTGATTAATTTGAAGCTTCTTGACTTGTCAAACAACAATTTCACAGGTAACATTCTTGCTGATATTGGAAAGTTTCAAAAGCTACAAAAATTGGATCTCTCAGGTAATGATCTACGGGGACATCCCATTGTCTTTTGGAAATTAATTGTGTTGACAAATCTTATGTTATGCAACAATAATCTTCATGGCAGAATCCCTTGAAGTCTGGGGAAATGCCAAATGTTACAGGAACTAAGACTTGTTTAAAACAATCTTAGTGGTACCATACCCAGTGAAGTTCTCAGTCTCTTATCGTTATATTATCTATACATATCTTGTAATGATTTGACTGATTCCCTTCCAATAGAAATTGGAATTTTAAAAAATCTAGAAGAACTTGATGTTTCTGAGAACATGTTGGCCGGTGAAATTCCAAGCACTCTTGGTAGTTGCTCAAAATGGAGATTACTACATATAGAGAGCAACAAATTCTGGGGAATCCTTCCTTCAAGTAATTTGAGAGGTATGGAGGAGTTAGATCTTTCTCAAAATAATTTCTCTGGAAAAATCCTAGACTATTTAGAGGACTTTCCCTTCTAAAAAAATTAAATCTATCATTCAATGATTTTGAGGGTGCAGTACCAGAAAGTGGCATATTTCAGAATGTAACATCTATTTCAGTTAAGGGAAACGACAAGCTTTGTGGGGGTATACCTGAATTATAGCTATACATTTTCAACTTCAAGGGGTTCCAAAGGGAAAAATTTAATTGAAGCTTGAAATTAATAATCCTTATATCTTTTGGGCTTCTAGGACTAATTCTAATATGTTTCCTATATCCTTGCTGGTGTAGAAAGACTAAAAAAGTACATTCTTTCAAATATTTAGAGCTCTCATTTTTTAAATTGTCATACCAAAGTCTACTTAAAGCTACTGATGGGTTTTCTCCATCTAATTTGGTCAGTGTGGGTAGTTTTGGTTTTGTGTACAAAGGAGTTCTTGGTGAAGGTGAAAATGTTGTAGCAGTGATAGTACTAAACCTTCAACGTCTTGGAGCTTCCAAGAGTTTCTTCACCGAGTGTGAGACCTTGAGGCACATGAAACATCGAAACATCAAAACAACATGTTCTAGTGTTGACTATCATGGTAATGATTTCAAAGCTCTTGTTTATGAGCTTATGGCTAAATTAGGCTAATGGTAGCCTAGAGGATTCATTACATGCAAATGAGAATGAAGATGAGGCACACAAATACTCAAGGAATTTAGACCTTGTACAGAGGTTAGATATTGCCATTGATGTTGCTTCTGCACTTGATTATCTTCACAATCATTGCTCAATACCAATCGTTCATTGTGATCTTAAGCCAAGCAATGTTCTTTTGGACGATGAAATGACTGCTCACGTAGGTGACTTTGGATTAGCAAGATTCCTTCCATAAGCTACCTATGACCATTCAGCAAACCAATCAAGTTTTTGGCATAAGAGGATCTGTCGGTTATGCTGCTACTAGTAAATATATCTCTCAGGTTTTTTGTTTTCCTTTGTGCCTTCATTGCACTATAGAATCTATTTTTGATTCACACAACCATGAATATGCTCTTTTAATCAATGAAATAGAGTTGATGGTTTTTTGCTTTTGTTCCTCACAATGCACTATAATAAATTTTTCGCTGATTGCTTTTTGTGTATTTCTCTCACATGCAGTACAATGGATGGATGGATGAATGACTTTTAAAACTATAACTTTTTATTTTATTAAATATATATATTTTTATTTTCCTCATGTTAGGGCGTGTAGCTTACTTGAATTTGTGATTATTTTGTGCCATCAATGGGTGGATGTACCAATATCAGCAAATCTTAGTCCCTAACATATTAATGCATGAATTGCAGAATATGGCATGGGAAATGAAGTGTCAACATTTTGGGATGTATATAGTTATGGCATCCTTCTATTAGAGATGTTCACGGGGAAGAGACCTACAGATAACATGTTTTGTGATAGTTTGGGTCTTCATAACTTCATTAAGATTGCTTTGCCCGAACAAGCAGCAAGCATTATTGCCGATCCTAGACTGTTTAAACAAAAAGATCAGAGCTCTGTTAATAGTCACAAAATTCAGGAGTGCTTGATTTTGATTCTTAAGGTTGGAATCACTTGTTCAGAGGAATGACCAAAAGATCGTATAGCGATTAATGATGCTAGTACTCAGTTGCTAGTGATCAGAAACACTCTTGTTGGAACTAGGGGAGTATACATGGAAGTAGAGGAGCTAAAATTGAAATGCAATCATGAGCAGGTATTTTGTTCATAATCATTCACAAATTTTCATTTGTTTTTGTATTTTGTTTTTTTTTTTTTTGTTGAACTTGGATTCTTGAGGAAGTAATTGGCAATGTTAAGGATAGGAGCAAGAAGCACAAATTCAAATATAGTTGTCTATGTGGTCAGCAACTATCAATAATGCTTTAGATAGTTCAACCATTTTCTGTCTCTTTTGCATTTTTAAAGAGTAAAATAATTCAACTAGGTTTTCATTACTAGTGTCATCTGGAAAAATACATAAGAGGTGATCAATTAAAGTTTTAATCAATCTCTGTTGCCAAAATCATATATTGAAGATACCGAAATCTCATCTTTTGTGACTCCAAAGAGAAAAAGTCCATTTTGTTGTTGGTTTCAAATTCCTTAATGTCGAAGCACATTATTCTCTTTAAACAATTATGCTAGTTAGAGCATTATGGCTAGAAACCTTCTTTTTTTAAAAAAAAAAATTTAATGAAAATTGATGGAAATGTAACTTTTGAGTTTTTTAAGTTCTAACCATGGTTGGGGTTGAGAATAGATCAATTGATGGAGTTTTGGGTGGACTAGTATCTCTCAATGGAGTTTTATAGGTACGCTTGATCTGTGCATCTGGCTTACAATATCATTTTTATATTATTCTTCAATATGGAGCCAAAAATCTAATTTTCAGGCCAATGCAACTTGTTACATATGTCTTCTTTTCCTTGTGTATTATATCCCATCAAATTGTTTGGAGATTAATTATCGTTCCTCTTCTCTCAGGTGCTTGAGATCTGATTAATCATGAAGGCATTAGATGATTCAACAACTATGTCGTGCAACATATTTCTTTGGCTGCCTACAACAATTAATAGCATGCTATTTTTCAATTTTTCATTATGTTCTATCTGTAATGACTCGGATTCTAATACGTATCGGATTGGTGTAAAGTGGTGCCCGTCTGTAGACGTCCCCGAACGCCCCGGGAGGGTTAACTCCCGTTCCGTTCATATTGGGGTCACTACAGTTCAAGGACTCAAATGTCACGGTTCTTAATCTTGAACCAAAGAGTCCAAATCCGGCAAATCGTTTTGAAAACAGATTTTTTGAAAGAAGTGCCAAACATGGACTGTTTTGCCAGATACAGAGTCGCCACCTAAATATTTTATTTTTGGAAAATTTAGAAAACCCTGACTCGGTGCCAAAGGCCACGTGTCCGTCATCACCAAAGTTGCGTCGGCTCGGGAACTTGGGTACGATTGGGGAAGGTCACTTCGTGAGCACCCCCGCTCGCCCGGTCAAAGACCGGCCTCTACTAACCATGATATCTTATTTTGGAAACATTGTGTGTTCTTATTCCGGTTATTAGCCTAGATTTACTATGTGATGCGCACAGCATACAAGTATAGACTGAGTCGCCTGAATTGGAACAAAACATTTCATGTTTGTTTGTTTGAAAATGGTTTGATGGTGCTACCCGCAGGTAGGCTAAGACGTGGATTTGCCACCCTCGGGTGGGCTTAGAAAACATGATTTTGCCACTATCTAGTGGGCTTAAAACAAACATTTGATGAATTGTCCCACTCCAAGTAACCCAACCTCCACCCACAGGCATTCAAGCAGGTATATCACATAAGCACATAGCCTCATGGTAAGCATGCTATTCATGGCAGTCACTCACACGCATGCAAGGATGCTAAAGCATAAAACTCACCGAGTACTCCAAGCCAAAACAGAAGCTCATTAGAAATCATGCATGATCCTAAATATACAGAAATGCCTAATGCAACACATGCAAAGATGCAACTATAGCAGGCTCGGCTATTCTAAACATGGCATATGGAATGCTACAACTAACACGTATTCAATTTGGAATTGAAATACAAATGCAGTTTGTATGATGCGCCGAGCCCGGTGCGTGCAAAACAGATGAATGATGCAAACATGCTGTCATACTGTATGCTAATTGAAATATGCCCTAATCTAACCATCATAAGCAGGTAAATAAAAGGGAAGAAAGATGTGGGGTTGGAAGACATATATCACACTCACCCACACTTATTACAATTATGCCCTCGCGCAGAGGGTCCAAATAAATATACAGTCCCGAATGAAAGAATAGTACAGTCCAAATAATACAGTCCAAATAATGTACAAATTCCTAATTAATTTACAAATTAACTAAGAAAATAATAAAACTGGCATGCAAGCCAGGGACTGCCTTGATTCTGCTCCGGATGATGGAATGATGCATGTCTGGGCTGCTTTGCGCGGAAATCCACTGGGATGCCCCAATTAGCCTCTGTTTTGCAATTGTTCTTGGAAAGCGCGCCAAGCCTCGGAAGACTGCTGATTCTTGATTTTGCTGCCACAGAGAGCAGGAAAGGGGCATAGCAATGTATTTTCACAAATGTATGCATGCCTTGATCCTCGTGCCACCAATCACACATCTCAATGCATGATGACCGAGGAGTCGATTTGCACAATTCAATATGGAATGAATGCACATGAAGACTCAACTAAACCTAACTCCATCATGGATGATCCGGAGTGTCGGTGACTGGGGAATTGAGACACGCTCCGTCACTCGGAGCACGGAACGTACCTCGTTTCCCGTGCTCGGGCTAACCCCTACCCCGAACACAATGCGATATGCATGACATGCATGAATGCAACTAAGATACAACCTAACATGCAAAATGCTATGAAATGGCATACACGATGCACGAGGTAACATGGCATACACAATGCGCTAATATACGGCCTAGCATACGCAATGCTATGGAATGAAATGGCATACACAATGCAATATGGGCTTACACCAACACAAGTGGACCTCGGCCACACTCACATAGGAGGCCATTAGATGAAAATGAGACAACTCGAAGTGCGTGCACGCGTGCACGCAAACCGAGGACCGAACCTACGGCACAGAATGCCACTCTAACAAGACATGGCAAAACATGGAATATGGCACATGATCATGCAATTTTCAGAGGCAAAATGAGATGCAAAACAGCCCTGAATCATGGCAAAATGATACCCGATGCATGGAACGAGTCCCATTTTCAGTTCGGACCAAGGTCCAAAAACAGAGACACAATAGGCTAATAAATCATGCAAAAATGGGGACCAAAGAGGGGTTCAATGGAAAGTGACACATGGAGGTCCCAAACAAGGATGAGCCCTTCTTCAATGTTGAATAAGGGCTCAAAATAAGCCTATTCACAGTTTACATCAGAGCTCAAAACAGACTACACATAGGCTAAAAATATCATGCAAAAATATGGCACAAAGAGGGCTAAAGAGGCAAGTACCAAAAGGGGGTCTCAAACAGTGAGAGACCCTTAATGAAAGATGAAATAAATCTCAAAAAAATGCTACTTTCAGTTTTGGTCGGAGCTCAAATGTATAAGCAAGAAGGGTTAAGATATAGACCAAGAAAAGAGCAAAAAAGGGAAAAACGAGACTCACCCTTGAAGAACCAAACTTTAGCAGCCTCTTGGTCCAAAATACAGCACTTCTAGACTCTGATAAGGTTCTCCAAGCTGCTGGAATGGAGTGGTGGTGGTGGTGCTAGGTGGTGGTGAAGAAATGGTGAAGAAATGGTGTAGGACTTTTAGGGTTTTGGTGCTTGAAATATAGAGAGAGAGAGAGAGAGAGAGAGAGAGAGAGAGAGATTGTATATATGAGACTCAAACCAAAGTCTTCTAACCCAGAAAAATACAGCTGGAGCTCTGGTTTTATAGGAAAAAAGGGATGGAAAAGAGGGGGAAAAAAGGGGGGGAAATTCGGATTCAAAATTCCCCCAAAATGGCCAAAAGGTGAGCTAAAGGGGCAAGTGATAGCTGCAGGTCCCAAATGGCCAAGAGCCCTTCAACAAAGTTGAAGAGGGGCTCAAAATAAGACACTTTCTAGTTTACATCAAGCCACGAAAATAAATACAAGTAGGCCTAAACTATCGTGCAAGAAAAAGGGAAAATGGAGGGGTAAAGAAGCAAGTGATAGATGGAGATGTCAAACATCAAGAGGTCCTTAATCAAACATGAAAAGGAGTTCAAAATATGACTATCTCAAGTTCGGGTCGGAGCCCAAAAATGTAGAATGAAGGTTCGGGAGCCGAAACACGCAGTTTGGGGCCCCGAAAGTGGGCTGTTAGGCACCGAGAGTGGTGCTCAACCACGAAGTTGGTCTCTCGGACCACAGTGTCCCTCAAAAGGGAGTAAATAAGATAAGTGCCAAAAACCGAGGCAAACGGGGGTGGTTAAGTGGTCCCGAACCGAGGCACACGGCCTGACGGCTCCGAAAACCGGGAACCGGGCTCCGAAATGGGAAAAATGGCCTATGACCACGAAACGTAGCCCACGGCCATTGAGAGATGATCTACGAGACCTCTCCCTCCCTTCGGGAAGAGAAAACAGAGAAATCAGAGCCTGGTTCGCAAACCGAGGAAAAGCACAAAAGAGTCCGGAAGTCCGAAGGCAAGGCTCGCAGCCGGGACTCCGCAACCTCAAAACGAGCACAATATGCAACATCACCAAGCGCTCAATCGGTGACGTCTGAGTCTTAAGGTCGGTCAAAAATGGGATGTCTACACCGTCACTTTTAAACTTGTATGGTTGTTGGACTCTTGGTATTGATGGGTTGGCAAAGTGAACCTTATATATTATAATTGAGGACCCTTGGATGATGTTTAGAACCTTGATTGAAGCCTTAACAAGGTATTTAGGCAAGATTAAATCAAAAGCCCTAAATTTGAGTTTTTGTTTTTGACCAACCTTCACTCTTTTGCCCTTTCACCTTTCCACACTTTGAATTTGGATGTGAGACTAGAACCATTAGAAAGCTTGTTTCCGGGCTTCTATTTGGACACAAGAACGACCTAAAACGGAGTCCGAACGAAAAAGTTATACCTGTTTGAATTTTGAGCTTCTGTGCTGGAAGCATGCTTGCTCGAGTGAGATTTACTTCGCTCGAGCGAACTGCGCGATTTTCAGAGATTCTGGAAGCTTATTTTCTACACTCGAGCCAAGCTTCCTTCGCTCAAGCGACCAGGTTGCTAACAGATATTATAAAGTGACTTTTTGGCCCAAAAACTTTATTTTTCTCCCTCTCTTCTCCTCCCATCCTCCAAGCCCAAAACCCTAACCTTCCAAACTCTTGATTTCTCTTCTTTTTACCCAAGATTCACCCCAAATCTTTCAAGAAGATCGAAGAACAAGCATAGATCAAGACTTCTACCGATTGTTTTGCAATTTCATTGGAGTTTCGAGTTGGGTCTTCATCTTTGGCTTCCAATCTTGAGGTAGGGAGTTCTCTTAGCCATAAATACTTATGATTCAAAGTGATTGTGGTGACATTTTGGGATTTTGAGTTGATTATGGGTTAGAAAACACTAATGGCTCGTTGTTTATGTACAAATGGGGTTTTCACTCAAATTTTTAAAAGGGTGTTGAATGTTTTGCCATATTGATAAATAATAATTAATAATTTGAGGATTTAACTAAGAAAAGAGGAAAACCTCTAATTTTCTTTAAAACCCTAGGTTTGAAATGTTGAGTAAAAAGGGGATTTTGAAACTAAGTGACAGTTTTATGTTAAAATTGACATTAATATGGTATTGGAATACATGGAGATTATGAAATGGGTAAATCCTAATAATTTGATGAAACTACTGTGGGGATAGAAGTTGTGGATTAAATCATTTTGGAACCTTACCTTGGGAGTTTAATGGAAATGAGATAACTTGCCTAAGTAACGTTTATAAGTGGAATTGGAGTCGTTTTGAGTTGATATTCACATGATGTTGGAAAGATGGAGAATTTGGGATTGATGTTGCTATATTAGATGGTTATGGAAATTGTTAAGATTGCCTTGCTCATGTTTTATGTTAATTATTTTTGTAGTAATGATTTGAACCTTATGCAAACTATGATATTGGCAAACCAATTCCATTGCATTGCATCGTATCTTCATGGCTTTGGGATCAAGTGTGTAGAGTTAATTAAAATGGGTTATTTTGAAATGTGTTGTGTGTGTGTTGAGGTGCCCAATTGCCCTTCCGTGCTTGTAGGCCGGTAAATGTTGGGGAAAAGTTATAATGATTGATGGGTATCCAATTGCCCCTTCGTGTTCAGTGCTGGGAAAATGTGGAGAGGTTTTAAGAATGAAATGGGTGTCCAATTGCCCCTCCGTGCTTGGTGGCCGAAAAATGTGGAGGTTTTCTAAAAGTAAGAGGTGCCCACTTGCCCTACTGTGCTTGGTGGCTAGTAAATGTGGGGAGTGTTTGTAACATGTAACGGGGAGTTTGTTGCAAAATGAAGGTTCATGATTAAATCAATGGTTAACAAATTGGGTCAAACTTGGAATACGAATCTAGCATCTTACAAATTGGTTTTCTAATAAATTCAAGTTGTATGCATGGCATGGCATTGCATGAACATAATCACTTTGAGCATATTTATTTGTTGTTAACTTTATTTCCTACTGAGCATCAAAGCTCACTCCCTTTTTATGGGCTGGATATCCTAAAAATCCAGATGTTGAAGGTGTACCATGATAGTGTCAAAAAGCGAATGGAATTCAATGTGGAGCACTGAAGCTTCTTTGATGTTGTTCGTCTACAGCCTTTCAGCTGTTTGTCGAGTTAGGAATTTTATTTGTTAAATCAAGGCTCTTAGTCTTGAAAGATGTAAGCCCTTGTGGCAATTAAGATGGATATTTTTATATCACCGTGTATTGAAATTTTATTACTTTGAGCTTGACAAGAAAATTTTTGAGAATGTGATAGATTCTAGTTATTGAATTGTATACCTTTCTTATTGTTAATATATTGGGTTGACAACATATCGTGGTATAAATATCAGGGGTTACAACTTGGTATCAAAGCAAGCCAGGTTTGAATATCTTGGGCGCTTGGGAAGTGACATTTGTCACAATGGGTTACAAGGTAGGAATGGGACGTTCAAGTGTTTACTCTAATTGGTGTGTGCCAACATGACTATGTGAGTATGGGATTAAACTCATACGATGAAGTTTGTGCTCATGAATTTCTTAGAAGTTTTGTTAGGAGGCACCTGATCAATGCCATTCTAACTTGAATTCTTTGAACGTTTGTGGGGGCAAATTGGCATCTTTGGAGGATAATCCGTATGTGCTTTATGTGACTATGTGTTTATGTGGTATGCTATTGTGAAGATCATTATGTGCATAGACAGGTGTAGACATTTTAGGTAGAGTGTGGAGTTTTGTTTGGGTTAATTTGTGAGCTAAGTTTATTCTTATTCTTATTTAGGATGTCTGGACGTAATGGTGGAAGCCGTGGTAGACATCGTCGTGGTGGTCGGGGTGTCTCTTCTCGAGGAGAGGGGGTAGGCCAAGCTAGTATGGCCGAACAAGAGGTGCAGGGTGTTATGGGTTTGTTGGCTCAGGAGTTGGCAAGTGCACTTCGAGAATCTATGAATATTTTGAGGGCTGAAGAAGCGGCACGAGCCGCTGTAGGAGAGACTAGATCCTCTTCCTTAGCTAAGGAGTTCTTTAAATCTAACCCTATGGAGTTTTATGGCGGTGCTAATCCACTTCTAGCGGATGAGTGGCTTGAACAAACAGTGAAGACATTAGAGGTGTTTCACATAGTGGATGATGAACTTCGGGTTACATTGAGGGCTTTTCAATTGAAAGGGGACGTTGGTCAATGGTGGAAATATGCCAAAGACTGTATAGTGCACACATGGGAGGCCTTCACTCATGCCTTCCAAGAGAAGTACCTTCCACCCACAGCTAGAGAGCGTTTGAGAAAACAGTTTGAAGAGCTCGAACAACATGACACAATAGTAGCGGAGTTTGAGGCAGGTTTTACTAGCTTGACTAGGTTTGCACCGGAGTTAGTGGTGACTGAGGAGCGCCGTTGTTTAGAATTTGAGAAGAGACTTAGGTGGGAAATTAAAATGAAAGTGGTTAGTAGTATGATTCGAAATTATGATAGACTCGTAGAAGCAGCCACACATGTGGAAATCACCTTGGAAGGGGAAAAGAAACAGAAGGGTAAGAGACAAGGGGAAAACGAGTCACAGGGTGACTCAGGAATATCTAAGAAGTCGAAAGGTAGCACTAGAATACTTTTGCAATCGTAGCAGACCGAGCCTCAGAGTTTGGCAACAGGGACGAGTTTAGGAAGTACCAGTTGGAATAAGATGACTTGTTTTTTATGTGGCCAACAAGGTCACAAGGCTTCAGCTTGCCCTCAAAAGGAAGGAAGCTGACTACAACAGCGGTCTGCTCATCTTCAGAGCCAGTCTCAGGGTAGTGGTCGGGTGTCCACCTGTTATCAGTGTGGACAATCAGGGCACGTGAAGAGACTTTGCCCTCAGTTGGTAGGAGTCCCTAGTCCTTCGGTATCCCAGCAGTCGCACGACCTTCCATCGGATTCAAACCAAGAACAACTCCACCAATCAGTACAGTTACAAGACATAAGACTGCCTGTTTGTTTTAAGTGCAATCAGCCATGCCATGTTAAGCGCTATTGCCCCGAGAGAGGATAGAAACAGTTCCTTCATCCTAGTAAGGATGGTAATGTTGGGAGGGAGTAGTGTGACCTATTGTTGTTTTGGTATGATAATACTACGATGTGGTAGGTAAGCAAGTGTAATCACAAATATTGCATATGTATATATATGTATGTGTGTTCTCGGAACCTAACTGTGCGGTGATGTAATTAAACATCAGAACCTGGTTAAGGTGGGAAGTACTATCAGAAATTGTAATCTTAGTGTTTCGTTATGTAATTGTTTCTATTCCCTGAATGAAGTATGTATTGGTTTATGAGTCTTAAATTAAATTAAAGTGTTTGTAGAGAGGGGATTGGTCACAGGACTATCCTAGGAGGTTGCCTCAGTATGGCAATAATATGTTTAATGTATTGTTGAATGGTATAATGTTTGATAGAGCTGAGTTACTTTCACGTGCGTGTTCGTTGTTTGTTAGTGGAACTCCAGGCAATATAATAGAGTTGTGTGGAGCAGGTGTTATTGACCCTATCGGTCCTTGTGGGTGTAGTGTGAGGTGTTTGGTTGCCACGAGTATATGTGTGTGTTGATTTAAAGAGGGTAAGTTGTGTGTTTTGGCCTTTAGGAGTCCAGCTCGGACGCATGTATGATGTAAGGATGCGTTTGTCGTCTAGGCTTATGTATGGTGGATTAATTGGGAGTAGGAATGGTGTGGTTTAACTTTGAGGGATCCAGTGTGATTCACTAGGAATGTGAGAGCGTGTGTGGAACTCCATATCAAAGTTGGTGAAGATAGACAATATGTTGGTGTTTAGTGTCAAGTGTAGGATTGTTGTGTGGTTAGTCAGTGGGTTAATACCTGGGTTGGTTGACAAATAATCAAGCTTGGCGTTGAGTACAAGC
Source organism: Camellia japonica (assembly GCA_030407325.1). Taxonomy (NCBI): domain Eukaryota; kingdom Viridiplantae; phylum Streptophyta; class Magnoliopsida; order Ericales; family Theaceae; genus Camellia; species Camellia japonica. The sequence goes on from JAPPVO010000032.1 coordinate 61,819,807, forward strand.
GTCTAAGGTGGAGCAGTGCCGTAGTGTGGACTTGTAAAGCGTTGAGTCTCATATAGTCAAGTGAGAAGTTGGTGTGAGTTTATGGTAACTGGTTTGGAGTTACAAGTGAAAACTTTGGTTTTGGGTCAGTGCTATTCCTCCATTACATGATTGGTGATTGTGTTTTCTTTCTTCTTATGATTTGTATGTGGTTAGCACCATGCTAGTATCTAGGGATTGTATAATAGAGCTATGGTGTGGGTGTTATGGCATCATTGTCGGTGTGATGGGTGTTGTTGGATGACTGTTGAGGGTCATCAGAGAAGTGTTGAAAAATGATTTTGGGAAAGACAAAATCACAAATATATTTTGGTGTTGTGGCCTTGAATGGTTTTTTTGTTTTTCATATTTTTTTTTTTTGTTTTTAGTAAATATTTTTAAAATTTTAAGCATTTTTTTTTATTTTTTTATTTTTTTAGATGCACTTTACTTACATGTATCTAAAAAGTAAAATATTTGTCAAAAAATATTTTAAAAAATTAATAAATACATAAAAATATGAAAAATATATTGAATTTTCGTATTTTTTTGTATTTTTTATATTTAGTGAATTTTTAAAAGATTTTTTTCACAAAAATTATACTTTTTAATTGTATTTATGTTAAGTGTGCCTAAAAATTTTAAAAAAAAATTCTTAAAATATTAAAACAATTCGGTAAAAATAAAAAAAAAATACAAAAAAATAAAAAGTGTTTTCTAAAAACTAAAACCAAACGAAGTTGAATTTTTTACCCACCTACCAAAACAAGCCGAAGTTTCATTCAAAATAATGCTTCATAATAAAACGTTACAATCTCATAATCAAGTCATAATCACATTTAAAAAATAAATAAAAAATCTCAAAACCAAAATTAATTTGGGGCATAAGCAAAAACACCATAAAAATCTTATAGTCAAGTTTACTATAAATTTAATCACCTCTTAATTTTATAATTAAATTCTACATTATAGATACCTAAGATTATTATTATTATTATTTTATTGTTTTATAACTAGATTGTACTTTCCACAGCATAAAATTTTCAAACTCAAACTGATCTATACGAGGCTAACATGACGAGGATCCCCTACTTTCGAGTTTAGATTTACCAAAGTTTTTTTTAAACAACCACGAAATTTGAAAATTTTAAATTTCATCGTTAAATTTTAATATATTTAAACCGTTCATTTTATATGACAAGTTAAAAAATATAAAAAATGAGATTGATCAGACATAAATAATTATATAATCAAATCACATATATTATAACATATTGATGGTCCACTCTTAAGAGCATATAAGTCATATAGATCAAAATGATCTAATAATATGACAATCGGTGTTGGATCAACTTAATTTGTATGAATAATTTTTTTAATTTTATAAAGTAAATTATTTAGATCACTAAAATGAATTTAAATTAATTCAATAATAAATTAACTTTCTTGTAAAATTGAGATATTTAATTTTACAAATCTATTTTATTTTTTTTGTTTTCCTCCTTTATGTTATACTTTCCACAACTAAAATTGACTGAAAGGACAATTAAACCAGCGAAGTCGTAGACGTTTTGATGCAGTTGTTTTGTTTTCCCACTACGTGGTAGGCAGGTGTGTTTCCCACTACTAGTTTGGCTAATAGCTTGCTAGGTGGGTGGGTTACACCATGAGTATGAGTATGAGCATGAGTATCACTATGACTATGACTATGACCATGATCAATGAATGGGCAATGGTTTGGGGGCGTTGTACAATCAGTAAGTTGTAATCTTATATTAGATTTGGGTTAAAAATGAGATGTTGGGTGAAGATTGACAGTTTATATATTGGGTTAAGAATGAGATGTTGGGTGAAGATTGACACTTTATATATTGTATAGCGCATGTGCAAAAGTAAATTTGAATTATATATTGATTTTTTTTAAATAATTTTTAAACAAAATTTCTGAGTTTGTAATAATTTTGCTGAACGATTGAACTTAATCTACTGTCAAAAATGACAATAATAGGAATGTAAAAAAATTGTCAATAAATTTATCTCAAAATGTGATGTGTGACTTAAATTTAGTTTTTGTATAATAAAATTTATAATTGAAATGAATCTCCACTCACCTTTTTTTTTTTTTTGTTAATATTTTTCTGAATAATTTTTTTTGAACACTTGGCATTACCTTGAGGAAAAAGAGAGGCAAATTGTGGAGGATGATAACAAGATGGTGAAAGAATTGTTTTTCATGTAGTTTTGTTTTTAAGAATTGTTTTCTATTCCCCCTAATATATTTTGAGTAATCAGTAGTACATTTGGTTGATGCCTCCGCGCGATGAAAAATTATTGCCATTCTTTGTATTAAAATTTTAAGAGATAAATAGTTAAGTGTCAATTATGAATAAAATAGAGTATTGTTCTAAAAATATTGGATAATTTCTCTCTCAATTAAATCTAACTTTAAGTCAACAAGTCAACCGAACAAAAGAGAGATAGAGAGAGTTCAATGGGGGTGTGTTTGGTGTTGCTTATTTTGGCCAACTTACAAATCTTAACTTTGAAAAAATTATTTTAAACTGTTTGGTTAAACTTATTTCAAACAACTTCTGATTCTAACAACTTATTGTGACTCAAAAAAGTTGATTCTGAGAAGTTGTCCACCGCTGTTTCTAATTATCAGATTTTGTTGTAGGCATGTTAATTTACGATTATACCCTTAGATTTTTTTATTTTTTATTTTTTATTTTTAAAAAATAGAAAAAGATCGAAATGGACTATGGATTATTATTTTTTTTTTTTATGGGAAATGTAAACTAGCAATGAATAACTAAAAATAGAAGTTAATTCAAAAAACTATTTTACAATTTATTTACCAAACACTACTCAACAACTTATATTTATAATTTAGCAGTTGCACCAAACAGATAAACAATTTCTGATTAAAATTATAATCTATAATCCGTTAAGTTATAATTTATAATCTATTTTAACAGCCGCACCAAACACCCCCAATATCTTTTTTATTTTCAATGTTTTGTTCTAAGTTAGAACTTCTAACAATGAAATTTTTCATAAGAGTTTTTTATTGATAAATCTCATTTAGAGGTATTCTAAAGTCTACCAAGGAAAATTATAACCTAATTTGTCCCATGTATTTATATTTTTATTCCATGAGGTCCTTTTTTCTTGATTTATAATATTTGTTGGAATATTATACCCTTATGTCTATTGTTGATATGTATTACATAGAAAAAAAATATACACATTTCCTTTTTGTTGCTACCTCTATTTTGGTAGTTACCATTATTCATGTTTTTCTTTTTGATCAGTTTCATTCACATTTATGGTATTGTTCCATTGTGCTAGGATTTCGAAACTCTCTATTTGGTAGGGTTTAGAAACTCTATGTTTCTTCATGGTGGTGAAATAATATTATGTTTCTCCATTATTGCAGTGAAGCTTTATGTTTCTTCATTGTCACTTTGTGTTCAAAGTTCTATGTTCGTCCATTGTTGTTTTATGTTCGAAACTCTGTTTATGTCCAGTCAATTTTTTTACAAACATATTCTTCAAAGCTGGGTTTGGTTTGATTTGGATTGGTGGAATGGTGAAATTGTTAATGATAGTGATAATGATAAAGATGATAATGAAGATGAGGATGAGGATGTGCGTGATTTTTTTTTTTTTTTTTAAGTGAATGAGTTTATTTTGAATTTCTAATTTTATTGCTGCCATTGTTTCTTTTTTTTTTTTTTTGTCAATTAGTGTGAATGTTTATATTTCACATTATTTGAAAGTCTGAGAAATAAGTGTTGGAATATAGATATGGATATAATTATATATTTTGCAAAATGCGAATGTTCTTGGTTATTTGTTAATACACTTGTTGTTTGAATAATCGTTTTTTGTTACCATTAAACAATTGAAATATTCTTTTTTTTCTTTCAATTTTGTTTCATGTTACAGTGTAAATGTTCACATTGGTATGAATTTAGTTTTTCTTAGGTCAGTTGTATGTTAATTGTAAATTGTGAACATTCACATTGCATTTTTGTATAAGTTTTTTTTTTTTTTTTGAAGTTTTTTGAAAGTTAGTTATATTTTGTTATTTTTTTTATTATGCTTGTTGATTGAACAATCATTTTTATTACCATTGAACAATTAAAATAGTTGATTTTCAATTTTTTTTTTTTTTTTTTTTTTTTTTCGCGTTGCAGTGTGAATGTTCACATTGGTATGAGTTTTTTTTTTTTTTTTTTTAAACTACTTGTATATTAATTGTAAATTGTGAACATTCACATTATATTTTAGTATAAGTTTTATTTTTTTGAAATTTAATTGTATGTTTATTGTTTTGTTACTATGCTTGTTAGTTGAACAATCATTTTTGTTACCATTAAACAATTGAAATAGTCGATTTTTAATTTTTTCAATTTTGTTTTATGTTTTCACGTTGCAATGTAAATGTTTACATTAGTATGTGTTATTTTTTTAAGGCTAGCTGTATCTTAATTATAAATTGTGAACATTCACATTGTATTTTGGTATGAATTTTATTTTTTCGAATGTTAGTTGTATTTTTGTCGTTTATTGTGAACATTCACATTGTACTTTAGTATGTGTTTTATTTTTTCAAAAGTTAGTTGTATGCTTGTTGTTTACTGTGAACATTCACATTGTATTTTGATTTTCATTTAGATTTTTTGTTGCGTTATTTTTAAAATTTTCAAATTATAAAAGGTTCAAATTCATAATTTGACATTTTCTCCATGGAATGCTGGAGAGATTTTCTCCTTAGAATAAAAGAGAGATTTTCTCCATAGAATAAGGGAAAAGTTTTCTCTTTAGAATGAAGGAAAGATTTTCTCCATAAAATGAGAGACTATTGTTATGTATTAGTTTTAAAATAAAAACATGTGCAAAAAATTAGTAAAGATGATTTGGTCATATTACATTAAACAGGACTTAATGGAATACTCAAAAAGAATATGAGTTAAATAGAATAAAACATTTAGAAAGAAGATTTATCAAAAAAATGACCCTTATTATAATACCCCTCATTTTCATATGCATTTTTATTTTTATGAGAAGGTAGTTTTTGAAAATACAGAAAACAAATTAAAACTTTATCAAAAAATAATTTCAACAAAACAATTTATCAAATAAATTTTTTGTGTATAAATTTATTTATTTTTTTATATTTGAGAAAGGAAATACTACAATGTGCACTCTTAAAAAGTACATATTGTAAGAAAAGTTATGATTTTTTGTTGTGGGAGTTACAAAATTTTTGTGATGAAAATAATGATTTTTGTGATAAAAATTATGAATAACAAAGTTATGATGTGTTCCCCTAAAAGTGTGAATGCTAAAGTTATATATTTTTTTTGTAATAAAAATTTTGTATGAGGTTGGCGTATTTTGTGAAGTAGGTTAAAAGTTAACATTTTGTTTTTTTCTTAATTTTTTTTTGAAAAATTGTGCAAAAAATAGAGAGGTAATACGACTAAAAAAAAACTAAAAAGCCAATAAACTGACTTTTAACCTTGTTTCCAAAATAAGTTCACATGATTGTCTTTCCTGGTGGAGAACCACCCATTTAATTAGACATTAAATAATTACCAAAAATCAGTATATATTATTTCATTATCTCTTAATTATTTATTTACTAGTATTTTTTTACTTGTCAGCATTTTCCTAATTCAAATACTCTGTTTACTGTTCCATAAGTTTGACATAGACTCTTCTCAATATAATATTAACACTGAAGACAATATTATATACTATACTCTCTCAAATTCAATGAGAGCGTCCAATCCTCATATGGGTTTAATATTAGTGTCGTCAATGTCATGGATTCTGTTTCAGTTCATGCGTGTTGTTGTTATTGTTCTCATGGGGTGTTCGTGTTTGGGTGGTTCAGGCTTTAGTACTCATCGTCATCATGTTCATGTAGCCGGGAATGAGACAGATCGGCTAGCCTTGCTCGCATTCAAGGCTGAAATAACCGGTGATCCCTTCGGGGCTCTAAACTCGTGGAATGAATCCATCCACTTCTGTCAATGGGCTGGCATAACATGTGGCCGACGACACCAGAGGGTGACTAAGTTGAAACTGGATCATCAAAAATTGACAGGCTCAATTTCGCCCCACATTGGAAATCTGAGCTTTCTTAGGGAGCTGTGGTTGCGTAACAATAGCTTCACTCATCAAATCCCCCCTGAACTTGGCCATCTACGGAGACTGCAAATATTGACACTACGCAATAATTCTATTGGTGGTGAAATTCCTGCCAATATATCTGCTTGGTCTAACCTTGTTGTCCTTGAGCTTACTGGCAATAGTCTGGCTGGGAAAATTCCCGTGGAGCTTGGTTCTCTGTCTAAGCTTGAGGAGTTGTACATTGGAAGAAACAATCTAACTGGTGGCCTTCCTTATAGTTTTGGGAATCTGTCATCCCTTATTGTATTGTATGCAGGTTCCAATAATATCAATGGGAGTATACCTGAAACCCTGGGCCGATTGACAAACTTAAACCTTCTTGCATTGGAGGATAACAAGTTGGTTGGTACTATTCCTTCCTCAGTCTTTAATCTCTCTTCCATCACAACTTTTGCTATAGCTGTGAACCAAGTTCAAGGGAGACTTCCCTTAGATCTTGGAATTTCTTTTCCAACTCTTCAATGGTTTTCAGTTGGAATAAACTTGTTTACTGGATCCATTCCTATTTCAATATCAAATGCAACCAACCTGCATCACCTTGACTTGGGAACAAATAAATTTATTGGAAGAGTGCCTCCTTTGGGAATGATGCGCAATCTTGGGCGGTTAAACTTTCAATTCAATCATCTTGGAACAGGGGAAGCTGGTGACTTGAATTTTCTTAGCTCATTGCCCAATGCCACCAATTTAAACTTTTTGGGGCTGAACTCCAACAACTTTGGAGGGGTGTTGCCAGAATCAATTGGCAATTTGTCCACTAATCTTGGTGTTCTTTCTTTGGATAACAATAAAATAGGTGGGAGCATCCCAACCGAGATGGCGAATTTGGTCAATTTGCAGGCTTTGGACATGTCAGACAATCATTTCATCGGTAACATTCTTTCTGATATTGGGAAGCTACAAAAGCTACAATTTTTGGATCTCTCGGGTAATAAATTCTATGGGAAAATTCCATTGTCTTTGAAAAATTTGACTTCGCTAGTGTATCTTTATTTACAAGTAAATAATTTGCATGGCAACATTCCTCCAAGTCTCGGGAAATGCCCCCTTGTAGATCTGGCTCTTGGTGGAAACAATCTTAGTGGTACCATACCCAAACAAGTTCCAACTCTTTCATCATTATTGAACTTGTACCTACATGACAACCATTTGGTTGGGTCCATACAACTAGAAATTGGGAATTTAATAAATCTTGAACAATTGGATGTTTCTAGAAATATGTTGTCTGGAAAAATTCCAAACACTCTTGGTAGTTGTGTGAAATTGAGATTTCTATATATACAGAGCAATAATTTCTGGGGAACTCTTCCTTCATCTTTAAGTTATTTGAGAGGTATTGAGAAATTAGATCTTTCTCACAATAATTTCTTAGGAAAAATCCCAGACTATTTAGAGGGCTTTGTCTTCTTACAAAAATTAGATTTATCATTCAATGATTTTGAGGGTGCGGTACCAGAAATAGGCATATTTAAAAATGCAACAGCTATTTCTATTAGGGGAAACAAGAAGCTTTGTGGTGGTATACCTAAACTACATTTGCACAGTTGCAATACCAAGGGATTCAAAAGAAAAAGATTTACACTCATCTTGAAAATAATAATCCCCACATCGTTTGGGCTTCTGGGACTAGTAATAGTGTTGTGTTTATTGTATCTTTGTTGCTTTAGAAAGACAACAAAAGTACCCTCTTTGAGATTTTTAGGGAAGTCATATGTGAAATTGTCCTACCAAAGTCTACTCAAGGCAACTGATGGGTTCTCTCCAGCCAACATGATAGGCATGGGTAGTTTTGGTTCAGTCTACAAAGGAATTCTTGATCACCGTGAAAAAGTTGTTGCAGTGAAGGTACTAAACCTTCAATTCCGTGGAGCTTCCAAGAGTTTCGTTGCTGAGTGTGAGGCCTTGAGGCGCATCAGACATCGAAATCTTGTCAAGGTTTTCACAGCATGTTCAAGTATTGACTATAATGGTAATGATTTCAAAGCTCTAGTTTATGAGTTCATGGTCAATGGTAGCCTAGAGGATTGGTTACATGCAATTGAAAATGAAGATGAGGTGCATGTCGAATCAAGAAATTTAAACCTCCTACAAAGGTTAAATATTGCCGTTGATGTTGCTTCTGCACTTGATTATCTTCACCATCATTGCTCGGAACCAATAGTTCACTGTGATTTGAAGCCGAGCAATGTTCTTCTGAATGATGAAATGATTGGACATGTAGGCGATTTTGGGTTAGCTAGATTCCTTCCAGAAGGCATCGATAATTCTTCTGCAACTCAATCAAGTTCCATTGGCTTGAGAGGGTCTGTTGGTTATGTTGCTCCAGGTAAATGTATCTCTTAGGCCCTTTTCTGATATTCTTTTTCACCTTCAATTTCCAACGTACTTTAGAGTCTGATTTGCATATCCATCAAGTATGCTCCTTCGATCAATGAAGTAAAGCAGATGGTTCTTTGGTTTTATTTCTCACAACATCATTTTCCCTTCAAATGCATGAAAATCAATATTTGGCAAATACTTTCCAATGTGTTATTTGAAAGTAATTTTTTTTTTTCTTTTCTGTTGCACATAATTTAGTCTGAAAAATATGAAACTCAAAGGAATGCAGGTTCTCAATTTCATTAGTTTCTTGCTTATAATATACAACCCAATATACAATCCCATTTTTTAGAGGATTTTCCATACATCTCCTATCTTGTTGTCTGCAAATTATAATCCATATAATTGTATTTACGTTTATTTTTGCCTTCAATGGACATGTACCAATATCGAGAAATCCTAGTATTTTTCTGGGCGCAAAATGTGAAAGCATAACAACATACAATATCTAACTTTTGTTCATCTCCTATGTGTGTAGTCATAGGATAACATAAAGAGGAGATTAGAAAATTCTCTTTTGCTAATTTCAGTCCTCCTATCTATTTCTTTTACGTTAATAAGTTTGATGAATACAAACCTAATTGGATAAAGTTAAACTGTCACCCAAGCTTCAACTAGTTATTTCTTAAAAAAGATATTGAACTATCAACTATTTGGTTTCATAAATATCACTGGGAAACAATCAAACTTGTTTCAAGTTGGGCCTTTCTCTTGATGCAAGCAGACAAACCAAATATTGTTATCTCACCAAGAAGAGACGTAATTCTTTCCTATATTACATTAAACAGTAAAGTTTTTTATGCTCTAAACTTGTTTTCTACAAAGAGTTTTTTGTAGAAGGTACATTACTATTACTATTATTTGATATGCTTCTGGCCAAACATCTTTACAATTGTATTTACTTTGAATGATGCATCAATTGCAGAGTATGGTATGGGAAATGAGGTGACGACATCTGGTGATGTATACAGTTATGGTATCCTCTTATTGGAAATGTTTACGGGGAAGAGACCTACTGATAACATGTTTAATGATAGTTTGAGTCTGCATAACTTTGCTAAGATGGCTTTACCTGAACAAGTAGTGAGCGTTGTTGATCCAACACTAATTCAACAAAGAGAAATTGGGGAGGGAAGCTCAAGCACCGAAAAAACTCAGAATCAGAGCTCTAATGGCAGTCATAAAATTTATGAGTGCTTGATTTCAATACTTAATATTGGAATCTCGTGTTCACAAGAGCTACCAAGAGATAGACCAACCATTAATCATGTTGTTACTCAGTTGCTTGCGATCAAGAACAACTTTCTTGGAACTGATGAAGTTCATGGAGGAAGCAGAACTAGAATTACAGTGTGATCATGAGTAGGTATGACCCTGTCACTTTCTTAGTAACAGAAGAATATACCTGCATTTATTACTGAAATTGTCTCAATTCTACACTAGGCCGACAAACTTTAGTTTGTCTTGTGGCATATAAATCATAACACCTTAGATATGCTATACTTCAACCAACTGACCATGTTCTTAAACATTGACATTTTGAAGGTGACAAAAAATCAGTTATGGAACCTGTCAAGCATGATTGTTTCATTACCGAATGGAAATTCTTTTTTTCTTTGGTTTTTTATTTTCTTTCCATCAAAACTACGGTTCTTCTGCAAACTTGAGCAAATAATTCAACTAGATTCACATTACAAATATGACTAAGAATAATACATAAGCAAAAATCAATCAATATTAATCAACCTCTATTGCCAAAATCTTATTCCACGCTATTGGAACCTCAGCTCTCATAACTTCAAAGTTGCAAAGTTCTTTCCCCTATAATCCCCTCCAACTTAATCTGGAAAACAAAATTGGTTAGAAACTGGAAGCATTTGAATGTCTTTACACAACTATGGTGGTTAGTGCACTTTGGCTATACACATAACGGAATTGATGGAAATGTAACTTCAAGTTTTTTAATCTGCATATAGCTATGGTTAAAAAATATACCAACTGATGGAGTATTGTGCAACTACTCTATTTTAATCCCATGCAGAGCCTTAGAGGCTTATCTGTTCCTAAGGAGAGCGGCGTTGTTTAGATTGCACTAGTTGCCGAAAAAGAAAGGAAAAAGGCAAACTGACATTTTGTTGCATGTATTATGGGTTACACGCATTCCATGAATTTTGCATTCAATAAAGCTTGAAACATGACACTAGATAAAGGCAAGTGTTGTTCTTTACTTCTATGTTTTTTTTTTTCCTTTTATGATCTTATGAGTAATTGGTTTACAATAACATATTTGTACACCTTTTTTCAATAAGGTACCAAAAAAAAACTGATTTTCAAGTTGCTTCAGCTTCTTTTTTGTGTCTTATTTTAATTGTTTATCATTTCTCATCATACTATTTGAAGTTTTACTTAGTCGTTTTTCTCTTCTCCTAGGTACTTGAGGTCTGATTGGAGTTCAAGATCTTTGTCAACTCAGCAACTATGTTATATTATCCTATGCTTTAATTTCTTTTTATTTTTTCCTCCCTTCTTTTATGTTTTTAGTTTGTCTCAAGCATGCACTTTTCTCATCTATTTGTACTTCAGGAAGGCTATGGCTTGCAATGGCTATCTATCCTATTTTATACTCTAAAATAGGTTCATATGACTTGAATGGTTCCAAACAAGTTGTTGCTGTAGAACTTATAATCTTTGTTATGTTTGTTTAGAGATATAAGAGAATGGGATTGGATTATATATTCTGGCCAATTTTGAGGTCTGATTGGACTTGAAGATATTTGTCCACTCCACAACTATGTGATGCTGCAAATTATTGATTTGGCCACGTGCTACATATATGATCCTATCCTTTAATTTATTTATTTTTTTTAATTTTTTTTAATTTTTTTAAATTTTTTATTTATGATTTTATGATAGTCTCAAGCAGACATTCAACTTTTCTCATTTAAATGTACTTTTTAAGAAGGCTATGACTTGCAATGGCTATTCTGTCATTTACTCTAAAATAGGTTCCATAGTTACGGATATGACTTGCAATGGTCTAAACAAGACATAACTGTAAAACTTCTTATAATCTATATATATGTGGTGTGATATAAACTAAGACATGGTTTGTTTGTATTATGTTTGCTTGTAATAATTAGAGAAATGTGAAGAATACTGTCTAAACTCAATTAGCTGGGATGAAGAATATTTTATTTTGTTTTTCTTATGATTTTTGTTGTGTTAAAGCTGTTATAGACTTGATTGTTTGTTGTCTGTTTTTTTAGTTGGTAAGAGTAGTTTGTCTGTTTGCAAGTTTCAAGACCTGTTGATGTATCCTTTTTAAACTCTCTACTTGTTTGAAGTTTATATAGTTTGGGCCAAATAGCCTAGATTTCCTTTTCAAAATTTATTGAATTTATTAAATACTTACAGAATTGCATTCAAGTGCATTGATATTCAGGATATTGTAAATCTGACATTACCTTGGTTTCTTACAGTTCATTTGGTTTAAAAGGTTTGGTGACAAAAACAACATAGTTACATTTTATATAACGAATTTTTTTACTTAATTGCATAAATTTAATCAAAACCAATTAATGTCACCACACTAGTAATCCCATACATTATCCTAGTCAACCTAATATGATAATCAAACATAACTATAAGTTTAAAAGAATAAAACCTTTTTGTTATTATTACGATTTGGGATGAAAACGTCCAGCTTTGGGCACTAGTACTTAGTTCCAATGAAAGTAAGTTTTGTTTACTCTCCAAAACCAGAGAATTCACACCCAACAACAGATCTATTAACTTAAAAACTAGAGAAATCGATTAGGTTAATTACAAGAATCATCCTCTGAAGTCTAAAGTCTAAAAATCATTTTAGAATATATATTGGTAGTTTCTGTATATATATATATGTTCAAGTTCTAATTGTTTTTAATCTGAGTATATATTTATCTTTGTCAGCAGTTGGAATGGAATTCCTTTCATTTGCTCATTCTAACAAATAGTTAATGATTACTTGTGGAAAAAAGGGGAATGAGTTCAGACCATTATACGCCATTAAGTCACCAAGTTCATCATAGATATGATTAAGGAGTAAAATATATATAATAGTGTTTTTAACAATTGATACCTCAAGAGCCATTGTTTATGGGATGAAGACTTGACTTATGGCAACCTGTTACCATCTTTTTTTTCTCTTTGGATTATAATGAGATAAGGCTTCCAATCTACTAAAATTTATTGACTGAAGTCAACTTATACGAAAATACTATTTATATAGAATTCTTTAACAAAATGATATAGCAATGACAATTTTTTGTATAACTAAATGTTATTTTAACAGCGATTTTTAATTTAAAATGATAAGTCACACTACAATCTTGTCATTTTAAATACAAATTCCGTAAATTTTTCATGTTTGTATACAAATTGTGTAAACCTCTAGAAAAATCCCAAATTAAGTGGGTTGGGTGGGATGACCATGAATGGGCAATAGTGGATTTGGGGGCTTTAGTTATAATGACTCAAGACGTTTAGGGTCTTTTATTAGATATGAGATCATCTACCATTCTCTGTCTTATATTTTCTAATTATTGATGATGTAATACAAGATGGAAAAAAAAAGTGAGATAGAAGATATGTACTCCATTAATTGTAGAGAATAAAGTTCGAGAATAACAAATAAGATGGTGAAACGTTAGGGAAGAGAGGTTGTTGTACTCACGAGGCACAGTTGTTTGTTGTGCGGTCTTGTGTGGGCTTTTCTCGAGATTACTTTGATGATTCAAATCGTTTAAATTGTAAAAATTTTCAAGTTAATTATTCATGACAAAAATAGATCAATCTAACATTTGTAGTCACATAACAACATCACATGTATTTAAAAAAAAATTAAACTGCAAGCAGAGGTGGAACTAAGATGATTGTGCAAGTAGAGATTAAATTTAAATTTACCTTACAACAAAAAAGAAGAAGATAGTTTGCGTGTAAGTTTAAATTAATTTTTTAAATATACTCAAGGGTCTAATTGATGTTTTTTTTGATAGTTCGAAGGGTAAAGTGAAGTTTCAAATTAAATTTTGGTGTCATATTAGCAACTTCTATTTGATTATACACGGTAGCTAATGGTGAGGGTGAAATTAATATAAAATCAAATAATTTAAGTATAAAATTGCTATTAAAAAAGCCTGGATTAAATTAATTTTTAAATGATAGTTTGGGGAGTAAAATGAAATTTCATTTGATTTTAAATTTAATAAAAAATTTTAAGTTTATGTTTGGATTATAGATTTAGATAGGAATTTGAAAAGAAAAAGAAAAAAGATATAGATTGTGGGGTGGAGATTGAATCAGTAGTGAGTGCTAGAATGAATTTAAACCATGGATTGATGGCAAGTGCGTGATCTTGATCATGATCATGACTTTTTTTTTGCAGGACTGACTGACTTCATTGTTGGGTTCTTGAATAAATGCAGTGAGAGATGGGGTTGATCGAGAAACCTTTAAGCCTAAAAATAAATAAAATAAAAAAGTGATTTAGAACATTGAAGGCAACACTATTTCCCCAAATGAGTTTAATATTAGTTTCAACAATGTCATGGACTCTGTTTCAGTTCGTGTTCATGTAGCCGGGAATGAGACGGATCGGCTAGCATTGCTCGCATTCAAGGCTCAAATAACCGGTGATCCATTTGGAGCTCTGAATTTGTGGAATGAATTTGTCCACTTCTGTCAATGGGCTGGCGTAACATGTGGCCATCGCCACAAGAGGGTGACTGAATATTGACAAGCTCCATTTCGCCTCACATTGGCAATCTGAGCTTCCTTAGGGAACTGTGGTTACATAACAATAGCTTCATCCATCAAATCCCCCCTGAACTTGGCCATCTACGAAGACTGTGAATATTGAAACTAGGCAATAATTCAATTACTGGTGAAATTCCCGCCAATATATCTGCTTGCTTTAACCTTGTTGCTCATGAATGTTATCGCAATAGGCTGGCCAGAAAAATTCCTGTGGAGCTTGGTTCTCTGTCTATGCTCAAGCGACTGTTTATTGACTTCAATAAGCTAATAGGAGGCAACATATTGTTTCCCTTCATACTTTAAACAGTGAAGTTTGTCGTTCTCTAAACTTGTTTTCTACAAAGAATTATTTGTAGAAGGTACATTACTATTTGTTTATATGATTCTGACCAAGCATCTTTACAATTGTATTTACTTTGTATTATACATGAATTATAGGGTATGGTACGGGAAATGAGGTGATGACATTGGAGATGTTTACAAGAAAGAGACCAACTGATAACATGTTTAATGATAATCTGAGTCTCCATAACTTTGTTAAGATGGCTTTACTTGAACAAGCATTGTTGATCCAACACTCTTTCATCGAAGAGAAATTGGGGAGGCAAGCTCAATCACCAACAATACTCAGAATTAGAGCTCTGCTAGCAATCAAAAAAATCATGAGTGCTTGATTTCAATACTTAATATTGGAATCGCTTGTTTACAAGAACTACCAAGAGATCGACCAGCCATTAATCATGTTGTTACTCAGTTGCTTGTGATCAAGAACAATTTTCTTGGAATTGATGGGTTCATGGAGGAAGAAGAGCTAGAATTGCAGTGTGATCATGAGTAGGTATGACCCTATCACTTTCTTAGTAACTGAAAGAATATACCTGCATTTTGTACTGAAATTGTCGCAATTCTACACTAGGCCAACAAACTTTAGTTTGTCTTGTAGCTTTCATATGGTCTTAGATCTACCATACTTCACCTAGATGATCACATTCTGCAACATTGACATTTTGAAGGCGATAAAAAATCAACTATGGTTTTCTATCAAGCATGATGGTTTTCATTATCAAATGCAACTTCATTTTTTGCTTTGGTTTTTTGTTTTCTTTCCCTCAAACTAGGATTCTTGAGTAAAGGAACTTAGCTATGTTAACGGTAGGAGCAAGTAGCATCAATTCAATTACTTCTCCACATAGACCTCTATAGCTATTCATAAGCCAACTAGATTCACATTACAAATACACTTAAGAATAATACAGTCAACCTCTATTGCCAAAATTTTATTCCAAGATAGATGAACCTCAGTTCTCATGACTTCAGAGTTGCAAACCCTTAATCTCTTGAAACAACTATGGTGGTTAGTGAACTTTGGCTATTTATATTTTTATAATGAAATTAATGGAAATGTAATTTCAAGTTTTTTAATCTCCACATGGCTAGGGTTAAAAAATATACCAACTGATGGAGTTTTGTGCAACTACTCTGCTTAAATCCCTTGCAAAGCCTTAGAGGCTTATCTGTTCCGAAGGAAAGCAGCATTGTAAACATTGCACTAGCTTCCCAAACAGAAAGAAAAAGGCTAATTGACATTTTGTTGCATGTATTATGGGTTACACCCATTCCATGAATTTTGCAAGTAATTATGCTCGAAACATGACAATTTTTTTTCCCTTGTTTTTTGATCTTATGAGCATTTGGTTTACAATAGCATATTTAGATACATTTATTCAATAAGGTACCATAAGAAATGATTTTCAGGTGCTTCAGCTGCTTATTTGTGTCTTCTTTTAATTGTTTATCATCTCTCATCTTACTCTTTTGACATTTTAATTAGTTTTTCTCTTCTCCTAGGTACTTGAGGTCCGTTTGGACTTGCAGATCTTTGTCGACTCAACAACTACGTGATATTATTTTTCCCTGTTCTTTTATGTTTTTAGTTTGTCTCAAGCATGCATCCAAATGATGCAGAGTATAAAAAACTCAAGGAAGAATAAATTTAAAGAAGTGGCGATATTTAGAAATTGACATACTTTAAAAGAAAAACCGATAGGAACCACTCATAATTATGTTTCTAGTATTATTTTAGAGTCTTATTTTATGATTATTTTATATTTTCTAGAATTTTTAAATCAGGGGTATTTTGGTTATTTTATATTTGCTGACATAGGGGTCGCCCGTCTTAGGTTAAGTTATTTAATTAGATTTTATTTATATTTTTTATTTGGTCTTAAATTGGTTTTGGAAGTCAAAGATATTGTAATAGTTTTTTTTTTATTTTTTATTTTTATTCTAGTTGGTTTAGAAAGTCTCCTAATTCTATATAAAGCCATGTAATGCCTATAATTTAGGATTTATTACACTCTATACCCCTCAACTATCACTAATTTGTCTACTTAGTCTCTAAACTATCGATTGAGTCTATTAAGTCTCTAAAGTATATAGATTAAAGTTTATTTAGTCCCTAAACTATCAATTGTATCTAGTAAGTCCCTAAATTATTTACATAAAACCTATTTAGTCCTTGAAAATGGTAAAAAAATAAAATATAAGCTCATAAGTGTTATAAATTAGTAAAAGACCCTATCTAATTAAAATTTTATTTCAAAAAAACCTTTAATTTTTATTCCGTCTTTAAAAGGTAGGCGTTAGCTCTTGTGGTGAATTTCCTTTAGAAGGGTAAAGGTAATAATCTATAGTATTTTTACTTATATTATAAAATGACTATGTGTGCTTACCTTTATCTAGTATTATAAGTTAGAAATAATTTCTAATTGATTGTTTTTAAGTTTTTTGCTAAGTTTTTTATATAATTTAATTAATATATTATTTTTTCCATTATTATTTGTAGCAAAATGTTATTATTTAAACTATCTAATTCTACTTTTTCAATATATCTAATACTCATATAATTTTATTAGTAATGTTGAGAAATCAGACTCTAATACTAATTTAAACACACAACGAAATAAAACACTATTTAAAGACAATAAAAATTTAAAATTTTTTGCAATAAAATTTTAATTAGTTAGGCCCCATTTGATAGGACTTAAGACTAGACTTGGTTTGGTTTGGTTTGGTTTAAAATTTTAATTGGTTAGGGTCTTTTACTAATTTATAATACTTACGGGCATATATTTTAATTTTATAATTCTTTTAGGGAAGGTTTAAATTAAATATTTTAAGGATTTAATAGATTTAATCGATAGTTGAGAGACTAAATAGATTTTGATTCATATACTTTAGGGATTTAGTAGACTCAATTGATAGTACAGGGACTGAATAGACAATTTGATGATAGTTAAGGAATAGAAAGTGTAATAAACCCTATAATTTAATAGAGTTAATATTTTAGAGAGTTTTAAAAACTTTTGAAGCCTCTTCATGGATTGTGTGATGCAATCAAATCTTAGGTATGATACTAAAGGATTTTAGGAGTGATTCCTAAACCTATCTTTTTCATTCTCTTCTCTTCTTTTTTTTCAATTTACTATTTTCGGATTACTATTTACAGCCCTCTAAAGTGCGCTTTTCAACCTTAAAACCCCATCCAATCACCCCCAAATCAACCCTAATCCCTTTCTCTACCTATTAGCCTTCAATTTAACCCTTAAAATCCTAAATTACTCATTGTTTAGGCCATCAAAAAACCTCTATTTTCAAAATCCAGCGTTGTCCCTACTCGTCCTACATCAGCAACTTTTCTCATTTAAATGTACTTTAAGAAGGTTATGACTTGTAATGGCTATCCTGTTTTATATTCTAAAATAGGTTCATATGGTCCAAACAAGTTGTAGCTGTAGAACTTATAATCTTCTTTGTGTTTGTTCTGAGGAATAAGAGTGTGGGATTGGATTATATATCCTAGTCAATACTGAATTTTCACGTTTAGATATAAAAGTGGACTTTTGCATTAACAGTTTGATTAACAATCCTCCCAAACTGTATATCCTTCATTTGAGGGACCATTGAGTCCCTCAAGGACGGTGGGATACGAAAATGAGGGATTGACGGGGATCTAGATTTAGCGGTTTAAATATCAAAATATCCTCAAACTATAGTCAGCACACCATGTAATCCATGTCTAGTGATTTCAAATAAACAGGGGATATGATATGATTCTATTAATCGCTTGTTAATCTAGGAGCATTCCAGACGTGGGATAGAACATATAATCCTAAAGGATTGGTAATCAAAGAACATTAAATCATGGACTAATAGTACCATGTAATCTAGTCCAACTTGTCCAAATAATCAAAATTCAGAACTGAGTTACATAAGTTACTTGGTTACCTTAATTTCTGCTTTCATCAAGGATTAGAAAGAACTGAAGCTAATGGTGCTGTGGAAGCATGGTTGTTGATTGTCGAAGAAGATGATGTTGCATATGTAAAGTTGTAGTTGATGTTTGTATCCACCTCCATCAATCCCTCCAAAACCTTAACCACAAGAGACATGGAAGGCCGTCTTGACTGATCATTCTGCACACGCCAAGCTCCAATCTTTATCATCCTGCCCACCTCCTCGGCATGATATTTTTTGACTCCTTCATCCATGTTTTCCACCATATAGTTGATACTCAACTTTCTCCCACAACACTTGAAGCAGATTTTTTCTAGATTCTGACTGTGTGCTGTCAAAGTTTCTCTGGCCACTAACTATCTCAAGAAGAACAATTCCAAAGCTATAAATATCAGCTTTGATGGTGACTCTTGTTGCTTGTCGCCACTCTGGAGCAATATATCCAGCAGTTCCGCTCATTGTGGTAAGAACATGGCTTTCGTCTCTGTTTATCAACTTGGATAACCCAAAATCAGAGATTTTTGGCATTAAAATCTTCATCCAAGAGAATGTTTTGTGGCTTTATATCGAGGTGAATTATTCTCTGCCGGCATTCTTCATGCCGGTAAGCCAGCCCTTTGGCTATGTGAAGTATAATCTTCTTCCGAGGTTGCCAATTGAGGCAAGGTCTCTGGTTATTCCAGAAAATCCAGCTGTCCAAAGAGCCATTAGTCATATACTCGTATACTAGAAGCCTGCAAGCTTTTTCTGCACAAAACCCAATCAACCTCACAAGATTAGCATGGTGTATGTGTCCAAGTGTCTCAACTTCAGTGAAGAATTCCCCATTCCTTGGCCCAATTTATCCAAACGCTTCGCTGCAATCTGAGTGCCATCTTCCAACATCCCTTTGAACACAGACCTCCCAATCTCTCCTTAAAATCTTCTGTTGCAACACATAGCTGTTCATATGCAAACCTCACTAGACTTACTGGAACTTGCTTCATACAGTCCTCCCGTCCTCTGAGCAGCTTGGGCGCAACATCACAAAGCATGTAACAATTGCAACAACAAAAATTAAAAGGGCACCAGTACACGACAATGCTATTATTGCTTTTAAATTTCTTCGATTTCTTGAAAGTGAAGCAGGTGGACAAGTGTCAGGCACAGTGCCTTTACTTGTCCGTTTGCTGCCTAATAGGGAATTTGGACCTTGCCAAATGTTGCAGATGCGAAACTGCGGTTTGGGATTTGCCCTTCTCTAATTGTCAATACCGTGGATGGGATATAACAATACCCATCTGAAACATTATTGTTGTACCTGAAAAAGACTGCACCACAGGAACAATTTAGCAGACAGATCTCTTTGCATCTCTCTATGTCACTGATATTTGGAAATGCAGCATCTTCGTCGATGAGGTTGAAGTAGCTTACATTTCTAACTTCAACAAGATAGTTGAAGTTAGTGCTTCTGGTCAAAGGGAGGTGGGCAAGACAAAGAAGAATCCTAGAGCAACCCATATAGGGTATTTGAAGCTGAGTCTGTTGCCGATGTTTTCCATTTTGGCTCTGTGTCTGCTCAAAATATCGAACCCAATCAATGCCTATGGGACAACTACACTGGCCTTGTCTGCATAAGCGACATTCACCACAGTGGCAAGGATGTTGACATTCACCTAAATCATGGGTAATCATATCAACAATCTCTCTCAACCCATTGGCATTACTGTGATGGAATATCTTCAAATGCCCATCACTACCTAATTTTATATATGCAGTGCTAACAGTGGAGGAAAATTGATGGGATTTATTTTAAACATTGATTGAGATGTACCAAAATTCACAAGGAAACCTCGTTGAAGCTCTGCATGGTATGGTCCTCTGCTAGTGGTTGAGGTTTGATCTGGCACCAACTGATAATACATTTGTGGTTGACCCTTACCTCCTATGTATGTAGCAAAACCGTTAGCCAATTCCAATGTGGCAAAGTACAAACCACGAGCCCATAAGTTTGAGGAACTTGAAAAGAGTTTTTGATCCTCATATAACTGCTGCCCAACAAGTAATGTATTCGTGGGGTAATCAAAAGACTGCCATACAATTGCTTCTTCGTTGTTGAATAGAACCAAATTTCCACATTCTGTCATGTTCATTCCCACCACAGACTTGCCCAATGTATTGGTTGACCACACATGGTCTCCATCCGAATTTTGCAGTACTAATTCTCCATCTACTGTAAGTTGTAGCGCTGCGCCTTCTTTCACAGGATGGCCTACATTTGTTGACCAAACTACACTGTGATTGCCTCCACCAACAATGGCAACTGAGAACAAGTAATAGGTGCAACTGCCGAAGCAGTAGAATCCACAAACAAACTCAACACTTCCCCTTCTTGAGAAGGTTGCTCTCACGGTTGTTGAACTGTCTTCACTGACGAGACTCCTACCATTAGAATCATTGTTGTACCAAATTGAAGGAAAACTTGAATTGAGGTAGAACATGGGACCAATGATGGAGGTAAGGAAGAAGATCCAGCCGCCTCAGCAGAAGTTTGGGCAACATTTTGAGCTAAACACACTGAAAACAAATGAGCAGAACAAAACTATGATTAATCCAGCTATGATCTCTGATGAATTACTTTCTCACTCTTTGGTTGCTAGCTTTATAAAGAGTTACCAGAGTAAACTTGGGGGTGGGAGAACAAAAGTCATCACAAGTCAAGTCTTATAAAAGAGGTGGAGCAATTTTCTACAGGTTCTGTGGGCAGAGATTGACCAATGAGCCCATGTGAATGTCAATGTGTATCATAACTTCCAGGTAAATGAGCATGCCTGTAGACAGAGAGGTACATATCTATACACTTGCGTAACGATGGATGGAATAAGTCTATGTACACCGAATTAAACCACAAAAAAAAAATAAATAAATAATACACAATGGGGTTTACCTCTGGTGAAAATAATGAGGCTAAGGATACCTCTGACAGGCCTGATCATGCTAACGTGTACATTCCTGGTACTTTTATATGGTTTAATTCCATTTTGGAACAAATTCTTAGTTTCTCACCCACCATTTGTCCATTATGCAAAAAATAATACTAAAATAAAAATAAAATTAAATAGAAATTAAATAACACTCAGTTTGATGAATATGCAAGTCTTTAGAATTGAAACAATTCAAAAAAATTCTGTTTTTAAATAAGGGACGTTAAAATATGATTTACTTCCCAATTTTTCAACTAATATATTGAATTTTGTTAATATACAAAATCTAAACAATCAGTTTAAAAGAAAATTTTAAAGGTAAGACAAGTAGTTTAGGATAGGAGATGGTGAGACCTTCTCTTCCCCACAAGACAAGTTTTGGATTTACCGCTAAATGCTGAGTGTATTTAAGATAAAATTTTCAAAACCAATTTAGTCCTTGGTTTCCTATTTTCTATTGTTGTTAAGAATTTTGACTGCAATCCCAATATTTAATGAAAATTTGAATCTCAAAACTTCCATCAGATTTTAATGCTTAACTGTCCTTGAAATTTTTAGGCTTCGGCTCTAAAGAATGAGAATCAACTATATGGCCAATGATAATTCCAAGTCTATTACTCTTCCTTTTGGCCGGTACTAATGGTCAATAGAAGCTATCAATAGTTCGTGTCATGTGGACCATATAACAAGAGAGAAAAATACAATACAAACTAATAAATCTTACAAACTTTTCTTACTGCCATGGCAATGTAGCATGCAATCATGAAACTTTGTTAATTGAATGGCTCAGAAGGCCACTAACTAGTACCTTTTTAAGTAAATTTTCAATCACACCACACCTTTGACACAATGGAATGTTGTCAATGCAACTAAAATAATTATTCTGTTATTGTAAAACACATGAAAAATACTAACAAAAAGTTTCCAACGGGGTCTGTATAAAAACAAATTCATCTCTTTCCATATATGAGAAAAATCCCATTGTTCAAAACATAAAACAAAGAATTGATGCCATAAACAGCCAAAGCAGTGTAAAATCTCCCTACCAGTAATCAGCACAAGAACATTTCCCATCTTTGAAATGGTGAAACCTACTAGCATCTCATACAATAATTTCTCTGTTTTCTATCTCCAATATGTACTTGATAGCAACATGGCAATCACTGCAGACACGCAAATTCTTCATCACCTGGATTGGAACACCCTCTGGGGTGTTCATCAGAGCAAAAGCAATTGCCAACTTTTCGCTATGGTGTGCCAAGTTGTGTGTGATGACCGGGTCTTGTTTCTCTTTCTTTTACTTTCTTCTTCATTTCGTTCCCTTCTCGCTCTCATTGAGTTCAAGACGTTCGGAGGTTTTTCCCAAACAAAGTCTTTGTTCTTGTTTTATTTGGTGTTGAAGTTCCTTTATTTCCGGGGAGCATAAGGTCAGGTCCGGAGTGCCCGGGAGCGAAGCGGAGTTTTTCTGGGCTGCTGGGCCAGGGCCGTACGTGCGGGGGCCCAGGGTCGCACGAGCGGGGTTGGGCCGCACGTGCGGGAAGAGGAGAGTTTGGATGGGTTGCATTCTGCTTTAACTGCAGGTGCGGGCAAGGTGCGTGCGGGAGCGCCGCACGTGCGGGGTTGAGAGCCGCACGTGCGGGGCACGTGCGGGACGGCTGGGCAGTCCGAGGCTCTGTTTTTCTTTCTCTTTTAGGGCTGTTTGTATCTCATTTTTACACACTTCTCTCTCTCTAAAAACACATTTTTCTCCTCCTCTCTAGAAAACATCCCCAAACATTAAAACTTCTTGATTCTTGCAACCCATTGGGTTTAGATCATCATCCTCACTCTCTAATCTTGAAGATCAAGTTAGGGCTCTTCTTGGTGTGGTGGAAATCAAGGCTTCTTCTCACCTTTGAAGTTAGGGTTTCATCTTCTCTCTCTTCATCAAGCTTGAGGTAAGGTTTCCTTTAAGTTATATATATGTTTATGTAAGTTTTGGGTTGGTTTTGTGAGCTCCTTTTGGTCATTTCGAAATGGGTTTGGAGTTCAAGAAGTTGATGATTTTGTAGGATAAAACTCTATCTTTTATTTTTTTTAAAAGATTTCCTTAAAGATTTGGGTAATAGGGGTTGAGATTTAAGTATGTGATGGGATTTTATAAAAGAGATGATTAATGTTTGGGTTTTGTGAAAAACCCTAGAAATTGGGGGATTTTTGAAAAGTAGGGAGATGCCTAGAGTAATGCTATTCTTCTTGTGACATAGGAATGATTATGTGTAGGATTCATGTTATTGTCTTACAAAAAGACATATATATATGAAATGAAGAATGTGTGTTGGAACTACAGTAAATTATATGAGGACGTATGGATGTAAGATGGCAAATTGTGTACAATACGGATTGTGAATATTATGAACATTTGAGAACTTATGGTTTGAAAACACTACACGTAGTCTTAAAGTGACTAAATTGTGAATGCATGTGAAATGAGAAATAGTAATTGGGTGTTGATGATATATGGTTACCTTGTGGGAAATATTGAAAAGAGGAAATGGAGAAATGTCATGTGCATTAGAAAGATCATTGCATTGCATACCCCTTTAATTATTTATCATGCATTGTGAATTCTAGATTAAAGTTGTTTTCTTCATGAAAGAGAAATGGTATTGAAATAATAACTATGGAAATGCTTGAGGGGTAAATACGTTGGTAAGTCCGGTTAGGGGGTGTAGATGAATCTAATAAGTTGGCCTGAGTGTCCATGGTGAAAGACCAGAAAACCGCGCGAATAGGCGTTGAGCCTTCCGGTTAATACCGGTAAAAATGACAGTTTGGTAGGACTTGTATAGTCTACTTGCAGACACTAGCCTAGAGATTACCAGTGTCGTATTTACCGCCCCTATTGACTGAAAATTGGAAGTTTGAAAATCTATGAAACTACAAAATGATATTGAAACATGGAGATTTTCATGAAAGGCACGGCTTGAGATTATTTTTGAATGGCATTGCATGACATGTGCTTTTACATTTGCATTTTAATAGCGGACATCTTACATAAATGTATATACTTTGTTAAGGTTTCTCTACTTGGCTTTATGCTCACCCCTATGGGACTTTGGTGCAGGTAAAGATGTGGTGATCCCGCCGAGTTGATGGCGTGGGTATGTTTTGTGAAGAGTAGATTGCTCTTTATTTTTGTTGTAAATTTTTGTAAGCCAAGGGCTAAACGTGTATGGGTCCGAGAGACCATTTTGTGTAACCGGGCTGTTGCCTTGGAAGATGTAAGCGCATAAGGGCATGCTATTTGTTTTGAGATGATGCGTTTCACATGCTATAAATTCATGCGTTTTCTTGCCAATGAATGTATAATTCGCATGTGAAACTTCTGTATAAAATTGATTATTTACCATGTAATGATAGAAGGTTTATTCTCTTTTATTTTGTGAATGAGGATTGATGTGGTTAGTTCATGTTGAATTATTTCGGGGCGTTACATTGTGTTCCTTCTCCTCAGCATCCATGTCATGTAAAACAAAGCCGGTGTCAGGCACGTAACCCCGCAGTTTCATTTCCCAAGTCAGTTCTTTCAAGTACATGTCAATCTCCATCGATTGTGGATGGGATTTGTCACCCATACAAAACTGGTGAACCTGGTTCTTCACCTCAAACCAGCTGATACCTGGCTCCTTCTTCACCCTCCTATCTCTCATCACTTTCCTCACTTTTGAAACATCCTGGCATCTTTTAGCGGAGGCTTGAATATTTGACAGCAGCACATAAGGAGCCGACTCCTGAGGATCAAGCCTAAGAACTTCTTCAGCAACCCTTTTAGCAATCTCTGTGTTTTTATGGATTTTACAGGCAGATAATAAAGTCTTCCATATAATAGCATCTTTCTTTACAGGCACAGTTCTTATAAAACCTTCTGCCTCCTCTAAACAGCCAGACTGCCCAAGCAGATCAACCACACATGTATAATGTTCTAGCTGAGGCTCCAATCCATACTTTTCTATCATCAAATTAAAGAATTGAAGTCCTTTATCTTTCAATCCACAATGACTACACGCATAAAGCAAGCTTAAAAAAGTAATGTCGTTTGCATCCAACCCTACTTGATCCATCCGATTAAACAGCTCGATGGCTTCCTCTCCCTTCCCATGGAACCCATATGCAGCAATCATTGAACTCCACAAGACAACATCGGCTTCTTCCCTTTCCAAGAAAGCTTTTACAGATTCATCCAAACACCCACATCAAGAGTACATACTAATCAGTGAACTAATAACACCAACAACAGTACTTGCACCAGTTTTTATTGCCTCCGCATGAATCTGTTGGCCTTGTCCAAGTGTTGCTAACTCCGAACATGAACTGATTACACTCACAAACGTAATCTTGTCAGGCCTAAAACCTGCCATTTTCATCATATTATACTGATCCAAAGCACCCTCAGAGAACCCGTTTTGAGCTCTACCCGCAATAAGCGTGTTGCAAGCAACCACATTGCGAATTGGCATTGCTTTGATCACTCTCTCTCCTTCTTCCAAACTTCCAGACTTCATGTACATGTGAGCCAAAGAACTCCCAACAACTAAATTGAACTCACCCAGATTTCACCACATACCCATGAACCTGCCTGCCTGCATTCAAATCTTTCAAACCCGCACAACCTCGAAGAACACTACCCAAAGTGAACTCATCCAACATAAACCCCAAACCATGCATTTGGGAAAACAAGCTCAACCCCTCCTCGTTAAACTCAAACTGGGTCATACCCGCAACCATCGCATTCCACGTCGCAACATTTCGTTTCGGCATTTCATCAAACACCTGACGTGCACTCTCTAAATCACCATTTTGAATGAGCCCACCAATCAAAATGTTGCAAGACATGATGTTCTTCCTGGGCATTACGTCGAACAGTGTAACGGCGGTTGAAATTTCTCCGATTTTGGCATAGGCGTTGAGTAGGTGGTTGGATACGAACTTTTTTGAGGAAGACCCAGATATGATGATCAGAGAATGGAGGTGTTTGAGGAGTGAGAGATTGGGTATGAATGCATTGTTGAAGGAGGTGAGAGAAGAGAGATGGATCGGACCAAAACTCTGATGTGAATGATTCAAATGCTTCTTTGAGGCGGCCTTTGGAGCAGAGGTTGGTGAATTCGTTTGGAGTTTTGGAGGTGTTTGTGGAGAGAAAGCGAAGAGGGGTTGGAATGAGAGGCCTAACACATGACTTTGACAGACCCATACATCTGGGTTGGCTTGGCTTTCATGAGCTGTGGTGTAATAAAACTGAAGTTCTGTTATACAATGGTTTCGTAACACTTACGTTTTTAGTTTTTCTGTTTATATTTATAAAAATTTAAAAAATTTAAATAAAAATTTATTTGGTAAAATTTTTGATTTATAAATCAGTGATTTCTGTTTATAAATTTGGCTAAAAAATGAAAACACAAAAAATGTGTTTCCGTTTTGAGATTTTAGTTTTTTTTTTTTTAACCACCCAACACTAGTCACCATCCGCTACTATTTTCCACCACCGTCTTCCGCCACCACCACCCACCCCACCACCACCACTCACCACCCACCTGCCACCACCACCCACCACCCGCCGGGCCGCCACCACCACCCACCAGCTACCCACCACCCACTCGCACCACCTGCCACCCACTCACCACCACCACCACCACCACCACCCACTTGCCATCCACCCACCACCCGCCACTACCATCCACCGCTCGCCACCACCACCCACCACCTACTTGCCACCATTACTCACCACCCACCTACTACCACCTACCACTACCAGCCACCTACCACCAGCCAGCCACCTGCCACCCACCCGGCACCACCACCACCACCACCACCCACCGGCCACCCACCTGCCACCGCCACCCACTACCACCACCACCCACTCACTACCACCTACCACCCGCCACCACCACCACCCGCCACTTACCCGCTACCATCCGCCATCCGCCACCCACCTGCCACCACCACCCACCATCCGCCACCACTACCACCACTACCCACTCGCTACCACCCACCACCGTCACCCACCCACCCATCATCACACCCACCTGCCACCACCACCCGCCACCACCACCACCATCACCCACTCACTACCACCCGCCATCGTCACCCACCTACCTACCACCACCACCCGCCACCTACCCACCACCACCACCCATCCGCCACCACCCACCACCACGCGCCATCCGCTACCCACCTGCCACCACCACCCGCCACCGTCACCCACCCACCCGCCACCACCACTCAGCCGCCACCACCCACCACCACCAACTACCACCACCCACCGTCACCACTTTCCGCCATCGTCTTCCGTCGCCACTTGCCACCACTTGTCATTTCTCACTCTTTTTTATATTTTTAAATTTTTTTAAATATTTTGTCAATTACCAAACGCGTTTGTAGTTTATGTTTTTCTAAAAATAAACAAAAAATAAACAAAAACCAGTTTATAAAATTTTTGTAAATATAAACTGAAAACGTAAACGTTACCAAACTGTTGCCAAGTATTTGGAGTCATTTAGATTCATTATATTTTGAGAAAACAATATTTATTTAAATAATTTTGTTTAAGCCGATGCCAAAAACTCCAGACTATTTTTTAGGTCAATAAATAAATTTTCAATAATTTTTGTAAAAAAAATCATAAATTAAAAGATTTCACTACAAAAAAATACACTTTTGGCGACTAATGTTTTAGTCGCCAAAAGCATTAATTTTAGTCGCCGAAATGATTTGCCGACCAAAAATTTTCGTCGCCAGCTTTGTCGCGGATACATCGTCGGCGAATGTATTGGCGACTAAAATGTTTTTAGTCGCTAAAAATCCAACAGAAATGGCGACTAATCTGTTAGTAGGCAAAAAGAGGCAGCAATTAGCGACTAAACCACTGTTAGTCGCTGATTATGAAGCATTGGCGACTGACATCTTTGTCGCCGAAAGGGAACATCAATGCATCTTCAGCTACTAATCTTTTGTCGCCAAAAATTAAATTACAAATGGCGACCAATTTGGTAGTCACCAAAAATGTCATTTTTTGCTACTAAACATTTTGTCACGGAAAGGTTATTCTAGTTTTAGCTACTAAACAGTTTAGTCGCCAAAAGTGTTTTTCGTTTTAGCTACTAAACAATTAGTCGCCAAAACTATTTTCAATTCGTTTTAGCTACTAAATATTTAGTAGCCAAAAGATTTATTTCTGCTTTTTTGGCTACCAATTTTTTTGTCACCAAAAATGTCATTTTTTATTTTTGTTTTATTTTTTCTATTTTAATAATTTTTTCAAAACCTGTATATATCCACCGCAACCTGTAGTAGGTATACAAACAAATCAATATATATTATCACCTATTCCGTAATACATGTTTCAGTTACAACCATCAAACAAAAAAGAACACTTTACAATGTAAACTTACATATGAAGGTGAGATTTGAGTTTAAATTGATCTTTATTAATTTATGAACGTGAGATTTCATTGATCATTATGAAGGTGAGATTTCATTTATCAAGGTGAGATTTATTAATTGATCTTTATTAGTTTAAACTGGTATGAGATTTCATTTCCCAACAATGCATATATAATGGACCAGCTATATCAAGGTGAAGAATATGTGGGAAAATATCAGATAGATTTATGTAAAATGGAAAAATAGTTGCTTAACTTCCCCTCATTGTGTTCATAGTCTAGTTGACTGGGACCCTTCAGTATTTTTAAAAGCTGCCATCTACGTAAAGGAGAATGAGGAAAAAGTCTCCCTTTTCTTCAAACACAAAGACTGAACCAAACATGGTTTCTGTGAAAAAAATAATAATAATACACCTATCTCACTAAACGCAGATGATCTTAAAAATCACAATAAAAAGTAAAAATCAATTCTTACAAAAAATTATTGTTGTGGCACAAGAAAGCCAAAAATAAAAAAATATTTTTATGAACCTTTATTTCACCAATACAAACATCTACAGCTGCATCAAACGCTTCCCCATCAACATCTTCCCAGTGTTCTGATAAAAGCCCAAATCTGTGTAGTGTCAAAAGTGAAAGTGGGAGTTTCAACCCTTGTTTTGCATTTAAAACCCCAACTGAATCGCGTTGGCAAATGCTAAATTGATAGAGTTTCGAAGATCACATCTCCCCCCGGAAACAGAGGCACATTCGGATTATCAAATGCTAAATTGATTAAATTTTTAGATTATATATATAGGGTTAGTTTGTAATATTCCAGAAAACAGAGGCACATTCGGTCATATAGGTGAACAATAGAAAATGAAGAATCAGAAATCCACAATCTTTCAACCACCCATTCACGAAATCAGAAAAAGCCCTAAAAATTGATTACGAATTGAACAGAAAATGAAAGAAAACAAACATTTAAAAACCCTAAACAAATCATCAGACGCAGGGATGGGAAAGACAGCGAGAAGGAGATACAAACAGACAGACACAGATCGACAGAGAGGGAGAGAGATGAGAGAGAGATACCTGTAATCAGTGGTCGTGGTGGCGAGCACCGGTGGCCAGCGATGGTGATGATCGGCGGTGGTCAGCGGTGCTGAGGTTTGGCATCGAGTGCTCTGGATGTTGGTGTCTGTGTGAAACAGAAGTAAAATATTTCATTGTTAAATATAGGCGCCAATATATTAATGACTTTCCCTCTAAAAAAAATTCGAAGATTTAGCGACTAAACCATTTTTTGTCGCCAAATGTCGTGAATAGCGACTAAAATTTGGTCGCCAAAAAGAGCAGATTTTGGCTACTAAACTGAAATTTTCGTCGTTAATGTTTATTATACAACGACTAATCATGTTGTGGTCGCCAAAAATTCATCAAAATACTCCCAATTTTTGGCGACAAAAAAATTTTGTCGGAGAATGTTATCATACGGCGACTAAATGGAATTTTAGTAGCCTAAAATTGTTGCCAACAGCGACTGAAAGTAAATTTGGTCGCCAATACTACTATACGGCGACTAAAAGAGTTTAGTAGCTAAAACCAGTAAATGAATGGCGACTAAAAGTGGATTTTGGTCGCCCAATATACTGTTTATGGCGACTAAAATTGCTTTGGTCGCCAATTGTGCAATCTGTTGTAGTGTTTCATTCCTGTACATAAAGTCTTCAAAATCATGAAAAATTACTAATAAATTAAAAAATATTGACGATTTTTTAGATGTCTAGAATAGTGAAAATGGATGAACAATTTGAAACAAATAAAGTAATCAACTAGATTCAAAACACTAGTTTAGTTTTATCAATTGCGTAATTTTGCAGAGACATGTATATAATTTGCATGGCAACTTAGTAAATTGGGACATTTTGAGTTTTGATTTTTGTTAATTGTCATTACTTGAATGATATACTTATGACTAAGTGATTTACAAGTATTTAAATTTAATTGATAAGAGTGGATCAACACATTGAGCTTAGTGATGGATCCACATATTAAAATATAAAAAAAAAAAAATTATATTTGATTTGGAGTATTATGTGTCCCGTCATTAGGTGTGATGTCTACATTTGTGTCTTCTTTTAATTGTTTATCATCTCTGATCTTACTCTTTGACATTTTAATTAGTTTTTCTCTTCTCCTAGGTACTTGAGGTCTGATTGGACTTGCAGATTTTTCTCGACTCAACAACTATGTGATATTATCCCATGGTTTAATTACTTCCCCCCCCCCCCCCCCCCCCCCCGGGGTTCTTTTATGTTTTTAGTTTGTCTTAAGCATGCATGCAACTGATGTAGAGTATAAGAAACTCAAGGAAGAATAAATTCAAAGAAGTGACGATATTTAGGAATTGACATGCTTTAAAAGAAAAACTGATAGGAGCCATTCACAATTATATTTCTAGTATTATTAGAGTCTTATTTTATGATTATTTTATATTTTCTTGAATTTTTAAATCAGCGGTATTTTGGTAATCTTTATACTTAAGGACATGGGTTGTAGGGGTCGCCCATAAGTTGCCTTGTGAGTCAAGTTATTTAATTAGATTTTATTTATATTTCTTATTTGGCCTTAAATTGATTTTGGAAGTCAAAGATATTGTAGTAATTTTTTATTTTTATTTATTTTTAGTTGGTTTAGAAATGCTCATAATTTTGTATAAAGTCATATAATGCTTGTTATTTAGGGTTTATTACACTCTATACCACTCAACTATCGCTAATTTGTCTACTTAGTCTATAAACTATCGATTAAGTCTATTAAGTTCCTAAAGTATATATAGATTAAAGTTTGTTTAGTCCCTAAACTAGCAATTGAATCTAGTAAGTCTCTAAATTATTTAAATCAAACCTATTTAGTCCCCGAAAATGCAACAAAAATAAAATATAAGCTCATAAATATTATAAATTAGTAAAAGACCCTATCTAATTAAAATTTTATTTCAAAAAACCTTTAATTTTAATTTCGTATTTAAAAAGTATGAATTAGCTCTTATGGTGAATTTCCTTTATAAGGGTAAATGTAATTATCTATAGTATTTTGTTAGTTATATTCTAAAATGGCTACGTGTGCTTACCTTTATCTAGTATTATATGTCAGAAATAATTTCTAATTGATTATTTTTAATTTTTTCGCTAAGTTATTTTATATAATTTAATTAATATATTATTTTTCCTATTATTATTTGTAACAAAATGTTATTATTTAAACTATCTAATTCTACTTTTTCAGTATATCTAATACTCATGTAATTTTATAGGCAATACTGAGAAATTAGACTCTAATACTAATTTAAACACACAACTAAATAAAATTCTTTTTAAAGACAAAATAAAAAATTTAATTTTTTTAAAGAAATTTTAATTAGTTGGGGTTTTTTTACTAATTTATAATACTTACGGGCATATATTTTAATTTTATAATTCTTTCAGGGACTAAATAGATTTGAATTAAATATTTTAGAGACGTAATAAATTTAATCGACAGATTTTGATACATATATACTTTAGGGACTTAATAGACTCAATCGATAGTTCAACGACTAAATAGACAATTTGACTATAGTTAGAGTTAATATTTTAGAGAATTTTAAAAGCTTTTGAAGATTCTTTATGAATTGTGTGATGCAATCAAACCCTGAGTGTGATACCTAAAGATTCTAAGAGTAATTTCTAGACCTATCTTTTTCATTTTTTTTTTTCTTCCAATTTACTATTTTCGGATTACTATTAATAGCTCTCTAAAAGTGAGATTTTCAACCTCAAAACCCCATCCAATCACTCCCAAATCAACCCTAATCCCTTTCTCTACCTATTAGCCTTCAATTTAACTCTTAAAACCCTAAATTGCTCATTGTTTAGGCCGTCAAATAACCTATGTTTTCAAAATCCAGCGCTGTCCCTATTCATCCTACATCAGCAACTTTTGTCATATTAATGTAATTTAAGAAGGCTATGACTTGTAATGGCTGTTTTATACTCTAAAATAGGTTCATAAGACTTGCAAGGGTTCAAACAGGTTCTAGCTGTAGAACTTAATCTTTGTTGTGTTTGTTACGAGGAATAAGAGTGTGGGACTGGATTATATATCCTGGTCAATACTGAATTTTCACGTTTAGATATAAAAGTGGACTTTCGGAATATCAGTCCTCCCAAACTGTATATCCTTCATTTGAGGGACTATTGAGTCCCCGAAGGACAGTGGGATATGAAAACGGGGGATTGACGGGGGTCTAGATTTAGTGGTTAAAATATCAAATATCCTCAAACTATAGTCATTACACCATGTAATCCATGTCTAGTGATTTCAAATGAACATGGGTTATGGCATG
Organism: Camellia japonica; assembly: GCA_030407325.1. Lineage (NCBI taxonomy): Eukaryota > Viridiplantae > Streptophyta > Magnoliopsida > Ericales > Theaceae > Camellia > Camellia japonica. The sequence continues at coordinate 61,853,259 of JAPPVO010000032.1, forward strand.
ATTCTATTAATGCTTCTTAATCCAGGAGCATTCCAGACATGGGATAGAACATATAATCCTAAAGGGTTGGTAATCAAAGAACATTTATGATGTGTTTGGTTGAGGGATTTAAGGAGGGATTTGGAAAGGGAAATAGAAAAGGTAGGTGAAATATGAATAAAATATACCTAAATTTTACCTAGTTTCACACACCTTTTCTCTTTTCCTTTCCAAATCCCCCAACCAAAAACAACGTTAATCATGGACTAATAGTCCCATGTAATCTAGTCCAACTTGTCCAAATAATCAAAATTCAGAACTGAATTACATAAGTTATTTGGTTACCTTAACTTCTGCTTTCATTGAGGATTAGAAAGAACTGAAGCTGGTGGTGTTGTGGAAGCATGATTGTTGACTGTCGAAGAAGATGCTGTTGCATATGTAAAGTTGTAGTTGATGTTTGTATCCACCTCCATCAATCCCTCCAAAACCTTAACCACAATAGACATGGAAGGCCTTCTTGACTGATCAATCTGCAAACACCAAGCTCCAATATTTATCATCCTGGCCACCTCCTTGGCATGATATTGTTTGACTCCTTCATCCATGTTTTGTACCATGTCAAGTAGTTGATACTCAGCCCTCTCCCGCAACACTTGAAGCAGATGTTTTCTAGATTCTGACAGCGTGCTGTCAAAGTTTCGGCGGCCACTAACTATCTCAAGAAGAACAATTCCAAAGCTATAAATATCATCTTTGATGGTGACTCTTGCTTGTCGCCACTCTGGAGCAATATATCCAAGAGTTCCTCTCATTGTGATTAAAACATGGCTTTCATCTCTGTTTATCAACTTGGATAACCCAAAATCAGAGATTTTGGCACTAAATCTTCATCCAAGAGAATGCTTTGTGGCTTTATATGGAGGTGAATTATTCTCTGTCGGCATTCTTCATGCAGGTAAGCCAGCCCATTGGCTATGTGAAGTATAATCTTCTTCCGACCTTTGCCAATTGAGGCAAGGTCTTTGGTTATTCCAGAAAATCCAGTTATCCAAAGAGCCATTAGGCATATACTTGTATACTAGAAGCCTGCAAAATTTTTCTGCACAAAACCCAATCAACCTCACAAGATTAACATGGTGTATGTGTCCAAGTGTCTCAACTTCAGCAAAGAATTCCTTCATCCCTTGGCCCAATTTATCCAAACGCTTTGCTGCAATCTGAGTGCCATCTTCCAACATCTCTTTGAACACAGTTCCAAATGCTCCACCTGCCCATCTCTCCTTAAAATCTTCTGTTGCAACACATAGCTGTTCATATGAAAACCTCACTAGACTTCCTGGAACTTGCTTCATACAGTCCTCCTCGTCCTCTGAGTAGCTTGGGCACAACATCACAAAGCATGAACAATTATGACAAAAAAAATTAAAAGGGCACCAGCACACGACCTTGCTATTATTGCTTTTAAATTTCTTCATGAAGCAGGTGGAGAAGTGTCAGGCACAGTGCCTTCAACTTGTCCGTTTGCTGCCTTATAGAGAATTTGGACCTTGACCAATGTTGTAGATGCGAAACTGTGGTTTGGGATTTGCTCTCCTCTAATTGTCAATACCGTGGATGGGATATAACAATACCCATCTGAAACATTATTGTTGTACCTGAAAAAGACTGCACCACAGGAACAATTTAGCAGACAGATCTCTCTGCAGCTGTCTATGTCACTGATATTTGGAAATTCAGCATCTTCGTCGATGAGGTTGAAGTAGCTTACATTTCTAACTTCAACAAGATAGTGCTTCTGGTCAAAGGGAGGTGGGCAAGACAAAGAAGTAATCCTAGAGCAACCCATATAGGGTATTTGAAGCTGAGTCTGTTGCCGATGTTTTCCATTTTGGCTCTGTGTCTGCCCAAAATATCGAACCCAATCAATGCCTATGGGACAACTACATTGGCTTTTTCTGCATAAGCCATATTCACCACAGTGGTGAGGATGTTGACATTCACCTAAATCATGGGTAATCATATCAACAATCTCCCTCAACCCATTGGCATTACTGTGATGGAATATCTTCAAATGCCCATCATTACCTAAGTTTATATATGCAATGCTAACAGTGGAGGGAAAATTGATGGCAATTATTTTAAACATTGATTGAGATGTACCAAAATTCACAAGGAAACTTCCTTGTTGAAGCTCTACATAGTATGGTCCTCTGCTAGTGGTTGAGGTTTGATCTGGCACCAACTGATAATACATTTGTGGTTGACCCTTACCTCCTATGTATGTAGCAAAACTGGTAGCCAATTTCAATGTGGCAAAGTACAAACCACGAGCCCATAAGTTTGAGGAACTTGAAATGAGTTTTTGAAACTCGTATAACTGCTGCCCAACAAGCAATGTGTTTGTGGGGTAATCAAAAGATTGCCAAACAATTGCTCCTTTGTTGTTGAATAGAACCAAATTTCCACATTCTGTCATGTTCATTCCCACCACAGACTTGCCCAATGTATTGGTTGGCCGCACGTGGTCTCCATCCGATTTTGCAGTACTAATTCTCCATCAACTGTAAGTTGTAGCGTCGCGCCTTCTTTCACAGGATGGCCTACATTTGTTGACCAAACTACACTGTGATTGCCTCCACCAACAATGGCAACTGAGAACAAGTAATAGGTGCAACTGCCGAAGCAGTAGAATCCACAAACAAACTCAACACTTCCCCTTCTTGAGAAGATTGCTCTCACGGTTGTTAAGCTGTCTTCACTGACGAGATTCCTACCATTGAATCATTGTTGTACCAAATTGAGGGAAAACTTGAATTGAGGTAGAACATGGGACCAAATGATGGGGGTAAGGAAGAAGATCCAGCTGCCTCAACAGAAGTTTGGGCAATATTTTGAGCTAAAAACACACTGAAAACAAATGAGCAGAACAAAAATATGATTAATCCAGCCATGATCTCTGATGAATTACTTTCTTGCTCTTTGGTTGCTAGCTTTATAAAGAGTTACTAGAGTAAACTTGGGGGTGGAGAGCAAAAGTCATCACAAGTCAAGTCTTATAAAGGAGGTGGAGCAATTTTCTACAGGTTTTGTAGACAGAGAGGTACATATGTATACATGTGCGTAATGATGGATGGAATAAGTCTATGAACACCGAATTAAACCACAATAAATAAATAAATAAATGATACAAAATGGGGCTTACCTCTGGTGAAAATAATGAGGCTAAGGATACCTCTGATAGGTCCGATCATGCTAATGTGTACATTCTTGGTACTTTTATTTGGTTTAATTCCATGTGTGTGGTGATATTTGTATTTTTGGAACAAATTCTTAGTTCCTCACCCACCATTTGTCCATTATGCAAACAAATAATACTAAAATAAAAATAAAATTCAATAACACTCGGTTTAATGAATATGTAAGTTCATAGAATTGAAACAATTAAAAAAATTCTGTTTTTAAAAAACAGAAGTTAAAATATGATTTACTTTCCAATTTCTCAACTAATATAGGTTTTCTTAATTTTGAATTTTGTTAATATACAAAATCTAAACAATCAGTTTAAAAGATAAATTTGAAGGTAAGACAAGTAGTTTAGGATAGGAGACAGTGAGACCTTTTCTTCCCCACAAGACAAGTTTTGGATTCACCACTAAATGTAAATTGATGAAGCATCTGAGTGTAATTAAGATAGAATTTTCAAAACCAATTTGGTTCTTGATTTCCTATTTTCTATTGTTGTTAAGAATTTTGACTGCAATCCCAATATTTAATGAAAATTTGAATCTCAAAACTTCCATCAGATTTTAATGCTTAACTGTCCTTGAATTTTTAGGCTTTGGCTCTAAAGAATGAGAATCAATTATATGGCCAATGATAATTCCAAGTCTATTACTCTTCCTTTTGGCCGAGCACTAATGCTGTGTTTGGTTGGGGGATTTGGGGAGGGATTTGGAAAGGGAAAGGAAAAAAGTGTGTGAAACTAGGTGAAATGTAAGTATATTTTATTCACATTTCACCTAACTTTACCTTTTCCCTTTCCAAATCCCTCCTCAAATCTCCCAACCAAACACAGCGTAATGGTTAATAGAAGCTATCAATAGTTCTTGTCATGTGGACCATATAACAAGAGAGAAAATACAATACAAATACAAACTAATAAATCTTACAAACTTTTCTTACTGGGGTGGCAATGTAGCATGCAATCATGAAACTTTGTTATTTGAATGGCTCAGAAGGCCACTAGCTAGTATCTTTTTAAATAAATTTTCCGAATCACACCGCACCTTTGACACAATAGAATGTTGTCAACGCAACTAAAATTGTTATTCTGTTATTATTCTGTCATCTACCATTGTCTGTCTTATATTTTTAAATTATTGATGTGATGATGTAGTCATATCTGATAAGTATGAGATAGAAGATGGAAAAAAGGGAGACAGAAGATATGTACTTTGTTAATTGTAGAGAATAAAGTTTGAGAATAACAAATAAGATGGTAAAACGTTAGGGAAGAGAGGTGGTTGTTGTACTCACGAGGCACAGTAGTTTGTTGTGCGGTCTTGTGTGGGCTTTTTTCGAGATTATTTTGATGATTCAAATCTTTTAAATTGTAGGATTCTTCAAATAAATTATTCATTAAAAAAATAGATTAATTGGAAATTTATAGCCACATAAAAAAAAAAAAATTAAACTGCAAGTAGAGGTGGAACTAAGATGATTGTGCAAGTAGAGATTAAATTTAAATTTACCTTACAACAAAAAGGAAGAAGAAGATAGTTTGCGAGTAAATTTAAATTAATTTTTTAAATATACTCAAGGGTCTAATTGATATTTTTTGAATAGTTCAAAGCGTAAAGTGAAGTTTCAAATTAAATTTCAATGTCATATTAGCAACCTTCATTTGATTATACACGGTAGCTAACGGTGAGGGTTAGGGGTGGGCGCGGGTCGGTTGCAGCCACGGAACTTTCAATCCGCCATCCGTCCGCCAGATTGGCGGATTGGAAAAAATCAATCCACATCCATCCGCCAATTCGGCGGATATAGATTGAGCGGATTGGCGGTTTGGCGGATGGATGCGAATCGGTTTGGCGGTTTGAAATTTTATAAATTTTCAACATAGTTCAACTTGTGCACTTCCTCAAAAAAAAAAAAAAAAAAAAAAAAAAGAAGAGAGAGAAAGTATTACAGTTAACGACTTAAAAAAATATTACAATTACTGCATGCCTCATCCAAAGAAAGAAAGTTTGAAACTTTAGAATATCACAATCACTGCATGCCTCATCCACATATTACAATCACAGTATGCCTCATCCACATAAATTATTACAATTTGCTGTTCTTAAAATATAAAAACAATTCAAACCGCCAAAACCATGAACAAATCAATAGTAGAGATTGTATGTCTCTGTATTGTTACATTTATATATGTTTTTGAAAACAAAAACCAACCAGCATATATCATATTTTCTATTTATTACTTTTAGAGTTAGATTTAAAGACTAAAAAATATAGATATCTAATACGTTTATTTTTTTTAATTCAAAAAATATATTCAAGTTGAAAACTTTTTTTAACAGAATATTTGAACTCTTTTTCAATTGAAAACACAAACAAAATATTTAAATAAATTGAAAACACAAAGTCTTATAAATTACTAAGGGTGATGGCGGTTTAGCGGTTCGGTTGCGGCCAAATGAACCTCAAATCCGCCATCCGTCCGCCAAATTAGCGGATTGGAGAAAATCAATCCGCAACCGTCCGCTCGTCATCACGCATCCGTCCAAAATGTGGCGGATCGGTTCGGTTCGGTCGGTTTTGGCGGATCGGTATATCCGCTGCTGGCGGACGGATGGCGGATTGAAGGTTCCGTGGCCGCAACCGACCCGCGCCCACTCCTATTGATTACTAGTTGGGATGTTCGCGATTCGGTTGCGGCTGAGGAACTTACAATCCGTCATTTGTCCGTCGGATTGGCAGATTGAAAAAAAATCAATCTGCATCTGTCTGCTGGATTTGTGGATGCAGATTGAGCGGATTTAAGGATTGGCAGATGGATACGAATCGGTTTTGGTGGTTTAAACTTTTATAAATTTTGAACATAATACAACAACTTGTCAACATTTTGTTTTTGTTGATAATAATCAAACTCAACATAATCAAAAGATTATCAACTAAATTATCAAATAGCAATAATAAATACATATAAGAAAATCATGCATTATTAAAATTATTTCATTACTGTTTTTTTATTCAAAAACAATTCCATTTGATTTTTTTTAAAAATGATAAAATTAAGCCTTGTATTTTCACATAAAAATGTCAAATATCAACACTTGCCATTTTATAAAAGGATTTCCAAATTGAAAACACAACAGAATATCTAAACTCTTTTTTAATTAAAAACACAAATAGAATATCTAAACAAATTGAAAATACAAAATTTTATAAATTAGTATGGATACTCGTAGTTTGACGGCTTGGTTGCGGCCAAAAGAATCTCAAATCCGCCATTCGTCCAAAACAAGGCGAATTAGAAAAAATCAATCTACAACCATTCACTCGTCATCACACATCATTCCAAAATGCGGTGGATCGGTCCGATTCAGTTAATTTAGGTAGATCGTAATATCCACTGAACACTCTTAATTAGTAGTCAAAATTTTATGTGGGGAGTCAAATGCCAGCTTGACGTTATACCTAATGTGATAATCTTAAAATTACAAATTAAATACACAATTTTACTTCAAATCTTAAAAATAAAAATAAAAAACAAAAAAAAAAGCATAATTTTTCTTAAAACCACAAGTTGAGCATAAATCATAACTATAAATAGCAAGTTTAATTCACACATCTTTTTTCTTAGTATTTTTTTGTGCTAGAGTTTTTAATCCTTAACATTACTGATTCACTGTACACATAAAATCGATAAAACTAGGTTAAATTGCTATAGAAGTTTTTCTCGCCAAATTCTAAAAATTCAACAAAAAAGTGAACTGAAAGTAGGCAAATAGAGTCTAAAGTTTTTTACTAGTAGAGCAACAAGATTAGAATACAAGTAATTATGGAATAGGAATATTGATATATTGACGGTAGTTTATACGTTGCCTAATTTTTAGGTTATTTCATTTTTAGTGTTTTTATTTTTGTTTTTAGCTAAAGTATTTTATTTTTGAGTGAAGTAACAATAAATCTCAAAATGTGATCTTGTGAACTGGTTAGTCCTCCCTTTTTTCTTATGAACCCAAAGGTCCCATTAAAGTTAAAATTAGACAAAATGGTAGTCACTTACATGTTTAAGTTTAATTTTTGAAGGATAAAAGTAGGTTTCTCTAAATGTGAAATTATACATTTGGGCAATTCTCATTATAGAGGTTTTGAATTTTCTCTCATTCTGGAATAAATCCCACATTACGGATAAGAACGTAACATTCCAATATAACATTCTAATAACGTAACACTCCAATGGCCCCGTTTGGTAGAGCTGTGGAAAAGTGATTATAGATTATAGCTTAACAGGTTATGGCTTATAGTTGTGAACATAAGCTGTTAATCTGTTTGGTGCAGCTGTGAGATTATGGATTTAAGCAGCAGAGTAGTGTTTGGTTAATAAGCTCTAAAATAACTTTTTACTGTATAATTGTCCTTTCTGCCCTTATATGATATAAAAATAATTATTTTGTCATTTTTTTTTTCAGTTTTAATTTTAAAAAAAACATTTCATTAATAAAAGTTAATATAATTAGTATCAATTAATATAAAAATTGATACATTCGCTAAAAATGTAATGGAAGTATTATTGTCACAATTAATATTAATATTTAATTTTTATTAGTATCAATTAATATTAATAATCAGCAATTGTTATTAATTAGTATCAATTAATAATTAATTCATTACAAAAGTATACAATATTAATTTATTAATAATTAATACCAATTAATATTGATTTTTTTTAATTAATATTGATTTTTTTCTTTTTTTCAGAAATATACAATTTTTTATTTTTTAATTAATATAAAAATATACAATATGAATTTATTAATAATTAATACCAATTAATATTTATTTTTCAATTAATATTGATTTTTTTCTTTTTCTTCAGAAATATATAATTTTTTATTTTTCTAATTAATATTAATATTAATTAATATTAATATTTGGGTATTGACGAGGGCATTTTAGTAATTTTTGCCCCCCACACCAGCTGTGCGGTTAAGTAAAAAATTTAAGCACCTCCTGACCAGCTTTTGAGATAAGCTGAGAAATAGCTTGATTTAAGCCATAAGCTGGTTAACTTAAGTTGCACCAAACACAATATTTTAGCTTAAATTAAGCTAAAAGCTGAAATAAGCAGCTTATAACCTCTACCAAATAGGCCTATTAACACTAAAAAAAACTTTTAAGTGTACTTTTCCTAAACGTAACAATGTAACAATCCAAAAAAAGTTCTTAGTGCACTTTTGTCAAACATAACACTCTAATATAACACTCAAAAAAACTCTTTAGTGTACTTTTTTTAAACGTAACACTCCAATTAATGTAATCACAAACATAACACTTCAATCAATGTAATCCCAAATGTAACACTCCAATGTAACACACAAAAATACTAAAAAATTTCTTAGTATATTTTTCCCAAACGGACATTAGTGCTAAGAAATTTTTGTACTCTTTTTGGAATGGTTTGAAGAATCTCACATTCTTTTGGAATGATTTGAAGAATCTCACATCCTTTTTTTTGGAGTGTTATGTTTGGAAAAAGTATACTAACGAGTTTTTTTGTGTGTTACATTGGAGTGTTACACTAAGGAATTTTTTTGGAGTGTTATATTGTGTTACTTTTGAAAAAAGTATACTAAGAATTTTTTTGCAGTGTTACGTTGGAGTGTTATGTTTGAATGTTACATTGGAGTGTTACAGTTTGAAATTATATATTTATCCAAAACATACTAAGAATTTTTTGTACTCCTTTTGAAATATTTGAAGAATTTCATATTTCAAGTCATTGTTGTACTCTTTTTGAAATGTTTGAAAAATATCACCTTTCAAGTCATTTCATATAAAAAAGATTTTCATATAAAAATTCATTCCAAATTTGATTCTCATAGGTTGTGTATCTTACATTTCTAACCAAAAAAAAAAAAAAAAATGAAACTTAATAAGGGTATAATTCAATTTTCAAATAATATATTAAATCTACATTTCCAAAATCAATGAGACTAATTGGTCTATAAAAAAATCTTGGGACTAAACCGATCACCATTTCTTAAGATGGGATTTATAGGTAAATTTTGTTAAGTTTGTTCGGAATCTTTTGAATTAAAAAAAAAAAGAAAAAAAAAAAGGTGAAGACAAAAATAGTTCAATTTTTTATAAATTCGACTCATTTTTTGTCTTTAGTATAAAAAAAAATTAAACAAATTTTTTTTTTATTTTTTATTTTTTTATTGTCAAGATCATTTAGTCTAGACAAACTTAACAAGTAAAAATTATGATATAATTTAGAAAAAAATAAAAATAAATAAGTTTACTAAGCACTAAAAGGGCAGTTAGTTTATTTTGTACCTAAATAATATAAAATTAAAATAAATATTTATAAATGGACAGGTTGGATTGAATTGGACTAAAACTCCTTATCCAAACACTTTGGCACTATGGATTAAATGTTTTTTTCCAAGCATTAAAAATATTGGGCTGAGAGGGTCATCCGGCCCATGTCAACCCCTAACTGCATTGACCTATGAGTAAGGTTTTTGTTTTTCATTAAACTTATTGGGTTTTCTTATATTTTACTCATGTATTAATTTATTTAATGTATTATCGATAGTGCTAGAACCTTTATTTATCAATTGAACCTTTTGTTTAATCCAATTTTTTGTTTGGTTGCAAACAAAAAGAACCAATGAATTCACAAAGTAGTTAACCTGTAGAATAAAGGAAGAGAAAAGCATAAGAAATGTATGTCTTTTTCCCAACTCATGTTTCATAAGTTTGGTTTGATTCACGGATGAACAGATAAATTAAGGGCATATTTAACAGATGTGGATAAGCACTATAAATAAAGTAACAAAAATTAAGGGCAGAGTGGAAAGAACTCTAAATAATAAACTTGATGCTCTGATTCATTCTTCAAAGTGAGAGAACAGATTGAAAATTCTTTAAAACAGTGCAAAACACAATAGACTTTCAAACTTAATTTGGTGTTTCCAATACCCAGATGGGTTCAATAGTGCCATGGCCTATCTTTCTGTTGATGCATTTTGTTGTTCTTAACTGCTCTGTTCATGGCGGGAATGAGACTGACCGGCTAGCCTTGCTTGCATTCAAGTTTGAAATAACCAGTGATCCATTCAGTGTTCTCAACTCGTGGAATGAATCAATCCACTTCTACCAATGGTTTGGTGTAACATGTGGCTGCTCCAACCAGAGGCTCATTGTGTTGAATTTGGATCATCAAAAATTAATAGGCTCCATTTCGCCTCACATTGAAAATCTAAGCTTTCTCAACGCACTATCACTGAGTAACAATAGTCTTAGTTGTTCTTGAATTTTCTGGCAATAGGTTGGGAGGAAAATTTCCAGTGGAGCTGGGTTCTCTGAGTTAAAGAGACTATACATTGGGAGAAACAATCTAACAGGTAGTGTACCTTATTCTTTTGGGAATCTATCATTTGTTCCAGAAGAAAATAGTATTGGTGGTGACATACCTGAAGATCTGGGTCGATTGACAAACTTGGAAGTTTTTCTGTTGAGGATTAACAGGTTGGTTGGTACCATTCCTTTCTCAATCTTTAATCTCTCATCTATTACATAATTTAATGTTGTAATGAACCACATTCAAGGGAGCTTTCCCTGGGACCTAGGAATTACTCTTCCTAATCGTAGTGTCTTTGAAGTTGGTATAAACTCATTTACTGGATCCATTCCTGTTGCAATGTCTAATACCACTAAACTACATCGCCTTGGCTTGGCCGGTAATAAATTTGTTGGAACAATCTTCTGTGTAAAATAAAAACTTGAAACCAAAATAAACAAATAAAAATAAATTACTTACAGAATTTATTTCACCGAACCGAATAAGTACAAAAAAATCAAGTCGAGTGTGTGACACTCTGTCTTTAAGACAGATTTACCCCGCTTCGGTGCTTACGGATAAATGGCGTCTATCTCCCAGGATAAAATGATCTACACAAATTGTAGTAGCACTCCAAACAATCTGTACGGTGAACAAAACCTGTGTTCTATACTCTCAGAATTTTTTCCTAAAACTAGAATGAAGAACAACAATGCAAGAGAGAAAAATTTGGAAAGCAACAAATGAACTTTTGGATGGATTGACTGCTAGAAATGTCTTGGTGTATATAGGGCTGAATAGGTATGAATTTCAAACTGAACAGATGCAGTTTGAATCCGAACAGGTGCAATACAAATTTGAACAGATCTGCTGGCAGTTTTGAATCTGTTCAGCCAAATTGCTTAAACTGTTTGAACCTGCTGGAAATTGGACTAGAGAAGGGCTCTATTTGGACAGAAAAAATTGGCGCAAAATTTAAATTTATTTCGTTCAGAAAAAATAATTTTCCCGCAAGAATTTTTGGAAAAATTCAAATAAATTTTGGTCCAAAAAATTAATGTTAGGACCGACTCGACCCACAACCCACACCTGAGCCCGGTACGGCTCGGCCGGTCAGACAGAGAACGGCGAGCGCGTGTGGTGGTTTGAGCCAAAGCCCACTTTGTCCATAACTCCTCCCTTCTATAAACTTGGGGTGCCCCTTGGGACCCAACCCAAGTTTGTACACCTAAAGCTTACATACTCACAAAAGCTCACTTAAAGTTTCAATGTGGAACTATCATTTCAAGGAAACCCACACTTTACACTTTAATTGTGCATTCCACGAATTTGAAAACGACGTCAACTTCTCATTCACTCATAAATGGTTTTGACGAACCGTCTTCACCGTGTGACTTGCCATGCAGTAAGGAACATGTCACCTCTTTGGACCCCACCCCAAATGACGTGTGGGCCTCACTCAAATTTAGGCTCAAAGTTGGCCCAAAATAAGCCTATAACAACCATTATTTCCAATAATCCCCCACATGAATGGAATTTGACGGAGAGAAAATGCAATAACATAATCTAATTACAGAGAGTACAGAAATTGAAAATATTCTGCAAAAGATAGGTAGCTTTTGGCTTTGAACCTTCCCTTGTGAGACATAATCAGATTTACTAGCTAACTAGTGAACATAACGTCTTGAACTGTTCAGCCATTTGTGTAAACCAAGACAATAGAACTCATACAGTATATCACCAGACACAATTTAGTTCTCACTATTGTGTTCATTTTGGCCCTGAACAACCTGGTTTTTCATGAGTATTCTAGAGAATTGTAGCCCTTCACAAATCTCATAGAACTGGTAAGTTCACACTCACATAGGTGATTCTTATGAAAAGTATCATGCCATACTCCACTAGGTATTCCTAGATATAAGAATCATTAAAAGTATTACTTAACCTAAACCGCTGCAGATATCATTATTTCATTATAGAAATGGGTAAGAGTTTGACTCCCCAATGATCCTTCTGAGTCATATACAACTCGGTTGTGACACCCCAAATATTTAATTAACACCATGCTATTCCAAAAATAAATATAAATAAATAATCATAACAATAATAATAAAATAAATATATGGAACAAGAATAAATAATAATAGTGATAGTAATAGTAAAATAAAATAATTAATGTTATGATTGTAGGTGATAAAATGTAATTTAATTGGATTATTAAAACAAAAAATTTGAGCCAAATAATAATAAAATTAAAAAAAGAGGGGGCCCTACACGTTCTCCAGCCAAGCCATAGATTGATGACTATGCATGAATAGTTTTAAAGATTTGGTGAGTCACCTAATCTAGAGGGACAAGTGGAAATCTATTGGATAGATGCCCAGGTTGGACACTTGCCACACGTTAAATTTTGATTAGGAACTAAGAGGCTTTCACCAACTATATAGTGGAAATAGTGGGTTGCTAAGTGGGGAGGAAAAAGGATATACCTAAGGGCAGCATAAAAGGAAACAGGAGATCAATAAGGTTAAGGGTCAATATTTAGGTGAGTTATATTATACCTTAAGTTATCATAATATATTTTATGTATGTTTTGTGTAGCACTTGTACCCTTTTTAAAACTTTTAGGAAGTGTATTGAATCCTTTATTTTGTTTTGGGAATCTTTGGTGTTATTGAATGTTGGTTTTGGAGGAGTATAATCCGATTTAATCTTGTTGGGTTTGGTTGTTCGTGTTTGTTCTGGTCTAAAGTTCCTTGGAAACTTAGAAATTTTGCCTTGGGGTCGACACTAGCCTTCCTAAGGGTCGACCCTTGCATGTTGTAATGTTTCTAGAAGTGTCGCTGGAATATAGGGTCGACACCAGCCTTGGTGATGTCGACACCTGCCTCTTGTTGCTGTCCACAAGGGTAGACACCAGTCTAGGAAAGGGTCGACCCTCTTATGTTGCAGAATCTGTGTATGTTGGTGGCTGGAAAATAGGGTCGACAGCAGCCTTGGTGGTGTCGACACCTACGTTTTTTTTTTTTTTTTTTTCAGATTTTTGGGCTGGTTTGGGCCCTATCTTTGGGGGGGGGGGTTTGGGCCTATTATTTTATTGACCTTGGGGCTACTTCTCTACAACTATAAATAGGTCCCAAACATAATTTCATTTCACTTTTCTCCTCTTTCCTCTTCTCTCAAACCATGAGCTCACCTCTCTCTCTCTCAAATCAAGTTTTTGGCACTAAGATCTCTAGATCTACTCACCTAGAGTGATTGTTTCACCATGGTCCTTTGAGAAAAAGTGTAGATCTCGACGAGGGCTTCCTCTTGATTCGATTGGTTCGTGGTTTCATCGCCATTGACTTTTGGGTCGTCATCTCTTAGCTTCAAGAGGTAGGGATTTCTTTGATTCTTTTCAATGCCTCTACTATAGATAGATATGTGGTATGTTTTTTTATTGCATAAAAACCTTGTGGTATGGATTCATTTTTGAAAATCATGTTGGAGGGTATAAGATATGGGTGTAGAGAATGAAATTTCATGAGGTGGGGGAATGTTGGGTTAAATTGGGGTGTGATTTAATATATTCATGAGTAGGGAGTCAAAGCCCTAAATTTTTGTAGTAATGTCTAATGGATAAAAAGGGATGGAATTTGTGAAAAAATTATGTTATGAACTTATGAAATGAGGTTAATGTGTTGGAATTTGATTTAAGGTTTAATTGGATCTTACGATTTGTGTATTATTTTGGTGTTGGATTGACTACGTTTTAATACAATAAATTAATAAATTTGTTAATTGTAAAAGGGGATATGACCGTGAAATTAGATTTGAAATGAATTACATTACTATTAAATAGAAATGATGTGAATTATAACTTGCCGCCATGATAGAAATCTCCTATTTAAAATGATGGAAAGTGAATTGGTCATATTTTTGTGAAATGAAGTAAAATTGGATTTAAGGCATAAGGTGGAGAATATTATTGCAGAAGAAAAAGGTAATTGGTTTTGTAATGGAAGGAAGGAAACGTTAACATAATATGAGTCCCGGAGACTTACTTGAGTTTGGATCACTAATGCTTTACTTCTTTGTTGTTGATTGTTGGACTAAAAACCTCATGAGAATTGAATTGCTAAAACACATGCGTTGAAAAACAAACACATAGAGGTTTTGTCCTTGGTCATCGGTGGAGGATGACATTGTTGTGTTGAATGGTTACGTGTACGTTTTACGCTTGAGTTGGTTGCACACTGTTGTGGTTGCGTGTATGCATTGCATTTGTTGGTTGTACCTTATCATGTTGTGATGATCAAAAGGGGTGTAATGCGCTGAGAATCAGAGGTACCATTACCTTCCAGCTAGCGCCTAGAGAATTGGCTGCGCTGAGAATCAGAGGTACCATTCCCTTCCAGCTAGCGCCTGGTAAAATGGAGCAGAGGTACCATTCCCTTCCAGCTGGTGTCTGGTAAATTGGCATGTTGTTGTTGAGAGGTGAAACCATTGGCTTACTGTGCTTGAGGCAAGTAGAGCGGAGGATTGTTGTTATTGTTGTCCTACTTGGTTATGTGTATTATGTGTTGTGATGATCATGATTCGGCGAGAAGGAATTGTCTTATATGTAGTGTAGATGTGTTTAAGTATGTTTGGAAGTGTTGAGAGTGGTTGAGGGAGTTGCCTACCAACAATGAATTATTGATAATATCTCTTTAACTTGAACGTAAGGTTGAGATGCAATGAATGTGTGGAGTCAGACTTGGGTTTCTATTCTGAATTGATAAATATATGAGGGCATTGGTCTTGGTGAATGTGTTTTCAAAAATATAAAGTGGGTATTATGGGTATTTGTCACAAATGGAAACATGGAAATGGGTAAGAGTTGTTCATTGGGAAAAAGGGTAGTAAAAATGGAAATTGATGTTGTTAAATAACTGAATGATTTTGAGAATAGTACATATATATGTATACTTTCGTTATAAAATGTCACATTATTTACATGGTATGAGATTAGCATTCATGATCATAGCTATCTATAAGTTGTTATTGTTGAGGATCATGTTGAGATCCCTACTGGACTATATGATCATCCTATGTTGTTGAATCTTTTTTAGGTGATAATTAGGATGTGCTACAAGATTTCTGATCTTCTTTCTTTGTTGGCCACGGGGCCTCTTTATGTGTAGGCGGAATGCCATTTATGTAAAAGGGTTACACCCTTCTTCTTGATTTTTAAATGATGTAAGCCTAGAGGCAACTTCTTTAATTGTATATTCATGTTGCATTCATTTTTATCCGACTGAGAGAATTCTGTATATATTTATTCCTTGAGAATATTATGAGCTTCTGTATGCTAACTCTAAAATTGAATGTATAATAAAGGCTTGGTAATAGTAATCCGAGTAATAAAAAGTGGGGCGTGACATTTTGAGTTACCATAATTTATTTGAAACAATTTATGTTTTATAAATTATATTAATATTTTGATTTCGTTAATTATTTTCTGAACTCTAGTTGCTTAAATTGAAATTCATGGATACGTTTGTTTAAATTTTAATAATTATTTGACAATGATTTTGTAAACAATTATTTTTTGTAAGTACCACCACGGGGAGTCTCATGCCTTGGGGGACTTAAATAACTATTGGCCTCTGTTTGGCCACTTTGTGGTCCTCTGTTTGTCATGGATCCATTAACCTCTGTTCTGATTGTCACTCTAGTGACCTTTATTCTGATCTGTACCACGGTTATGGTTATTTATTTACATAATTTCTGTATTTCAGTTTCTGCCACTTAAATAAATTGCACCTTTGTCACGACCCAACCCTAGGGGCTTAGGGTTAGAATTGCAACTTACTACTTAATTCTAATCTTAACAAATTAAATGGTGCAGGTGGAGGCAGAAAGGTAGAAAGAACATAATGAAACAAACAATTTACTTCATTCTACTATTTTAATAAGAGAAAATACATCTATAGGGTTTTTATTATTTTATTATTCAGTGACCGACCATCAGTAAAAAAACAAAAGGGAGAAAACAAAACAAAATAACAGATTAGCATCAATTCTTGTGCCGGTTCCACTACACGAAGTTACGGGTCTTCTTTACATCTCATCACCAGAAAGGGTAACAGTTATAAGCACACAGTAAAGTGAGAAATATTATGCCAAGAGTATAGGGAATACAAAATAACCATGGATAGTTAGTTAAACTAAAACATTTACATAACTTAATTTTAATAAGCAATTTATTTAAGTGGTAGAAACTAAAATACAGAAATTATGTAAATAAATAACCATAACCACGGTACAAATCAAAACAGAGGTCACTAGAGTGACAGTCAGAACAGAGGTCAATGGATTCATGACAAACAGAGGACCAGTGACAGTCAAAACAGAGGCCAATGGTTATTTAAGTCCCCCAAGGCATGAGACTCCCGTGGTGGTACTTATAGAAAATAATTGTTTACAAAATCATTATCAAATAATTATTAAAATTTAAACAAACGTATCCACAAGTTTCAATTTCAGCAACTAGAGTTCAGAAAATAATTAACGAAATCAAAATATTAATATAATTTATAAAACATGAATTGTTTCAAATAAATTATGGTAACTCAAAATATACATAAAATATATTATGATAACTCAAGGTATAATATAACTCACCTAAATATTGACCCTTAACCTTATCGATCTCCTGTTTCTTTGTATGTTGCCCTTAGGTATATCCTTTTTCCTCCCTGCTTAGCAACCCACTATTTCCTTTATTTATAGTTGGTGAAAGCCTCTTAGTTCCTAATCAAAAGTTAACGTGTGGCAAGTGTCCAACCTGGCCACCTATCCAATAGATTTTCACCTGTCTCTCTAGATTAGGTGACTCACCAAATCTTTAAAACTATTCATGCATAGTTGGCCGGTGAAATTCCAAGCACTCTTGGTAGTTGCTTAAAATTGAGATTACTACATATAGAGAGCAACAAATTCTGGGAATCCTTCCTTCATTTTTAAGTAATTTGAGAGGTATGGAGGAGTTAGATCTTTCTCACAATAATTTCTCTCTAAAAATCCCAGACTATTTAGAGGACTTTCCCTTCAATTAAGTCTATCATTCAATGATTTTGAGGGTACGGTACCAGAAAGTGGCATATTTCAGAACATAACATCTATTTCTGTTTAGGGAAACAACAAGCTTTGTGGGGGTATACCTAAATTACAGTTATACAGTTGCGACTTCAAGGGGTTCCAAAGGGAAAAATTTACTCGAAGCTTGAAATTAATAATCCTCATATCTTTGGGGCTACTAGGACTAATTCTAATATGTTTCCTATATCCTTGCTGGTGTAGAAAGACTAAAAAAAATACCTTCTTTCAAATATTTAGAGCTCTCATTTTTGAAATTGTCATGCCAAAGTCTACTTAAAGCTACTAATGGGTTTTTTCCATCCAATTTGGTCTGTGTGGGTAGTTTTGGTTCTGTGTACAAAGGAGTTCTTGGTGAAGGTGAAAATGTTGTAGCAGTGAAAGTACTAAACCTTCAACGCCTTGGAGCTTCCTAGAGTTTCTTCACTGAGTGTGAGATCTCGAAGCACATAAAACATCAAAATCCTCTCAAGGTTTTCACAGCATGTTCAAGTGTTGACTATCATGGTAACGATTTCAAAGCTCTTGTTTATGAGTTTATGGTTAATGGTAGCCTAGAGCATTGGTTACATGCAAATGAGAATGAAGATGAGGCGCATAAATAATCAAGGAATTTACACCTTGTACAGAGGTTAAATATTGCCATTGATGTTGTTTCTGCAATTGATTGTCTTCACAATCATTGCTTAGAACCCAATCGTTCACTGTGATCTCAAGCCGAGCAATGTTCTTCTGGACGATGAAATGACTGCACACGTAGGTGACTTTGGGTTAGCAAGATTCATTCCAGAAGCCATCTATGACCGTTCAGCAAATCAATGAAGTTCTTTTGGCATAAGAGGTTCTGCCGGTTATGCAGCTTCTGGTAAATATGCCTCTTAGGCTCTTCTTTGTTTTCCTTTGTGCCTTCACTATAGAATCTATTTTTTATTCACACAACCATGAATCTGCTCTGTTAATCAATGAAACAGAGTTGATGGTTTTTTGCTTTCGTTCCTTACAATGCACTATAATAATTTTTTTGCTGATTATTTCCAGTGTATTACTCTCACATTCAGTACAATGGATGGATGAATGGGTTCTAAAACTAAAACAATTTTATTTTATCTTCTTCATGTTAGGTCATATAGCTTACTTAATTTGGGAGTATTTTTGCCATTAATGGGTGGATTTACCAATATCTGCAAATCTTAGTCCCTAACATACCCCTTATTTTGTTTAATGCATGAATTGCAGAGTATGGCATAGGAAATGAGGTGTGAACATCAGGTGAGGCGTATAGGTATGACATCCCCTCATTGGAGATGTTCATGGGGAAGAGACCTACAGATAACATGTTTTGTGATAGTTTGGGTCTCCATAACTATGTTAAGATTGCTTTGCCCAAACAAGTAGCAAGCATTATTGCCGATTTAAGACTATTCAAACAAAAAGATCAGAGCTTTGCTAATACTCTCAAAATTCAGGAGTGCTTGATTTCAATTCTTAAAGTTGGAATCACTTTTTCAGAGGAATGACCAAATGATCGGATAGCAATTAATGATGTTGGTACTCAGTTGCAAGTGATCAAAAACACTCTTGTTAGAACTAGTGGAGTATACATGGAGGAAGAGGAGATCAAATTGAAATGCGATCATAAGCAGGTATTTTGTTCATAATCATACACAAATTCTTTTTGTATTTTGTTCTTCTTTTCATCAAACTTGGATTCTTGAGGAAGTAATTGGCTATGTTGAGGACAGGAGCAAGAAGCACCAATTCTAATATACTTGTCTACGTGGACTGCAACTATCGTAATGCTTTAGATAGTTCAACCATTTTCTGTTTCTTTTGCATTTTTAAGGGAGTAAAATAATTGAACTAGGTTTTCATTACAAGTGTCATCCAGAATAATACAGAAGAGATGATCAATTAAAGTTTTACTCAATATCTGTTGCCAAAATCATATATTCAAGATACCGAAACCTCATCTTTTGGGACTCCAAAGTGGAAAAGTCCATTTTGTTGTTGATTTTAAATTCCGCAAATGTCGAAGCATTTTATTCTCTTTAAACAATTATGCTAGTCAGAGCATTATGGCTAAGAACTTCTTTATGAAAATTGATGGAAATGTAACTTTTGAGTTTTTTAAGCTGTAACCATGGCTGGGGTTAAGAATGAATCAACTGACGGAGTTTTGGGTAGAGTGATTTCTCATGAATGCATTTACTGGATATAATGCCTTGATGAGGTTAAAGGCACAAGAGTTTAGCTGATCAACATCACATGTAGCTCTGTTTTTGAATCACTGTTGATACTAAACCACATGAGGATTGGAGTAGTCATCAAACAGGCTTCACTAGGCTATGAATTGGACATGTAGCAAAACTCAAATTAAGTACTCTTTCATAAATGTCTATGTGGAGTGGGAAAGCCAGAGTTTTGTAAGTACTCTTGGTGAGTAGCGTTGTTTACACTGCACTAGTTTTCAGGGGAAAAAATTAAAAAAAGAAACGAAAAGAGAGAGAGAGAGGCTATTTTAAGTCAATTGACATTTTGCTGCCATAATCGGGAGGATTGCATTATGAGGTACAACCATTCCATGAATGTTACATGCAATTAAGCTCAAAAGATATTATTATGAATGTTGCATGCAATTAAGCTCAAAAGATATTAGGACAAATTTCACTTTACTCCCTTGTGGTTTGGCCTACGTGCGGATAACTCTCTTATTATTGGAAAATAACCACATAACCCCCATATGGTTTGTGGACTAAACGCACACTAACTTCTGTTAACAGAACTTGTGAATTACCTTCATACCCTTTTCTTCCTCTTTCTCTTCTTCTTCTTCTCTCCTTCATCCTCCCATGGCTGCACCCTACCATCAACACACAGCTCCCCACCCCCAACCCCAGAAACCACCACTGCAGCCTTCTCATCCTTCATTGCCGGCCCCATTCCAGCAATCACCACTTCTCAGAAAGGTGGTTGTGTGAGTAATTTTTTTATAGCAATCTTAATATTTTTTGAGGATTCACAGGAATAGACCAAAAAAGGAAGAATTTTTTTATTAATAAAATACGAACTGAGTTTGTTTTGTTTGGTAATTTAATTGTGTTAATGAATTAAAATTTGATGCTCCGCTGGAATCTATTAATTGGTCTTCTAGGACTAATTCTAATGTTGTGTTTCCTATATCTTTGTTGGGCTAGAAATACAACAAAAGTACCTTATTTCAGATTTTCTGGGAACTCATTTTTGAAATTGTCCTACCAAAATCTACTTAAAGCTGCTGATGGGTTCTCTCTAGCCAATTTCGTTGGCGTGGGTAGTTTTGGTTCAGTGTACAAAGGAATTCTTGATCAAGGTGAAAAAGTTGTAGCAGTGAAGGTACTAAACCTTATATTTCATGGAGCTTCCAAGAGTTTCATTGCTAAGTGTGAGGCCTTGAGGCACATTAAACATTGAAATCTTGTCAAGGTTGTCACAGCATGTTCAATTGTTGACTACAATGGTAATGATTTCAAAGCTCTAGTTTATGAGTTCATGGACAATGGGAGCCTAGAGGAGTAGTTGCATCCAAATAAGAACAAAGATGACACGCATGCTGAGTCAAGAAATTTAAACCTCCTACAAAGGTTAAATATTGCAATTGATGTTACTTTTGCACTTGATTATCTTCACCATCATTGCCCAGAACCAATAGTGCATTGTGATTTGAAGCCAAGCAATGTTCTTCTGAACAATGAAATAATTGGCCATGTAGGTAATTTTGGGTTAGCAAGATTCGTTCCAGAAGCTACCTATGATTGTTCAGTAAATCAATAAAGTTCTGTTGCCATAAGAGGATCTGTTGATTATGCTGCTCCAGGTAAATGTACCACTTTGCTCATTCTCTTTTCCTTTTTTCACCTTCAATTTCCAACAGAATCTAGAGTCAGTTTTGCATTTCCATCAGGTCTGCTCCTTCAATCACTGAAGTAAATTTGATTGTTCCTTGGCTTGATTCCTCACAACATCATTTCGTCCTCAAATGCATAAAAATCAATAAATGTTTGGCAGATCTTTTCTAATGTGTTATTTAAAAGTAAATTAAAGTTTTTATTTTTAAGTTTTTTTCTTTTTTCTAATGTCAAGGTGCATAATTTAGTCAAAAAATAGGAAACTTGAAAGAATTAAGGTTCTTAACTTCATTAGTTTCTTGCTTAAGAAAACTTGATTTCTTATTTATTATTTGTTAATAGAGTTCGAACAAAAACCACCCAACGAAGAGACTGCCAGAAATTTATATTTTTAGGATCAATAAATTAAGGTTTTGTTATTGTAGAACTTACAACAGACACCCCCATTTTTCAGAGGACTTTCCATACATCTCTTATCTACTTGTCTGCAAATCATAATCATAATTTATATAAGAGTAATGCTAGGGATACCAAAATTTCTACCAAAGGTTTTACCAAATGTCTCACATGGGGTGGGTTCCACATAAGTGTGGGGTCCACATCCATATGAGACATTTGGTAAAACATTTGGTAGAAAATTTAGGGCCTCTAGTATTTTCCTTTATATAATTGTATATGGATTTACTTCTGCTGTCAATGGGGATATATACCAATATCGAGAAATCTTAGTATTTTCTTGGCGTAAAATGTGAAAGCATAACTTTCTACAATATCTACCATTTGTTTATCTGCTATGTCTGTAGTCATAGAATAACCAAATAGAATAATGCAAAATTCCTCTTTTATTAATAGTCAGTTCTCATATCTATTTCTTTTTATATAATCAATTTGATGAATAAAAACAAATTGGATTCAGTTTAATTGTGCATCCAATCTTCAACTAATTGGTTCCATAATTGTCACTATGAAACAATCAAACTTTTTTCAAGTTAGGCCATTCTCATGATACAAGCAGACAAATCAAATGTTGTTAACTCACCAAGAAGAGACATAATCGTTTCCTATTTTACTTTAAATAGTCAAGTTTGCAGTGCTCTAAACTTATTTTCTACAAGGAATTATTTACAAAAGGTACATTACTATTCTTTGATATGCTTCTGAGCAAGCATCTTTACTGTTAGGTCCCTTGATTGTCAAATCCGGGTACAAAACTTTGTGTTGAAAAAGTTGTAATTTTTCCTGTGTTTTTGTTCTTCCCGCTCGAGCGGGATCATTGGCGCTCGAGCGGAGATTGGGGTCTCTCAGTATTTTGTTAGGTCTGTAAAAATATTGGAAGGTGTGATTTCACGTTCGAGCGGGTTCTCAAGCGCTCGAGTGGAACTCTGTTTTATCACACGCATCTTTTGCTGAAGCCGCTCGAGCGAGATGATTGGCGCTCGAGCGGAGATCGCGGACTCAGTTGCCTATTTATATCTGTTTAGGATGCTTTTAAGTTTTACTTTTCCTAGATCTTATTCAAGAGTCTTAGGGTTTTGTTTGAAGTTTTCTTCTGAGGTTTTTTGTGAGTTTTCCTTGATGTTTTTGAGAGAGTTCTAAACTTATGATTTGAGATTCATACATCAAGGAGATTGTTCCTTTATATTCAAGAGAGGTATCTTCGATGGATTCCGAAGATTCAAACGTAGAGTTTCAAAAGGCTGTTGATTCTGTACGTAGTTGTTAATTCGACAAGTGAAGTTGTGGATTCAACTTCAGGATTGATCAGTTCCGAGACGAAGGCGTGGTGAAAGAGTTACAGAAGATTCGAAGACAAATTGACTGAGTTGGGTAATTTGTGTATTATCTTTGTAATCTTTCTTTCTTCAGTAGTGGATTGATTAGTGGTGTTTCGCCCGTGGTTTTTTATTACAATTGAAGGTTCTTCAATTGTGGTTTTTCCACGTAAAAATCGTTTGTGTCGATTTATTGTTTATTCCGAAAAACAAACAATCTAAATCACTTTCATAAGTGCTTGTTGATTTAGATTATGTGTTTTGGATTATTGGGATTTGGAATATTTTAATCTTGATCTAATCACGAATCACCTAGTATTTTCAATTGGTATCAGAGCGGGTCACTCTTTGTTTTTATCAAAACTATAGGAGTGTGATTTTGTGTGACTAGTATTATGGATTCTATTCGTGAAGGTAACTCGACTCATAGACCTCCTTTACTCGACGGTACAAACTATTCTTATTGGAAAGCTCGTATGAGAGCGTTTTTAAAATCCATCGATGAGAAAGTTTGGCACTACGTAATCTATGGGTGGAGTGAACCTATTGTCACCATTGATGGTGTTGATATTCCTAAACCCCTTGATAAATGGGACACAACTGATTACCAAAACTCGAGTTGGAACAGTAAGGCTCTCAATTCCTTGTTTTGCTCCGTCACACCTGAAGAGTTTCGTCGAATCTGCACGTGTGAGGTAGCAAAAGAGGCTTGGGACATTCTTGAAACGATTCACGAAGGTACTACTTGTCAAAAGGTCAAAACTTCAACGTCTCACCTCCGCCTTCGAAACCCTTTTTATGCGCGACGATGAGACGTTTGATGATTTCTATGCAAAACTTAGTGATATTGTGAATTCCTGTTTCACACTCGGTGAAAAAATCCCTGAAGCTAAAGTTGTTGGAAAAATTTTGAGGTCCCTTCCCGAGAGGTTCCAATCAAAAGTGACAGCCATTGAGGAGGCTCAGAATGTTGATACCCTCAAGCTTGATCAATTGGTTGGAAACTTGCAGACTTATGAAGCCCACCAGATTTCAAAGAAAAAACAAAAAGATAGTGTGGCTTTCACTAGTGCTCATGAGACTGCAAAAACTCCGGAGACTGAATTTGATTTAGAGTTTGAGATGACGGCTATACTTACAAAACAGTTTAAAAAAATTTTGAAGAAAAAGAAGCCTAATTTCAGAGACCCTATTTCAAAAGACAAGAGTAATGAAAAACCCAAAACTTTTCCACCAAAATTTGCTCAAAAAACTGAAAAGAAGATTGTAAAGGGGCAAGGGGTCAAGTGCTATGAATGTCAAGGGTTTGGTCATATTGCCCTTGAATGCCCTTCGAAAAAGAATCGAAAGAAAGTTTACACTGTGACTTGGGATGATGAAAGCGGGTCGGAGCAAGAACCCGAAGAACCTGAATCCGGTGAAGACGGGGATAGTGCTTTCATGGCATTTTGGACCACTTTTGCTCAACCTCTTCCAAAGCCATTGGAATTTGCTCGTGGTCAGAACCTGCATCATGCTTCCACCTTTGATAGGACTAACTACCTGTATTGGAAAATCAGAATGAGGGCTTTTCTGAGAGCTTTTGAACCAGAAGGTTGGCAAGCCATTGAAGAAGATACAGAAAGTGTAGACAATCCGGGCAATCAAAGAGCCCTGATACTATTCGTGGAGCAATTTCTGATGAAGAACAGCAACGAGTTGTTCACTGCACAAAGGCTAAAGATGCATGGGAAATTCTGAGCCAATTTCATGAAAGAGGAGATTCACCTTCCCCACCATCCAGCAACTTCCCTGTCTTAGTTGCTAGATTGGATGAGGTCAAGGAGAATGAAGAGCAAAAAGAGGATGATGAAACATCTGAAGACAATGATGAGATCAATGGCGATGAACTACAACAAGCTTACGAAAAGCTGTACGAGGAATCTCTGAATTTGTCCAAAATCAATGACAAACTCTCTCTCAAGCTCAAAACATGTGAGAGTGAGAATGTCAGGCTAAAAGGAGAACTTGTAGCAGCAAAACAGAATGTCATCAAGATCTCAAGTGATAGACAAGACTTATGTGGAAAACTTCTATCCTGTGAAACTGAAAGGAATGAACTTCTGAAAGTGTATTCCACATATGAAGAAAAGCTTGAAAGCCTTGAGTTGTCACAAGATGTATTGCAAGAGATAGTCTGTCAGAAAGATGAAGAACTCCGTGTTGCTAGAACAACAATTGCCATGTGGAACAAAGGTTCCAAATCTCTAGAAGACATCCTCGGGTCTCAACAAATGGGTTGTGACAAAAGTGGACTAGGCTATGGTGCGACAGCTCACAAAGGACAAGCTTCTACCTCACATAACCTGAAGACTCAAGCAAAGGGAAAGTTGAAGGTAGACCAGGATGATTCCTCTCTTCATCTACCGAAAGTGGGTAAGATCAACAAAAGGGAGGTAAAACCTGTTTTTATTTGTCATCACTGTGGTAGGTATGGCCACATTCATCCATATTGCTTTGAATTGTTTGGTAAGGTGTCTCAAAAGGGTAGAAATTCAAATACTTTATGGGTTAGGAGACAACCTTACATGCCTAGGCGGAATACCAAGATTCATGAGGGTGTTCACAACGCTAAGACATTTACCAAGACTAAAAAGATTTGGGTGAGAAAAGATGATTTGACTTGTTTAGTTGTTCACACTGCTCTAAAAGCACGTGACTCACACATGTGGTATCTTGATAGTGGGTTCTCTCGTCATATGTCCGGTAATAAATCCTACTTCACCTCCCTTGAAAAATATGAAGGAGGAATTGTTACCTTTGGAGATGGCGGCACCTCTAGAGTCATTGGTAAGGGCTCTATAAGTGTTGCTGGTCTTCCCAAGCTGGATAATGCTCTACTTGTTGATGGTCTTCAAGCAAATCTTTTAAGCATTAGTCAAATGTGTGATTCCCATCATGAAGTATTGTTTTCAAAAAATAAATGTGAAATTTTGGATAAAAAGGGAAATACTGTCTTACATGGGGTTCGCAAATCTGATAACTGCTATGGGATTGTTACTACTAATGATCTCACTTGTCACTCTGCCATCATAAGTAACATTGATTTGTGGCATCAAAGATTAGGTCACATGAATTTCAAAGACCTAACTAAGATAGCCAACAAAGAGCTTGTGAGAGGAGTACCTAAACTGGGTAAGAATTTGAGCCATGTGTGTGGACCATGTCAACTTGGAAAGAAAACTCGTGCCCCTCATAAAAAGGTGAACAGCTTTACAACCAAACGTCCTCTTGAATTGGTTCACATGGATTTAATGGGTCTACTCGCACGGAAAGCATTGGAGGTAAAAGATACATTTTTTTTAACTGTTGATGATTTTACTCGATTTTCATGGGTAAATTTTTTAAGGGAAAAATCTAATACGTTTGATGCTTTCCAGGCTTTAGTCCTTAAAATCCAAAATGAACAGGGTGTTTCCATTGGGCGTATCATAAGAATCCGAACTGATCATGGTCGTGAATTTGAAAATAGTTCGTTTTTGGATTTTTGTGATATGCATGGAATTAAGCATGAATTTTCTGCACCTATTACTCCACAACAAAATGGAGTGGTTGAGAGGAAGAACAGAGTTGTTCAAGAAATGGCTAGGGTCATGCTCCTTAGTAAGAAACTTCCTCCAAAGTTTTGGGCTGAAGCCCTAAATACTGCTGTTTATGTCATAAATCGCGTGTATTTAAGGCCCGACACTTTACAAACTCCATATGAATTGTGGAAGGGCTTGAAACCTAATGTAAAATACTTCATAACTTTTGGGAGTAAGTGTTACATTTTCAAAGATAGAGAGCCTTTGGGCAAATTTGACTCTCGAAGTGATGAAGGTATTTTTCTAGGGTATTCAACCAATAGTAGGGCTTTTCGAGTCTATAACCTGTGAACTTCATCTTTAATGGAATCTATCAATGTGGTTATAGATGACACAGGTTCACCTACTCCAACAACAAATGAGGATGACAATGGTGAGTCTCCAATCTTGGATACTGAACCACAAAGTCAAAGAGAAGCTGAGGTCCAATCACAAGATATTGTTACAGCACCATCCTGACAGGTAAGTTCAAGTCCAAAGAGTGCTCAAAGGGACATCACTCCTGTTGCTTCTGTCACCACAAGTCCTGAGCTCAAACCATCAGCAAGGGTGAAACTGAATCATCCAGCACAATAGGTGATTGGAAGTGTATCGAATCGAATGAAAACACGAAGACATATTTGGGATGAGGTATCACATATGTGTTATGTTTCTTAATTGAACCTAAGAATTTTAAAGAGGCCTTGCTAGATGATAGTTGGGTCAATGCTATGCATGAAGAATTAGGTCAATTTGAACGTAACAATGTTTGGACTCTAGTTCCCAGACCTAGAGACATGAATGTGATAGGTACCAAGTGGATCTTTAAAAATAAATCTGATGAGAATGGTACTGTGGTTAGGAATAAAGCTAGGTTGGTTGCTCAAGGCTACACACAAGTAGAAGGGTGTTGACTATGATGAGACGTTTGCCCCAGTTGCACGTCTCGAATCTATTCGTATTTTACTTGGTGTTGCATGTTTTCTTGGTTTCAAATTGTTTCAAATGGATGTGAAAAGTGCCTTTCTGAATGGGTATTTGAAAGAAGAGGCATATGTTGAGCAACCAAAAGGGTTTGAGGACCCAAAATGTCCTAATCATGTCTACAAGTTAGACAAGGCTTTGTATGGTTGAAACAAGCCCCTCGGGCTTGGTATGATAGACTTACTACCTTTCTTGTTGATAATGACTTTCAAAGGGGTAGTGTGGATAAGACTCTATTTGTGAAACATACTAAGTCTCATATTCTTGTTGCTCAGATTTATGTTGATGATATTGTGTTTGGATCCACTGCTGATCATCTTGTGAAATATTTTTAGGATTGCATGACACATGAGTTTGAGATGAGCATGATGGGAGAGTTGTCATATTTCTTGGGTCTTCAAATTAAACAGTCTCCTTCTGGTATGTTTGTTTCTCAGACTAAGTATGCCAAAAATCTTGTGTCAAAGTTTGGTCTTGAGTCTGCCAAACATGCCGTACTCCCATGAGCACCAGTCTTCACCTTTCCAAAGATTCCTCTGGTATTGATGTTGATCCTACCCTTTATAGGAGTATGATAGGGAGTCTTCTTTACCTCACAGCCAGTTGTCCTGATATTGCCTTCAGTGTAGGTGTTTGTGCCCGTTACCAAGCCAGTCCTAAAGAGTCTCATCTTCTTGTAGTCAAACGCATCATCAAATATGTTAATGGGACATTGGGGTATGGGGTTTGGTTTTCTACTGATTCTACAGCTGAAATTATTGGTTTTTCTGATGTTGACTGGGCAGGGTGTACTGATGATAGAAAGAGTACATCTGGGGGGTGTTTTTATCTTGGGAATAATCTGGTTTCCTGGCATAGTAAAAAGCAAAATGCTATCTCTCTTTCGACTGCTGAGGCTGAGTACATTGCTGCAGGGAGTTGTTGTGCTCAAATGCTGTGGATGAAGCAAATGCTTCATGATTATGGGATAGAACAGAACACTCTCACTCTTTTCTGTGATAACACAAGT
Source organism: Camellia japonica (assembly GCA_030407325.1). Lineage (NCBI taxonomy): Eukaryota > Viridiplantae > Streptophyta > Magnoliopsida > Ericales > Theaceae > Camellia > Camellia japonica. Next base: position 61,882,196 of record JAPPVO010000032.1, read on the forward strand.
GGCATAAACATTTCTAAAAATCCTGTCCAACACTCTCGTACCAAACACATTGACATCCGTCATCATTTTATTCGAGAGTTAGTGGAAGAAGGCCTTGTTGTTCTGGAACATGTACCTACTGAGCATCAAAAAGCTGATATTTTTACAAAACCCCTTGATCTTCTTCGATTTGAGTTTCTTAGAAAGACCTTGGGTGTAGTGCTCAGTAACTAGGTTGTTTCCTGTTTTTTTTGGTGAGTGTGAGTGGTTGGCTTATTGCACTTGGATGTGATAATCTCATTGTCATTGAGTCCTAATATCTTTGCATCAAAAATTTATATGAACACTGCTCATGTTGCTTACATGATCTCATTTTTCTTTGTTCATAGCTCATTCTGAATGCCCATACTTATTTACTTCATGATCTCATTCTGTACACATTCTTGAGATAAACTATTGCAGGGGTTTCCGCACAAGTGATCAAAGTTCTCTATGGACCACTAACAGTGTTTCTTGTACTTTCTCAGAGGAATTGACCTATACTGGTATATCATGGGTGATATTGAGTCTCTTAATCATCTACCATTATTTTTCACTTCCATGGTTTCTCCCTCAGTTCATTGAAATCCGGGCATTAGGAAAAGGCTACCTCAGAGGCACCAACCAGGCTATCCTTATTTGATTTCATTCTTCTCTAGTTTGGCCTCCATACTCTTGAGCGTGTATGCCACCAGTGAGTGTCCACAAGAAAGAAAAAAAATAATAATAAAAAAAGGGCATCATTGATTGAGGGGGAGCCTCCGCGTCTACTCAACAAATACCCCGTGATCTCTAGTGGTTTGCCTTTTCTCTGTGATGGTCAGTTACTCTTGTCGGAGGTCCAGCCATCCGATCACTACGAGGATTAACTCTAGCTTTGTGACTCTCAAGGATTGCACACACACATATTTATTTGTGAGCTCTTATGTGTGTTTTTGAGTTATGCATTCTTATGATGCTTATGGCTTTGACTAAATGCTATCTGTTTTGTTCATGACTTGGTGCTTCAAATTGTTTTACACATTTTCAGGACTCATGATTGATGGATTACTTTATCCTTGTGGTATAGTCATTCACTTGGACTCCCTTCTTGTTACAGGTCATCCTAGTTGTTTTCTTTTTGTTTTTATATTTAAAAAAAAAAAAGGGTTTCCGCTCGAGTGGAATGTTACACGATCGAGCGTATTTTTCAGCCTTGCAGCAGTTTTGTCCTTATTTTACAGTTCTGAGAGGGTTGTTTTTGCGCTCGAGCTTCTTTTTTCACGCTCGAGCGGGTATCTGCTTGCCTTGACTCGCGCTCGAGCGTTCCCAATTATGCTCGAGCGGGCTTTTTTCATATAAAACTTCCTCCCTCGACTTTTCAGGTCATTTTTTCCCTCTTTTTTCCCTTTCTCATCTCTAGGGTTTGGATCGTGGTCTCATTGGGCTCGATTTTGCCTTTCTTCCTCCTCTTCCTCGCCAATTTCACCATTGGTAAGCTTTTCCCTCTTCTTTTCTATGTTTTTTTTGTGATTACGATTATTTTGGGGTTTGGTCTCTGTTTTTTTTGCTGCTTTGTGTCTAGTTTTTATTCCCTTTCCTTCCCACACTTACACTAAGCCCTGGTTTCTTTCATTGCTAGACTTTATATGTCTTTTGTGTCCTTACATCTAGGGTTTCTCATTGTTTGGTTTTTGGTCTCATTTTTTTTTGGTTTGGTTTGGTTTGATTTCGCTGTTCTCTGTGTACCACATAGTGTTGCCATGGTAGGGCTTGGTTCTTATTTGCATATTTTTGGATCATGTTTAGTCATTTCCCGTCCTCATTATGTCATCCATGTTTATGCATTGTGATTGTGAGTTTCATCATGTTGTAAGTCTCCTATTTGTTTGAATTTTTTTTGTTTGTTTCTAATGTTACTAAAGTTTTCTGTGTTGTGTTGCTTTGCTCTTTGGGTTTGGGTTTGTTTAGTGTTGGGTTTTTCTCGCGTCTCATCTCATCATGTCTGCCCCTAAGCGCCGAAAGGCTACTGTGTCTCGTCCTGCCTTTAATACTGAGAGGTTTCAGACAGCCAAACAGGCCAAATTGTTCCATAAATCTTTTGAGGCTCGAACTGTTCACCTAGAACGGAATGTCCAGCCTACCACTTTCGAGTCCATTCAAATCCGTCCATTGTTTGACCCCCTAGGTGGTGATTTGGTGTTGTCTTTTTCTAGTCGTCAAAATCTCGACTGGGTTCGAGAATTTTACTGCAATATTGAGCAAATTAGTGACATTGAGCCTTTATTCACTACTTGGGTTCGGTCAAAATCCATTTCTGTCACCCCTGATCTCATTCGCAGACTTCTTAAGATTGATCGAGTGTTCCCTAAACACTATCCTTTTCCAGTTCCAAACCGTCCTACCTGTGATTTTAATCATGTGGCTGAGGTGTTATGTGGTGCTTCTCGAAATTGGCCTAAGGGTGTTTTGATTAAATAGTTTGAACTCCTTCCAGAGTTTAGACTGCTTAATCTTATTGTCTGTGCCAACATCATTGTGACCACTCACTCATCCGAAATTAATCAAGACCAAGGGTTCATTTTGTTCTGTCTTGCTCGCCACATGTCCTTTGATCTTGCCACACTCATTATTCGAAAGATGATAGGTGTCTTTGGGAACAAACAGTTAGGTCTTCCATATGGTTGTATGATCAACCGTCTTTTGTCCGAGCTTAAGGTTCAAGTGTTAGAGGATGATGAGTTTGCCTTCCCCTCCCGACCATTCACAAAAAAAAAACTGTTTCTTAAAGTCGGGCGCATGTTAAGGGGGAGTCTTCTCGGGCAGGTACTTCTGCAGGTACCGCTGCTGGACTAGCTGAGGAGGCGACGTTTGATGCTGCCGCCGCTGGTGATGAGGCTGATGCTGTTCCACCTCGAGATCTTCATGTTCAGCTTCATCATTTTGAGGAGGTTATGACCCGGCGGTTGGACTTTCTGGATGCACGCTTTGATGCTTTTGATGGTCGCCTTGGTCAGTTGGAGCAGACTGCTTTCCAAACTACTACTCAGCTGGCGCACATCATTTCCTTACTTCAGATTCAGCAGTCTCCGCCTCCCCCTGGTGCATGATCTTTGTGTTTTCTTCCTTGATTCCCGGTCAAAAAGGGGGAGTGTGGATTCATTGGACATTGGTGGTACATACATGTTTTGTTGTTTTGATGTTGGATACTTTTCATGTTTGGATATTTTGTTCATGTTTGGATATGTTGGACACGTTGTTGCTATTTGGATATTTGGTTTTGTCAAACTGTATCATGGTTATCTTTCTATATATGTTTTGATATATTCTTATACAGTTCCACAAGCTTTGTTTTTCTTTGGTTGTTGCTAGCTATTTCACAGGTGAATGTTGGATGAAGTTGGATGGATGGATTGATCACATGGCAAGATTGTTTGATAATAGAGTTGTTTAGAGTTTTATTTCTTTGTTATTAATCTTGTCTAGTGCGTGTGTTTAAGGACAATTGTTTAGAAAGGTTCTGTCCGGGAATTGACAAAGGGGGGATTGTTAGGTCCCTTGATTGTCAAATCCGGGTACAAAACTTTGTGTTGAAAAAGTTGTAATTTTTCCTGTGTTTTTGTTCTTCCCGCTCGAGCGGAGATTGGGGTCTCTCAGTATTTTGTCAGGTTTGTAAAACTATTGGAAGGTGTGATTTCGCGCTCGAGCGGGTTCTCAAGCGCTCGAGCGGAACTCTGTTTTATCACACGCATCTTTTGCTGAAGCCGCTCGAGCGGGATGATTGGCGCTCGAGCGGAGATCGCGGACTCAGTTGCCTATTTATATCTGTTTAGGATGTTTTTAGGTTTTACTTTTCCTAGATCTTATTCAAGAGTCCTAGGGTTTTGTTTGAAGTTTTCTTCTGAGGTTTTTTGTGAGTTTTCCTTGATGTTTTTTGAGAGAGTTCTAAACTTATGATTTGAGATTCATACATCAAGGAGATTGTTCCTTTATATTCAAGAGAGGTATCTTCGGTGGATTCCGAAGATTCAAACGTAGAGTTTCAAAAGGCGTTTGATTTTGTACGTAGTCGTTAATTCGACAAGTGAAGTTGTGGATTCAACTTCAGGATTGATCAGTTCTGAGACGAAGGCGTGGTGAAAGAGTTACAGAAGATTCGAAAACAAATTGACTGAGTTGGGTAATTTGTGTATTATCTTTGTAATCTTTTTTTCTTCAGTAGTGGATTGATTAGTGGCGTTTCGCCCGTGGTTTTTGATTACAATTGAAGGTTCTTCAATTGTGGTTTTTCCACGTAAAAATCGTTTGTGTCGACTTATTGTTTATTCCGAAAAACAAACAATCCAAATCACTTTCGTAAGTGCTTGTTGATTTAGATTATGTGTTTTGGATTATTGGGATTTGGAATATTTTAATCTTGATCTAATCACGAATCACCTAGTATTTTCATTTACAATTATATTTACATTGTACGTTGCAGAGTATGGTATGGGAAATGAGGTGACAACATCTGGTGATGTGTATAGTTATGGTATCCTTTTACTGGAAATGTTTACGGGGAAGAAACCTACCGATAACATGTTTAATGATAGTTTGAATCTTCACAACTTTTTTAAGATGGTTTTAAATGAAGAAGTAGCGAGCATTGTTGATCCAACACTAGTTCAACAAAGAGAAAAGGGAAAGGCAAGCTCAAACACCAACAACACTCAGAATCAGAGCTCTGCTGACACTCAAAAAATTCAAAAGTGCTTGATTTCAATACTTAATATTGGAATTGCCTGTTCACAAGAATTACCAGGAGATCGACTGACCATTAATCGTGTTGTTACTCAACTGCATGTGATCAAGAACAACCTTCTTGGAACTAATGGTCTTCATAGAGGCAGAAGAGCTAAGATTGCAGTGTGATCATGAGTAGGTATGACCTTGCCACCTTCTTAGTGAATCTATAATATACCTGCTTTTAATACTGAAATTGCCACAATTCTGTACTTGGCTGACAAACTTTAGTTTGTCTTGTGACACATAAATCACGAGGACTTAGATATGTTATACTTCACCCAGATGATCACATTCTTCAACATTGACATTTTGAAGGTGATAAAAAAACAGTTATAGTTGCTGTCAAGCATGATGATTTCAGTATCAACTGCAAATTCTTTTCTGCATTGGTTTTTGATCCCCTTTCATGTCTGAATTCTCTCAAGTTGACTCTCTCAATTTGAGAGAGCGTTTGGGCTTGGTGTGCTCATTTTGGGGTCAACCTTAGTGATCTGAATAGTTCACTTTTTAACTTAATTTTTTTTTTTCCTCTTCTCCTAGGTGCTTGAGTTTTGATTGGACTTGAAGAATATCGACTCAACAACTAAGTGACGCTGCAAATTATTAAATGCAACTTTTCTCATTTAAATGTATTTTATTTTAAGAAGACTACGCATGATTTGCAATGGCTATCCTATCTTATAAACTCTAAAAATAAGCTTAATATATAGTTATCCAGTTTAAATTGCAATGTGATCCAAACAAGTTGTAGTATTATAATCAATTTGGTTTAAGCTTATTTTGAGAAGTCATAATTTTAATTAAAAAGCTAAAAAAATTATTATAAAAAAGTCAACTGTATAAACAAAAGGTGGTAAAATAAAACACATCACAAAATTTGATGACACTTGCCCTGAAAACTAGATGGAGCAAAAAGATTTGAATACATCTGTTTCTCGATTGAAAATATGCAAGTTTTAAGATAAAGAAGAAGAAAAAAAATTGAGTCTAACAATGTGGGGTTTATTAGAATATATTTTATGTTTTCTTGTTTAATTATTTCTTCCTAGAGTACTTTATGTTTTTCTTGTTTAATTATTTCTCCGTTTCCATTGTCTATACAAAGTGAGTTGTCTGAGAAGTGACTTTTTAGTTAAAACAGTTAAAAACCAAACTAAGTTATCACATTCTGTGAGTTGTTTGGGGAGTAGCACTTTTTTTAATTAAAATAGTCAAAAAGCCAATTTAAGTTATTACATACTCTCTCTATTTTTTTATACATATTTTCGTAGAAAAACAAATAAAACAACTAAAATAACTAATTTTGAAACTAGTTCTGTATAAATTATATTTTTCAAGTATGAATATAATTCATCAAGTGAAATAAAACAGTAGAACTAATTGTAAAATGAAAACTTAAAATGCACACATAGAATCCGTCATCTCACTTTATTTTTTACTCTTCTTTTTCCCCGTTTTGTTTTTGTATATATGGCCGACATTTTTATTTATTTTCTTTTTGACCATTTAAACAAAAGATTGAGCTTCTTTATTTTTCTACTATGGTTCTATGAACAAAATGATTTTACAGTCGAAAAATGTTACATACAATTTTTTTTTTTAATTTTTTTTTAATTTTTCTTGGTAAAACTGGAGCTGTCATTTTCTGATTTTAAAGTACAATTAAATAAGTTTTATATGCATATGCATTTATAATTGTAAATCTCATTATTTTCTTGAAGTGAGAAAAAAAAAAAAATTATATATAGCATTACTGAACATCCATTAGGATTGATGGTGTCCCGAAAAATTTGAGTACTTGGAGAATATATATGCAGGGCTATTGAGGTGGCAAATGTTAATCGGTCATTAATAAATTATACCGACACAATTATTTAAAGGTAAATTATAATAAACTCCCTTAAATAATGACCCGTGCGCATTTTGTCCTTTTGAATTTCAAAATTCAATAGTTAATCTCTTTCAAATATTATTTTATTATAGTTAACTTTTTTTTATTATGATTTTGTTAGAATTTACAAAAAATTAAAATTTTAAGATAATAATACATGTTATTGATTGTTTTAGGATAATAATACTCTTATTTGATGATTTTATTTGCGCTTTGTCTTTCTGATCTTAGTGACAAAGCGTAAATGAAATCATCATATAAGAATATTATTAACCTATAATTTTAATAAATGTATCATGTGCTTTACACATGATTGAATTTTTTGTAAATTTGTAACGAAGTCCTAATAAAAAAGGTTAACTATAATAAGATAATACTTTAAAAAGTTAACTGTTGAATTTTGAAATTTAGGGGGTAAGATGTAAATGAGTCATAACCGTAATTTATCCTTATTTAAATTACAGTCAGCCATAGTATGAAAAGGGTAAATTACATTTTGCCCCATTATGTTTGGTCATTTTTTCACTTTGACCTCTAAAGTTTATTTTTTTCCTATTTTGGCCATTCATGTTTCAAACTTTTCCTACTTTACTCCTAAAGCTAACTTTTGCTCAAAATTAGACAAAAAATATCACAATAACTGTTACATAACATACAAAATATATTATTGCAGTATAGTAGAGTTTAAGTTTATGTCAGAAGTGCGAGCTATATATAATAAAATATTTTTATGCCTTGTGAGTATCAATGTGTCATTTTGTCTAATTTTGAACAGGAATTGACTTTAACGGTAAAATGAGAAAAACCTGAAACATGAAGGCAAAAGTGAGAAACAATAAACTTTAAGCGCCAAAGTGGGAAAGTGGCCAACTATAAAAGGGGCAAAGTGAAATTTACCCTATGAAAAAATATAGAGAAATAACAAATTTGTATTAGTTTTAAAAAATAATTACAGATTCATGATAACCTCTATACATTTTAAGGGAAATTCTAATATACACCTCTTTAAATAAGATGTATTACATGCACTCCTAATTATGTCATTTTCTTCTTTAGTTATGACTCATGAGTTCTTTAGTTATGTATAATATTATATTTAGTTATGACAAAAATATATTTTTTTATTATAACTTAAAAATTAAAATTATGTCATTTTTTTTAAATTAATGTTTCTCCTTTAATAATTAAAAGGATACTCGAGCCAAAAATCCAAATCTCAATTTTATTTGGCCAAAGGTCCAAGCACTATAATATTTTGTCCAAAACGACAAACTTAAATAAAATGACCAAAATAACCCTATATATATATATATATCACATACATGGTTTTGAAGAACAAAAAAACAATACTCTCTTTTCTCTCTCTCTCTCTCTCTCTCTCTCTCTCTCTCTCTCTCTCCTCCGCTCCGCCGCAACTGCTTCTTCTTTTCTGTCGCTGCTCCTCCTCCGTCGCTGCTCCGCTGCTCTCATTTGTCGCGATATCTAGATATGTAGCTTCTCTCTCTCTCCTTCTCGCCGTTGTTTCTTCGCCGCTCCTTCTCCATTGCCGCTGCTTCTTTGCCGCGAGATCCAGATCCGTAGTGCACTGACTAGGTCACCGCAATCGCCACCCTAATCTGATGATGCAGATTTGAGAAAGCTTTCGACTAAAATAGAGATTTGTTAGATCTGTATGCTGTAACGCCTCGAAATAAATACAATAAATCCATCCCATAAACAGTAGTATAATTGAAACGACGTGCTTTCATTAATAAGAGATTAATATACGTTCATCACACAATGGAAGTTTACATAGATAGTCATATGCATTATTGGCTTATATCTTTCCAAGTCCCTGCTTAGGTACAACAAAGGTCAGTCATAAGCTTGATACAAATAAAGCCCTAGGCTTGTACAAATAAGAAATACAAGATACAGACAAAATAACAATATGAGCCTTTAGCTCCACAGTCTTTCCAAGTTAAGCCCTTAGCGGAGGCATATCGCCAACACCTGAAAATGGTTTTCCTATATAAGGTGAGCCAAAGCCCAATAGAAATAATCTAGTACAACATATGAAACTTAACGAAGATATAAGGGTAACATGCAATTACAATGTCATCGATAAACCATTTCATAATTCTTTTGCAAACCATGTTATACCAACTACCTTATTTAAATTCATAACATCAGTTTTGTTTTATTCAGACAACCAAACTGAGAATACAAATCAATAGGTCTCTACCAGTATTACCATCATACAATCACTTCTTCTATTTTCCATTTTACGGACATTATGTCCGTGGGAATTGGCACCAATGCATAATCGTGATTTTCGGGGACTTTTACCTTGGACACTCCAGCCAACTTAATTTCAATGGAGTCCATCTCCTATCTCTTCCCAAACAATGGAGTACATCCCCTATCTCCTCCCAAACATCATACATATACAATGTATTTAAAGACATAGTCATATTCAATGACAAGGGATGAGAAATTAGTTTCAGTTAACCTAATCCTCATGCAATTTCTACAAGAATCATAGCTATCCTCCACCAATAGGCCAAACAAATATTTCTAACAGATATACAATCTCCAAAACAGATAAACAATCTAAATTTTTCCATAGGTGAGAGATAATACATATCCGACTACACCATTCTTATAAATAACTTCCTAATTTCACACTTTCAATGCCAGTTTTATTATTTATACAAAATAATCGTTTCAGTCATTTTAGAGAAAAATCCCATTTTTCTCGATTTCATCCCAAACACCAAAAATACACCATTCTAACCCAATACAAGCTCATAATTACTCTCATAATGAATTCCATTACATTTATTTAAAAATTCCTCTTTTGATTTTAAACCACAACCCTAGGTTTGTTCAAAATCCTCCAAATACACAATAATGTTTATACAAAACAAATAACTAAGTTAAGAGTCATATAGGAGTATAGAAAGTCCCTACCTCAAAGAGAGAAGACGAGTCAAGCAAGAGTGAAACTTCAAAGATGCCAAAATCCAACTCTAATCGGATCAAAATGGAGATTTTGAGATGGTCCACCTTTTTATAAAAGGGATTAGTGTGAAGAAATCACTAAAACTAAGTTAGAGTGTAGAGAGAGAGTGTGTTTTAGAGAGAGAGAGTCTCAACTTTAGGTTTTAGGGAGAAAAGATCTGAAAAAAGTGATGTAAAGTCATTTTCGCGATCTGATATACGCACAGTCTGCTCGAGCGCAAGAAGTGTTGCTTGAGCGTCAGATACAAAAAATTATTCCGCTCGAGCGTAAGAAAGGCCGCTCGAGCAACAAGACACAATGAACAAGACGCTCACTGCTCGAGCACAAGAAGTGACGCTCGAGCGTAGAAAACACACATCTAGTAGTTTTGCAAACAACAGACCAACGTTCGAGTGCAAGAAAGGCTGCTCGAGTGTAGAAATCACTCTCTCAGTAGTTTTGCAGGCCTGCAAGAGCACTGAGTATTTGCAAAGCCCGCTCGAGTGCAAGAAGTGCCGTTTGAGAGTAAGACGAAAATTCTAGGCAACACAAGGTTTGAAAAACAAGCAACCAACTTGCCCAAACACAACAACAACAACCCAAAAGGCAATTTCAAAGAAATACAAGGGAAGAGAGAGGTAAGCAACAATATGAAAGCATTAAACCCGAGTCCAGAATGCCACAAGAGTCGGGTCAAAACCGAGATTGCTATAACCTCCCCCCCTTAAAGAATTTCGTCCTCGAAATTGCAAATCACATTTCAAAACCATGTTTTAAATAAATTTCCACAATGATTAAAAATCAATTTTCAACACCATAACCCATCCACCGGTCATTCAGTCCCATCACATGATGAACAAGTCTCAACATACATCTTAACATACATTTCCTGTAGTTTTAATCAATTTCAATATATATATATATATATTCCGTATTTCCAAAACATATTCAATATTTATGATAAATTTGCATTTCCAAACTTAAACAACACGTACAATGTTCATATTAAACCTGCGTCTCCAAAACATATTCAACATTTACAATGTTCTCATATTTTAAAACATATACAATACTTTCATATTCCATTTATCATAATAATAACACACCATGTTCAAACATCAACAAATAGGTCCGGATATTTCTCACGGACTTTCAACTCACATTCTCAATTTGCTTCCTCAACTCCGTGATGCTCTCATAACTAATAGAAAAGTCTTGCTTCACAAGACTCGAATTAACAACAAGGAATGAACATGTATGTTTGCCCAACCGGCAAAACTCACGGTGGTTTATAAGACAATAACAAATACCCCCGATAACGATAATAACAGTAGCGACAACTCCAACAACAACAGCACTCTAATACATCCACCACGTCTTGACTACCTACAATACCCAAACCACCATTGAGTGCTTAACACTCCAACATAGGTGATAAGGAAATCACTCGCACACAAGGCTTTCGGTTAACTCTCGTAGAACGGGAACACAGAATAAAACATGATTAATCAACAACGTTATGGCACATCAATGCCCAACAATTCTAGGTCCTTTCCAAAAGAACATACAACATGTAACTAGCAACCTAGGCTAGATCAAAATGCGACTTCTCAACACAAGATATAAGATATTCCATTTAGGTTAGAGAAAATGTTTTATTTATCCTCATTTGTCTCAAAATACCAAAAGATGTTTAGACTTACACCATCACAATTTAAACACATTACAACTGGCCACAACAAAACTCAGAGATTTCCAGACTATTTTCCCTGAAAACCAAAACCACAAATTCACGTTTCAATCCTAAAACCATTTTAGTATATGAAAAGTACTCAAGGCCACAATACTAAAAGAGAGTTTGGTTTTGGTTTTGGTTTTTTTTTTTTTTTTTTCTCTCTCTCTCTCTCCAAATTATTCATCAACATTTCTCCAGTGAATCACAATACAGTCACCCAACACTACCCATCACACTCACGGTGGTGCCACAATACCCAACATAAAATTTCCACGATGAGGACCCCTATAAATTTTCAAAATGCAAGCAATGCAATAACACAAGGGAAGAAATTTCACACCCACCAATCACATAATAGCGCAAAGCGCTTGTAAGACCAAATTTCTCAACCGAAATTTCAAACCGGTTACTATAACTCAAAATAACCTTCTAACTGCCCATACAGGACTTATACCTCATGCCATGACACCATTCAATTTCATGACCCTTAATTTTGTCCTATTTTCGAGGTGAATATATGTCAACCAACCCAGATACCAACCAATTGACCATCCAATACTGTTCACCTGTATTAGCCTTCGAACTCCATCATATCACTTAACTCCACCTAACTCAGTATTAACACCCACGTCTTGCCCAACCTCACTAACTTCGAAATGGAGTTCCATACACAACCTCTCAGGTTTATTAAATCACTCCGGATTCTTCAAAGTTAGCCCACGTACTCTGATTCTCCATTTACCTCTCATACGTATGCCTAAGTGGCATACACATCCTCGCCTCACATTTGAGTCTTAACTGGACTTCTCAAGTCAAACACAATACACCCTCTCAAGTCAACGCACCCATTAGTACCTTACACCACGCACACAAGGGCTGAAAAGTCAAACAACTTTGATAGAGCGCACCATTCACTCCACACAATCTTACTACTTCACTCGGAGTTTCACTATCCAAACTAGGCAACAAACACTCATACCCCAATGACCCAGTACTATCGAATATTAAATTACTCAATCTAATCATTAACTACACTATTGCCCTGTAACTGATGCTCTTCTAAACATCATCTAACAACAATATACGAACCATACAACATACTTGCAAAACCACCTCACTTATTGCACGATATCTTACTCTTAACCCCAAATGGGTTATCTCCACACTGAATCCTTCATTTTAAGAATGTACTTATAACCTCGTCAGAATTCACAATAACGAAAGTCACTTACTTATTCTTTCGAACAAAGTCAACTCGCAAAGGCCTACAACGCTATAACGCCATCGTTACTACATAATCACCCAAACTGAACAACAAGTAAACACAACTCTTCCATCCCTCAATAACCAATAAGGTCAACTCTTTAATCCACATCCTACTCGTCACTCAATACACTAGCACAACCAAAATACTATGTCTCCTAGTCAATCCACCAGCTGTTGATACTTGTGGAACCATTGCCTTGAACCAAGCCCCGAGCACGTACACACGACACCTACAAGGCTTTCAAAGTCTTACCATCCTAACTCTATAGAAGAACAAAAGAAGTTCTTAACTTCCTTACCGTCAGTCCAAACCTCGCCTCAGAAACACAAAACCAATGTGACCCTACACATAGGCCACACACTAACCATGGATTATACACCCGACCAGTCCTTCCAACAACATCTCTCAACTTAACCAGAATCGAGGTATACACCTCTCACACCTAAATACAATAAAGGAGTCCTAGAACCTAGGAAATGCCCACTATACCATTGTTCGAAATATAATACCGCTATTCGAACTATAATACCAGCTATTTAGAATACGCCACCCACCAATGCTAACAACCAATACTACGATAAGGGACTAACATCCCCTCTACAAGAAACAACCAATCAAGTTATACGAAGATCCGCTATCATGACCTACCATTAAGATACACGTCCATACACAGCGAAACTACACTCAATTCACCCTTGAAAACCATGCGCTATATGCACAAAACCTAGTACCGATTGTCCACTTCACATCCCTTCGAGGAATTCTCACGACAGTAGACCAAAATCTCTACCACACACATAAGACCAACGAAGAAATGCTCACGAATTTACACACACCCGACAAGTATAACTATTTTTGCCCCATGGTACCCCGACTGAAAATGCATCCTTCAATAATTCTTTTTAAATTTCAAAATATGGCTCACTGGTGATCATCTTCCCAAACCAACTCACAAGCGTATATATGCATCAATATGAATTTTTTTTCGATTCCACAACAACTTATCATATTAATAAAACTTTAGAGTCATTATATGCTCCAATTTGCCCAATCCATGAAAAGAAACAAGCAAAGGTACATATATATAAAAACAAGCAGTTATGATGCCTTAACATCCCCAAAACACATTGGTTACACAACAGAACATAATGATTACAAAACGATAACACACCGGTTACAAAACATAATAACCAAAACGAAATCACCCCAGTGGTACTACTACCGTTACCGTTCCTCACTGGACCGCTAAAGTTGGTTATTCTCAAACCGCAGATACCCTAAGAGCTCACAAGCCACGGACAAAAACTGCTGATGTGTCTTAACTGGCCATACTTGGAACAAATGCGTAAGTCCCTACTATGGGTCTGAGAATCCGGCTCTCCCAAGGCCCTCAGAATCTAGCTTGCTTGGTTCCCATAACGGTATTGCCCCTGCCCAGATGAATAAGGTTAAACCCGACTACCCAGTTGGGTAAAAAAATGTTTAGCGTGACCCGGCTGATTACACACCCAGCAAACAAGTGGTCCTCGAATACGTGACTGGTTTGAAGTCTAAACTAGTGAGGATCCCAATGACTGCGCTGCTAGCGAGCACTCGACCATTCCAAGTCCTGGCCGGTTAAATGATCCCGGTGGTGCAACTACTGGTTGAACCACCAACCTTGCCCTCTTCCCCTATGGGCAAGCTGGAGACTTGTGGCCCGGTTGATCGCATTTGAAACAAGCGAAACCCCTTTGCCTCTTAAAAGACCTACCAATACCCTGGGTTACAAGGGTCGCCGAAATGGCCTCCTCTTTACTCCGTCCCATGACTAATAACGTTGTCTCTACATGAGTTGCCGCTTCAACAAGCGCACTATAAACTTTATGCCAAGACCCAACAATCCTTTCTCAGATGTCGTCACACAACCTACTCTCAAACTCTAAACAACGAAGTTCCTTAGTCTCTACCAACTTCGAAGCAAATCTCGACAGGTTAGTAAACCATGCTTCAAACTGTACCAATGGTGTAGTACCTTGGCGTAACTCCACAAACTGTTTCCGTAATTCTTCCCTGTGTGGAAGGAGGGAAATTGTCACTTCCTCATCTAGGCATCCTAATAAGGGTAACCCGAAGAGATTAGCACATTCACAAATGTGCCGAAGCTAACTCACTCGTGCCCTAATGCAATGGACAACAGTAATTCACTTCATATAAGCACATAATCACATAAACACATACGGATTTTATTCCTAGATAATGACCGTCCCGCGGCGTTGCTAGAGTTCCAATTAGAAACAACAGTGATCAAGTGCTCTTCTAACAGGACTTCCAGAAACTCATAAACCCAATCAATATCTTAGGGACTAAACTCCATACCCATATAATCATATAAGCATGTTATCAGATAAGCATACAATACATGCTAACGTCTCAACTAAGCGAGACAAACCCATTGTGGTAATAACCACTTCCCACGTACTCAAGTATTTAAACCCGGTACGCTTTGATACCAAGTTGTAACACCCTGAAATAAATACAATAAATCCATCCCATAAACAGTTATATAATTAAAACGAAGTGCTTTCATTAATCAGAGATTAATATACATTCATCACACAATGGAAGTTTACACAGATAGTCATATGCATTATTGGCTTACATCTTTCCAAGTTGCTGCTTGGGTACAACAAAGGTCAGTCATAAGCTTGATACAAATAAAGCCCTAGGCTTGTACAAATAAGAAATACAAGATACAAACAAAATAACAATATGAGCCTTCAGCTCCACAGTCTTTCCAAGTTAAGCCCTTAGCAGAGGCATATCGCCAACACTTGAAAATGGTTTTCCTATATAAGGTGAGCCAAAGCCCCATAGAAATAATCTAGTACAACATATGAAACTTAACGAAGATATAAGGGTAACATGCAATTACAATGTCATCAATAAACCATTTCATAATTCTTTTGCAAACCATGTTGTACCAACTACCTTATTTAAATTCATAACATCAGTTTTGTTTTATTCAGACAACCAAACTGAGAATACAAATAATAGGTCTCTACCAGTATTACCATCATACAATCACTTTTTCTATTTGCCATTTTACGGACATTATGTCCGCAGGAATCGGCACCAATGCATAATCGTGATTTTCGGGACTTTTACCCTGGACACTCCAGCCAACTTAATTTCAATGGAATCTATTCCCTATCTCCTCCTAAATAATAGAGTACATCCCCTATCTCCTCCCAAACATCATACATATACAATGTATTTAAAGACATAGTCATATTCAATGACAACGGATGAGAAATTAGTTTCAATTAACCTAATTCTCACGCAATTTCTACAATAATCATAGCTATCCTCCACCAATAGCCCAAACAGATATTTCTAACAGATATACAATCTCCAAAACAAATAAACAATCCAAATTTTTCCATAGGTGAGAGATAATACATATTCGACTACACCATTCTTATAAATAACTTCCCAATTTCACACTTTGAATGCCAGTTTCATTACTTATACAAAATAATCATTTGAGTCGTTTTAGGGCATGTGGACTCCCTTTTTTCTCGAGCCCCGCGTTTCGAAAAGGTTTGAAAAGAAGACCTCACAGTTCGGACTCCCGTGGTTCTGAATCTAATCTCACAAAATACAATGTGAAACTGATAATCACTAAAGAGTCCAAATCCGGCAAATCTTTTTGGAAAATCAATTTTAAATCAAATAATGCCAAAATTGGACTGCTTTGCCATATATAGAGTTTCTACCTAAATGTTTCGTTTTGGGAAAATTTAGGAAACCCTGACTCGTGCTAAAGGCCACGTGTCCGTCATCACCAAAGTTGTCTCGGCTCGGGAACATAGGTACGAAGGGGGAGGGTCATGTATTGAGCACCCACGCTCGCCCGATCAAAGATCGGCCTCTATTAATCATGATATGATATTTTATAAACATTGTGTGTTCTTATTCCGGTTATTAAACTAGCTTTATTATGTGACGCACACAATCAAGTATAGACTAGTCGCAAGATTTGGAACAATTTAACTCGTGTTTGTTTTCGAAAATGGTTTGAATTTGCCACCCTCAAGTGGGCTTAAAACATGCGGATTTGCCACCAAACATAGTGGGCTTAAAACATGATTTGCCACTCAACAAAGTGGGCTTAAAACATACATTCGTTGAGTTGTTCCAATTCAAACAACAAGCCTTCATCCACAGGCATTTAAGCAGTTTAGCATTTAAGCACATAGCCTCATGGCAAGCATGCTAATCATGACATCATGGCAATCACACTCATGCAAGTATGCTAAAGCGTAAAACTCACCTAGTACTCCAAGTTAGGAAAACAAAGTTAGAAAATAATGCATGATTCCTAACTATACAAGATGCCTAATGCAACACATGCAATATGAAATTAATTGGCTCGGCTACTAACATGGCACATGATTCGATTTAAATAACATGCGGTAAAACACGTATTCAAAGAAGGTATTGAAATTGCAATGCAGTTTAAATGATGCGCCGAGCCTCGGTGCATGCAAGACAAATGAATGGATGCAAGCATGGGATATGCTAATTTAAACATGACTCTAATCTAACCATCAAAAGCGGTTAAGTAAAAAGGAGAAAGACGTGGGGTTAGAAGACATACACACACGCATGTACACTTATTACAACATTACGCCCTCGCGAAGGAGGGTCCGAATGAATAAGCCAACCAACTAGCTACGCTAATTAAGATAATTATTACAACACAATATGAATTAACTAATTATTCTAAGCTAATTAAATATTACAAATCAAATTAATTAGCTAAACACTTAACTAACTAATTACAAAGCAATTAAGCTAATTAATTACAACATGAAGTAATTAACTAACTACTCTTCTTGAATAACTACATCACTTGCAATAATTAGCTACCACTAATTAACTAAGCAAAGCAATTAAATGGCCTCAGGAAGTGAGGGATGCATGCATGCTCGGTTTCTCCACCCGAATGGCCACTGTTTTGCTGTTGCAAGCCTCTGTTGCACAGAAGCACTTACACTTTCCTCTTCTCCAGATCAAATCTATTCTGCCTTAGGAACATTCTGCTGAATTTTATTGGTGGCCGATAGGGGGGCCGGTCGGCCACTGCTGTTGGTCAGTCGGCCACTGGTGGTGGCTGGTCGGCCACTGGTGGTTTGGACTTCCTTGTTGTAACAGAGAGCACAACAGAGCAAAACAGTGTACTTTTGCAAGTTTGTTAGTACTGTTTACACTCCTTATCATCAAACAAGCTCAAAAGAGTGAAACTCTTGGCTCTGAAACCACCAATCAAGCAATTTCCATGCATGATGGCTAAAGAACCAAGTTTGTACAAATTAATGAGTGCACAACAAGACTCAAAAAGACCACCGCCCTATCATGCATGATCAAGGGTTATGATGACCAAGGAAAGTGGCACATTTCATCACTTTTGAGTATGAAATGTCCCATTTTTCTTGTGTTCGAATTAACGTCCGATTCAAACACATGCAATGCAACATAAAAGATGTTTATCTTGCCTCTTTTACTTGTTCATTTTGTTTACTCATTTTACATTACCGATTCATTCTTTAATCAATTAAGTCCATTAGTGAGTGTCCTCTAATGGAAAGATGGCTCAAACAACGAGTTGCTTGGGGTATAAAAAAGGCATTACACTGTTGGTAATGAACCCCCTAAGGGATTAAACCATTAGGTGTAACACCTCAATTTCACACTTAGGCAAACAAGGGGTTTAAAACCACTTTCAAAGCAAACAAAAGAGTTAAGAATTGAAGGAGGTTGCAGAGATTTTAGATGCTAAAATGGAGTGCAAAATAACACTATAACATGCTTTCAACTCAAAAGAATGATGATTAAAGCATTAAAACATCAAGCTAGTGAAGGAATTAACACTACAACTATGCAATACAAGCCTCAACTGAACTAACCAGCCTAAAATAGAGCCAAAACAGGTCAAAACAGAGGCAAAAACATGCTGGACTAAAGCTAAGTTAGGCTAGAAAAACATGCTAAGACATGAAGCTAACTAGGCATGCAAACAAGACACAAGGAGGGCAGGCTAACCCCCCTCCCCAAATTTTGGACTTCAAAAGTTGATTTTTACCATTGAAAAACCTCTGAGATTCAGTGGCCAAAAGGCCTAAAAAGGTTGATTTGAAAGTGATGAAAAGATGGTACAAAAGCTTAACAAGCAAAGATACAAGAAGGGTAGACCACCCCCTAACTCAAAATAGCCTCAAACCACCATTTTTAGGTCATAAAAATAGAGGTTTTTACACTTCAAAACCAGCCTTAAAACAGTTAAAAAAAGATGTCAAAACAAGTATACAAAGCAAGCTCAAATAGGGTAAGTTCTATACCTTTGAAGCAAAGCACAAAATAGGCACAAATCTTAGCTGAAACCACCTTCTTGAGCTCAAAGGAGGCTCCAAGTAATCTCAGCCCAAAGGTGAGAGTGTTTGGTTGAGGGTTAGTGTGCAAAAGCTAAGGGCTTGTAAGCAAATATGCACAAAATATCAAGAGAGAGAGGGAATTCCCGAGAAAGAGAGAGATATTTTTGTTCTAAAAAATGCTAACCCTTAAAAATGGGGGAGGAACCCCCCTATATATAGAAAAACAAGTCTTGAGCTTGTGAACATCTCACTATACACGTGTATGAAGATGCAGCTTAGTGAGCAATAGCTGGCACAACTGGTAACAAATATCTGGAAAAAGAGACCAATGGTTGTCGGCCACCACTGGTAGCCGACAAGCCCAAGCCATGGCCGATAGCCCAGGGGGCTGGCCGACAGGTCACTCACTCCTCCAGACCAGAGGCAGCAAGCTCTTAGTCCAAAAACATGCACAAAACAGATAAGGTTTAGAGGCTCAAATACAAGGCGTTCCACCGAGGACTTCGGGCGCTCAAAACGAACACAAACAAGCACAATCATCGAGTGCACAAACGATGACGTCCAAGTCTCGAGGATGGTCAAAAATGGGGTTTCTACAGTTGCCCCTCTTTGACAGAACTAGGAAGTCATGAAATGACAGAAGTGAATGTCAAAGCCCAGAGACGACCCATTTTTGACAAGGCCAAAGACTTAGACAAACAGACAAGCAAGACAAAACAAATGGTTGTGTCTGCAGGCTGCCAACGTATCCCTTTGTGAGGAATCAAACCAGTGTAGTTCTGGAGCAAGATGCAAATGATATGTACGATGCAGGAACATAACTTATGATCATGCAATGAGCCTGTACTAAAACATGTAGATGTAGATGTAAATGTTATGCAAAGAAATGCTACATTTAAATCGAAACAAGGTACAACAAACTCAAACATGAACAGAAGTAAGTAGACATGAACCAAACCACATTTCATGCAGAATGGATGTAAGAAAATTATACAAGTTTAACCACAGATCAAGCAGGAAAGGCAAAGAACAACACAACTATCGGGCGCACCCGAGACGTCAAACAAGATCCTAACGCAATGCACGCGGAAGGAGAGAAAGGATGGTATGAACACCGGGACGTACCCGACTATTCTTAACCAAAGGGAGCGGTGATAAACATCGGAGCGCATCCAAATGTTTGTAACCAAAACAGGGAGTGGTGATAAACATCGGAACACATCCAAATGTTTTTAACCAAAACAGGGAGTGGTGATAAACATCGGAACACGTCCAAATGTTTTTAACCAAAACAGAGTAAATTGAAGGACAGGAATGATCTCACCTAGAATTCCTCTGAATGAACCGTACATACAATATTGTGCCTGCATAAGAAAGAAACTCAACAAGCATAACATAGCAAGAGTGCATGTTCTATGCAAATGTAATGACAACATGTTCTATGCGAAATGAATTGGAAGCATGTTCTATGCAGTAAAGGAGTAGAAGCATGTTCTATGCAGCAAATAGGGAAATGCGTATTCAATGCAACAGTACAAAATACACGTTCTATGCACGATCAATAGCACATAATGCGTATTTTATGCAAGATTTGCAATTGTATGTTCTATGCACGATCAATAACACAAAATGCATATTCTATGCAAGATTAGCAAATGCATGTTCCATGCAACATTGGAAATTGAAGCATGCCTTATGTAAGTGTGAAAAGTGATGAAAGATCACATCTAGAACACACGTTTCATGCAATGATAAAGAGATGCATGCCAAACCTGACTCAGTCGCAACTTCTGATTCACCTCTTAGAAGAGTTGTAACAAGTTAAAAAGGATACACCTCATTGAAATTGATTAGTGATGAGTCATCATGCACCGAAGACACGGTTTGAGGCTTCCGTAAAGGCAATTTGAGCTTAAAAGTGGACTTTTCTTGCACTTTCTTGAGAACTAAGGACACAAAACAGCAGAAAAACACCAAGGAGGAGCACTGGAAGCTTGTTGGCCACCAGGGAGTGGTGTCGGCCACCTGTCGGCCACACTTGAAGGTTGTCGGCCACCAGTGGTGGCTGTCGGCCACCGATGACAGTTTCGGGGTGGTGGCTGTTGGCCACCTATGACAATTTCGGGCTATTTTGGTCATTTTACGTCTGGTCTTTATATTTACACACCCAAACTTCATTTCCCCACACTCCCATTGCCAAAAATCCTCCCTTTCTCTCTCTAGACACTTTTCCCCTCTAGATCCGCACTTTATACGCGTTTTCCAACACTTCACGAACGTTTGATTCGCTAAAACCTCTTGATTTTTCTTGTTTTGAACCGATTGAAACTTGATTTCGGTGTTTTTTTTATTCATTTTCACCACTTGAGGTTTGTTTCCCTCGAGTTTCTCTTGGGTTTGGTGCTTTTTCTCGGGCTTTGACTTTTTCTCTCATTTTCTCTCTCTTAGGGTTGACTTTTGTTGACTTTTGGCATTTTTCTCGCATTTCCTCATTTTCTCCCACTTTCTCCTCTCATTTTTCAGATAGCAGACGACATACCACATGACGGATCTTCTCCAGGGATGGAGGCGGATCCCGAGCCTGTACTACTACCACCCAGGGTTCAACCCTTTGACCAAGAGACATATCATCCTGAGACACATGTACTACCGCCCGACACCATTCATCATTTTAGAGGATTTGCACGAGGCGTGCCAGAGGACCTCTTATTATGAGAGCCGGAGTCTCATTTATCCTACGGCACCACCGAGGTATACACTGTGTTCTTACATTTTCCTTAATGTACCCTGCATTTCTTGTATAAATCACACTCTCGTACTGTATTTCTAACACTGCCTTTCATTTGCTTGTTTTGATTATAAGAGGACTCACATTCTATCAGAGGATACGAAGCCACATCCGCGAGGGGGTGGTACACGGAGCTCCCCGTTGGCATCTGCCAGATTGTTGATGAGGCCTGCTTCGGCTTATTTTGCATGGGGCTATCGCGTCTCATAGCGAGTAGGCCCTTACTTGGAGCACTAGTAGAGAGGTGGTGGGATACCACCAACTCGTTCCACTTCTCTACCACGGGGGAAATAACGATGACTCTTCATGACTTTGCCATGCTCACTGGCATAGATGTAGGGGGCTTTCTGATCCCTTATGATGCAGACATGGAAGAGTGGGAGGCCGTCTGGGTCTACCTGTTGGGGGCTCGTTTGTGTATCTTCCGGTCAGGGATGGTGCGATACACCTGGTTCTCAGAGCATTTTAGAGAGATAGATCCAGAGGCCCTAGAGGAGATCGAGCAGTACGCTCGAGGCTTCTTGATGTTCCTCTTCGGCACTACTTTGTTCGCCGATCGGGCGAACACTGTCGGGCTATATCTCTTGAGTGCCTTGGTAGACTTGTCTCAGGTCTGGCTTTACGACTGGGGCGGCACTGGCCTGGCCACCTTGTACGGGTACATGAGCTCGACATTCCACAGGAGCGGGAATAGAGTCGGCGGCTACTGGAGAGCCTGGAAGGTATGCTTTACTTTTCTGCTTTACATTTCCTGTCATGTTTTCTGCTTTGCACTTTCTGTACACTGCACACACATAGTCTGATCTCTGCTTTACACTTGTACTTTCTGTACGCTGTACTATACATTCTGCTTTCTGCATTCTCTCTGTATTTTGCATTCTCTGCACATTGCACACATATTCTGCTTTCTACATTGCCTGTGTTTATTTGTTGTACTTTCTGCATTGCCTGTGTTTATTTGTTGTATACTCACTGTTGCCCTTTTTTTTTTTTCTTTTTTTTCTTTTTTTTTTGCAGCTGTGGGTATATGCATATTTTCCCACCCTTGCCCCAGAGCCGGAGGTGGAGATGCCTCATGTTGTACCATACTGTCATCGATACGACGACAGGTGCTCGAGGAGGACCAGGGAAACCTTTCCGTTCTTCCGCCGGTACTTCAATACCGTGATCGCGGCAGAGGTAACTCAAAACTCACAGTTTATTGCTACTTTACTTCAGCTCTGATTCACATTGCATATCTCATGGCAACTAACAATCTGTGCATTCTCTGTTTGTAGATCTTGTGGCAGCCTTGGGCGACGATGCCTTAGGGTGTCAGGGACCAGTTTGCCGGCGCTCGAGGGGCTTCCCACTTCTGACTTGTGCTCGAGGGCCCGGTATGCCGAGCCTGGTTCTTAGGCGAGCGCTTCATATGCCAAACCTTGGGTTTGCTGTAGCAGGTAGTTCCCATGGTGCCTTCGCCATCCATGCGAGCAATAGAGAGTCTCTCCCCCCAGGAGGTGATTGATTTTACTCGAGGCGTGGACGCCGACTACTTTCTCAGAGAGGGGGACTATGCGACATTTATCCAGACACATCTCATGCCTCCCTTGACGGGTACACGGGCTTATGCAGGGAGAGCCGTAGACGTCCCTTCGACGAGCAGGGCTCGAGCGCTGAGGGGCCGGGCCAGAGGGGTTCCGACCGAGTTGACATGTTGGCAGTACACCAAAGAGGCTTACCAGATTCTGATTGAGCCTCCAGCGGCTGGTCATAGATACGTCAAAGCTCTTGACTCACCTCCGATATGTACTATAGTTTTTATTTTTTTCCTTTCTCTCTCAGATATTTATTCCTTCCAGACACTAATCATTCCCAAATGCATTTGCAGGCACCTCCACAGTACACTGAGGATCTGTTAGAGCTATTAGCCTCATCTGAGGGCATGATCTTGAGAAGGGAGGCACTACTTGGCTTCCACGACATTCAGGTATTTTCTTCGGTTTTCTTACATTCCAGTCGTCAAATTTCCACTGATACACTGAAACTGCCACTTCAACTGAAAATTTTCCCACGCTGCACTGATACATCGCATCTGAAATACTGCACTTTCATACCATATTCATGCTATGTACCTGGCTTCTGCACGTACACATTCTACACATCATACTTGCATCTAATATGCATACTGTGGCTGACATATAACAACTGCCTTTTCAGGTCCTACCCTTACCGATAGCACTGGCGACAGCAACAACTGGACCATCAGTACCCCCTCTAATAGCAGGGAGAGAGAGACAGGCTCCAGTGCGCAGCCGAGGCCGAGGTAGGAGTGCCCGAGCTGAGAGTGGCCCTTCAGAGCCTATTCTGAGCGAGGATGATACCGAGACCAGTGAGGCCGAGGAGGCAGAGAGTCAGCATGTTGGGGTATCTGAGAGCAGAGATGATGACGTTGGCTCGGATTCTGCTAATGGTGATGCTGATGCCGAGGAGGGCTCCGAGACAGAGGGCAACGACGACGACTCGGGTTCCAGTTCTGATTCAGCATCTGGCTCAGATAGCGGTGAAGATAGAGACAGCTCTGCAGAGTCTGTTCCGCTGAGGAAGAGGAAGATGACGAAGAGGGCCTCTAGAGCTTGAGATAGCTGGCCCTGATCTTCTGTATTTTTGCTTGGTTTCTTTTTGCTAGTAGTGTTAGCACCTTGTACAGCTTTAGACAGGCTTTATTTTGCTTTAAAACTTGTACTCTTTTGTAAAAAGTAACCATGATCGGAATGAAAATAGCTTTTCGATGAAAAAGTGTTGTATTTTGCATTCTGAGCACCGCATAACATTGCATAGCATAAAAAAGAGATTGATCTTGATAAAAAATTGCACATTGTATTGGCACTTTCTTAATCAGGTAATGAATCGACCAACACCTAACAAACAAAGTAAGACAACTTAATAAACAACTAATAACAACTTGATAAACTACACAACAACTCGACAAGTAAAAACAAACACAACTCGATAAGCAGCACAATAACTTGATAATCAATACAAATACAACTCAATAATCAAATTGAAACAACTTAAAAGCGACTCAACAAAACTACTAAAACAAGACAACAGAATGCACCAAGAGTAGAACAAAACATAGGTTCTCAGCACTCTCAACATACAGGTGGACGACAAAATGAACCAAGAGGCCGTCGGCCACAAATAGAGATTGTCGGCCACCAGTGGTGGCCGGTCGGCTGCAAAAGTGGCCTGTCGGCCATCACCACCGGCCAGTCGGCCATCAATTTTAGGGACCTCTAGATTGTTGCCACCTGTCTTCCACTCAGTGCCTTATCTTCTACAAAAGGTGGGACTTCGTGGTTTCTTCATTCCAACTCTGTTTTGGCCACAAATGGAGCCATTCTTTACCGAAAAAATCTCAAATTGGATGGCAACTTTAGATGGCTCGGAAAAAGTGAATTTCCAGGGTGTCGGGATAAATGCACTATTCTCGCTAATTCGTTCTCCGCTGTGTTTTACGTTCCTTCACGCCGCGGCTAGGTGTTGGAACCCGTTACACATGTTTTCAGTTTTGGGGGACAAGAGCTATGCCTGACAATTGAAGAATTCTGAGTTTTGATGGAATCCCGGCGTGACGAGGAAATCTTGCCCCAGTCCTGTTTTGGTCACATCCAAGGTTTAGGAAGGATGTGTGGGCTCACTTTACGTGAGGCCTGATCCTTGGTTCATATCGGAGAGTTGGATATTCCAAGCCTCATTCATCGATTTTCTGACGTCGGTAATCGCGGCGACCGTCTCTGGCAGAGTTTTCGGCAACATGCCCTTTGTTTGTGTATGTTGGCCCATTTCCTGCTTGCCCCTGGTTTCAGAGGGTCTAGCATTCGCTTAATCAAAGTGGCCCAAGGCTTGAAAGAGGGCAAGAGTTGCATTGGTCGAGACTTTGATGGGCTTGGATGCCTTCCATTGGCGAGAGACGACCAAATTGGCAGGAAGTCCACTATAGGTAATGTTTCCCATTCTATCTCATATGTGTTTCTCACATCACTTGGCACTCATGCTCTATTTTTCTCTCAAAGCCCTTTCTCATTTTTCTCTCCACATACACCTCTCTATTCTTTAATCTCTCTTATTTTTCATCCCTCCCCAGATATAGCTCATGGACAGGTTGAAAGTAGTGGACTCTTGCCCGACATATTTAGCATGAGGCTATTTCTTTCGCCAACGGCTAGTTGATTTCCCTAATGAAGGGTGGTGGTGCCATTGGATGTGCAACAGGTTGCTGTTGATATTGCTTGGCGTTGCCCCTGGTTTGATCTGCCCGAGATGAGCTACAACATGTCTCGGCAACTTGTTATTCAGTTGATTGACTTGACACACTGTGTATTCTACCTTTCATTTCAGTTCAGGTGTCAGTTTGGACACGACCAGACTTGCCTAGAAGAAGGGGTAGAGTACCTAGCTCCATTCCCAATTCGAGGTTCACAGTTGGCTCGGTACCCTAATGCTTGGAGGACAAGAGAACTTTTGGCTCCCGCTTCGAATTTTAGTTGCGCCCTTTCTGGTGAGTGTCTAGCTTGGCTTGAAGATGAGGCACAAACTGGGTCTACTTTGGCATCTGAAGCTTCCACGAACTTAGGGAGGGGACGCAGGAATACCTGTTTTAGCTATGCCCCAAGTTTATTGCTTTGATCTTACTTTTCAAGTTTTCTTTTTGAATGTAATTAAAAAGAAACTTTGATTTGCATTGAGAGATGGAGAACTTTGTATTGAAATCAATGAATTTCAAGTTGTGGGCACTAAAAATTTTCCTTTTGGTCTAAAAATGGTCTAAGTTATAAAAAGATTAATTTGAACAAAATCAACTTTTATTAAAACTTTTCAAAACCATTTTTGATAAGGATCACAACTTGACACACATGGAATCTATTCTCAAGATGTACAAACGCCAAATCTAGAAATAGAAAATTGCCCCTCATCTGAATAGCACTGCACTATACTGTAACCAGCTCTTATAGTGAAGGTCGCAACCGAACTCTCAGATATAGAAAAGACAAAGATGACCTAAACGATCTCATGGATAGGACAGTTGAGTTTGGAAGTGTTTACGGTTGAACTTCACAATGAAGTTGCCTACGTATCCCGAAGATAGGAATCAAGCCTTACGTAGTTCAGTTTGAGTTCGCTCGGTATTAACACTCTCCTTTTACGCTCTAACTTTTGCCAAGGCCACCCTTTCTAGGTTTTCAACCTTGCGAGCTCAGTTTTTCTTTTTTTCTAATTTTTTGTGCTCTAACTTTTGCCTAGGTCTCCCTTCCGGGTTTTTGGCCTAGCGAGCCTCTCAAGGGTAATATTTCTTCAACTTGTCCATGTTGATTGGTTGGGAGAATTCGAGGCCATCTAGGTCCATAAGAATAACAGCTCCACCCGATCAAATTGATTTAATGATGTAAGGACCAGTCCAATTGGGTCTGAACTTGCCCCCAGGGTCATGGATGGGAGCTCGGTTGTCTTTCAGCACCAAATCCCCTTCTTTCAGATTCTTGGATTTAACTTTCTTGTTGAAAGCCCGGGCAATTCTGCATTGATAACCTTGGACATGGTACAGTGCTTTCAGCCTCCTCTCATCAAACAACATCAATTCTTCGAACCTGTTCTGTTGCCAATCTGCTTCTGCTATCTGGCACTCAGCCATAACCCGCAGCGGTTGAACATCTATTTCGATCGGCAGAATAGCCTCCATCCCATAAACCAGAGAATACAGAGTTGCCGCAGTAGATGTCTGAATTGAAGTTCTGTAACCCTAGAGAGAAAATGGCAATTTGTCTGTCTAGTCCCTGTAGGTCTCAACCATTTTCTGCAAAATGTGCTTGATGTTCTTGTTGGCGGCCTCAATAGCTCCGTTGGTTTGCGGCCGGTATGTAGATGACTTATGAAAAGCCACATTGTATTTCTCCAACAAGTCGATAACTTCTTTCTTGAAATGGAAGCCATTGTCTGAAATGATCTCATTCGGGACCCTATAACGGCAAATAATGTTATTGTGGATGAACGTAGCCACATTCGTTGCTTTTAACACTGCATAAGACTGAGCTTCCACCCACTTCGTGAAATAATCAATTGCCACCAGGATATACTCATGTCCATTTGACCCCTTTGGCGTAATTGCCCCAATAACGTCAATTTCCCAGACTGAGAAGGGCCATGGTGAAGTCATGTTGTATAGCTTTGATAGCGAGATATTCATGCGATTGGCATGAATTTGGCATTTGTGGCATCACTGAACAAAACTGATACAATCCTCCTCCATGGTTGACCAGTAGTAGCCCTGCCTAAGAATCTTTCGGGCTAGCATTACTCCGCTCATGTGTGCTCCACACTCTCCCCCATGGATGGCCTTCATTAGGCGCACGCACAGCTTGTGCATTCCCAGATGACCACGTTTGTACAACTTACCCCCGCAGATGATAAATTGCACAACCATTCGCTATATTGCCCTTTTGTCTTTGGCATTTGCCCTTAGTGGATAAGCTTCCTTTTCCAAGAAGTTCCAGATATCATAATACTAGGGGTTTTGATCTTGTACTTCATCTATTGCGGCGATAAGCTCATAGGCCAGCGCATATCTTTGCTCAATAACGATCGGACGCATCTGGACTCCAAATGGGATGTCTATCATGGAAGATAGAGTTGATAAGGCGTCAGCGAACTTGTTGTTTATTTTTAACAGATGCGTGAAGGTTAGTTTCTCAAACCTAGGAATTAGAACATCCAGGGTTTGGTGATAGATTTCCATCCTTTCTTCCTTAACCTTCCAAGTTTGAGACACAACCAGGTTTGAGTCCCCGATGACGTCTAACCTTTTTGCCCCTAGTTCTAGGGCGGCTTCCATCCCAGCGATACACGCTTCGTATTCGGCCTTGTTGTTGGATACTTTGAATCGGAGTTTGAAGGCTAAGGGTATATGGGAATTGTCGGGTGCTATCAGCAATACCCCTATCCCATAATCGTACTGGTTAGATGCTCCGTCAAAGTACATCGTCCAAATCTTTTCCTCGACTTGCAGAATAGCCTCATCTGGGAATAGGTATTCTACTGTTTCATCCCCTTCCACTGGGTGATCTGCCAGAAACTCTGCCACTGCTCTCCCCTTGACAGACTTGCGAGTCACATACTTCAAATCAAATTCGGAAAGAAGAAGCAACCAACGGGCTAGCCTACCCATAAGCGCTAGTTTCTCAAAGAGATATTTGATAGGATCTAATCTCGAAACCAGAATTACGGAGTGAGCTAACAGGTAGTGCCTTAACTTCCTGGTAGCCAATACCAAGGCTAAGCAAGCCTTCTCCAATGGGGTGTAACGGGTCTCATAATGTAGCATTTTCTTACTCAGGTAATAGATGGCTTTCTCCACTCTATCCTCAGATTCCTGAGCAAGCATGCATTCCATTGTTGCGTTTGTTACTGACAGATACAGAATCAACGGTTTCCCTGGCTTTGGTGGCGACAACACGGACGAGTTCTGAAGATACTGCTTGATCTGCTCAAAAGTGAATTGACATCGGTCATCGTAATGGAATTTCTTTCCTTTCTTTAGGAGACCAAATAGTGGTTCACAAGTCAAGGTTAATTTTGTAATAAATCATCTTATGAATTGCACTTTACCTAGAAAGCCTCGCACCTCCTTTTCAGTCCTTAGTGGTGGCATTTCTAGGATGGCCTTGATTTTGGAAGGATCAACCTCGATGCCCCTCTGTGTGATCAAGAAACCCAGCATTTTCCCTACCGTTATGCCAAAAGTGCACTTCTGTGGATTCAGCCTCAACCGATATTCTCTGATCCGTTGAAAGAATTTCTTCAAGGCGGTGTAGTGGCCCTCTCTTTCCTTGGACTTGACAATCATATTGTCTACATACACCTCGACCTCTTTGTGGATCGTATCATATAGAATTGTGGTTGCAGCCCGTTGATAGGTGGCCCCAGCATTCTTTAACCCAAACGGCATCACCCTATAACAGTAGGTTTCCCATGGCGTGGTGAAGGCAGTTTTCTCTCTATCCTCGGGTGCCATCAAAATCTGGTTATACCCGAAAAATCCATCCATAAAGGAGAGTAGGGGATGGCTTGCGGTGAAATCCACCAATTTGTCGATGTGCGGTAAAGGAAAGTCATCATTCGGACTAGCTTTGTTTAGATCTCTGAAATCCACACACACCCGAATTCTGCCATCTTTCTTCAGCACCAGAACAATGTTGGCCAACCAAGTCGGATATTCAGCTACTAGCAAGAACCCTGCATCTATCTGCTTGGTGACCTCTTCCTTAATCTTCAAATCCCAATCCGGGCATATTCTTTACAGCATCTGCTTAATGGGTCGGGCCTCAGGGTCAAGAGTGATCCGATACTGCACAATCTCAGGATCGATTCTAGGTATGTCTTCGTAGGACCACGCAGAAACATCTTTGAAAGCTTTTAATAAAGTGACTAAGCACTCACGTTCCTCCGAAGACAACGTGGACCCGATTTGGACCAAACGCGGATCCTTCTCACTACCCACATTAATTGGAATGATTTCATCAACAAGGGGTTTTACAAACCTCTCTTCCTCTCGATCAATCAAATGTTTTAAAACCAGAGGAATTCCTTTCTCGTCGTTTTTATCAAAATTTTGAAAGTCATGATCAATGCAATACACAAGTGGCATAGAGAAGAACTCAGAAATTGTAGTGGTATTCACATTCAAAAGATCCAGCTCATCCAATTCCTCAGTTACAATCGACTCAAAAGAAAAGGAAAAAGACAACCTAGACAAAACTACGGCATCCGGGTTATCAACCCCAGGAATGTCGGACTCTAACTCAGAAGAACTGGAATCTGATTCTGACTCCATAGACTCTGTGGAATCAGATTCCAACTCACTACCTGATTCAGAACTGCTAGACAGAAAACCCTCCTTCAGCTGCCAAGTGAGGGACGATGCGTTAGATGCATCCAGAATACCACCGGAAGGGTTCACACCTGATTGGTCTCCGATCATGGAAACGGTTAGGTCATCCCCTAAGCTCTCCGGGTTGATCTGAGGATCCGAAAGGAGACATGTTAGCGCTGCTCCTATCTCAAGTTCACTGCTATTGGACTCACTTTTTGTGCTCTGTTTAGCCTCAGCAGTTAATTCAGTTTGTTCCTCTGTGGCTTCACCCTCTTGCAGCTGTAAGTCGAAGAAAATCTCAAAGTCGGGAACTCACTGCTTCTCGGAGTCCAACCATGGCTCAGAAAAAGCTGCAAAATGGTAAGTCTTCTCCCTCCCGGACAAAGCGGCCGTTCAGAGTTCCCTGAATGGGCCTATGCACAAGCTCATAGTGCTTCCCACTTTGCTTTGCTTTGCTTTGGCTCTTCCTGCCATTTCCTTCCCTTTTCTCACCTAGTTCTCTTTGGTAGGCGTGTAGCCAAGACCAAAGGCATGTGGGTTATGTAGCACTTCGACCAGTGCAGTAACGCCCTTTCAGCCACTCTTTCCTAATCCCATCCTAGGCACATGTTGTAGCTTGTTCATGAGGTAGACTGATTGAGCATTGACGTACAACCCCTCATCAACAACCAAGATATTTTGCACCACCCGGGCCTCATCCAAGGTGAACCCAAACAAGAAAACATCCTAGTTGCCATGTATAATCTCCAGCACGGGTGTAGTAATCTCTGGTAGAGGATGTATAGATGAATTTCCAAACACAATGGTCACCCCCTTCCCATGGGGGTACTTCAACATCTGATGAAGAGTGGAAGAAACAACTTTCACTTGGTGCAGCCACGGCCGTCCAAGAAGTAAGTTGAAAGTGGTCGGAACATCCAGGACGTGAAACTCAATATCTTGTTTTGCCGGGCTAACTTTTACTCTGACTTGCACTATTCCCATCGCTTCTCTGCTTGTGTTGTCGTACGCCCGGATCACTTGTGCCGTAGATAGAAATTCCACTGGCTTTAAGTCAATAGCATAGGCTGTGCGTAATGGACAAACATTAATTGCAGACCCAGTGTCAACCAATACAACTGGCACTCGCTTCTCTCTACATTCAACGGAGATGTATAAGGGTTTGTTATGCGTAGAGCCCTCAGGTGGCAATTCCTTATCTGAGAAGGTTAAAGTTGGCGTAGCGCCTCCCGGGAAGATAAGTCCCACTAGTTGCTTCGGAGTTGTGTCGATAGACAGTTTGGCCTTATCCATTGCCGACAACACAGCTTGCCTGTGTACTCGTGAAGCCATGAGCAAACCCCAGATGGATATATCGGCTTGGATCTTCTTTAGCTGCCTCAGTACAACTTCTTCCTCTAACTGTTTGTCCTTCTTTTTTTCAACCTCCATGTCCTTTCTAGATGATTCGGGTTGGTCCAGGTGTGAGGGCTTGAAGTACCGCCCACTTCTAGTCATATGATCCACCTCCTTAGAATGCCAAGTGTCGTCTAGTAAGTCTTGACCCCAGTCCTCATCAGTGTGGGCAAGATGCAGATCATCATCTTCCCACCATATTCCTCCGGCAACCGACAGGTAATTGTCTGGTTCCATTGTAATTACTCTCACATCACTATCATTCCCCACAGGGTGTTCGACTTTTCTAGCTTTCTGTCTATTCTCAACCCTTTCCTGTTCAAACTACTTCAGTGTGGCTTCTTGGTTAGTGTCCTCAGTACTCATGACGCCCATTTCTTGAGCAAAATTCTTAATACCGGCGCTCTCCGGCAACTTTCCCTTGTTCTCATCCATTCTGGCCTTTGTAGAAATTCCTGTTTCTGGCTCTTCCAGCTTTGGTTGAAGTCCCTCATCCACATCAGGTTCATCACTGAGCCACCCAGAGTTATCTATCGACCCGTTCAAATCGAACTAGTTAATGTGCACATCTCCCGAATCTTGCTTATCGAAGAACTGCAGATTATCAATGTCTTTCTCCAGGTTGGCTAGGTCATCTAATCCCTAGCTTGGACCATCCTCCCGAACCACATTGACCTCCATTCCTGTTGGCAACTCCACTTCTGGTTTGGCTTGACTGGTAGGCACAATATAATGGCATGGGTTGTACTCCTCTTCAGATAAATCCACGGAGCCCTCAGGCACTATACTGACATTCCCATTCTCCACCAAGGCTAACCTACCTTCCTCTACCATCATCACCACCACGAGTTTGGTTTGGATTGTTGACGTGTTCATCATGCACAAGTTTGTGCTCTTAGGGATGAACAACGCCGGCTTAGGCAGGTGAGAGGGGGTGATGTATATACTGGGGTCGTAAGGGACGACCAGTGTATGGATAAGGTTTATTTGTCGGGCTAGAGGGGGTTGGTTATGTGGTGGGAGAGGATTTTTAGTGATGTTAGGCTTTTGAGGAGGCGCTATCACCTTATTGTCAATGAGATGTTGAATCTCATGACGCAATCTGAAGCATAGATTAGTGTCGTGACCATGCTATTGGTGAAAAGCGTAGTATTTGGCCGGGTTGTGTTTCGGGGGAAGAGGATCAGGTAGGGGGCAAGGCTCTAGTGGCTTAAGGTATCCCTTTTTGTTCAGGACCCCTAAGGCTTTGGATAAGGACATGTATAGTGGGGTAAAGACCCTTTGGCCTCGGGGTTGGTGGCTCGAGGTTTGTGAGGTTGTATTGGATATACCAGCAAAGGGGTTGGCATTTTTAGGAGTGGTGGTGACCATACCCACATCGGAAGGCCTTGCAGCTGCACTATCACTCGCAGTTGCATTGGAACTACGTGTGAAAGGCCTCTTGGGCTGCTCTTTCTCATCATTTATCAAACCCTATCTCATCGCATCCTTAATATGAACTCCTATCTCATGGAGATCAGCGAATGTGAATAAGGGCAAGATAATCATTTTCTGCAGTAATTTCCCCTGTAGGTTCTGAACTATCATTATGATTTGATCCTTTCCAGATGGTCGGGTCGTTATCATTGATGCTTTTGCCCTCCACCTTGTTACGAAATTCGAGAAGCCCTCCTTCGGCTCTTGACGAGTTGCTTCGAGATCATGAGTTGTGACCTCGATTTAGGTATTATAGGAGTATTGCACTACAAAGGCCTCGGCCATTTCATCCTAGCTCGGTTTCACAGAGTCTTCCAGCTTGGCGTACCAAATGGCTGCTATACCCGACAGGGTATGGCCAAAGAGTGAGACCTTCTGAAGTCTGGATAGGCCCATAGGCCGCAGTATATCTGAGAAGAGCTGCAAGTGGACCATAGGATCTCTGAGCCATCAAACCGGTCTAGATGCGGCATCTTGAATCTGTTCGGCAAGGTCACTGCTACATCAGTATGGCCATCCTCTATATCCGGGATTGTATTCATACCGTACGCTTGTTTGAAGAGCTTTTCTAGCTTGTTGACTTTCAGAGTAGTAGGGTCGACCTCAAACTCAAAGGGGGCCTCCGTTTGGTGTATCGGTGCTTTGGAGGTCTAGGGTGGAATCGGATCCATTGGGATGCCCGCATTGTCTTGGATATTAGCTGTGGGAGTAATAACTTCGGGTACTGGAAGGTTTGCAGGAGGTGGATGGGATGTAGAGGCCGCTGCCTGTTGCGGCTGTTGTTGCTACAGCCTAGCAATCAACTCAGTCTGCTGGGTTGTAATTTCCGCTTGGTGGGCGGTGACTTCTGCTTGGCGGCAGCATCTAGCTGCATAACCTCAGTAGTTTGTTGGAGTTGTTGAAGCATATCTTCCATCTTGGCTGGAGGACTTTGAACTACCGGAACTGGCGAGTACTCTCTGTCTAGAGTGGAAGCAGGTGATTGGGCCTGACTGGGCACAGGCGAGGTAAACGGTGACTGCTAAATTGGCGAGTTCTGTTGAATCCTCCTCCGTCTAGTAACCGGTGGGAGTGAAACAAACACTGGCTATCCTCCGATAAGATCCTCGGATTGATAAATCCTTCTAATTTGGGTCCAGAGTGCTTAGGGGGTAACAGACTCGCCTGAAGCAATTGTGAGAAACTACCTTGCAAAAAGAAAATAAAGCAAAAAGAAACAAAAATTAGAAACTGCATAGTACCTCGGCTTAGACTCAAACAACACGCAGTTGTAATCATAAGTTGGAGAACTGTACTCAACATTGAATTTATGTCTCTAAAAAATTGATACCCTCAAACTGATACCCAGACTTGCAACTGATAGATACATTCCTGCAGAGTTTCACTCTAAAAGCACGTATCAAGCAAGTGAGAGCCAAAGCACCGCTATGATGGGGCAGGGTTACCCTGTCCTAATTTTGTCAGGAACTAGGGGTTCACTACGCAAACAAGCGGTTTCACACAATTCCTGCATTCGGGTGAGCAACCTGTCCTAGTTTGGAATAATCTCTATGGCTTCCAATATGCAACTAGGCCGATTGGTCAAAAAGGGGTACCTCAGCAAGACTACCAAATATACCTCTCACACCTAACACCGAGAATTGAAAGGAGGATCAAAAGGTACAGCGGTAGTCCAGATCCAAGGGTTGTGTTCCTATCGTGGCAAAGCCTGCAACCGGTCAGCCTTTTGGCAAGCTTTTCCAAGCAAGCCTTTGGCAAACCGCTCAGGAATAGCAGATGGCAAACATTGTGACTTACGCGCACCAATGCACATGCAAATGCAAAGAGATACATAAATGTAAATAAAACAACATATCATGAGTTCCAGTCAAGTTCTCTAAATCTCTAACAAAGTCGCCAGAAACTGTGGACTCGTTTTTTTCTCGCGCCCCACCTTTCGGAAAGGTTTGAAAAGAATTGTGGAGAAGTGGTTTGGAAATACTCTTCAGATCTTGGGAGATGCAAGTGATCCTCAGCTAATCACCTAAAAAGACACAAACACTCCGGTCGGGGGTGCCGGAATTAGCACTCCAACGGGCAAGTTAGTTCTCGCACTCAAAGTAACTTATCTTCTAAGCTAAGCCAAAAGTGATTATTATATACCTATTATATCCGTTATTCCTGTATTTATACCTGTTTTTTTTGGGCCTCGAGGCCAGGGCCTACTTTCTAATTATTGTCCTTTCCTTTATTCGGCTCCAGTCATCCGCACTTATTCGGCCCATAAATTATCTTCGGCCCCCTCCCTATTCTCGCAGGATATAGCCGATTAGTATCAGCCTTCTATTGCGCGCACCTTCTGACTTCGTCATTTATTCGGCCTCCACAATTGCCCCCCGAACTCTCCATTGACGGTAGTTAATCGGTGTGTTCGGTTTCGAATTCGAAAGTCAAAATAGGTCAGACAGCTCTGCATATCCCAATATGGATGTTAGAATGCGCACACCTTTCGGTCATCATTACACTTTCCCACCTCGTTCGTGCATCCCTCGTATTTATTACGATTTGAAACTTCAGTCTTTTCGAATGCACAATTTGTCAAATATTCGACTCTTCGACCGCCAGCGGGTATCCCTCCTCTGATTCGCATTTTCTGCAATTCTTCTCCGTCTATCTTTGCTCCGTTTAATCTTCGTAAGTCTTCTTCTCCTTTCTTTACAATCGTATTTTCTGTTTGTCATTTCGATTTCGGCGAAACCTCGAATCCCTATAAAAATGGCTAAACACTTGAAAGACCTCCTTTCTGAGGGTCGTATTTCCAGATTTCGGCGACATTTTTCCATTCCCGACGATGTCCACTTGTCTCTTGTAACGGACAGTACTCTTGATATGGAAAGGGAAGATCAATATACGATCGTCTTCCCTCTCTTATCTATAGCGGAGGCCGAAGTCCGTTTTCCCCTACATCCACTGCTTAGGGCCGTCCTTCGCTATTGGAGTCTGATTCCTTCTCAACCCAACATAAATTTCTTTCGAATCATCATGGGGGTGATAGAGTTGAACCGACGTCTTAGGATCAACCTTTGCATTCCGGCAATTCGGCACTGTTACGCTTTGGCCAAATCTTCCGGTCGGCTGGGGCGATACTTTCTCAGGGCCAAGGACACAGACCATCACTTGATAACCATGCTTGCCAGTTCTGGTAAGAGAGTTGACAACGTAATGGTCAATGTCCGAGGCAATTGGGAGTTCGGTGAAGGTGAAGGCCGCCTAGATCCTATTCCCAGACGGAAGGGTGATCCAGGTTGTCATGTAACGCCTTGTGTTTGTTGACTTGCCTTTTATTCGGCTTTTTTCCTTTAATCACCCCTTGTTTGCAGGTAACAATTTGAAGAAGATCCTTCCATCAGCCGACGACGCAGTCCTTGAGGAGATCAAGTCTGCACTCAGATACTTCGGCCGTCCAAACGTACAAAAGCAAGGGAGAGCTGCTCACATACTCCTCCGATACGAACCTACTTATACTACATTCTCGGTCGCGGAAGGCATTCCGATTCCAGCCGGCAATCAACACCTTTTGGCTCTTCTCTTTTCCAGCTTCAAGAGCCTTAGGCAAATTGGCCTTGAAGATTCGAATTTGGGGGCAGACGCGGAGCCGGTGGTAGAGGTGGTTGCCGAACCAACCAGAGAGGTCGCTGAGGAGGCTGAAGAGGTTGACAAGGAGATATGCTCGGCGTTCGAGGCTGCCGGACTTAACCAGCCCTCACCGTCCAGTTCAGGTCGGGCAGAGTTTTCTTCCAGAGATATTTTTACAAATTTGGAAGACCTACCCAGCGATTTTTTCGAAGGTATGGCTGGGCAAAACCTCACGCAGATGGCGCGAAAGAAAAATGCCGAGCAGATGGCTGCTCGAAAGAAGGCCGAGGCCGCCCATTTTGATCCCATCTTGGTTAAAACTTTCGTACCCGTTATTGAAGAGACGGTTCAGGTTGTTGCGGCCGAAACGGGGGAAGGGGTTGAACAACAAGTCATTGACGAATGGCTGATTCCGGAGGAGCGGGGCGAAAAGCGCAACGCCGAGGGAGAGGCTGGGTCAGAAATTAGCCTTGCTTCCAAACGGCCTCGTTTACAGGAGTCGGACGTTGTTGCGCCTTTTATTGTTCGGCCAAAGATCAAAGATATGTCAATCTCTTCCGATGCTTCAGCCATTGAGGATCCAGCCATGGTGTTGAGCCTGGCGGCTTCAATTTCTTTGCCGGCTGACACCGCAGCCTTTTGCGTCGTGCCGGATGTCATGGCCGTAGCCCTATCTGCTCAGTCGGCGCTTCTGGTAAGTGCATCTCGAATTCTCTTGAATTTGTTTTCGTTAAGGTATCTGACGATCTCAACTTGTTTTGCAGACTGTTGGCAGGATCGCAGACTTAGGCCGCCGTCTGCATGATGCCCTTGGCAGGATTGAGCGTTTGCAAATGGAGGCAGAAGGTTAAAAGAGTAGGCCGAGTTTGAAGTGATGAGAGCTGCGGTGGAGAGTGCGCGAGCTGAAGTAGAACAAGAGAGGGCTCGCTCAGCTGAACAGCTCCGTTCTGACGCTGAGAGTAGGGTAAATGCAAGCGAAGAATCGCTCAGGTTAGCCAAGGAGGCGCTTGCCGAGGCGAAGGTTCAGTTAGCGGAGCTTAAGGTGGCCAAGGACAAAGCTGATTTTGAGGCCTCTGGGGCATTTGAGGCAGGAAAAAGCGCCGCCCTCAAGGAATATGTAGATGAAGTCCCCAAATTCGAGAATCGGGGGTTCAAACATGGGTGGATCAAAGCCCTTGCTGCCGCTGGAGTTACATTGGCCTTGCCAATTCCCTACGAGCAAGTGGACGTTGAGCCACTTGAATCTGACCCCGAGGATTGATCTGGGAGTCACTTCAATTTTATTAAGTGCTTTTGATTTTGATGTAAGCTTTTGTTTGGTAGACTTTTGTTGGCTCAGGGTAGTTTTCATGTATAAATTGGTTACTATTTGCGCTCAATTTAGTAATGAAAATTTCCTTGGTAATTCACCACCAGTTGTACATAGTTTGTGAAGTTATGTTAATGAAGAATGTTTTGCCTTTTACTAATTTGGATAAGAGCACTTACTACGAATTTTGAATAATAGATTCATGAGCCGGCTGGGGTATTGAGGCCGAATAGATGGATGAATCTGCCCTTACCCTAGGCGGTGCATGATTATTCGGGGGCCAGATGAAACGTCCTTGAGAGGTTTCTAGATTCATGAGCTGGCTGGGGTACTTAAGCTGAATAGATTGATGAATCTGCCCTTGCCCCAGGCGGTACATGACCATTCGGGGGCCGGATGAAACCTTGAGAGCTTTCTAGATTCATGAGTCGGCTGGGGTACATAAGCCGAATAGATTGATGAATCTGCCCTTGCCCCAGGCGGTGCATGACCATTCGGGGGCCGGATGAAACGTCCTTAAGAGGTTTCTAGATTCATGAGTCGGCTGGGGTACTTAAGCTGAATAGATTGATGAATTTGCCATTGCCCCAGGCGGTGCATGACCATTCGGAGGCCGGATGAAACGTCCTTGAGAGCTTTCTAGATTCATGAGCCGGCTGGGGTACATAAGCCGAATAGATTGATGAATCTGCCCTTGCCCCAGGCGGTGCATGACCATTCGGGGGCCGGATGAAACGTCCTTGAGAGGTTTCTAGATTCATGAGCCAGCTGGGGTACTTAAGCCGAATAGATTGATGAATCTGCCCTTGCCCCAGGCGGTGCATGACCATTCGGGGGCTAGATGAAATGTCCTTGAGAGCTTTCTAGATTCATGAGCCGGCTGGGGTACTTAAGCCGAATAGATTGATGAATCTGCCCTTGCCCCAGGCGGTGCATGACCACTCGGGGGCCGGATGAAACGACCTTTAGAGTTTTCAAGAGTAGATTCATGAGCCAGCTAGGGTACTTAAGCCGAATAGATTGATGAATCTGACCTTGTCCCAGGCGGTGCATGACCATTCGGGGGCCGGATGAAACGTCCTTGAGAGCTTTCAAGATTCATGAGCCGGCTGGGGTACGTAAGCCGAATAGATTGATGAATCTGGATGATTGAGGTTTTCTTAATTAATGAGATTGCCTCGAGGGTACTGCCTCTGTAAAGGATAAATGAACAAAGGTACAACCTTAATGATCTTAGAAAACAACTGATTCCAGTTGTTGGAAAAAGATTTATCATGTGAATGTCGAACAAACTCTTCTTTAACAGCAGAGGGGAAGCGAGGACGCTAGCTGAGCTGGGCGGAGACATGAACCAAGGTAGTGAACCTTCGCACATGGGAAGTAGGAGTTCTAGGGATCGAGAGAGGCGTCAGTCTCCTCAACGTCAAAGCAGGTCGCCCAGGCGGGCCAAGCAGTTGCAGGGCAGAGCTTCGCAACCTCGAGTCGAGAGGGGATCTGACGCGAATCCATGCCCATTAAGCTTTGCAGTGTTCGTGGGGAATAGGCCCATGACAGAGGCGGACTCAATCGTTCGAGACCCAAATGTAGCGGTCGAATTTGCTCGACAAATTTTTCCTCCTGATGTTCAGCAGTCGATGGTAAGTCGACAAGACTATGACGTATTTCGCGAAGGCATTCACGGGGCGGTGAAAGGGCTTTACACTGCCTATGAAATTGGCATGCGGTTGCGCGCTGCCCGTCGAGAATTGGAGAAGAAGGAGGAACGTATTCGAAGTTTGGAAGCTCGCGCGGAGGCGGCTGAGCGCGAGTTGAAGAAGACCAGGGCGGCTCAGGCACAACCCGCCGGGCAGGGAAATCCAATTGTGGAGGAAAGGGTTACCAGTCGGCTCATCAGTGCCGCGCTCGCCAATCGTGAGACGGCGAGTATGTTCGCAATGGAGTCTGCGAAGGGGAGGGCCTATGAAAATGGTTTTCACGAAGGCCGAAAAGTTGAAATCGAAAAGACCAAGGAGAAGCTTGCCGAAGAGGTTTGCTGATGTGAGAATCATGGATTTAGGCACGGTTGGATCAAGGCATCTCAAGCCGCGGAAGCTCTCCGAGCATCGGGCATTGATACGGCATCGCCACTCTACCACACTGAACATTTCCCGTTTTCCGCTTTCAAAGTCGAGAAAAGCGAGGATGAGGGTGACGCCGTATAAGAATATGCATTGTAAGGTTGAAACGCAATAAAATCTATGTAATCTATTGTTGGATTGAATAAAATAAATAAAAAGAAAAGTTCTACTGTAAATATTTGGTCGTAATTTGTATTCGGCATATGCGTGTTTTGTTTTATTACATAGATGTTTGAATGAATGTACAAATATTGATCGTATGGTGATAAGAAGCGCCGACTTATAGGCGGGGTCGGCCCAATCGTGATGGCCGTTTATTCTTGAATGTGCACTAATTTCAAGAGGTCAAAAGCCAGTGCGTGGAGTGGCTGTGGCAAATTCCAAGAAACCGTTTTGGTACCTAGGCCATAATGAATGTCAATCGACGCTCGTCTCTTGGGGGCTTGGCGTTAATGAAATTGCCTCGGGGTCGCTGCCCGCCTTTAAAAATAAGTGGAATGGACTCTTAGAGTCAGTGACCTCATTAATATTAACACCATTGTGGGGTTATATAACCTTGTGGATGTAAAACAGAATTTCTTTAATCAGCCAAACTCGAACCTTGGCCGAGCTTGATGCTGCAATGGATCGCGGCGGAGAATCCTCCGGTGTGGGAAGTGGGTCGTCAAAAAAGAAACGGGAGGAGCGTCAGCCTCCAAGTCGTCGAAGCAGATCGCCTCGAAAGGAGACACAACGACCGTTGCCCTTAACCTTCCTTGTCTTGGATCTTGGCCTTGACATTGTCGATGGTGTCAGAGGGAGGTCCAGCGATACGCTAATTCGGGCATGGTTGGATCAAGGCATTTTGAGCCGCGGAGGCTTTTCAGATGACGTGCATTGATTCGGGGCCTCCGCTATATCAACATGATTAATTCCCCTTTTCGCCTTTAAAAGTTAAA
Source organism: Camellia japonica (assembly GCA_030407325.1). Lineage (NCBI taxonomy): Eukaryota > Viridiplantae > Streptophyta > Magnoliopsida > Ericales > Theaceae > Camellia > Camellia japonica. Next base: position 61,923,816 of record JAPPVO010000032.1, read on the forward strand.
GATAGATATTGTAATGTTCGAATGCTGATTGCGCCTATGTAACAACTGTTTGATCAAATAAAAAGTTTTACTTCCAACATTTGCATCTTGCTTTGAAAATCTTTTTTAGTTAAGCACCTTATCTCGAATGTTGGCATGTTTCATTTCGTTTTGTTCGTGCCGAAAGGCGCTCCGAATCCGGAGTCTTTATTCGGCCAATCGTGATATGCACGGTTGGGGGTGCTGGCAGGCTGTAGATTATATGGATCACGCCAAGTGGGGGTGAGTCCTGCCTCAAGGCTAGGGCCTTGATTGGCTTTCCGTTTCTCACGTACTGCTGCAATCGACCGTCTTGCACCAGCTCTTCCAGGTGATCCTTTAATGCGTAACAACTCTCAGTCTCGTGGCCGTGATCTTTGTGATACTCGCACTGCCGATCCCTCCTTCGCGTGTCGGGAGGTCCCACCATTTTCGACGGCCATTTGAAGAATGGAAGGTGTTGGACCTTGGTCATTATCATAGTGATCGGTTCAGACAATTCGGTGTACTTCTTGTCGGCACGCCTCAAGCGCCTGCTGTCGACTTGCAGCTGTTCACTCGTCCGGTGGGAGCATTGATCGCTTGATCGGCGAGAGTCCCGACTTTTGTCTCTTTTAGCGCGTTGCCGTGGCTCAGGGCTCGGAGGTGGCACGGAACTTATTGGTTGGGCAATTTCGGGGAGTGCTGTTTTGTTGGACGTTTGTTCGGCTTTAATTCTCAAGGCATCGTCTTCGACTTTGCAATACTCCTCAACTTTCTTCATCAACGCCCAGACTATTTTGGGAGGTCTTCTGGTCAGGGAACTGCGAAGAGCGCTGTCAGGGTGTAGTCCCATTTTGAAGGCAGTGATGGCCATGGAGTCGTTGCAAGCGTCGTCAACGAGATTGAAGCACTCCCAATAGCGCGCCAAGTATGCTCTGGGCGTTTCTCATGACTGGATCTGCATAGCCCAGAGAGAGTCGGCCTGTTTCGGTTGTACCTCGTTGGTGATGAACTTGGCCCTGAAGGATTTCTGCAATTGATGGAAGCTTTTGATCGATGCCGGCTCCAGCTTGTAATACCACCTGACAACTAATGGTCCTAGGCTGCTGGGGAATATTCGGCACATGAAGGCCGCGTTGTCTGCATGCAATGTCATGGCCTGCTTGTAATGGCGGATATGATCAGTGGGGTTTGATTTTCCATCATAGAGAGTGAATGACGGAGCTTTGAACTTCTTGGGCAGGACCTCCCTTGCGATCCGTCGGATAAAGGGATCATGCTGGTCGTCTTTGTCTGAAGTGCTTTTTCTGCGCTTGTTCCTTGTACGAAGACTCTTTTTGGAGGAGCTGGAAGTTTCGGATCGTCCCTTCTTGTTGAGCTCCATAGACAATGAGTTGGAGTCGCTATCGGTATCCCTTGGTCGGGCTTGAGGTCGTTGTCCACCTGCCTTCGGAGGATGTCCGGGATCTTGGCGTACAGCTTCTCTAGATTTTGCCACTTCCAGGGCCAAGTCTTGACGGAGACGTTCATTTTCAGCGATCATGTTCTCCAGCCTTTGTTTATTCTGCTTTGCTTGTTCCATGATGGCTTGCATTGTCTCCTACGCTGAAGTCGTTAGCGAATCGAAGTTCAAGCCGCGTCTTGCAGTGATGGTTTCCTTTCCGAGCATATTTGCTGGGGTGAGGTCATCTCTCTGTGTGGTCTCGTCGGTGGCTATCGGAGGATCTTCAGTCACACTTGCCATGGATGTATTTGAGTATTCCCACAGACGGCGCCAATTGTGGAGAAGTGGTTTGGAAATACTCTTCAAATCCTGGGAGATGCAAGTGATCCTCAGCTAATCACCTGAAAAGACACAAACACTCCGGTCGGGGTGCCGGAATTAGCACTCCGACGGGCAAGTCAGTTCTCGCACTCAAAGTAACTTATCTTCTAAGCTAAGCCAAAAGTGATTATTACATACCTATTATATCCGTTATTCTTGTATTTGTACCTGTTTCTTTTGGGCCTTGGGGCCAGGGCCTACTTTCTAATTATTGTCCTTTCCTTTATTCGGCTCCAGTCATCCGCACTTATTTGGCCCATAAATTATCTTCAGCCCCCTCCCTATTCTCACAGGATATAGCCGATTAGTATCAGCCTTCTATTGCGCGCGCCTTCTGACTTCGTCATTTATTCGGCCCCCACAAAGGCCTCACAGTTCAGATTCTCGCGGTTCTGAATCTAATCTTACAAAGTGCAATGTGAAACTGATAATCACTAAAGAGTCCAAATCTGACAAATCTTTTTGGAAAATTGATTTTAAATCAAATAATGCCAAAATTGGACTGCTTTCCCAGATACAGAGTCGCCACCTAAATGTTTTGTTTTGGGAAAATTTAGGAAACCCTGACTCGTGCCAAAGGCCACGTGTTCGTCATCACCAAAGTTGCCTCGGCTCGGGAACTTAGGTACGAAGGGGGAAGGTCATGAATTGAGCATCCCCACTTCCCCGATCAAAGATCGGCCTCTACTAATCATGATATGATATTTTATAAACATTGTGTGTTCTTATTCTGGTTATTAAACTAGCTTTACCATGTGATGCACACAATCAAGTATATACTAGTCACAAGATTTGAAACAATTCAACTCGTGTTTGTTTTCGAAAATGGTTTGAATTTGCCACTCTCAAGTGGGCTTAAAACATGTGGATTTGCCACCAAACATAGTGGGCTTAAAACATGATTTGCCACTCAACAAAGTGGGCTTAAAACATACATTCGTTGACTTGTTCTAATTCAAACAACAAGCTTTCATCCACAGGCATTTAAGCAGTTTAGCATTTAAGCACATAGCCTCATGGCAAGCATGTTAATCATGGCATCATGGCAATCACACTCATGCAAGTATGCTAAAGCGTAAAACTCACCTAGTACTCCAAGCTAGGAAAAAAAAGTTAGAAAATAATGCATGATTCCTAACTATACAAGATGCCTAATGCAACACATGCAATATGCAATTAATAGGCTTGGCTACTAACATGGCATATGATTTGATTTAAATAACATGCGGTAAAACACGTATTCAAAGAAGGTATTGAAATTGCAATGCAGTTTGAATGATGCGCCGAGCCTCGGTGCATGCAAGACAAATGAATGGATGCAAACATGCGATATGCTAATTTAAACATGATCCTAATCTAACCATGAAAAGTGGTTAAGTAAAAGGGAGAAAGACGTGGGGTTGGAAGACATACACACACACACGCACACTTATTACAACATTACGCCCTCGTAAAGGAGGGTCCGAATGAATAAGCCAACTAACTAGCTATGCTAATTAAGCTAATTAAGCTAATATTACAACACAATATGAATTAACTAACTATTCTAAGCTAATTAAATATTACAAATCAAATTAATTAGCTAAACACTTAACTAACTAATTATAAAGCAATTAAGCTAATTAATTACAACATGAAGTAATTAACTAACTACTCTACTTGAATAATTACATCACTTGCAATAATTAGCTACCACTAATTAACTAAGCAAAGCAAATAAATGGCCTCGGTAAGTGAGGGATGCATGCATGCTCGGTTTCTCCACCCGAATGGCCACTGTTTTGCTGTTGCAAGCCTCTGTTGCATAGAAGCACTTACACTTTCCTCTTCTCCCGATCAAATCTGTTCTGCCTTAGGATCATTCTGTTGAATTTCATTGGTGGCCGACAAGGGGGCTGGTCGGCCACTACTGATGGTCGGTCGGCCACTAGTGGTGGCTGGTCGGCCACTGGTGGTTTGGACTTCTTTGCTGTAATAGAGAGCACAACAGAGCAAAACAATGTACTTTTGCAGGTTTGTTTGTACTGTTTACACTCCTTATCATCAAACAAGCTCAAAGGAGTGAAACTCTTGGCTCTCAAACCACCAATCAAGCAATTTCCATGCATGATGGCTAAAGAACCAAGTTTGTACAAATTAATGAGTGCACAACAAGACTCAAAAGACCACCGCCCTATCATGCATGATCAAGGGTGATGGTGACCAAGGAAAGTGGCACATTTCACCACTTTTGAGTATGAAATGTCCCATTTTCCTTGTGTTCGAATTAATGTCCGATTCGAACACATGCAATGCAACATAAAAGATGCTTATCTTGCCTCTTTTACTTGTTCATTTTGTTTACTCATTTTACATTATCGATTCATTCTTTAATCGATTAAGTCCATTAGTGAGTGTACTCTAATGGAAAGATGGCTCAAACAACAAGTCGCTTTGGGCATGAAAGAGGCATTACACTGTTGGTAATGAACCCCCTAAGGGATTAAACCAATAGGTGTAACACTTTAATTTCATACTTTGGCAAATAAGGGGCTTAAAACCACTTTCAAAGCAAATTAAAGAGTGAAAAATTGAGGGAGGTTGTAGAGATTTTAGATGCTAAAATGGAGTGCAAAATGACACTATAACATGCTTTCAACTCAAAAGAAAGATGATTAAAGCATTAAAACATCAAGCTAGTGAAGGAATTAACACTTCAACTATGCAATACAAGTCTCAATTGAACCAACCAGCCCAAAACAGAGCCAAAACAGGTCAAAACAGAGGCAAAAACATGCTGGACTAAAGCTAAGTTAGGCTAGAAAAACATGCTAAGACATGAAGCTAACTAGGCATGCAAACAAGACACAAGGAGGGGAGGCTAACCCCTCCAATTTTGGACTTTAAAATTTTATTTTTACCACTAAAAAACCTCTGAGATTCAGTGGCTAAAAGGCCCAAACAGGTTGATTTGAAAGTGATGAAATGATGGTACAAAAGCTTAACAAGCAAAGATACAAGAAGGGTGGACCACCCCCTAACTCAAAATAGCCTCAAACCACCATTTTTAGGTCATAAAAACAGAGGTTTTTACACTTCAAAACCAGCCTTAAAATAGTTTAAAAAAGATGGCAAAACCAGTATACAAAACAAGCTCAAATAGGGTAAGTTCTATACCTTTGAAGCAAAGCACAAAATAGGCACAAATCTTAGCTTAAACCACCTTCTTGAGCTCAAAGGAGGCTCCAAGTAATCTCAAGCCAAAGGTGAGAGTGTTTGGTTGAGGGTTAGTGTGCAAAAGCTAAGGGCTTGTAAGCAAATATGCACAAAATATCAAGAGGGAGAGAGAGATATTTTTGTTCTAAAAAATGCTAACCCTCAAAAATGGGAGAGGAACCCCCCTATATATAGAAAAACAAGTCTTGAGCTTCTGAACATCTCAGCATACATGTGTATGAAGATGTAGCTCAGTGAGCAACAGGTGGCACAACTGGCAACAAACATCTGGAAAAAGAGACCAATGGCCGTTGGCCACCATCGATAGCCGACATGCCCAAGCCATGGCCGACAGCCCAGGGGGTTGGCTGACAAGTCACTCACTCCTCCAGACTAGAGGGAACAAGCTCTTGGTCCAAAAATATGCACAAAATAGATAAGGTTTAAAGACTCAAAGACAAGGCGTTCCGCCGAGAACTTCGGGCGCTCAAAACGAACACAAACAAGCACAATCATCAAGGGTACAAACGATGAAGTCTAAGTCTCGAGGACGGTCAAAAATGGTGTGTCTACAAGGAAAAACTCTCATTTTTCCCGATTTCATCCCAAACAGCAAAAATACAGCATTCTAACTCCATACAAGCTCGTAATTACTACCATAATCAATTCCATTACATTTATTCAAAAATTCCTCTTTTGATTTTAAACCACAACCCTAGGTTTGTTCAAAATCCTCCAAATACACAATAATGTTTATACGAAACAAATAACTAAGTTAAGAGTTATATAGGAGTATAGAAAATGGCTACCTCAAAGAGAGAAGACGAGTCAAGCAAGAGTGAAACTTCAAAGATGCCCAAATCCAACTCTAATCGGATCAAAATGGAGATCTTGAGATGGTCCACCTTTTGATCAAAGGGATTAGGGTGAAGAAATCACTAAAACTAAGTGAGAATGTAGAGAGAGAGTGTGTGTGTTTTAGAGAGAGAGAATCTCAACTTTAGGTTTTAGCGAGAAAAGATCTGAAAAAGTGATGTAAAAAGTAATTTTCACAATCTGATACCCCCACAGTCTGTTCGAGAGTAAGAAGTGCCGCTCGAGCATCAGATACAAAAAGTTGTTCCACTTGAGCGCAAGAAAGACCGCTCGAGCGCCAAGACACAATGAACAAGACACTTACCGCTCGAGCACAAGAAGTGACGTTCGAGCGTAGAAAACACACATCCAGTAATTTTGCAGACAACAGACCAACGCTCAAACGCAAGAAAGGCCGCTCGAGCGCCTACCCGCTCGAGCATGGAAATCACTCTTCCAATAGTTTTGCAGGCATGCAAGAGTACTAAGTGTTTGTAAAGCCCGCTCGAGCGCAGAAAGTGTCGCTCGAGCGCAAGACCAAAATTCTGGGCAACACAAGGTTTGAAAAACAAGTGACCAACCTACCTAAACACAACCACAACAGCCCAAAAGGAAATTTCAAAGAAATACAAGGGAAGAGAGAGGTAAACAACAATATGAAAGCATTAAACCCAAGTCTGGAATGCCACAAGAGTTGGGTCAAAACCGGGATCGCTATATATGCAAATCAGATACATACATGCTTATGTATTTGTATAGAACAACAAAATACAAGCATCGATCTCTCTCTCTCTCTACAACTTTTTCATTCATAGGGAGTTTTGATTTAGAGAATGTTTAACGTGCTTATCTGTGGTTTGGCCAATGTGATTTGTGTTTGTCTGTGCTTTGCATTATTGTGGTTTATGCTAGTTAGAATAGTAGAGAGAGAGAAAAAAGTATATGAGCTATATTATTGAATAATTCCAATACAATAGGAGAAGCCTGTATATATAGGCCAAGAAACCTAAGTGTACAAGAAACCTAGGTGTACAAGAATTCTAAGTGTACAAGAAACCTAAGTGTACAAGAATCTTAAGCATAGATAAGTATACAGCTAACACCCCTCTCAAGCTCAAGGTGGTAAGGCAGATATCAACTTGAGCTTGGAGAAGAGATCATAGAAGCATCTGAGAGGATGAGCTTTGGTGAAGAGGTCGGCGGTTTGATCAGCAGAGGTAACAAAGAGAAGACGAACAGTGCCCCGAGTAACATGTTGTCATATGAAGTGACAATCTATCTCAATATGCTTGGTGCGATCATGGAAGACATCGTTATGTGTAATTTTAATAGCACTCTGGTTGTCACAATCAGAGGAGACTTGTTTTAGGCTCTCAAATCTCAGAATGTGGATTTTGTTCTTGCTACACCTTCGTCACGGAGTTCCTCATCTTCAGAGCTTGCAAGTTTATGCAATTATTGTCATAACCGTGGCCTACTAGTCACTCATTCTTTTGTTCAGCGCCAGGTTCGCGAATGCTTTACTTGCCGCAAGATTGCTCTAGGTCATCTCCAACACCATTGTTCTCGAGCTCACTCTAATACTTCATTCAGGAAAAGGTCTTCTCGTTCTGGGTATCAGTCCAAATCTGGCCAAGGTTCTTGCTCTGATACCAAGTTAGAATAGTAGAGAGAGTGAGAGAAAAAAGTATATGAACTGTATTATTGAATAATTCCAATACAATAGGAGAAACATGTATATATAGGCCAAGAAACCTAGGTGTACAAGAATCTTAAGCATAGATAAGTACACAACTAACAATGCTTATTTTGTTAATTTGATTTATGTTTATCGGTGGATTTCTCTCTCCACCAAGATCTTGTTATTGATGATGATAATCAAACAGTAATTTTTTGATTTTGTTTTTGTATTGAACAGGTAAGAATAAGAGAGAGAGAGAGAGAGAGAGAGAGAGAGAGAGAGAGAGAGCTAATGGAAGATTACTTACCTTGTACAGATAAAAATTATATAGATATGAAATTTGTACAAATAAAAATGTTAAATAGATAAAAAAAAAATTAGATAGATAAAATTTGGCCAGATAGAAAATTTGCATAGGTAAACAAAAAAAAATGAACAGATAGATGAAAAATTTGAACAGACAGTCAATAAAAAGTCAAATAGATAAAAAAAGACAATGGGTAAAATTGAAAATAAATATTCTCCAGAACTTCTCACCAAATTATTTCACAAAGTGTGAATTTTTCACCAATAAAAAACATAACTGGACCTAATGTCTTAGACAATTGTTAGAGTTAATTTTTTACTAATTTTTTTTAATTGAGATCATAAATTTTTCATAAATCTATAATTATTTTTGACTTGTAAAATTTCCAAAAAAAATAATGTCCAAAACCATTGCCCCATGCCCCACCGACCCACGGCATAGTGCAAGCCCACCAGCCCCATCATCTTTGCCTTATCCCACCTTACAATGAGATCAGAGCTACAATCACCACCACTCCATGACCAATCAAAAGCCACCACCGCTTCACTCCACCGGACACCACCGCCATGTCAACAGTCCTACTCATATCATATCATTCACACTTGGCACAACAACTACAGACCACTAGGCCAGATCAAATCCTTCCTTGCACAACAAATCGGAGTAGTATTATTATATGTGATGATACAGTGGAGATACAGCGGGTACCAAGTAGAACGGGTCGGACTGATCTGCACTTCTCGTGCTAATGTTTGCGTGATCAAACCCACCAATGAACCTGCAAACAAGTCCAACGGGGAACGGGGAGTCCCCCAGTGAACCCTCCGACAAGTAAGTTAGAAAGAGAAGTAGAGTGTAGAGAGGGAGAGATTGGAGATAGAAAGCTTAACCTTCTTCTTATCTTCAACGTCTGCTTATATCCTTTGGTAATCATTTGCTGTCCCTTCCGACCTGCCACCTTGGCCGAAAGCCTATGCTGTAGCTCACCTTGTTCAGGGTAAGGGGGTGCTGTTCCGACGGAGAGGTGTTGTCGTAATAAATGCTGTGATGGGCTTCATTAATGGCGATGTGTAGTGGCAATAACTTTGCAGATCTTTGTCTGCTGATGTGGCTTGTCCTTTACCTGCCACATGTCTGAGTATCATTGGTTCTTCATGCCATGTTGGCTTCCAGCTGTTCAGGGTCTCATCAGTTGGGTTATGTATTGGGCCCCAAGTGATGGGCGTGGGTTGTTCATAGTGGGCTATGACCTTTATGGGCTTACCCACGTCAATATGTATCCAAAGGACCTAAATCAACCAACTATAGATGAATAAATTATCCATTTATGTGTGTATATATATACATATTTATGCCCAATATACAGAACAAATCCAATTCCTCTAGAGCAGTGGTTCGTGATGAAGCAATTTGCAATTGGTGGTGGTTTGCAACGATGGGATTTGCGATTTCTAGTGGTTAGCTATGAACAATGGCTGTAGTGGTTAGCTATGTATATATATACATATTTGTTCCTTTTCACTTCCTATCTTGGTTTAACTTTGTTGTTTCTGGGTTCACAGATTACAGCCCAAACTCCAAAAGTTAGTGGTTTTCTACTCATTTTTTGCTATATAATGATATATTGATATCTGATTTGCATGCTTCTGTTCTCATGGTTGCCTGTTAGTGTATAAACAAATTGGGCACACCAACTGTTCGACAATATGCTTGAATATACAGACTAAAATATTAGAGGACTTCCCTAATTGAAAACTTACTAACATAATCATATATATATATAGATATATTCAAGCGTGCGATAAAACCCCATCTATTCTCAACAATGCAAAATAAATGCAATCAATTAGAGCCATTGTTGTGAGCAACAAATGAGCATAACCTGTTTACTCACAAAACAACCCATTAAAAATGGGTGAATATTCATAAAAGATAGAGACCTTATATTTAGAAACTATACTAATGATGCTAAACACTTCTATCTCCACTAATAAAATTGATGGATTTCTAGCTTTAAAGACATTACATTAAAATTCAAAAAACAAAGCATTGAAAACTTAGTATTTTTAGATGCAAAAATATTTCATTGTGATTCTTCATTTTCATGGGATTACTTTTGGGTTTCCTTCAACTTGATTTGGGTTATAAACCACAGGCAGAAATGGTGTCCCTCCCAATTGTGTTATTCAGTTTGAAGTGGATCTCATCTCATGGATCATAGATGTTGGCAAGGATGGTGGAATTTTTAAGAAAGTGATGGAGAAGGGAGAACAAATTGGTCCACCCAGTGATTTAGATTAATTTCTTGGTAATATAAATTGTTTGTTTGTTATTAATTATTTGATTCCATATGATTTTCATTGATGACAAGTTCTATGTTTTTAGGTTGTTTAGGGCCAGCCCTGAGGCAAGGCAACAAGTTTGTCACCTCGAACCCTTAAATTTTGTCTAAAAAATAGGGTCCCTAAATAATTTTCAATCTTAAGTTATGTTTAGTCCATCAAAATTAATAAATAAAAGAATGAAATGAAAATCACTCCAACATAATGTCCAAATAGACTAATAAGAAATGATCATTCTATTTAATTTTCATTTCATTTCAATGAATCAAACACTACATAATAGTATTTAATTTAAAAACTTTTTTTAAACAATTGAATTCGTGAATTATTTAAAAGTAATGAATGGTTGTTTGCCAAATGCATGAATTATTTATAGAATATTATTTGATTATACCAATTATAATTGTCTTTAGAAAAATATATATATATATATATTTTTTTAAGTTGAAGTTTATCAAATTTTACAATTCAATTTACTACGTCAGGAAAAAGTTTGAATAAACTAATAATGTTAACAATCGAAAATGTTTTAAAATTTATATCAATATTAAAATATGTATGATGATTGGGCCTCATTTTTTTGATTCACCTTGGGCCCCAAAAAAGTTAGAGCCGCCCTGTTTAGGCTGCAGTTTTCAACTATTATTATTCTTGTTAGAACAATGATTCACGGATTTTTTTTGGTTTTTGATGTAGTGAAGTATCAAGTGAGTCTGGACGATGGTGCTATGGTTGCAACAACACTAGAAGGGAGTTGAATTTCATGTGAAAGTAATTGGCAATTAAAATCATGATTTGCATTTGTTTTCAATGTTTTGGATTAAACATTTATAATGCAGTGAAGTATAAGGGTATAGTTCCACTGACATCTTTTATGGGAAAATCATTATGTTTGATTCTTTTAGGCCATTTTTGTCCAGCATTGCCAAAAGCACTCAAGACCATGAGAAATAGAGAGAAGGTCATTCTAATTATTCAACCTAAGTGTATGTCCTCCCTATTAGTTCCAACTCACATGCATGTAGAGGAGAGAGTCCAAAGAAGATGGCGTACGAAGACTTCCACTACAAGTGAAGGAAGTCTGAGCTGGGCATCCCTCCCTTCTCTTCACGTTCTTGCCATTGTTGACTCTCACCAAAAGAAGGTAGAAATTTTGGTGGGTTTGTATCCCCCCCTCTCTCTCACTCTCTCTCTCTCTCTCTCTCTCTCTCTCTCTCTCTTATCTTTGTGTATGAATAGAGACAGGAGGGAGAGGTGAATGGTATCATTAGAAATTTGAGAGACAGAGAGGTGTGAGTTGAGTGAGAGGTTTTTCTCCTCCTCTATTTTTATATTTGCTTTGTTTTAGTGAAATTCTCATTTTTGCTTCATGGACATAGGCATTGGGCCGAACCACATAAATATTTGTCTCATTAGTGTGTGTGATTGCTTGTTGTTTATTTTTCTAGGTGTCCACAAGCCTAACAAGTGGTATCAGAGCGTCGTTGTGTGTTGTTCGAAAAAATAGAGTGTGATTTTTAGAATTGCCCAGAAATCAAATTGGTCAAAATCCACTTTTGATCACACAAAGTGAAAGATCTCCACGAGACGAGCACACTGAAAAAAACCGCGTCGAAAAAGGACACCAGACAAGGCCGCACACGCCCTGACGCCGTTCTGACGCGTCGACGACTGACATCACGCACTTCACACTCGAAACCATGGAAGAAGACGCTTTGACGTCATCGTGATGATGTCATCGATCCGACCCGCACTTCGGCCTATTGACCTAACGGTTGGCTGTAGCCATTGACCAAAGTCGAGCCGCTTTGACCAAGCCACTGACCAAGCTGCCGTTGACCGAGCTGTTGACCAAGCTGTGGCACCAGCTACCAAGTTGCATCACCAGCTGAGCATGAGAAATGATTCGGTGCTTCTCAGCCGCTCCAGGGTTTGCCGATCTAAACTGTTCAACTTATTTTGGCTTGATCTGAGCCATTTTGAGTTCGTTTTGGATGATTCAATAGTATTTTCCGACTATTTGGAATATTTTGAACACATCCGTATGGTCAAATTTTGAAAATTAGATTTCAAAAATTTATAGTTTTTATTTTGGCAATCCGAAGTGCTTTTTTGGCTAATTTGACCAGTCTGAACTCAATAGTGAAACCTGATTTTCGGATAGAGATCATTTTCTGTAGAGACAAGTGTTGATGGAGGAATCAACGTCGACTTTGGGATCTATGATCAAGTTGACTGCTTCCAACTATGCAATCTGGAAGCCCAGAATAGAGGATGTCCTGTACTGCCGAGATTTGTTTGACCCCATTGAGCTTAACGGAGTTAAACCAGAAACAGAAAACAATGAAGATTGGAAGTGGAAGAATCGGAAAACCATTGGCCAGATTAGACAATGGATCGATCACAATGTCTTCTACCATGTTGCCCAAGAGACTGATTCCTATGCTCTATGGATGAAGTTAGAAGGCATGTACCAATCGAAGACTGCTCGGAACAAAGCCCTCCTAATGAGAAGACTCTTAAATTTGAAGCTGAAAGGCGGCATCTTTGTTGCTGAACACACCAGTGAGTTTCAAAATCTGGTGAACCAACTGGCAACCGTCAAAATGGAGTTAGATGATGAGATACAGGCCCTATTGCTGCTCAGTTCTTTGCTAGATAGTTGGGAGACGTTGGTGGTGTCTATCACACCCCAAATCCGGGCATGACTGGCCATGGCCTACGCGGACTTAGCCCATGGCACACGTAAGCCTAAACATGAACCCAAAACCATAAAGAATAAATGTGACAATAGCCCAGAAATAAATAAATCAAAACACAATCCAGTGACATGCCACAAGTGCAAAACAAGCCATAACCAACTTCCTAAAAAAATATATATATATACTAAATGGGACACAAACCGCCCACAAAATAAAATAATCCTAAATGAACCTCAATAAAAATAAAATAAATATGCACAAACTTGACATAATAGTCTAAAACAAAATAAATGAATGTCCTAGAGGTCCATCCAATTGAGTCCCCGCTACGCCATGAGTCCACTCTAAGTTCTTCTAACACCTGGAAATGATAAACAACTAAGTCAACTGATAGCTCAGTGAGTAGCAACATGGATAGTAAATATAGTTTTGAAAACAGGGTTCAATTCCAAAATAAGATATATATATCACAGAAACTAGATTGGTATACAATTTGGTAAAGAGAATCTGTTTCAAAAGGAAGGTTCCAAGTTCAACAGTTAAAATACTCATGTCTCTCAAGAACATGTTAAATGACATTTTCCACTTAAAACAGATTACAACATGAACACCAATAATTTTCTGGGTACCAAGAAATAACAAGTAACATGCCATACAGTTCTCAAGGCTACAAGCCTCGTTGGATCCAATACCGAACTAGGAGTCATCCTCAGGGTGGCAACCCAGGCCTTTTCTCTAAGACGATCCGATTGAAGGTCACCTAGCCTAACCTAGGTCTTTTCCTTACAATCGTTGAGCACTAGAGTCATCACGGCCCAACCCGGATTTGTTCCTTAGTGGCTCGAGTCACCACACACAGTGAAATAATTTCCCTGGACTAAAATATACAGATGGTCCCAATACTCAATACACATCAGTTTTGCAAAACATGGTAGTTCACCATTATAAACATGAGACCAAAAACAAATAGTTTACAGTATGCCAAGTTTACACATGTTTCAGAAATAATTTAATTCCATTGATAATATAATAGACTATCAAAACAGTTTAGTGAAACAACAATTTAATTTTCCAACAATTCAGGGTAGGGAAACATTTATAAAAATATGTAGCATGAAACTACTCACCTGAAAACGGAACAATGTAATCCTTGAATAGAGTATAAAAGTCCAACTAGTGCCCTGAACCAAGTATGAAAACTACACGTCACTACTAATTTAAAAATACTAAAGAATAAGAACTAAGTAACCCCAAACTCAAGCACACTAACACGGCTCAACCTAACTCACCGTTACTCTTAAATATTACCTAAGCTCATGTTCTTCAAGGTCTAAAATTACCCAAGACATGGGTTCAGATTGAAACTTAATTAAAAGTAACTTTAAGATAAAAACAGAGTTTTAAACAAGTTTTCCTAATCTATTCGCTAACTTTGAAAATTAAAAACCCACTCTATGCTGTTTGAAAAATTCCAAAACCCTCTAGATAACAGCTAATATATCCTAAGTTTCAAACCCAATTGGTTTCACTTGATTTGCAGTACTTCAAAGAAATTAATGGTTCTCCTAGTGTACAAGAGAAATCAACGCAAGGCCAAAAATGTAAGAAACTAGACTTGTAACCGGTTCTAATGACGCATATTTGATAATTTTCGGATTTATACCCAAAGAGAACGATGCTTCTGAACTTATTGTTTTAAATCAGTTTTTTGGACAGATTTGAACGCATCAGTTTATATGGATTTTGACTCCCAAAAATTATGAGAAAATTCAAATATGAAATTCAATATGTAATTAATCTACTGTAAAAATTTCAGTTCAAAATTCATTCTTTTGATATGATTTCTTAATTTCTAATGTTTGCTAGCAGATTAATATTCTTAGGAGCAACATTATGAATTCAATTAAAATTTCTAGAATACTATTGCATACCCACATTGGCTCTTCAAAGGCCCACGACCTGCTAAAAAAATCAATCCTCCAACATCATCTTTAGTTAATTCCTAAACTACAATATTGGGTGTATGAATTCTCATGAAACACTCCACCGATGTATACATCATCCTTGCAATACAATATTTGTTAGGCATTATAATATATCATCTATCATCTACCCAATTAATTAACCCACTGGATATATTAAGATAATGGAAGGAAGATGAGGAACAAAGGAAGATAGGATTCAAAAGCTTACCTCCTTACTACGAAACCTAAGTCCAAGACTTGGATTGCGATTGCTCTTCTCCCACTATTTCTCCCTCCTTCTCATTGCTGCGACTGTGGCTGCTAGGAATACTAGGGTTGTTGTTTATATATCTATACAAAAGGTTTTAAATTATTATCTCTTTATATTATTTTAATTTCTATCTCCATTAAAATACAAATATTATTAGATCAAAATATGCTTACTAATTGGCACTTAATTTTATTTATTTATTATTTATTTTTTAAATAATAAATCTTGCCTTTAAATTAAAGATTTTCACCATAAATTTATTTTAGGTTTTAAAATTAATTAAAAGACCCTCCAAATATTTAATTTGCACTTTAAGATTCACCATCAAAATATTTGAGATTGTAAAATTATTACTATTTAATTATTCATTTTATTTTCATATTCGGGTTCTCATAGTGTCCCTCAGCAACTTTGCACCTGAAGGAAAACTAACCATGAGCATGGTTACAAATGCTCTATTCAGTGAAGAGGCAAGAAAGAAAGACATGGATGTAGATCAGTTCCATGCCCTCATCACAAAAAATAAAGGTGGAGGTAGAGGCAGAGGCAGAGACAAAGGAAGAAGCAAGAGTAGAGGATGTAGCAGAGGAAGTTCTCAAGACAGAGGGAAGTCCAGAGAAGGTTCGAGCCGGCTAAAGTTCGAGTGTTACCACTGTGGCTAGGAGGGTCACATAAAGAAATATTGTTATTCCTTGAAGGGAGAACAAAAACAAGGAAATAAACAGTCGAAGACTGAAGGTGGGAACACTGCAATTACTATCTCAGAGGATATTTCCTTATTCTTTGTTGAAGAAGAAGAATGTCTCCATATGTAAGACAATGACACCGACTGGGTGGTAGATACAACAGCTTCTTACCACGTCACATCCCGGAAGGAGTTCTTCAGTACGTACCAAGTTGGTGATTTTGGTACAATGAAGATGGGTAACTCTAGTTTTTTGAAGATTGTGGGAATCGATGATGTTCGCATCCAAACCAAGGTTGGATACACGATGGTGTTGAAAGATGTCTGGCATGTTCCCGATTTAGGCCTGAATCTTATTTCAAGGATAGCTTTAGATCGACAAGGCTATGAGAATTACTTTGGCAAAGGCATGTGGAAATTAAAGAAGGGATCTCTGGTGTTAGCCAAAGGACAAGCAACTGGTACATTGTACAAGATTCATGTAGAGATAAATTTATATAGCCTCAACACAAGAGAAGATGAAACATCACAAAATTTGTGGCACAAAAGGCTGGGTCACATGAGTGAGAAAGGGTTGCAGATTCTGGCAAAGAAGTCTCTTATTCCCTTTACCAAAGACGCAAAATTGAATCCTTGTGACAACTGCTTATTTGGGAAACATCATAGAGTTGTTTTCCAGTCATCATCCAGAAGACAATAAGAGTTGTTGAGCAGAGTATACTCTGATGTATGCGGTCCCATAAAAGTGGAATATTTGGGTGGCAAAAAATACTTCCTGACATTTATTGATGATGCATCACGGAAGGTATGGGTTTATGTCCTAAAAACCAAGGCTGAGGTGTTCCAGCATTTTTAGACATTCCATGCCATGGTGGAAAGGGAGACCAGGAAAAAAGTAAAGTGTCTTCGAACAGACAATGGAGGCAAGTCCACTTCAAAAGAGTTTGAAGCCTACTGTGCTACTCACGGCATTTGACATGAGAAGACTTTTCCTGGAACCCCACAACACAATGGTGTAGGCGAGAGAATGAACCCGACCATTGTGGAAAAGGTCAGATGTATGCTCAAAATGGCAAAGTTGCCAAAGCCATTTTGGGGAGAAGCTGTTCGTGTTGCTTGCTATCTGATAAACAGATCGCTATCAGTTCCACTAAATTTTCATATTCCAGAAGAAGTATGGTCTAGAAGGAAGATCTCTTACTCTCACTTGAGAGTGTTTGGATACAAAGCATTTGCACATGTATCCAAGGAGCAGAGACAAAAGCTGGATGATAAAGCCAATCCATGCATCTTTATTGGCTATGGAGATAAAGAATTTGGATACAGATTATGGGATCCAAAAAACAAGAAGGTCATTCGAAGTCGAGATATAGTGTTTCAAGAAGGCCAGACCTTAGAAAACTTTGGGCAACTAGCCAAACCCAAAGTTGATGATGTTTAGAAATTATTTCGAATCTTGCACTATCACAGCATGCCACTGATGAAGAAGAGCTGCCATAGCATGAAACCAATGATGTAGAGTTGCAGAATGAATTTCTAGAAGAAGAAGAAGATTCAGAAGAAGAGAGTGTTGAGCAGGGGAAGCCATAACCTCTTCTGCTAGAGATTGTTGGTCCACAGTTACAAAGATCAACGAGAGAGTCTAAGCCATCGTCAAAATACCCTGCTTCTGAGTATATTTTGCTTACTGATGAGGGGGAGCTAGAAAGTTTTCAAGAAGCTCAGAATCATAAGGAGAAGAGTAGCTGGCAGCAAGCTATGTAATAAGAGATGCAGTCCTTGCAGAAAAATCAAATTTATGATTTGGTAAAACTTTCCAAGGTCAAAAAACACTGAAGAACAAATAGGTGTTCAAGTTGGAGAAAGATGGCAGTGGAAAGCTAGTCAAGTATAAGGCTCGATTGGTTGTCAAAGGTTTTGGGCAGAAGAAAGGTATTGACTTTGATGAAATCTTTTCGCCAGTTGTGAAAATGACATCAATTCAAGTAGTTTTGGGACTAGTGGAAAGTTGAATTTGGAACTTGAACAGATGGATGTGAAGACGATATTTCTCCATGGTGATATAAAGGAAGAAATTTACATGGAGCAATCAGAAGGTTTTGAAGTTAAAGAGAAAGAAAACTTAGTCTGCAGATTAAAGAAGAGTCTCTACGGCCTCAAACAAGCGCCAAAATAGTGGTACCAAAAATTTGACTCATTCATGGTAGGTCATGAGTACAAGAGAACTGTTGCAGAGCAATGTGTCTATGTCAGGAAATTTTCTGGTGGAAACTTCATCATACTTCTGCTCTACGTTGATGACATGTTAATTGTTGGACAAGATACTACTGCAATCAAGTCACTGAAGAAGAGTTATCACATTCTTTTGACATGAAGAACCTAGGCCCTGCACAACAAATTTTGGGCATGAAAATTATGCATGACAGGAAAGCCAAGAAATTGTGGTTGTCACAGGAGAAGTACGTTGAACGGGTGATTATGAAGTTCAACATAAAAGATGCCAAGCCAATCAGTACTCCACTGGCTAACCATTTCAACCTGAGCAAGAGTTCTTGCCCCTCCTCTACAAAAGAAAGAGAAGAGATGGAGGCTATTCCCTACTCATCCGCCGTAGGGAGTTTAATGTATGCAATGGTGTCCACCCGACCAGATATTGCTCATGCTGTTAGAGTAGTAAGAAGATTCCTTTCCAATCTAGGGAAAGAGCATTGGGAAGCAGTCAAGTGGATTCTGAGGTACCTTAAAGGTACAACAAAAATGTGTTTGTGCTTTAGAGATGCTGAACCAGTCTTGGAAGGCTATACAGATTCAAATATAGTGGGAGATCGTGATGGTAGAAAATCTACATTAGAATTTATGTTCACTTTCGTGGGGGGAGCTATGTCTTGGCAGTCCAAGCTGCAGAAGTGTGTTGCTTTATCCATAACCGAGGTAGAGTCTATTGCCACAGCGGAAGCTAGGAAAGAGATGTTGTGGTTGAAGCGGTTTTTCCGAGAGTTGGGACTAAAGCAAGAACAGTTCATTGTACATTGTGATAGCCAGAGTTCCATAGACCTAAGCACGAATTCTATGTACCATTCTTGCACGAAGCACATTGATGTTCGGTATCATTGGATAAGCAAAGTGATGGAAAAGCAGTTATTGGAACTGTTCAAGATCCATACAGATAAGAATCTAGCTGACATGCTTACAAAGGTGGTCTCGAGAGACAAACTCAAAATTTGCAAAGACATTGCCGGGATGGACTTCAAGTGAGAAGTCAGTCATGCATGTGGGTATGGAGGCAGAGAATTGTTAGTTCCAACTCACATGCATGCAGAGGAGAGAGTCCAAGGAAGATGGTGTACGAAGACTTCCACTACAAGTGAAAGAAGTCTGAGCTGGGCATCCCTCCCTTCTCTTCACGTTCTTGCCATTGTTGACTCTCACCAAAAGAAGGTAGAAATTTTGATAGGTTTGTATCCCCCCCTCTCTCTCTCTCTCTCTCTCTCTCTCTCTCTCATCTTTGTGTATAAATAGAGACGGGAGGGAGAGGGTGAATGGTATCATCATAAATTTGAGAAACAGAGAGCTGTGAGTTGAGTGGGAGCTTTTTCTCCTCCTCTGTTTTTGTATTTCCTCTGTTTTAGTGAAATTCTCGTTTTTGCTCTATGGATGTAGGCATTGGGCCGAACTACGTAAATATTTGTGTCTCATTAGTGTGTGTGATTGCTTGTTGTTTATTTTTCTGGGTGCCCACAAGCCTAACACTCTGTCAGTATTATTTGTTTGTAGAGTTTTGGAACTCGTCAATTGGTAAGATTGATAATATCTGCCCAACTCGTGCTTTTTGAAACTCAGTAGTATGTCAAGTACACACTTTATGTGGTGAATGGTCTTTTGCATTTTCAATTCTCTTGAGATTAGACTTTGGATTGAGGATGAGTCTATTTATTTATTCACCCCCCCCCCCCCCCCAAAAAAAGGATGAGTTTATGGCCATTGATTTTGTTGACATATTAGACAGCAAGTGAAGTTTCTAGGTTGTTATGAATCTCTTGATATATCATAGTCTGGTTCATGTGTTTTCATTTATTTTCATAATTCTAGTTTCAAAAATTTTCCATATATATGCTTTAGAATTAAGAATCTTTTTTTGCCTTGATTGCCTAATCAACTAGCACATGGAAATCAAACGATGTTAGTTGTATCAAAACTGTCTTTTGGAAATTTTATGTAATTAAGTGTTCATTGTATCAATACACTGTATGTAATTGTCTTTTGGAATTAAGCATGTTTTGTTTGTTGCTCTATCTTGTTTTAAGTTATCTTTGTTTCATATCATTTCTTTAGTTTCTTCGTTGTTCATCTTCTTTGGCAATGATTCCAATTGTATGTTGATTATCTCCTTTGGTACAATATATTTTGTTCATTTTACTTTTAACATACCCCATTAACTGTGAACTAAAAACTTATACAACATACATATCCCTTAATATGTGAGGCAGGCCAGCCCAATATTCTTGTTTTTGAAACCTTTGGTAAAATCTTAAAGAGCAATTTTGAAATATTTAAATATTAATTTAAATATTTAACATATTTTTATATCAGAAAATTTTTCATTTAAATTCCATTTCCCTTGTATATTTATTATTGTTAAGATGCATTTTTCCATTTTTATTAGGAGTTTTTGAATAAGAAGAATTGTCATGCCCCTTTAGGAAGAGTTTTTTTTTTTTTTTTTTATTTCATTTTATTTTATTTTTCAATTGGGGGCCTATATACAAGAAGTTTTTGTTTTGTTGATCCTTTCAATTAGGAAGTTTTTCTTTCAATAGCTAGCCCTTTAGATTTAAATTTTTTCAAGGTCTTTGGAGAATGACATTCTGTTCTTGTTATTTCATTCCTTTGTTTTTTTCCTCTTTTGGTTAGGCGACCAGGTGATTTTTGTTTTTAGAAAATGGATTATCAAGATTGACCAGAATTTCTTAGCTCTACTGCAATATGAATATTTTGCTAAAGTCATGCTTCATTTGAAGGCTTCTTGGGGTATGTCTATGTAGTTAGGCATTGCCATGTGGGCTAGAACCATGTAATTCTGATATGGAAATTGATATTCAAACAGAATCATACAAAATTTAAGACAAGAATGGTGTGGTAATGCAATTCTTGCAATTATGAATCAAAATAAAGAAGGACTTCCAAATGAATATATATAAAATGAGACATATGTATGATTTTTCTGTATATAAATTTTGTTTGTATGGCATTTCGCTTCTCATATTATAATGCATGATGCTATTTGAATTGTGATGTGCCCAGTTTTAATTTTTTGCAACCTAGGAGATGTAGATGTATCTACATAAAGCAGTATGTCTACTGTTTCACTCATTTTGGAAATCCATATTGATACATTCTTAATTTTGTAATCTATTAGTAACTAAAGAAAATCTTAATGATATGAAGACAGCAAGAGAGATGATGAGTTTGAAGATGAGAAATGGAAGGAAACAAATTTCTATAGAACAAACAGTGTGCTAGTGTTATTGCACCTGTAACTAGGCAATATCTCCATAAGAATATGTAATACATATAGCTTTTCATTAGCACAAATTCAAGTCCACATTTTGTTGTCAATTTTAACAGCATTGCTAAAATGTTGCAAAACTATCATTTTGTTAATTCTACAATACAATAACATGTAGGATATGGCTTTAATGATTGAGTGAGTTTATTTGATTTAAATCATTATGAACAATATTTTCTAAGTAACGTCTCTTTATTAGCTTGGTTAGTTCATTAATTTGAAGGATGATTCAAAGGTCAAACTCATTCCCAAAGAAAACATTTTGTAGAAGGAAAATATGATAACTTTAAATACAACGATGCAACGTAGAGGTACCTTACCCACCAACAAAGTCGTGATGCTTAAGTGCCTATGAACAACATTGCGACCCCCCATACGTGTAGCGCTTGGGGGTCCAATTAGTGTCACGAACCAAACCCGCGCCTAGAGGTTTAGAATCGCAACCGGCCAGTAATCCTTGGATTACCAAAGGCCTCATGACAGATTAACAAATAGATAGGGGCTGCGGAAGCAAATCTATAAAATAGACAAGGTCCAATGAGCTGTAATAACATACATGAGACAGTAAAGCTTGAAACTTTTACAAAATGTGAGCGAAGTCAACACACATGATATATATACACAACACACCTAGGTGTTCAGGACAAAAGTCGCGCCCACAACTTAACAATAACATAGTCTAATACATGTTACAAAAACAGCCACAAAATTGAACTTCATCAGGAACCTCCTCGGGAGGCGCAAAGGTTGGCTGACAAAAACTGAACGTAGGCCGTCAACTCTGGCCCTGGTCACGTGCTTGGCCACCTACATACATAATATAAACAGTGAGCGGAAGCCCAGTGAATAATAACGGAGTAAAGGGTTTTAATGAATGAGTCCATACAGATTCAGAAATCATAATTTGTTTTCATAACAAATTCATATTCATATTCTTGTCCGGATCATATACAGAAGTCATAAGTCTTGCTTAAGCATACGTGTGTAGACACCCCATTTTTGACCGCCCTTAAGACTTGGGCACTACTGATGGTTTACTTGGTGGTGAAAGGTGCGCAGGGCAAAAGTTCGATTTCTTTGGCAAGAGGAGAGTCAAATCCTAACCTCACACCCATTTTGGACCAAATCTATTTTGAATGGTTTTTACACCTTAAAACCCTCTCTTTCAAAACCTTTTTGAAAATAGGTTCCTACGATGCCCCGACGCTCGCATTTTGTTAAATGTTGCGTTTTTCGGCAAACCGAGCGAGGACAAAGTGGAAATGAATGAAAGAGAGATGAACTCTTTGAAAAATCTTTCAAAACACCTTGTTTAGGGGTTTGGAGTTGAAGAAAAGAGGAGAGGAGAGAAGAAACCCAGTTGGGGAAGGAGTTGGGCATGAACCGTTAAGAGAGAGACGAGAAGTCCTCGCCAAATCAGGCCTATCCTTTTGAATACTTGGATTTCAGCTATGAGGTCACCACCGTTGGAAAGCTTACTTCCGGGGCTTCAATTTTCATTCAAGAATCTCCTCGAGCCGAGTCCGGATGAGAGAGATATGGTTGTTGGAAGTTGGGCATCAATCCGGTTGGACCGAAACTGAGCAGTCTTCACTAAAAGGGGGATATCTCTTAGCACACATGGAATTTTGAGGTGAGGCAGAAAATTTGGAAAGAAGACTTCCAAGGCTACAGTTCAGGCTCAAGAATGACCTGAAAAGGCATCCAGATGAAGGATTTAGGCTTTCTTCAAAACAGGGACTAGGACTGATTTTTGTTGCCGGCCTCTATGGGAGTGTGCCGGCCATGAATGGCCAATGCCGGCCAAAAATGACCCCTGCCGGCCATCAATGAGCCACTGCCTACCATCACTGATGGCCGGCAGCACCCCTCTCAGAGCAGGTTTCACGGCAGATCTTTTGAGCCAGCTGGAATCCTTTAATTTCCCCTCCATACACGTGTATGGAGGGATGAAGCTCTTGCCAAGCTTGTTCAAGAAGCTTTGAATTGATTTTCCTCTATATAAGGAGAGGCCCTCTCTCCTTAGCAGAGGTTCAGCTCTTTTGACAAGAGATATAGCTCTCTCTCTCTATATATTTCTTGCCCTCTCTCTATATTGTTGTGGTTTTAGCCCATTTTCCTTGCATTTTTGCACTACACCTCCAAGCCTACCACCTCCATCATCCATTCCATCACCTTGGAACTGATTTTCAGAGGTTAAAGAGCCCCCATCTTGGTCCAGAAGTTGCTGAAAGCCTGCTCTTCAAGGGTAAGTCTTCATTTCCTTTTTTTTTTGCATTATCTTGCTTCATCTACAAGCCTCACTTGCAAGCATTTTTGGACTTTGTCATGAACTGAAAAAGATCATATTTTGAGCTCTTCTACATGTTTGATCAAGGACTATTTGCTGTTTGAGGCCTCCTCCTACCACTTGTCTCTTTATCCCTCTTTTAGGCCTTTTTCTTGTATGATAGTTTGGCCTTATTTGTGATTATTTTAGTGGCTTAATGTAAACTGTAAAGTAAATTATTTTGAGCCCCTCTTCAACTTTGTTGAAGGGCTCTCCTCTGTTTGAGGCCATCTACTGTCCCTTGTGTTTTATCTCTCATTTTAGGGCCATTTTTGCATGATAGATTAGCCCTACTTGTGATTATTTTCGAGATTTGATATAAACTGAAATTTTTTTTTTTTTGACCTCCTCTTTAATATTGATTAGGTCTCTTTGCTTTTTGGGGTCATCTTCCCCCATGCATGCTTTATCTCTTCATGTTTAGAGCCATACATGTGAGTATTTGCCTTGGCCTTGTTTTGGCCTATTAGCCACTGAAATCCAGTGGATTTTCAGTGGTCTTGTTGCATTTTTGAGGGCCAAAATTAGAGGGGGGTGACCCACTCTCTCCTTGTCTTGTTTGGTGGTCTTTTGGGCCTTCCAAAGGGGCCCTATTTTTCATACATCGAAGTCATCTTTCAGGCCTCATTTTGTGAGTTTTGAGGTCTACCTTGGCCCTTTCCAAGGCCCTTTTGGCCATATTTTATGTCTATAATGTATGTGTGGAACAATCCCATTCAAGGCCTTTCAAAGGAGCCTTTCTTTGCATGTTTCCTAGACTCATTTCAGGGCCAATTTGGTGAGTTTTAGGGCTGTCATATTTGATTTCCAGAGTTGGTTTTGCCATGCTAAGTGTCCATCTTGTATGTGCTTAACAACCCCTTTTATGGCCCTCCAAAGAAGCCCCTCATTTTTGCATGCATTGGCTGCATTTCAGTGATTATTTGGGCATATTTTGACATGTTTTATTCACTATTTTTGGCTGGTTTGATGAGTTCTTATATGCTTCATATACATACCATGTAAACCATGCTTGCTAGCCAAAGTTGCGTGCTATTTTAGTCCATCTTGTTAGCATCTTTTGGCCATGCTTTAAACTAGAAATGTGCATGTTTTGGGACTGCCTTGGCTCTGTCTTTAGACTTCATGATCAAATAATGCTTTCTTTGTATACTTGTGGTTCAATGCATGTGCCTAGTTTTGAGTTTCAGGGCTCATTTCATGCATTGTGTGCCATGTTTTCATGATTCGGGACTATTGAGCGTCTTATTTCAGAGCTGGAAATTGCATGTTTTCATGCCATCTTGCATCCTTTTCCATGCTTTGGTAGAGTGGCATTTGACGCCTTAGGATCGATCCCTTGCATCGTGCATGTTTGAATGTGTTTCGGTTGTCTCATTTCCATCACTTGGCTACTGATTTGGACCTATTTGAGAGCTGTCCATCTTTAGTGTAAGCCCACCTTACCATGTTGTCGCATGCTTGTTTCATCTTGTATGTTGTTGCATACTTGTCCACCTTTACATGCCTTGCATGCTCACATGTTCATGGTGCATTTTGTCATGTTGTCCAAGGTTGTTGCCTCACATCATGATCATATGCTTGTTACATGCTTGGGTTAGTTGCATGTTTGCACACTTAGGTTACATTGCATGTTTGCCATGCTTATGTTTTGCATTGCTTAGATTAAGTGTTAATCCGAGCACGAGGAACGAGGGGCGTTTCATACTTCAAGTGATGGAACGTGTCTCAATTCTCAGTCGCCGAAACTCTTGATGATTCATGATAGAGTTTTAGGCTTTACTTGCTTTATTTGTGCATTCATTTTCATATTGATTTGCACAAGTTGGATCTTTGGCCATCATGCATCGGGATGCGTGATTAATGGTTGTGAATCCAACTTGGTCTCTCCCTTGATGTTTTGAGGTGATTTGGAGTGCCATGGTGCGTACATGTCCTTGGGAGACCCTCCCTTTTCTCTATTTTGTGCTTTGTTGCAGCTTGGTGTCACAGCACACCAGTGGCCGGCAGTGCACCATTGATGGCCGGCAGTGCCCTGTTGTTGGCCGGCACCTCTCCTTTCATGGCCGGCAGGCCACTGGTAGCTTCCCCTGCAGTGTTTTTGGTAAGTTTCAGCAACAAGCACTGAAAGACACCCTGCAAACAGAGCCTCTAAAGAGCAACCGGAAGGCGTTTCGAGGCAAAGAACCGAAGCGAGCATGCATACCTTTCTCTTCTTCAAATAGAGTTGGAGCAACTCTCTTTTACTGCTTACTAGTTAGTTAGCATTTGTTATTTGTAATAATTAATTTGTTAATTAATTCAGTTATGTAATAATTAGTTGTAGCTAGTTATTCATTTGGCTCTGTAATAATTAATTAGCTTGTGAGTTAGTTAATTAGGTGGCCTGTATTATTCTTTCGGACCCTCCGAGCGAGGGCAAATTTGTAATAAGTGTGCGTGAGTGTGTGTATGTCTTCCAACCTCACGTCTTTCTTCCCTTTTATTTACTGCTTATGATGGTTAGATTTAAGGCATATTTCATTTAGCATACCTTATGCTATGCATGCGTGCATTCATTCATCTGTCTTGCATGCACCGAGCTTGGCGCATCATGCTAACTGCATAAGTATTTCAAATCTAACTTGAATATGTGTTACTTGTCACATTCCACATACCATCCTAGGATTAGCCGAGCCTATTCTAGATTGCATTTTGTATGCGATGCATTAGGCACTTAACATGAACTCGGGTCACGCATGTTTGCTAACTAGTTTACTGTTTTGGCACGGAGTACGATGTAAGTATTTATGCTTTAGCATTTCGCATGAGTGTGAATGTTAACATGACAGCATGCTTACCATGTGGCTAAATGCTTATGTGATAAACTGCCTGAATGCCTGTGGGTGAAGGTTGGATTGTTTGAGTTGGAACAACTCGTTGAAATCCGTGTTTTAGCCTACTTACGAGTAGCAAATTTCAAACATTTTCCAAACAAATGGATATGCAATGCTTCGTTCCAAATTAGGCGATCTAGTCTATACTTGTTTTGCTGCGCTCATCACATAGTTATTCTAGCTAATTAATCGGAATAAGAACACATGTGTTTTGAAAAATGAGATATCATGGTTAGTAGAGGCCAATCTTCGGATCGGGTGAGAGGGGGTGCTCATAGCTGACCTTCCCCAATCGTACCCAAGTTCCCGAGCCGAGGCAACTTTGGTGATGACGGACATGTGGCCTTTGGCACCAAGTCAGGGTTTCCTAAATTTCCCAAAAATAAAATATTTAAGTGGCGACTCTGTATCTGGCAAAGCAGTCCATGTTTGGCACTTCTTTTCTAAAAATCTGTTTTCTCAAAACTATTTGTCGGATTTGGACTTTTTGGTTCAGATTATGAACCGTGACACAAATCGAGTCCGAACTGTAGCATGAGGCCCAAGGGTGCGTCTACAACGTGGTACATCCATTAGCGCTAACAGAACAGATGCAGACACATGGTGGTCATGAATAACCAGTTCCATAAAGGAACCTCCGGATCCGGGTAACAGAGAATAAACATGCTGAGCCCCATGATGGAGCCTTCGGTACGGGTAACAGAGTGCAGACATATTAAGTTCCATAATGGAACCTCTGATACTGGGTAACAGCTAACACATATCACATAATGCTAAGGATGCCACGAATACATATCAGAAATTAGACAATCATTCATTATACAGAATATAGCACTTCAGAAAACAGATCTTATTTTATCACACAGAAAATAAATACCGTTGAACATAACTTTACTAAGTTATTACTCACAGTTGGCTTCGAGGCAGACAGACGGAGTAGACTAGTCAAACGATATACGGCACGTGACCTACACGACACATAATAGATACACACCTGAAACACACGTTCGAATTGTACATAACTTATTTCGTTTGTTCTTAGTGCGTTCTAGCCTTTAATCCTCATTATGGAGTCTTAAACATGGCCTAGGAATGCCTAGGATGGAGTGAGGATGCAAAAATGTATTGGAAAACATTTTTCAAAACTTGCTGAAAATAAGGTCCGCGCTCGAGCGTGGCCTTCCTCGCTCAAGCGGACATGCAGACAATGAAGCTCCACTCGAGCATGACTTTCCCCGCTCGAGCGGACTGCAAACTCTTGAAAAAGTATTGGTTGCATGTTTTTCACACTTGACGGACGCTCGATCCCCGCTCGAGCGTGAGACTCAGACTCTCGCTCGAGCGTGAGACTCAGACTCTCGCTCGAGCGCGGATTCCCTCGCTCGAGCGGACTGCAAAACACACAAACTTCTGGGTATATGCATT
The DNA here is from genome assembly GCA_030407325.1 of Camellia japonica. Taxonomy (NCBI): domain Eukaryota; kingdom Viridiplantae; phylum Streptophyta; class Magnoliopsida; order Ericales; family Theaceae; genus Camellia; species Camellia japonica. The sequence goes on from JAPPVO010000032.1 coordinate 61,951,839, forward strand.
TCACGCTCGAGCGTGACCATCGACGCTTGAGCGGAAGTGCATGTACTCAGAGTGTACGCTCGAGCGTGAAGTTTCTCGCTCGAGCGTGGAGTTTCTCGCTCGAGTGTGGATCAAATTTCTGGAATTTCCAGATTTGATCGCCAAGCTCAAAATCAACCTCAAATACATCAAACTCAATTTTCTAAGCCCACAACTTTGGAAAACACTTAGAAACTCATAAAACATGTTTAAAAGCATCATAACAAGAAATCATGGCCCCAAAAGCATGCCAATTGAGCAAAATTCAACTAGAAACTTAAGATTAATTCATGAACATGACATGCATGCACATCTTTGAGCTAAGGCTCTCCAAAACATGATCAAATGTTACTAAATAACATGAAACTCATTGTTTTCCCAAAATTAAAGCAAATTCAAAACATGCATGAGGGAATTCTTTGAAGATTAAACTCAAAACATGGAAATTTATGCATGCATGCATGGATTGATTTAGTTTCCTCCAATTCTAGCTCAAACCATACATGAGTCCATCTAATTCACTAGAATTCTTGCACTAGTAATTCAATTTCATAGTTAAGAGGGTGAATGCCTACCTTAAGTCTTGAATTCTCAAGTGTGGTAGCTTAATCTTCCGAATTCTCTTCAATTTCCTCTACCTTCAAGAAATTTTCTTGTTGAGTTCAACTCTTCTCTCCCTCTCTCTCTCTCTCATGTTTGACTCTCTCTTGGATGAGCTCACAATGTGATGGAATGAAAGAAAAAGGAGTGAGTGGGCTCAATTAGTGCCTTAAGCAGGCTTGAATACAAGTGTGGTTAATTGGTGCATATTAATTTAATCTAATTTAATTGTTCCAAATCAACTTTTAATTAAACTTATCATAAAATCCTATAAATCCTAATTAGCATATAAATCAAGTCAATTTCGTAATCGGATGCCGATAAGGCCTTCAATTCACAAACCGAAACTAAAACGTGAATAGATCTTCCTACGCCTCACAGATATAGACACAAACAATGCAACACACACATGCAATTTAATTCAGAATTTCACCTTGATTGCTAATTAGGCATAATTAATCATGGATTAACGTTAATCAGGGGTCGGGGTTGTTACAACTAGTTTATACAAAATATGGGAATATTCTCCAGTGTACGTTGCACACCGTATGTAATCCTACACAAAATTACGTAAATTTTTACGAATTTATATAAGTGATTACACAAAAATGCATAAGTTGAATACAAATTCGCGTTGTGTTCAACTTATGCATTTTTGTGAGATCATTTATGTAAGATCGTAAAAACTTATGTAAATTTGTGTAGAGTTGCATACGATGTGCATTGCACACTAGAGCATTTCCCACGTGGATGTGTTAGTTTTGGCACTAGCTTACGGATGTTTTAGTTTTGGAGCTAGCTTAGCTGGATGTGTCAGTTTTGGCACTAGTTTATGGATGTGTTGTTAGTTTTCTCACTAGCTTAGAGCATCCACAGTGGAGCTATTAGAGCATGTGTTAGTGTCAATTGTTACTTTTTAGCCATCCATTTTCTATTTTTTTCTCTCACAGTGGAATTGCTAGCAAGTGTGTTAAAGCTGTCAGTTGTTAACTTATGTTTTAACTATGGCTAGCAAATTGGCCAGCCATTGTGGGATCCACTTGAATATAATAATATTTTTCAAACAACAACCAGAAGAAATATTACCATTGCAATTAGGCATCTGTTGATTCAAATTTTCAATTTCGATTGGTAGCTTGAAAATAATAAGGCTCGAATGGCCCGAGTCCAAAACGACGTCGTTTTGGATTTTTTTTTTTTTTTTCTTTCTTTCTTTCTCGTTTTTCTGAAGATGAAGAAGAAGAACAGACAAGAAAAAGAGAAGAGGGAGCTGGGCATCAGCATCAACAACATCTTCATCAACACATCATCATCAATCAACATCTGTATCAACACATCACCATCATCAACAACATCTTTATCAACATCATCATCAATAATTTTTTTTTCTTTTATTTTTCCTTCATCTTTAGCTCCAGATCATCATCAACAACAACCTCACACATCATCATCAACAACAACCAACAATCACCACACATACACAAAAATAAAAAAAAAAAATTGTAGAATCTGAAACAGAAACAAGAGAAAACAAGAAAATTATAAAAATTGAAAGCAAGATTTTTAAAAACTGTTTCTGGGTTTTGTTTATTTTAAGAAGTTGGGGCAAAAAAAATTTTAAAAAAGGGAGCTCTAGAAGTTGAACCCTAGGTTTGAATATAGATTACAAAACAAAGCTACAGTAAAGGGATTTGAGTGCAGAGAAAGGGATATGGAGGAGGAAGAGGAGAAAGGGAAGAGGTGAGGGGGGACAAACAGTAACCAACCAAAACAAATAAATCAAGAAATAAACAAATCAATGAAGATGGAGGCCTCCACCCCGTCGATCTTCCTTCTTTTCCTCCTCTGCCATCATCGCCATCTCCATCTTTTCTCCTTCTTCTCTCTCGCCTCTTCTCTCTTCCTCTTCTCTTCTCTCTTCTCTCACTCTCTCTCTCTCGCCTCTTCTCTTCTCTATGTCTGTATTCAAAAGCAAGAAAAGGGGGGGGGGTAAAAAAAAAAGAAGAAGAATACCCAAAACGATGCCGTTTTGGGTATTCAACCCACTTTCGGGCCAACTTTTTCGAGCTACGAAGTATTATTGTTCAAATTTTTTACCGTTGTGCACAGTTTGTCTTCTTCAATAAAATGCAAACTAGTATCTATTTTTAAATTTTGTTGATTTTTCTCATTGAAATGAGGTGGTATTTCAGCCCATAACAGCTTCGTTTTAGCTTTGTTCTGTATGCTTGACGATCGCGGATGACAACCTTCACGACTGGGCCTCACGGGACATCCAGGAGAACATTCGGGTGGACATCCGGGGGGATGTCCGGGCGGATGACCACCAAGAACAAAGATGGGTATTAGATGGATGTAAATAGTTGTTGTGTTTGGTTCAAGTTTGTTTTGCTGTTTTGATGCAATTTGCTTCTTGTGGAACTGTAATGCTATGTTTTTTTTGCCTATGCTAGATTCTTTTTTAGATGTGTTGATTCATGGTTATGTGAAGGAAACAAGCCATAAATATAAGCTTTTATTCACATATACGTAGAAGAAAAATACTTTCTTGATGGTGAATTTCTATCAATATAAAAATTAGGAGTGAAAATAGAATTAATCTTATTAACTCTGGCATTTAGTGATTGGATTATCCAATTGCAAGCATCTATTGTCACAACTTTAATTTACAGTTTGAGTTTTGAATCATTCTAAACTTCCGTTTTAAAATTTATGTATAGTATAATTCTGTTGCTCTCATAGTTGATTGCTAATCTATTATTTTGCTTTCACATACAGAGACCTCCGAGATAAGCCAGCACTTGATAAGCTTTTTGCTTCCACGAAGTAAGTTTTACCGTATGTTTTAATATGCAGCAATGCTAGGTATCATGAAAAATCTTTCATGAAAATAATCATGAAAGCTTTGTGACCCTTGGATTATATTTAGAATAAAGCACCACACACTAATCAAGGTAATCCAAGGATCATAAATTTTTCATGATCACTTTCATGAAAAAAATTTCATGATCCCTAACTTTTCCCTTTAATATGTTATGTTTGGTACTTTTGCACTTTAAAGCTTTGCAAGGAAAGAACCTTAACTGCTTGCTAGATGAAAAAAAAATGCACTTGATTTGAATATATAAAACTTGTTTATTTAATTGGTGACAATACAATATATATCTGTTTGTTGTAAATTATAGCCGTTGCTGAAGTGAAATATAGCCGTCGGCAGTGGATCACTGGTAATGTGAAATATAGCTATTGGCAGTGGATCATTGGTAATGTGAAATATAGCCGTTGGTAGTGGAGAGAGAGGGAAGGAGAGTTGGAGAAGGGTGGGTTCCCCACACACATATATATATATATATATATATATTCTTAACACATATTTTACCACACATCTTAATATATTCATTGCACCACCACTTACTTTCTAAAATTAACAAACTCTTAACACACCTTAACACATATTTTAGATTCCACTTTTATCACTTTTTGTCATATAACACACTTTTTTAACAATCTCAGATGTGTTAGTTTTGGCATTAGCTTATGGATGTGTTGGTTTTGGCGGTAGCTTAGCTGGATGTGTCAGTTTTGGCACTAGCTTATCTATTTATACATATGTGCTATAATTCCTCAAATTCTAAAAGTCTGGACGCTTTGGAAATTTTGGATGTGTTAATTTTGGCTCTAGCTTAGCTAGCTAGTTAGCTGGCTGCCATGGGCTCCTGTTATATCATTTTTTAAAAATATAATAAATTTATAGTTATATTAGTGGTGGTGGCGGTGATAGGGTGTGGGTGATTGTGGGTGATAGTAACAGCAATGATAAGATCTTACTATTAACAAAACCAAAAGCAAGAAGAAAAGAGAAGAAAATATTTTTTATCTTTTAAAAGTAAAAAATATTTTTCATTCAAATAAATTTATTTTCTAATTATACCAAAGACTAAATATATATATATGATATTTATGTCCAAAAAGAATAGTTTTATTTCCAACAAATTAATAAAGCTAGGTGTAGGAGGGTGTGGGTGGACCACTGAACCACGAGTCATGAATGGGCAACTCTTTGGGGGTCTCTGTACCAATTGATGTTAATCTGCCGTGGAAACAGGGGAAGCAAATTGTAATTACAATGCAGCACATGGCTTGACTTTAGGGTTCCTAAATTGATGAGAAGAAACAAAAAGAATAAATAACATGGTGAAATGTTTTAAGTTGGTAAAATATTTGGTATTATTTTTGAGAATTGTTTTCTATTCTCAAATAGAAATAAATAAATAAAATTTAGATACAAAAAATTTGTTCAATAAATGATTTGTATTTATTTATTTATTTATTTGAGGTAGTTTGCTGAAAACACCCATTTTTAGGAAAATACTTTAATTTGTTTTTTTGTATTTTCAAAAAGGACCAGGATCCCCTCCAATCTGTGATTTGGACGAGAGGGTGTTGTTCGGACTATGTCACGCCCCAAAATTTGAGACCGCAAGAGAAATATATAAAGTACAACTCAAACAAAAGAGATAACCACAATATGTTAATATATACATACAAGCAGAGTTATAACATAGATAACTGATTTGAGTTCCACTAGAGATTTACAAATATTGTCAAACCAAAAGGTAAAAGAAGAGAGAACACAAAAAACAAACTACTAGTCTAAATTTTCAAGTGAACCACGGCTCTAAAACTTCATCTTGATTGTCTTCGGGATAACCTTCCCCGTCGTAAGCTGCTTCTTCACCTGGCATGACACGCCATGAGCTTGGAATGCCCAGTAAAAACACACACACTCCCATATCTTCTATCAATCAATCATACACAAAACAAATCAAGTAACATAACATACTTACATTAAGGTTTTATGAATTAGTAGTTAGACTAGGCGTTTAGGACCCCCCAAAGAGATCCTTCTACCCAACCACAAGGATTGAACACCAGACTATTCAGAACTGCCCCTTTTGCTGCTTTGCAGACCTTACCACCTATGCCCACCTCCGATTATTTACCTGTTAGTGGCATTGGTGGACCTCAAAAGGGACGGCCAACAAGTGGGCTCGCTTACACCTAAATCGTGCCTCGGGCTCGCTTACACCCTGCACATACCATACCAAAGGGCTCGCTTACACCCTAAAACCACCGCATAGAGTCTGAATACATCCAGGTCAACCTAGGGGCTCGCTTAAACTGCTTACGCAAGACTTAACTCATTTGGTATTAACCCCATCATAATTCATGTCATGCATATGTATAAAATTGTTTTAAAACACTAAGATAAATGTCACCCATTGCCAACCCCTTATCATTTCCCGTTTATTAGATCTTTTGCTAGGTAAGTTAGTCACATTTGGTAATTCGGTCATTTAAACGAGTATGGGAAAAACATACTAGAGGAAATATAGTCCATGATCATCATACATAAGTATAGTTCAGCAAGAAAATAACATTAAAAAGGCTTGAAACACTTAGAGACAAATCACATAGTAGAACACAATTTCCAGCACCGGTCGGTCCTGCAGGGCTAACAAGAACGCTTTGGTAAAAATACTTCTAGGCCAAATTAGGGGCTGAAATTGCACAGAAATAATAATTAACCTGTCTAGTTTCAATTCCAATTCACAGAATGTGCATAGCACCTCCAGAAATTCATCCACAAGCTATATTCAAAAACCTGTCCAGATTTGTCACCCATTGGGAAAACTAGCGTTTCTCTCAATCTACCCGATGGTTTTCACTCAAATAAAATATGTTGGAAAGAGGACTCAGAGTTCTAAATTTTGATAAAAGAACCAACACGAGATGATTTTTCTAGAATTTTATAAAATTACTAAAATTGGACTATTTTTCAGAGATTCAGGACTAGATTTTTCAACAAATTATCCAAGCCCTAAAAACACACAATTAGGGGCTAATAAAATTGTCACAAGCTCTAAACACACCAAATATCTTACAATAAATTCAGATTTGAGAAATACACAGGTTTGATATTTCTTTTAAATATTAGAAATTGCAGCTGTGCATATTTTGAATAAAATTGTAAGACAATGTCACCAATTCACACCCACACATGCATACACACCAAAAACTCAATTTACCATTAATACATAACCCAAGGGAGCATCTAGACAATAGGATGAGATGGGTAAAAAAAAAAATTTGAGAAGACAAGGGAGAGGTGTATTTTTACCTTCAAGAAGTCCTTCTCTTTTTTTTTTCTTCTCACTTCTCTACTCCCCTTGACTTCCCTTGAGCAAACTCTCCCTCTCTCACCCTCTCCTTGAGCTGACGAAAAACGTGGGTGTGGGTTTGGACCAACTCTCAATTTATATAATATAGGTAGCTTAATGGCTAAGGGATTAAATATCTAGCTATTTATTTATTTTTATTTTTTTTTTTTACTTCTTTGTTGTTATCAACCCACTCTTCCGCCAATATTATATATATATATAGATAAACTATGTATATATTCAAGTACACAATAGTATTCCATTCAAATAAATAATTAATGAAAGAACAATAATAAAAAAAAATTAGAAATAAGAATAAAATGTGTGAATTAATTTAGAAATTATGAGGTAAATAAATAAAACCAAGTTTTAGGATAGTTCCAATCATAAAGTGGTGTTCTATGATTTAATTATGGTAACACACGGAGAAATTATTCTTTACTTGGGCCCTTACACAGATTTTTACGGAACTGGGGTTAAAATGCTATTAACCTAAGGCTCAGGGTTTCAAGTGTAATAAAAAAAAAATTTAGGGTCTCTACAGACTACGGGTCTCATTTTGATGATCTGAAATATTCATTTTGACAACTTTAAGGACCAAAATGACAAATTTAAAAATTGAGGTGCGAAAATGACAAGAAACGCATATTTTAGAGACCAAAACTGTCTTTTATCCATATTCTTATTTTCAATATAGACGGGCGTTAGACCTAGGACAAAATTGACACAAATTGACAATTTTGAGGATCAAAATGACAAAATTAAAGCTTAAGGGACTAAAATGAAAAGCAACTCATACTTTAGGAATTAAAACTATCTTTTATCCTATGATGTTTGAGTTTAGATTATTTTGGTCGTTTTTTTTAATTATAAAATTTAATAGTTATATATATGCAAGTAATGTTTTTGTAAAGACTATCTATTGGCACTAAAATTTATAAAATAACCTATCGACAAACTTCAAAGAATAAAGGATCTTCAACCACATTCACAAGCCGTGCCATTATAGGAGTGGCCCTTTTCAGTTAAGAATAGTCACTTAGCAAATTGTTCGGAGTAGCCCAGTTATAATTCTCTGCCGATTGGTGTTGTTTTAGTTTATTTGTTCTTGTTTAAGTTCACGTAACTTGTGGCTAGTGACAGTTTTACTTGATTAATATCAATTCAGTTCATTTTCCTTTCATTTTGCTTAGTTTATTTTCTCCAAAGAAGTCCTTAACCGTTTCAAAGTTTAGAACTCAACCACATTGATTTGTGAAAATTAAGTATTGATCTATGGACCCTCAACCAAATTTTTGCTAACACTATAAAATAATCTTTTGATCACAATATTATTTTTTTTTTTAATGTATGTAATGGTAAAATCTTGGCCTAATAACCTTGAGGTTATAGGTTCAAGTCTTGAGACAACCACTTTGTGTACTATATCAAATGTTAGGTGTGTACTTAATCTTTTTCCTCTCAAACACACATTAAATTCGAAGCAGAATGGGAGGTAGAAATTGGGCAGAAATTGTAATCGATTAATTGAATAATGCAATTGCAAATGTTACCTTTAGTAAGGGTAATTTTAAAATTTTGACTGAGTTTTGGAGTTACAAGAGTTATTGTAGTTTACTCCTATGAAAAGTAAGTGCATGAAAAATAAGTGCAATGCTGAAATTTAAAGATAAATGAAACGATAAAAACGTAGTCTGGATTTGGTTAGAGGTTTCTCCATCTTTGCTTTTGTCTATTTATAGTCTTTTTCTGGACCTTTGAAGCAGTTGAGCTGATATCTCTCAGCATGATCTCCTTCATTCTTTTTACTTCTTAGGATGACTACTAATTGTGTGTGTAACCACTAATAATTGCTCTTTCGTAAATTCTCTTTCATGTGCTTCTCATGTATTTCTACAATTCCCTTGGTTGCCATGTGTTACCTTCTAACTGAATGGTTTAAATATGGCGTCAACAGATATAAAAATAAAACAATTGTAAAACAATCCATACAGAATGACAAGGCATATTCGTGTCCATTCATTTCAAATAAAATTTTTTGTGATTTATAATTTCCAAAATGCCACTACCATGTCATTCTTGTATGACTTTATGCATAGTTTTTTATTTACAAATCATTTTCCATCATTAATTATTTGTTAAAATGAGCAAATGGAAAGAATTCCATTCCAACTGTAGACATAAGTCAGTTTAGTGACCAAGATGGTCTTCTCAGGTAAATATATACTCAGATTAAAAAGGGGAGCTTTTTCCATAAATCCATCTTTAATTACTTATGTTCCATTCAACCCATATTCTTTTTGACTATTCCATTAGGTCCTATTTGAGATAAGAAGACCAAAATACCCTTTTCATCTACTTATGTTCTATTTAGTTCATATTATTTTCTTATGTTTCAATAAGTCCTATGGGTGACATAATTACTAAAATACCCCTAATGTATCTACCAATGTTCTATTTAGTTCATATTATTTTCTTATGTTTCAATAAGTCCTATGGGTAACATAATTACCAAAATACCCCTAATGTGAATGTTCACACCGTCAATGTGAATATTCATATCGTCAATGTGTAGGGGCCTGGCCCATGTACAATGTGAATATTCACATTGACATGTTAACATTCACATGGATAGGAGTGTAAAATTAGCCCGCGGCCCGGGGCGAGCCCGGTCCGGCCCGTGACAATGTGAATATTCACATTGACATATTAACATTCACATTGATAAGACTGTAAAATTGGCCTGCGGCCCGTGGGCGGCCCGGGGCGAGCCCGGCCCGGCCCGTGACAATGTGAATATTCACATTGACATATTAACATTCACATTGATAGGACTGTAAAATTGGCCCGCGGCCTGTGGGCGGCCCGGGGCGAGCCCGGTCCGGCCCGACCCGTGACAATGTGAATATTCACATTGACATATTAACATTCACATTGATAAGACTGTAAAATTGGCCCGCGGCCCGTGGGAGGCCCGAAGCCAGCCCGCTGCCCGGGGCAGGCCCGGCCCGGCCCGTGACAATGTGAATATTCACATTGACATGTTAACATTCACATTGATAAGAGTGTAAAATTGACTCACGTCCCATGGGCGGCCCGAAACCCGTGGCGGCTCGGGGCGAGCCCGGCTCGGCCCGTGACAATGTGAATATTCACATTGACATATTAACATTCACATTGATAGGAGTGTAAAATTAGCCCGTGGCCCGTGGGAGGCCCGAAGCCCCGCCGCTGCCCGGGGCGGGCCCGGCCCGGCCCGTGACAATGTGAATATTTACATTGACATATTAATATTCACATTGATAGGAGTGTAAAATTGGCCCGCGGCCCGAAGACGACAGCCTCGGGTCGGGCCGGTGGGCCTGAGCCTAGGCTCGAGCTTAGGCCGGGCTTGGGCAGGCCTGGCCATTTTTTTTAACTCTTTTTAATTTTTTCTACCAAAATTTTATTATTTTTCACAAAAAAAGACATTGTGCCTCAGGTGGGCTGGGCCTCGGACCTAGCCTTGAATGAGCCTTAAGCGGGCCGATGGGCCGGGCCGGGCTTAAAAGTGATGGCTTAGGCTAGGGCCTAGGGTCTCGGACATGCTCGGGCCCGGACCCAAACGAGCCTGCCCCGGGCTGTGGGCGGGCTTCGAGTAGCCCACGGGCCGCGGGCCAATTCTACATTCCTATCAATGTACATGTTAACATGTCAATGTGAATATTCACATTGTCAACGGGCCGAGCCGGGCCTACCCCGGGCCGAGGGCAAGCTTCGGGCAGCGGACAAATTTTACACTCCTATCAATGTTAATGTTAACATGTCAATGTGAATATTCACATTGTCACGGGTCGGGCCAAGCCCGCCTGGGGCTGCGGTCGGGCTTCGGGCCGCCTACGGGCTGCGGGCCAATTTTACACTCTTATCAATGTGAATGTTAACATGTTAATGTGAATATTCACATCATATTGTCAACGGCCCGGGCCGGGCCAGGCTCGCCCCGGGCCGCGGGCGGGCTTTTGGCCACCCATGGGCCGCGAGCCAATTTTATACTCTTATCAATGTGAATGTTAACATGTCAATGTGAATATTCACATTGTTAACAGGCCGGGTCGGGCCCGCCCCGGGCCGCCCATGGGCCGTGGGAGGGTTTCGGGCAGCCACGTGGCGCGGACTAATTTTATACTCTTATCAATGTGAATGTTAACATGTTAATGTGAATATTTACATTGTCAACAGGCCGGGCCGGGCACACCCCGGGTTACCCACGGGCTGTGGGCTGGTTTTGGGTAGCCATGGGGCGCGGGCCAATTTTATACTCTTATCAATGTGAATATTAACATGTCAATGTGAATTTTCACATTGTCAACGGGCTGGGCCCGCCCACGGGCCGTGGGCGGGTTTTGGGCAGCCACGGGGCGCGGGATAATTTTACACTCCTATCAATGTGAATATTCACATTGTCAACGGGCCGGGTCGGGCCCGCCTCGGGCCACGGGCAAGCTTTTGGCCGCCCACAGGACGCTGGCCAATTTTATACTCTTATCAATGTGAATGTTAACATGTCAATGTGAATATTCACATTGTCAACGGGTCGGGCCGGGCCGGGCCCGCCCCGGGCCACGGGCGGGCTTTTGGCCGCCCATAAGCCGCAGACCAATTTTTATACTCTTATCAATGTGAATGTTAACATGTCAACGTGAATATTCACATTGTCAACGGCCCGGACCGGGCCCGCCCCGGGCCGCCCATGGACTGCGGGCTGGTTTCGCGCCGCCACAGGACGCGGGCCAATTTTACACTTCTATTAATGTGAATGTTAACATATCAATGTGAATATTCACATTGTCAACCGGCCGGGCCCGCCCCGACTCGCTGACGGGTTTCGGGCCGTCCACGGACCAATTTTACATTCTTACCAATGTCAATTTTAAAATATGAATGTTCACATCATAAATTACTAACCGTTCAAAAAATATTTATAAGGGCATCAAAATTAAATATAAGGGCATAGGTGTCCAAGAAAATAGTGTAAATCAAGAAAAAAGACTTTATGGAATAAAACTATACATACATGGGACTAAATGGGTTAAAAAATTCCTTCATGGACTTCTTGGGCTAAAACACTTCTAAATAGGATTTATCAATAATTTTCCCGATTAAAAAGTTAGTACTTGAACATATATATATAGGAACTACCAATATATATTCTAAAATGCTTTGATTGACACTCAATCAATGAATTCTTGCAATTGATTTCTCCAGTTTTAAGTTAATTGATCTGTTGTTGGGTGTGAATTCTTTAGTTTTGGAGAGTTAACCAAACTTACTTTTAGTGGAACTAATAGTTGTGCCCAAATCTGGAAGTTTTCATCCCATTTCCCAGTAACAAGTAGTTTTTATTTGCTTCCAGGATATAAATGGCTGGATTGGATATCATATATCCTGGGACACACATATCCTTTGTTTGTAATTTTTTTTTTTTTTTTGAGAGTATATAATGTGCCGTGGGATTGTATATCCCCCAAATTGGTGGATATACAATACCACCCTCCCCTGTTATATCATATCTTGTGTTATGTGATAAGAATTAAAAAGTCAAATTTACATTTTTTATTTATTTATCTATTTACCCTTCTGACCCACTGCGTTATACTTGGTTTATACCATCAAATTGTTTGGAGATTAATTATCGTTTCTCTTCTCTCAGGTGCTTGAGATCTGATTAATCGTGAAGGTATTGGATGACTCGACAACTATGCCATGCCACGTAGTGCTTTGGCTGCCTACAACAATTAATAGTATGCTATTTTTCAATTTTTCATCGTGTTTTTATCTCTATAGCATAATCTTTTCTCATTTAAATGTACTTCAAGAAGGCTGCAACATGCAATGCGACCCTGTCGTATACTCTAAATAGGTTCCACAGTAGATGTTGTTCAATAGAGTGAAAGAAGATAAATCCAAATGCATAGATTCATCCTCAAGTATTTTCTTTCATTAGTTTTGCAGAAGACTTCACTTTACAAGTACAGTCTTTTCATGCAAAGATTACTCGTTAAACACATTTAGGCAGAGCTAAAACAGATTTTATCAGGTTTGAATTGGTTAGTATGATATTTGTTTAGCAGGTAACAACTCGTGTGATTAAAACTTGGTTTAAACAAACCTGAACTTTATGTTTCTGCTTGATTCAAACCAGCATACCCAATTGTTCACTTCTTAATAAATGTAGCATGCAACCCGTGATCAAAACAGTAGTTTCCTTATTTTATTGCCATATTTTCATTTTTGGTAATTGCCTTATATTTCCTTATATTTTTGGTAATTTCCTTATCTTTCCAAATCTGGTTGTTTCTTAGTTAAGTTAGGTCTATGTTTTGCTTATAAATAATGGGTGCAAGCCTTAGGGCTTTGGAGTTTTTGATCATTAATATATTTTGAGTTTTATACCCTTTTGTTCCAACTTTGGTTATTCTTTGTGAATCAACTATTGTTGAGCCTTTATTCTCGATATTCTTTGTGAATCAACGGGTCTAGAGAGGAATCTTACTTCCGGTATTCTTGTTTGAATCAATGGATTTTTAAGATTATTCTTATTGTGTGTTTCTCGCTGCATCAGTTGGTATCAGAGCCTAGGCTACGATGGCACCAAGGAGGTGGCCCATGGACGACGTTTATGAAGCTGACACTATGAGGATGCAACAATAAATTGATGCCCTGACCGAGCAACTCGCGGCGTTGCAACAACAGCAGCAGCGCCAACCACATCCAAACCCACGGTTTATGGAGGATGAAGAAAGTATGAAGGAGGCAGACGACAACCCTTTTGCTAGATATTTCCGTAGGGAAAGGGTTCGACAAGGTATGGAAGCGAGTTCACGTCGGTGGGAAGCAGGTCTGAAAATTGACATCCTTGAATTTCAAGGCAGTGTTCAACCCGAAGAATTCTTGGATTGGCTTTTTGCTGTCGAAGAGGTTCTTGACTTCAAGGAGGTTCTAGAAAACAAACGAGTCTCCTTGGTAGCCACACGCTTAAGGGGAAGAGCAACGGCTTGGTGGCAACAAATAAAGTTAACTCGAACGAGACAAGGAAAGAGTAAAATTGCTTCTTGGGAGAAGATGAAGAACCATATGCGTATGGCGTTCCTTCCTCATAACTATACACGCATGATGTACCAACAATTGCAGAATTTATGGCGAGGGACGAAGACGATAGATGAGTATACCACTAAGTTCTATCAATTGGTGTCACGTAATGACCTTGCTGAAAACGAAGACCAACTTGTTTCCAAGTACATCGGGGGATTGCAAGAACAATATCAAGGTACCCTGAATTTATTTGATCCCTATTCTATTTCTGAAGCACACCAGAGGGCTATACAATTAGAGAAAAAGGTCAAAGCGTCGCTCAGGAGGTACTGGATGGTCAAGTGGAAACACTAGTGGCAACCGTAATCTGCCCCCAATGAACCGAAATATGAGTACGAATCTACTAGGGGCAAGGTGGGGCACCACACAATCTGATACGGCTGGTAAACCATCAGGAGGATAGTCAAACAGGAACCCTGTTACTAGTGGTGGTATGCGTTGCTTCAAGTGCGGGGAAGTTGGTCATCGCACTGCAGATTGCAGAAAAAGTGATCGGGTTGGCAAAGGCCTATTTATAGATAGCGAAGAGATTGTCGAAGATGGGACTAATGAAAGTCTGCAAGATCATACCAATGATCCCGAGGCTAGTATTTATGACAAGGAAGAACGAGTTACTGGCGATGATGGTCCTCTATTGGTTGTGCGCAGGGCCTACTTTACACCCCGAGAGGTTGAAGGGAATGGGTGGTTACGAAACAAATGGGTGGTTACGAAACAACATCTTCTAATCCACGTATATCATTAGTGGGAAGGTGTGCAAGTTTGTAATTGACTCCGGAAGTTGCGAGAATGTCATTGCAGGGGATGCTGTCGCAAAATTGGGAATAAGTACAAGCCAATATCCCAACCCATACAAATTGTCATGGCTTCAGAAAGGCAAAGAGGTAACGGTCTCCAAGCGTTGTTCAGTCTCATTATCTATTGGTTCTAACTACAAGGACAAGGTGTGGTGTGATGTGGTTCAGATGGATGCTTGTCATATTTTTTTAGGAAGGCCTTGGCAATTTGACCGCGACGTGTTACACGATGGACGAAGGAACACTTACTCCTTTGTATTTAACAAGATCCGCATTTTTCTTGAACCTCATAGAGAAGAAGCACCAAAGCTAGCCACTGAGAAAAGTTTTAGCTTATTGTCTATGCACCGGTTCTTGGAGGAAGTGGCTGAAACAGGAATGATGTTCGTGTTAGTAGGAAAAGACAGTGCTGCAGAGAGTAAGATCCCTGAGCCCGTGAAGGCTCTAATTGCAAAGTTCCATGATGTATTTCCCAAGGAGTTACCCCCAATGTTACCGCCCATGAGAGACATACAACATCAAATTGACTTGATTCCAGGATCGAATTTTCCAAATAGACCCCACTACCGCATGAGTCCAAAAGAGCATGAAGAACTTCGCCGACAAGTGGACGAATTGCTAGTCAAGGGACACATTTGAGAAAGCCTCAGTCCATATGCCGTGCCTGCACTACTAACCCCCAAGAAATATGGTTCGTGGCGCATGTGCGTCGATAGTAGGGCAAATAATAAGATCACTATTTGATATAGGTTCCCCATACCTCAGTTGGATGACATATTAGATCAGTTAAGTGGAGAAACCGTGTTTAGCAAATTGGATCTGAAAAGTGGTTACCACCAGATTAGGATTCGGGAAGGTGATGAATGGAAGACAGCCTTCAAAACTCGAGAGGGACTTTACGAGTGGCTAGTCATGCTGTTTGGTTTATCAAACGCTCCCAGTACTTTTATGCGTGTGATGAACCAACTATTCTGGCCTTTTATATGGAAGTTTGTTGTTGTTTATTTTGATGATATTTTGGTTTATAGCGCTAATAATGAATTGCACCTCCGCACTTGTGCCAAGTTCTATCAGTACTGCAGGAAGCGAAATTTTATGCTGGTACCAATAAGTGGTCATTCTTAATAGACACTGTTTTGTTCCTCGGTTATGTCGTATCTAAAGACGGCATCTCAGTTGATGAAAGCAAAGTAAATGCAATTCGTGACTGGCCAATACCAAAAAATATTCACGACGTACGAAGCTTTCATGGGTTGGCTTCGTTCTATCGGAGGTTCATTCCCCATTTCAGTAGCATCATGGCCCCAATTACGGACTGCATGAAGGCTAGCCAATTTTGTTGGACAAAAACAGCGACAGAAGCACTCCAGCAAATCAAACAGAAATTGACTTCAGCACCAGTCCTCATATTACCAGATTTTTCTAAACCCTTTGAGCTACACAGTGACACATCTAAAGTGGGCATTGGGGCTGTTTTGAGCCAAGGGGGTCGCCTGATTGCATACTTTAGTGAGAAGCTTAGCAGTTCCAAAGGCAACTACAGTACTTATGATGTGGAATTTTACTCCATTGTCCAAGCCCTGAAGCATTGGTATTCTTATCTGTGCCAAAGTGAATTCATTTTACTTTCTGACCATGATGCTTTGAAGCACACCAACAGCCAAGACAAGCTTTCATCGAGGCACACCAATTGAGCAGCATATCTGCAGCAATTCACCTTTGTTATTAAACACAAATCAGGGACCTTAAACAAAGTGGCTGATGCATTTAGCCGCCGTTCCTTTCTACTTACTACTATGAGAAATATGGTACTTGGATTCGACTCCTTTCAAGAACTATTGTCTGTTGGTCCCTATTTCTCTTGTATTGTTGCGGAAGTTAAATCAGGTCAAAGGTAGGACTTTCTTCTCCATGACGGATTCCTCTTCAAAGGCAACCAATTGTGTGTGCCTGCATCAAGCGTTCGATTGATAATTATCAAGGAGTTGCATGAAGAAGGCCATGTTGGGCGTGACAAGACTCTGCGGCTTGTGGCTGGTTCTTACTGTTGGCCTTCTATGAGGAAAGACATTTCCAAGCTTGTAGATGGGTGTCGAATCTGCCAAGTATCCAAAGGATCAGCAACAAGTGTAGGCTTATACTTGCCGTTACTCGTGCCCAGTCAACCATGGACTGACGTTAGTATGGATTTTTTTTTGGGACTCCCACGTACTCAGCGAGGTTGTGACTCCATCTATGTAGTCGTGGACAGGTTTTCAAAAATGGTCCATTTCATTGCTTGCAAAAAGACGACGGATGCTGTAAATGTGGCCCAATTGTATTTTCAAGAAATCTATCGTTTGTATGGGCTCCCTCAGTCCATTGTATTTGACAGAGACACCCGATTTCTTAGTCATTTTTGGAGATGTCTGTGGTGCTTGGCTAATACAAAGCTTGATTTTAGTAGCGCCTATCACCCTCAAACTGATGGCCAGACAGAAGTTGTCAATCGTTCTTTGGGCAACTTGTTACGGTGTTTAGTAACGGATCATTTGAAATCATGGGATCACAAATTGCTCCAAGCAGAGTTTGCTTACAATCGCTCTGTAAATCGAAGTTCCGGTTTTAGCCCTTTCTATGTCAATTATGGCTACCAACCACGGGCCCCGTTGGATTTAGTACCTGTGCCAGATTTAAAGCGCATTAATGGGAAAACAGAACATCTGATTCACAACCTTCAGGAGGTACTCAAATTGATCCAGTACACTTTACAACAATCAGTAGCCAAGTATAAGTTGATTGTCGACAAGAAACGTCGATTGGTCGAATTTGAAGTTGGCGATTTTTTGTGGGCAGTTCTTACAAAAGACAGGTTTTCAGCAGGTGAATAAAACACAAGTTGGCAGCACAAAAAATTGGGCCCCTTGCAATTTTGGAGAAGATCAATTCCAATGCCTACCATTTGAAGTTGCCTAGTCACATTCGTACTTCCGATGTGTTCAACGTTAGATACCTCATTCCTTATCAAGGTGACAACTCCGACGACGAGGCTGCGAATTCGATAGCGAATTCTCTCCATCCAGGGGAGGATGATGTAGCATGCAACCCGTGATCAAAATAGTAGTTTCCTTATTTTATTGCCATATTTTCATTTTTGGTAATTGCCTTATATTTCCTTATATTTTTGGTAATTTCCTCGTCTTTCAAAATCTGGTTGTTTCTTAGTTAAGTTAGGTCTATGTTTTGTTTATAAATAATGGGTGCAAGCCTTAGGGCTCTAGAGTTTTTGATCATTAATATATTTTGAGTTTTATACTCTTTTGTTTCAACTTTGGTTATTCTTTGTTAATCAACTATTGTTGAGCCTTTATTCCCGATATTCTTTGCGAATCAACGGGTCTAGAGAGGAATCTTACTTTCGGTATTCTTGTTTGAATCAACGGATTTTTAAGATTATTCTTATTGCGCGTTTCTCACTGCATCACCATGATTATGAAGTTTTAAATCAATATTTGCGGCAATAAGATTTAATCATTGAATATTCACTCTGGATTCATTTTGTGGATTAAAAGTCTTACACTCAATCTCAAGTATACTTGATGGCATTTTGCAGATAGATGTGGATGAAAACATGCCAAGTCTAATTTTTGTTTTACATGGAAATCAAGGTGAATTTTTGAAAAACAGAACTCATATGAACAATTGAGGAAAATAATAATCATTGAGTAGTAGAGATTGTTGAGTTTTCACAATCTGATTCTGACAATTAAAATTATGAATAATTGAAGTTATATTTTTTATGACTAGTAAAAACTTGTATATATATATTTTTTTGTGATAAGAATAAGTTAAAACAAACGAAGGGTTAATCAAACGTGTATTTTCCACCGGAGGACTTGACTTGTGGCATCGTGTTGCAATCATTTATTTATTGTTATTTTTTATTTTTTCACTTTGAGTAATACAGAACAGAGACATCAAACTCAAATTGACTGATACCAACTTGTTATGTTGTATGTGCATATAGCAATCACTCTCAGGGTCAAGAGATTCCACATCAAATGCAATACAGTTCATTCATATTTGGAATTTTTGCACTAATGTAATCACAATAATGACTTGTGGTTTGGAATTTTTGAAAGACATACGATTATTATAATTACATCGCAAATTTTTTTTAATTAATACTATAAAAATTTATAATTTTTTATTTACTTTTTATAACAAAGAAATGTGCACGTGTTATAGCATTTTTCAATATGAACTATATTTTATTGTGAACAAAATTAGACTCCAAATAAAGGCTATGTGGTTAGTGTTAAACCTTGCAAAACATACGAAAAAAGTAGAGAGATAATGTAACCCAAAATAAAGGCTATATTTTTTTGACTTTTTTAAAAAAACAATTTTTTTTTTTTGAAAAAATATGTTAAAAAGTAGAAAGATAATGTGACTCAAAATAAGTTACAAGCAAAAAAAAAAAGAAAAAAAAGACCTTTTACCCACTTACCAAAAACAAGCCAAAGTTTCATTCAAAATAATGCCTCATAGTAAAACGTTACAATCTCATAATCAAGTCATAATCACATCTAAAAAATAAATAAAAAAATCTCAAAATCAAAATTAATTTGGGTCATAAGCAAAAACACCAAAAAAAATCTTATAGTCAAGTTTACTATAGATTTAATCACATCATAATTTTATAATTAAATTCTACATTATAGATAGCCAAGATTATTATTCAATGTGTTTGGTTTAAATTTTCTGAATTCAATTTTCTAAAAATTGAGTTTTTTATTTAGATGTATCTAAAAAGTAAAACATTTGTGAAAAATATTTTAAAAATTTAATAAATACACAAAAATATAAAATATATATATATACTTATTTTTTGTATTTTTGATATTTAATAAATTTTTTAAAGATTTTTTTCGCAAATATTTTATTGTTTAAATATATTTATGTTAGGTGCGTGCAAAAATTAAAAAAATTGCTTAAAAAATTAAAAAAATTCAGTGAAAACAAAAAAATACGACAAATAAAAAAGTAAAATTTTTTGCAAAAGGAAATTCTGAAAACCAAAACCATGCAAATTATTATTTTTTTTATTATTTTATAATTAGAATGTACTGTCCACATCATAAAATTTTCAAGCTCAAACTGATCTATACGAGGTTGACATGACGTGGATCCCTTCCTTACGCGTTTAGACTTACCAAAGTTGAAAATTGTAACTGTGTAGTTAAATTTCAATTTATATGAACCGTTCATCTCATATAACAAATTAAAAAGAACATGAAAAAAATTAGATTGATCAAATATAAATAATTATGTGATCAAATCACATATATATTATAACATATTGATGGTCCATTCTTCAGAGCATATAAGTCATATAGATCAAAATGATCTAATAATATGACAATCGATATTGGATCAATTTAATTTTTTACATGAATAATTTTTTAATTTTATAAAATAAACAATTTAGATCACTAAAATTAGTTTAAATTAATTTGATAATAAATTAACTTTTTTGTAAAATTGAGATATTTAATTTTAACATTTTTTTTTTCTCCTTTGTGTTATACTTTCCACAACCAAAATTGATTGAAAAGACAATTAAACCAGTGAAATCCTTCACATGTGGACCTTTTGCGACGTTTGAGACCGTCGCAAAAAGTCAAGTTTTTAGTAGTGTACACTTTGGATACGGATTTTTCTTTTCCTTTGTGTTATACTTTCCACAATCAAAATTGATTGAAAAGGCAATTAAACCAGCGAAGTCGTCGATGGTTTGGATAAGATTTTTTTTTTTTTTTTTTTGTTCTTTTGTGTTATACTTTCCACAATCAAAATTAATTGAAAAGACAATTAAATCAGTGAAGTCGTAGACGCTTACGTTTGTTTTGTTTTCCCACTACTAGTTTGGCTAATAGCTTGCTAGGTGGGTGGGTTAAACCATGAGTATGACTATGACTATGACTGACTATGGCCTTGATCAATGAATGGGCAATGGTTTGTTTGGGCCCGCTGTACGATCAATAAATTATAATCTTATCCTAAATTTGGGTCGAGAATAAGATATTTGGTGAAGATTGATAATTTGTATATTGTGTAACGCATGTATAAAATGAATTTAATGGAAATTAGTAGTACATTTGGTCGATGACTCTGCGATGAAAAATTATTATTGATTTAAACCATGAGAACTATTACTTTTATATTGAAATTTTAAGAGATAAGCAATTAAATGTCAATTATAAATAAAATAGAATATTATTCTAAAAATAATGAATAAATTCTCCTCAATTAAATGTCACTTTAAGTCAACAAGTCAACTGAACTAATCAATGAATACTTTTTCATGGATACTTTAACAATTTTTAACGAAATCAAACATGACCAATTTTTTCACAAACCATAGAAAAACAATCAAACACGACCAATTCTTTTAACATTTTTTGATGAAATCAAACACGACCAATTTTTCCACAAACTTGGATTATCAATGGGGATGTGTTTGGTGTTGCTTATGTTGATCAATTTATAAATTCTAACTTTGAAAAAGTTATTTTGAACTATTTGGTTAAACTTATTTCAAATAACTTTTGATTCTAACAACTTATTTTTGACTCAAAAAGGTTGATTCAGAGAAATTGTCCACCCCCTGCTTCTGATTATCAACTTCTGCTGTGGGTATATTAATTTACGATTATATCCTTAGATTTTTTTATTTTTTATTTAAAAAAAAAAAAAACTCAAATGAACTATGGATTATTATTATTATTAATTATGGAAAATGTTGACATAATGAATAACAAAAAATAGAAGGTAATTCAAAAAACAATTTTGCATTTTATTTACCAAACACTACTCAGCTACTTAAATTTATAATTTAGCTATTGCACCAAACAAATAAACAACTTCTGATTAAAATTATAATCTATAATCCATTAAATTATAATTTATAATCTGTTTTAACATCCGCACCAGACACCCTCAATATCTTTTTCATTTTCAACGTTTTGCTCTAAGTCAGAACTTCTAACAATGAAATGTTTTATAATACCCCTCATTTTCATATGCATTTTTATTTTTATGAGAAGGTAGTTTTTGAAAATACAGAAAACAAATTAAAACTTTATCAAAAAATAATTTCAACAAAACAATTTATCGAATAAATTTTTGTATATAAATTTATTTATTTTGTTATATTCAAGAAAGGAAATACTACAATGTGCACTCTTAAAAAGTATATATCGTAAGAAAAGTTATGATTTTTCTTGTGGGAGTTACAAAATTATTGTGATGAAAATAATAATTTTTGTGACCAAAATTATGAATAACAAAGTTATGATGTGTTCCCCTAAAAGTGTGAATGCTAAAGTTATATATTGTCTTGTAGTAAAAATTTTGTATGAGGTTGGTCTATTTTGGAAGTAAGTTAAAAGTTGACATTTGTTTTTGTTTTTTTTTTTTTTGCTTTTGTTTTTTTTTTTTTTGAAAAAACGTGTAAAAAAATAGAAAAATGATATGATTAAAAAAAAACTAAAAAGCCAATAAACTGACTTTTAACATTTTCCAAAATAAGTGCACATGATTGTCATTCCCGGTGGAGAACCACCCATTTAACTAGACATTTAATTATTACCAAAAATCAGTATATATTATTTCACTATCTCTTAATTATTAGTATTTTTTTACTTGTTAGCATTTTCCTGATTCAAATACTCTGTTTACTGTTCCATAAGTTTGACAGATTAATATCATAGTAACACTGAAGACAATATTATATGCTATACTCTCTCAAATTCAATTAGAGCGTCCAATCCTCATATGGGTTTAATATTAGTGTCGTCAATGTCATGGACTCTGTTTCAGTTCATGCGTGTTGTTCTCATGGGGTGTTCGTGTTTGGGTGGTTCAGGCTCTAGTACTCATCGTCATCATGTTCATGTCGCCGGGAATGAGACGGATTGGCTAGCCTTGCTCGCATTCAAGGCTGAAATAACCGGTGATCCCTTCGGGGCTCTAAACTCGTGGAATGAATCCATCCACTTCTGCCAATGGGCCGGCATAACATGTGGCCGACAACACCAGAGGGTGACTAAGTTGAACCTGGATCATCAAAAATTGACAGGCTCAATTTCGCCTCACATTGGAAATCTGAGCTTTCTTAGGGAACTGTGGTTGCGTAACAATAGCTTCACTCATCAAATCCCTCCTGAACTTGGCCATCTACGGAGACTGCAAGTATTGACACTACGCAATAATTCTATTGGTGGTGAAATTCCCGCCAATATATCCGCTTGCTCTAACCTTGTTGGCCTTGAGCTTTCTGGCAATAGTCTGGCTGGGAAAGTTCCTGTGGAGCTTGGTGCTCTGTCTAAGCTTGTGGGGTTGTACATTGGAAGAAACAATCTAACAGGTGGCCTTCCTTATACTTTTGGGAATCTGTCATCCCTTATTGTATTCTATGCATGTTTCAATAATATCAATGGAAGTATACCTGAAGCCCTGGGCCGATTGACAAACTTAAACTATCTTGCATTGGCGGTTAACAAGTTTGTTGGTACTATTCCTTCCTCAATCTTTAATCTCTCTTCCCTCACAACTTTTGATATAGCTATGAACCAAGTTCAAGGGAGACTTCCCTTAGATATTGGAATTTCTTTTCCAACTGTTCGATGGTTTTCAGTTGGAATTAACTTGTTTACTGGATCCATTCCTATTTCAATATCAAATGCAACCAACCTGTATCACCTTGACTTGGGAGGAAATAAATTTATTGGAAGAGTGCCTCCTTTGGGAATGATGCACAATCTTGAACGGTTAAGCTTTGACTACAATCATCTTGGAACAGGGGAAGCTGGTGACTTGAATTTTCTTAGCTCATTGCCCAATGCCACCAATTTGAACTATTTGGGGCTGGGATTCAACAACTTTGGAGGGGTGTTGCCAGAATCAATTGGCAATTTGTCCACTAATCTTGGTAACCTTGCTTTGAATAACAATAAAATATGTGGGAGCATCCCAACCGAGATGGCGAATTTGGTCAATTTGCTGGCTTTGGGCATGTCAAACAATCATTTCATCGGTAACATTTTTGCTGATATTGGGAAGCTACAAAAGCTACAATTTTTGGATCTCTCAGGTAATAAATTCTATGGAAAGATTCCATTGTCTTTAAAAAATTTGACTTCACTAGCATATCTTCATTTAGAAGTAAATAATTTGCATGGCAACATTCCTCCAAGTCTGGGAAAATGCCCCCTTGTAGATCTGTTTCTTGATGGAAATAATCTTAGTGGCACCATACCCAAACAAGTTCTAACTCTTTCATCATTGTTGAACTTGTACCTACATGATAACCATTTGGTTGGGTCCATACAACTAGAAATTGGGAATTTAATGAATCTTGAACAATTAGATGTTTCTAGGAACATGTTGTCGGGAAAAATTCCAAGCACTCTTGCTAATTGTGTAAAATTGAGATTTCTATATATACAGAGCAATAATTTCTGGGGAACTCTTCCTTCATCTTTAAGTTTTTTGAGAGGTATTGAGGAATTAGATCTTTCTACATTTGCACAGTTGCACAGTTGCAATACCAAGGGATTCAAAAAGAAAAGATTTACACTCATCTTGAAAATAATAATCCCCACATCGTTTGGGCTTCTGGGACTAGTAATACTGTTGTGTTTACTGTATCTTTGTTGCTTTAGAAAGACAACAAAAGTACCCTCTTTGAGATGTTTAGGCAAGTCATATGTGAAATTGTCCTACCAAAGCCTACTCAAGGCAACCGATGGGCTCTCTCCAGCCAACATGATAGGCATGGGTAGTTTTGGTTCAGTCTACAAAGGAATTCTTGATCATGGTGAAAAAGTTGTTGCAGTGAAGGTACTAAACCTTCAATTCCGTGGAGCTTCCAAGAGTTTCATTGCTGAGTGTGAGGCCTTGAGGCGCATCAGACATCGAAATCTTGTCAAGGTTTTCACAGCATGTTCAAGTGTTGACTATAATGGTAATGATTTCAAAGCTCTGGTTTACGAGTTCATGGTCAATGGTAGCCTAGAGGATTGGTTACATGCAAATGAAAATGAAGATGAGGTGCATGTTGAATCAAGAAATTTAAACCTCCTACAAAGGTTAAATATTGCCATTGATGTTGCTTCTGCACTTGATTATCTTCACCATCATTGCTCAGAACCAATAGTTCACTGTGATTTGAAGCCGAGCAATGTTCTTCTGAATGATGAAATGACTGGACATGTAGGCGATTTTGGGTTAGCTAGATTCCTTCCGGAAGGCACCTATAATTCTTCTACAACTCAGTCAAGTTCCATTGGCTTAAGAGGGTCTGTTGGTTATGCTGCTCCAGGTAAATGTATCTCTTAGGCCCTTTTATGATATTCCTTTTCACCTTCAATTTCCAACGTACTTTAGAGTTTGATTTGCATATCCATCAAGTATGATCCTTCAATCAATGAAGTAAAGCATATGGTTCTTTGGTTTTATTTCTCGCAACATCATTTGCCCTTCAAATGCATGAAAATCAATGTTTGGCAAATACTTTCCAATGTGTTATTTAACAGTAAATTATTTTTTTTCCCTTTTCTATTGCAAATAATTTAGTCTGAAAAATATGAAATTCAAAGGAATGCAAGTTCTTAATTTCATTAGTTTCTTGCTTATAATATATAATCCCATGTTTGAGAGGATTTTCCATACATCTCCATCTTGTTGTCTGCAAATCATAATCCATATAATTGTATTTACATTTATTTTTGCCTTCAAATCTTAGTATTTTTCTTGGCGTAAAATGTGAAAGCATAACAACGTACAATATCTAACTTTTGTTCATCTCCTATGTGTGTAGTCATAGGATAACATAAAGAGAATATTAGAAAATCCTCTTTTTCTAATTTCAATCCTCCTATCTATTTCTTTTACGTTAATAAGTTTGATGAATACAAACTTAATTGGATAAAGTTAAACTGTCACCCAAGCTTCAACTGCTTATTTCTTAAGAAGATATTGAACCATCAACTATTTGGTTTCATAAATATCACTGGAAAACAATCAAACTTGTTTCAAGTTGGGCCTTTCTCGTGACACAAGCAGACAACCCAAATATTGTTATCTCACCAAGAAGAGATATAATTCTTTCCCATCTTACTTTAAACAATAAAGGTTTTTATGCTCTAAACTTGTTTTCTACAAAGAGTTATCTGTAGAAGGTACATTACTATTACTATTATTTGATATGCTTCTGACCAAGCATCTTTACAATTGTATTTACTTTGAATGATGCATCAATTGCAGAGTATGGTATGGGAAATGAGGTCACGACATCTGGTGATGTATACAGTTATGGTATCCTCTTATTGGAAATGTTTACGGGGAAGAGACCTACTGATAACATGTTTAATAATAGTCTGAGTCTCCATAACTTTGCTAAGATGGCTTTACCTGAACAAGTAGCGAGTGTTGTTGATCCAACACTAATTCAACAAAGAGAAATTGGGGAGGGAAGCTCAAGCACCGAAAACATTCAGAATCAGAGCTCTATTGGCAGTCATAAAATTTATGAGTGCTTGATTTCAATACTTAATATTGGAATCGCATGTTCACAAGAACTACCAAGAGATAGACCAACCATTAATCATGTTGTTACTCAGTTGTTTGTGATCAAGAACAACTTTCTTCGAACTGATGGAGTTCATGGAGGAAGAAGAGCTAGAATTACAATGTGAGCATGAGTAGGTATGACCCTGTCACTTTCTTAGTAACTAAATATTATACCTGCATTTATTACTGAAACTGTCGCAATTCTACACTAGGCCGACAAACTTTAGTGTGTCTTGTGGCATATAAATCATAACACCTTAGATATGCTATACTTCACCCAAATGACCGCATTCTTAAACATTGACATTTTGATGGTGACAAAAAATCAGTTATGGTTCCTGTCAGGCATGATGGTTTCATTACCGAATGGAAATTCTTTTTTTCTTTGGTTTTTTATTTTCATTCTTTCAAAACTACGGTTCTTTTGCAAACTTGAGCAAATAATTCAACTAGATTCACATTACAAATATGACTAAGAATAATACATAAGCAAAAATCAATCAATATTAATCAACCTCTATTGCCAAAATCTTATTCCACGATACTAGAACCTCAGCTCTCATAACTTCAGAGTTGCAAAGTTCTTTCCCCTATAATCCCCTCCAACTTAATCTGGAAAACAAAATTGGTTGGAAACTGGAAGCATTTGAATGTCTTGACACAACTATGGTGGTTAGTGCACTTTGGATATACACTTAATGGAATTGATGGAAATGTAACTTCAAGTTTTTTAATCTGCATTTGGCTAGAGTTGAAAAATATACCAACTGATGGAGTATTGTGCAACTACTCTATTTTAATCCCTTTCGAAGCCTTAGAGGCTTATCTGTTCCTAAGGAGGGCAGCGTTGTTTAGATTGCACTAGTTGCCGAAGAAGAAAGACAAAAGGCAAACTAACATTTTGTTGCATGTATTATGGGTTACACTCATTCCATGAATTTTGCATTCAATTAAGCTCGAAACATGACGCCAGATAAGGACAAGTGTTGTTCTTTACTTCTATGTTTTTTCTTTTTCCTTTTATGATTTTATGAGTAATTGGTTTACAATAACATATTTGTATACCTTTTTTCAATAAGGTACCAAAAAAAACTGATTTTCAAGTTGCTTCAGCTACTTTTTTGTGTCTTATTTTAATTTTTTTATCATTTCTCATGATACTGTTTGAAGTTTTACTAAGTCATTTTTCTCTTCTCCTAGGTACTTGAGGTCTGATTGGAGTTCAAGATCTTTTTCAACTCAGCAACTATGTTATATTATCCTATGCTTTAAATTCTTTTTGTTTCTCCCCCCTCCTTTTTTTATGTTTTTAGTTTGTCTCAAGCATGCACTTTTCTCATCTAAATGTACTTCGGGAAGGCTATGGTTTGCAATGGCTAGCTATCCTATTTTATACTCTCAAATAGGTTCATATGACTTGCAATGGTTCCAAACAAGCTGTTGCTGTAGAACTTATAATCTTTGTTGTGTTTGTTCGGAGGTATGAAAGAATGGGATTAGATTATATATTCTGTGTCCACTCCACAACTATGTGATGCTGCAAATTATTGTTTTGGCCGCGTGTTACATATATGATCCAATCCTATAATTTCTTTTCTTTAATTTTTTTTTTAATGATTTTATGTTAGTCTCGAGCAGACATTCAACTTTTCTCATTTGAATGTACTTTTTAAGAAGGCTATGACTTGCAATGGCTATTCTATCATTTACTCTAAAACAGGTTCCATAGTTATGGATATGGCTTGCAATGGTCTAAACAAGACGTAACTGTAAAACTTTTTATAATCTATATATATGTGGTGTGATATAAACTAAGATATGGTTTGTATGTATTATGTTTGCTTGTAATAATTAGAGAAATGTGAAGAATACTGTCAAAACTCAATTATCTGAGATGAAGAATATTTTTTTTGTTTTTCTTATGATATTTGTTGGGTTAAAGCTGTTATAGACTTGATTGTTTGTTGTCTGTTTTTTTAGTTGGTAAGAGTAGTTTGTCTATTTGCAAGTTTCAGGACCTGTTGATCTATCCTTTTTAAACTCTCTACTTGTTTGAAACTTTGGGCCAAATAGCCTAGATTTCATTTTCAAAATTTATTGAATTTATTAAATACTTACAGAATTGCATTCAAGTGCATTGATATTCAGGATATGGTAAATCTGACATTACCGTGGTTTCTTACAGTTCATTTGGATTAAAAGATTTAGTGACAAAAACAACAAAGTCACATTTTATATAATGATTGTTTTTACGTAATTGCATAAATTTAATCAAAACCAATTACACTAGTGCACAAGCAAATATCAATTATCTTATATCTACAGTTAATGTCACCACACTAGTAATCCCATACATTATCCTAGTCAACCTAATCTGATAATCAAACATAACTATAAGTTTAAAAGAATAAAGGAATAAAAACTGCTTGTTATTATTAGGATTTGGGATTAAAACTTCCATCTTTGGGGACTAGTACTTAGTTCCAAAGAAAGTAAGTTTTGTTTACTCTCCAAAACTGGAGAATTCACACCCAACAACAGATCTATTAACTTAAAAACTAAAGAAATTGATTAGGGTAATTACAAGAATCATCCTCTGAAGTCTAAAGTCTAAAAATCATTTTAGAATATATATTGGTAGTTCCTATATATATATATATATATATATATGTTCAAGTTCTAATTGTTTTTAATCTTAGTGTATATTTATCTTTGTTAGCAGTTGGAATGGACTTATGGCAAATTTAATTAGATAGGGTCTTTTACAAATTTGTAACACTTACGAGATTATATTTTATTTTATTTTTACCATTTTCAAGGACTAAATAGTTTTGATTTAAACTTTAATCTATATATTTTAGAAACTTAATAGACTCAATTGATAGTTTAGGGACTAAGTAGACAAATTAACAATAGTTGAGGGGTATAGAGTGGAATAATAGACTCAATTGATACTTTTTCATTCCAATCTATTTCAAACATTAGAATCATGGCGACCTATAATCACATTATCATTTCTCCAAAAAAATTGCTGTCCTAACTAGTTTCATTGTGGACGTGTCTTACGTTCTTACAAAATGTTCAATTATCCATAATGGTGTGCTTTATTCAAATTTTGCCATTCTCATTTAATATGAAACAATTTCATAATCAATATAAATTTACTTAAATTTATATTTTAAAATTATAAATATTATATTAAATAAAATCATAAACAATAATTAGATCAGAAGTAAGCCATGACATCGGGTTGTTTGAATCTATGATTTTAGTTATTTATTGATAAAAAATTAAAATTCATTAATAGAACTACGAAAAATAATATAGTGATTGTACGGGGAGCAAATATTCGGGCGAGCCCGTACTCCTTTCTTCCTATCTCCTGTCTGTCCGATCGACCTGCGAGCACAACGATGGTGAGCTACCCGGCGGTGTGTGGCCGGAAAACTCCTCCGACGCTCAAGTTAGTACACACACCAGGGGATAGTTAGAGAGAAGGGAGAGTGTTTAGAGTTCGTAAATCTCACCAAATGATCATCTGCTTCAGCATGGGGGGTGCAAACATGTTTATATACCTTCTGCGCCCCAAATCTACTCTCATTAGTCTCTCGACACGTGGTATTGTTATCCCATCTGTCAGCACCAATCTTGCTGAATATCACCTAACCAAACTGCCAGCCCATACTACAGGGAGCTCGGCAGCCGAGCTACAACTTCTCGGCTGTCAACGGCCATGCTGTGTAGCTAGCTAGAGCGCTCCGCTCGCCGAGCTTGACGATGACCGAGCTCGGCTGCATTCCGGGATAGCCGAGCTCGAGATAGGCCAGGCCAGTTAGCCATCGACCTTCCTGCCGAGCTAACGAATCAACCGTGGAACCCAGTGAGGCAGGCGAACATCTCGGCCGAACCCTACTAGGCCGGCTTCCGTACCGACGAAGCCAAGTAGCTCGGTTCCACATTCCCATTGCCATTACCGAGCAAAAATCCCTCCTAGATAGGCCCAGATCACCACGGCCCAGATTACCACGGCCCAAATGTGTTCGGCCCATAATCTGTCCGGCCGTTACCATGGCCCAATCTAGATCATAAATCTCCCTCTCAATTGCCCCTTAATTCCGTCCACGCAAGTGTGATTGGGATTACCTATTCTGACCGGGGTAGCACTTCTTCGGTTTGCAATACGGTGACCGGGCTAGTTGACATGCCTGTCTCCAAAACTTGCCCGGTCGAAGCGTTGATTCACCATCATGTCTCTTCGGTACTGACGCTGCTGTCAATAGGGACACGTGTCGGGCGTTGATT
This sequence comes from Camellia japonica, assembly GCA_030407325.1. Taxonomy (NCBI): domain Eukaryota; kingdom Viridiplantae; phylum Streptophyta; class Magnoliopsida; order Ericales; family Theaceae; genus Camellia; species Camellia japonica. Next base: position 61,982,527 of record JAPPVO010000032.1, read on the forward strand.
GGCCTTGAGCAGCCAAACATCACGTCTGTTCAGATTCAAATTTTTGGCGGTCTCCCTCCTTTATATACGCCATTTCCTTCTTCATTTCGTCTCTACTGATCCTCCTTCATCTCAAGCATCTTGAAGCTGCAGTGCTCTCGTCAAGCCTCCATTCTTGCGTCCTTGTTCGAAGAAAAGGCCTCTGCCTTCTCCTGGTAAGCTCTTCGAGCCCTTCTCTTGCCATTTTATTTGGTATTACGCATATTAGGGCATTACATCCGTAGGTTTTAGGACATAGGCACCCAAAACCATCCCTAACCCTTCACTCTCCTTGTTGTTCTTCATTTTCTCTGATGAACACTAAAGATCTGGGGCGAACCGGGCTCCAGGTCTTCCTTTGATCCAAAAAATCATTAAGACCGAGCAAATGATAGGTTTATCCCACCCTTAGCAGAAACCGGGGTAGCCAGAGGACTCGGCCGCTCAACCGGGCTAACAACTGGTCCGCTTGAGCGACCGAGCTCCTTGGTTAGCCTTAACAACCGAGGTGGTTTGGCACTCTTCATGACCGAGCTGAAGTCAAGCTCGTTTTGCACGACCGCACTCCCACTTACACTTGACATCTTTTTCCTGCAGAGTCCAAGGGGACCACTGACCAAATACCGAGGCTCTCAAAGACCGAGTAGCCATCAAAACACAAGTCTGCCAAACTACCTCAGCCGAGCTAAACCAGCCAGTTAGACATGGGGCGCTTCCGCTTCCTTGTTGATACTCCTGTTGCCCTGGCCGCGTTCCGGGAGGAGTACGGTATCCCGGCCGATGTTCACTTAGAGCTCGCCGAAATTGAGACAACTCCTTGCGGCAGATTGGACCAGTGCCCCTTCACCATGCTGTCAATAATTAAAGGAGGCCTCCGCTTCCCAGTCAACCCATTGATGACCGAATTCCTGCGCCGCACCGGGCTAGCACCCACCCAAGTCTCAACCAACACCTACCGAATAATCAATGGCGTGCACGAGCTAAACAACCGGCTAGGCACAAACTTAGGTTTAGCTGAGATACTGCGACAATATACCCTTGGAGACACCGGCGATGGCCTCGCCTATTACTTAAAGATTAGGCCGGGCAAAGAAAAAATAGTGACCGGTACCCCAGATAAAGACTTGCACGATGATGACTTCTTCTGGGTGTCCGACAACTATGAAACAGCCGACGTACCAGGCTGGTTCATTAGCAAGAATTTTGGTGAAACATGTAAGCCATGCTAACCTGCTCGATCAATTGATTTTCCTCAATGTTCTGTACTTAGCCATTTTTCTGCTTTCTTTTGCAGCGATCCAAGCCTTACAAGCCAACTACCGCTACTCCAACGAAGAAGCCATCCGGACTGTGCTACGCTACCGCAACGGGGATTGCAACGAGCTGCTCGGCTACACTCCAACTTACCGGTACTCAGCTCCACGCTGGAGTAAGGTCACAGACTTTCTCCGTGCTCCATCACCTCCTCCAGACCCAACATTACTAGACGTGCCCTTAATCCGGTTAACCAAGGCCGAAGAGATGGCAAAGCGAAGTCGCATCAAGAACCTCCTCACGGCTACTTCCGCCAAGATACCAACCATCCAAACCCGCTCTCCTGCTGCCGGTCAATCCAGCGGGGCCGTGGTTGCGCTTGCGTCTCCAGCTGCCGGGCAAGCCAGCCAAGACAACCACTGAGCTGGAAAAAGGCCTCGCGCGGACCCCTCTACTGAGCTGGTTGCAGAGCTGACTACCGAGCAACCAGCCGTCACGGTGGACCCAACACCGGCATGGCGACCGCAGCTCAAGCACCGGGGTAAGGAGATCCCGGCAACAGCCTCCGTGAAGAGCGACAAAGAACACCTTCTCACCTTCGACCTCTCCAAGGCCCTCCTTCTACCGAGCGACGTGGTCGGCAGCGACCATGTTCCAGACACACGGTTGGTGAAGTCTTCCGTGAAGTCCATGACCAGGGTAAGAGTCTCAAACTTCTATTCAAGTTTTCATAAGTGTTTGCACGGTTTTCTCTCTAATCAATCTTTCTTCTTGCAGACCATCCAGAAGCAGCACTTGGTCATGGAACAAATTCACCGGCTACGGCAGAAGGCGAATGACACTGCCAGCCAAGTTCAGAGCCTTCAAACCGAGCTCGGCCGAGCAAAGTCTTCACTGCAGATAGCAAATGCTGACAACGCCAAGTTGCTCGGCCAGCTTGGCTCTGCCGAGCAAGAGAGAGATGCACTCCGGGCCGAGCTGGATGCGCTCAAACAATCCCGGGAGAAGGAGCTGGAGGACGCCAATAATGCCGGCTTCAAAGAGGCCGAAGAGAGCTACACCAAGCAGGTCCACGCCACCCAAGATATCTACTTCAAAACGGGTTGGAAGATTGCTTGTGAGCAGCTCGGCCAAGGACCCGGGACCGACATATTTGGCGCTCCCCCAGCTGTCTTCTTGCCGACATACCTAGTTCCTTATGCCAACGATGTCTTCAGTGCACTGCAGGCTAAGGCTGAGGCAGAAGAGGAAGAACAAACCGAGGAAAATGCTAAGGTGGGAAACCGCCAAGAGCAGCCCGGTCAAACCGAGCCCGGCGTCCAAGACCGAGTAGCAACAGTCAATCTGGAGGCATCTGAAGATGAATTCACTCACCTCTCCCCCCTAGTGTAGTTTTCTTTGTTTTCTTTCTTTTTGCTCTGTATATGTAACTGGGCTGTCTGCCCCACCTATTGTACATATTTTTATCATCAATGAAAAAGCTCAATTTTCTTGAAGTGTTTGCACGGTCTTTAAGCTGAGTAACCTCAACCGGACAAAATACTTCGGCAACATTAACCATCATGCTTAACTTAACTAACCGGCAAAGACATCTCGGTTGTAAGCACGAAATTGAATAAATCACCAACTGTTTCAACCGTAACAATACACCTCGGTTTGAACAAATAATTAGCATAGTCAACCGGAGTAAATCATTTCGGTAGTAAATCCAAAGCTGAGCACTTCGACACTTTCAATTGGAATAAATCATCTTGGTTCAGAATACCCAAGTTGAGCAAAACATCAACTCTTTTAACCGGAGTGAATCATCTCGGTTGAGAATACCTGAGTTGAGCAAAACATCAACTCTTTCAACCGGAGAAAATCATCTCGGTTGAGAATACCCAAATTGAGCAAAACATCAATTCTTTCAACCGGAATAAATCATCTCGGTTGAGAATACCTGAGTTGAGCAAAACATCAACTCCTTCAACCGGAGTAAATCATCTCGGTTGAGAATAACTGAGTTGAGCAAAACATCAACTCTTTCAACCGGAGTAAATCATCTCAGTTGAGAATAACTGAGTTGAGCAAAACATCAACTCTTTCAACCGGAGTAAATCATCTCGGTTGAAAATACCTGAGTTGAGCAAAACATCAACTCTTTCAACCGGAATAAATCATCTCGGTTAAGAATACCCAAGTCGAGCAAAACATCAACTCTTTCAACCGAGGAAAATCATCTCGGTTGAGAATCTCAAAACTCAAAGCAACAATAAAAATGCTAAGGCAAAGTTGAGTCACTTCTATATATTGACAAAAAAGAATATTACATGAAGTGTAAGGCAAAAAATTCCTTTGCACAAAAAGAAAACAAAAGCTAGAAATAATACAGCTTGAGGTTGGCTGCATTCCATGGCCGGGGTATTCCTCTACCATCCAAGTCTTCTAAATGATATGCCCCCTTGCTCGCCAGACCGGTTTTCTTGTATGGTCCTTCCCAATTTGCCCCTAGTTTGCCCTCACCTGGCACCAGGATATTGCCCATGACCTTCCTCAAGACCCAATCACCCACTTTGAACGGTCTGGGGTGCACCATTTTGTTGTATTTCCTTGAGAGCTCTTGTTGGTAGGCGGCCACATGGATGAGAGCCTTTTCCCGACGCTCTTCCACCAGATCCAGTTCAAGGGAAATGGCTTCGGTGTTCAGCTTGGGCTCAAAACTTTCACTTCTAAGGGTGGGCATGCCAACTTCCAAAGGTATGACCGCCTCCATGCCATACGCCAAAGCAAATGGAGTTTCCCCGGTAGATCGCCGCGGGGTTGTTCGGTATGCCCAAAGGACGCTTGGAAGTTCCTCGGCCCACTTTCCCTTGGCTTTCTCAAGCCTCTTCTTCAACCCATCAAGAATGGTCTTGTTCGAAGCCTCGGCTTGGCCGTTGGACTGAGGGTAAGCCGGAGTAGAGTTATAGAATTCAATCTTTAAATCATCACAAAACCCTCAGAATAAGCGACCGTCAAACTGGGTGCCATTGTCAGATATCAGAATTTTGGAGACGCCAAACTGCGTGACTACATTCTGCCAGACAAACCATTTGACGTCTTTCTCCTTGATTGTTGCCAAAGGTTCGGCTTCAACCCACTTGGTGAAGTAGTCTGTGGCCGCGATGAAGAACTTCCGGTTGCCTGGTGCGATTGGAAGTGACCCCACTATGTCTAGGCCCCACATCGCAAAGGGCCAAGGGCTGGTGAGGGGAAGAAGTTCCCTGGCCGGCTGGTGGATCTGGTGGGCAAACTTTTGGCACTTTTCACATTTCCGAACGTACTTCTGTGCGTCCGCTTACATGCACGGCCACCAGTAGCCTTGCGAAATAGCTCGGTAGGCCAAGGACCTACCCCCTATATGACTGCCACAGATGCCTTCGTGAATTTCGTACAGGAAGGCTTCCACGCTGCTCGGATGCACACATTTCAGATAAGGACCGGTGAAGGATTTCTTATACAATGCTCCAGATGGAGAGAGCCAAAACCACTCTGACTTCACCCGGACTTTGTGCGCTTCCTTCTTGTCGGCTGGCAGCGTCCGCTCTCTGAGAAAGTAGATGATAGGGTCCATCCAAGAAGGACCTAGCCCAGCACAGAATACTCCTATCTGTCCGGTTTCCTCAATGCTGGGCCTTGGAAGGAATTCAATCAAAAGAGGGTTGGGGGATGTGCTGTCGACCATAGAAGCAAGGCCGGCCAACTCATCTGCTCGGCCGTTTTCTTCTCAGCCAATCTGTTAGACCCTGATCGCCTGAAATCGCGTGATGTAGGGCCTGACCAGAGCTTGGTACTTCATCATCTGGTCATCCTTTGCTTCGTAAACCCTAGAAACTTGGTTAACCACGAGCTGGGAATCACTGTAAACCATTAGCTCGGATGCTTGCATTTGGAGCGCGCTTTTGAGCCCAGCCAAAAGTGCCTCGTACTCGGCCTCATTGTTGGATGCTGGAAAGCCAAGGGTGATAGAATGTTCACTAGTTAGTCCGTCTGGCGAAATCAGAACTACACCCAGCCCGGCACCGTGACGGTTCAATGCTCTATCAACAAAAAGTTTCCACATCTCCCCAATGAAGAGCTTCCAACAGTCTGAGGGGTCCTGAGAGGCTTCAAGGTTGATGGGATCACGGTTGCACGGCTGTTCGACTTCAAGTTCTGCACTGATCGGTTCCACTTCAGCCCCCCTTGGTGATTCGACGCCGGACTCAGCAAGTTGGTTCACAGTGTCCAAGTCCATAGGTGAATCACCAGGTTACGGTGTTATGCCGACCGCAGGCTCTGTGCTGAGTGGTTCCACTAATTCCCCCCTTGGTGATGCGGCACCGGACGGAGCTGGTTGGTCGGGGACTCCCAACTCCGTCATCGCATCGCCGGGCTGTGGTATTGTACTAACTGAAGGTTCTTCGGCGGGGTGCGCAAGTTCCGCGTCGCCAACACCGCCAAGCCGTTGTCTTTTGGTTGAGTCCGCATTCACCTCATCATCTGCCGCGGCAATGTCCACCGGGCATATCGGATGAGTTCCGGGTGTGAATTCAGCAACGAAGTCGGCCAATGTCTGGGCTTTGATGGCGGTTCGTGGCTAGAACTTGACGTCAAACTGGCCCAATTCGAACCGCCCATTTGAGGATCCGACCGGAGAAATCCGCCCGCTCGAACAAAGCTTTGAGGGGGAACTCGGTCAGAATGATGATTGTGTGGGCGTGGAAATAATGCGCCAACTTCGTGGAGGCCATCATTAAAGTCAACACAAGCTTCTCCAGTGGCAAGTATCTCGACTCCGCCGGTAGCATGGTTTTGCTGACATAGAAGATAGGGAGGTGCTTGATTCCTTCTGAACGAACAAGCACCGCACTGACTGCGTGCTGTGAAACGGCCATATAAAGGTAAAGTTCTTCGCCAGGCTTTGGCATTAACAACAGTGGCGCCGAAGACAGGTACTCCTTGAGCTCGGCCAAAGCTCGGTCACACTCTTCGTCCCACAAAAACTTTGATTTCAAAGCTTGAAAGAAAGGGCGGCAGCGATCTGAAGACCGGCTTATAAAGCGATTAAGCGCGGCGGCCATCCCGGCCAGATGCTGCACGTCCTTAGCCGAGCTTGGCTACTTCAATTCTTGGACGGCTTTGATTTGTGTGGGGTCTGCCTCGATACCTCGGTTTGTGACTAGGAATCCCAAAAACTTTCCGGATCCCATGCCAAAGGCACACTTAGACGCATTCAGGCATAGCTAGTGCTTTTTTAGGATGGCGAACATCTCGACCAAGTCGGATAAATGGTCTACTTGATGCCGGCTCTTAACCACCATATCATCAATATAAGCCTCCATTGTCCGGCCTAGCAAAGGAGCGAACATCTTAGTCACCATCCTTTGGAAAGTTGCCCTGGCGTTTTTCAAACCAAAAGGCATGACTCGGTAGCAGAAGAGTCCCCTTGGAGTCGTGAAGGATGTGATCTCTTGGTCGGACCCATGCATTGCAATTTGATGGTAGCCGCTGTAGGCGTCCAAGAAATTGAGCCTGTTATGTCCAGCTGTTAAGTCCACAAGCTGGTCAATTGAAGGTAGAGGGAAGCTGTCTTTTGGGCAAGCTCGGTTGACGGTCTTATAGTCGACACAAACTCGCCACTTCCCATTCTTCTTTGGTACAACAACTGCGTTTGAAATCCACTGAGGGTAGTGTACTTCCTGAATTGCTCGTGCCTCAAGCAAGTTCCTCACTTCTTCCGCAACTATCTCGGCGTGATGCAGCGCCGATCTCCTTGTTCGCTGAATGACCAGCTTGGCTCCGGGGAAGACGTTAAGGTGATGGAAAATAAAACTTGGATCAAGGCCGGGCATGTCGTAAGGAGACCATGCGAAGACTTTGATATTGGCCATCAAAAACTCAACCATCTCGGCCCTTTCTTGGGCGGTAAGGCTTGATCCGAGCAAGAAGAACCTGTCTGGCCTGTCTGTATCAATTCGCACTTCCACCAATTCCTCAACGGCTTTGTCCTCGGCCCTAGTGCCCACATCGTCAAGGACTCCCCGGTCCTCCGGTCCTTCTATCATTTGGACGAAGCCTTTGGCCGCTCAGCTCCCATTCACTGCCACGAAGCATTGCTTCGCCATGACTTGATCGCCCCAGATCTCTTCGATCGCCCCCATTGCCGAGGGGAATCTCATCACCTGATGGTAGGTTGACGCCACGGCTTGCATAGCGTAAAGCCATCCCCTTCCAAGGATCAGGTTATAAGTAGACGACACCTGCAACACCCAGAACTCCACTTGCTTGACCACGGATCCCGCTTTGACCGGCAGGATAATCTTTCCCAAAGGCCACTCCGGTAGTGAGTTGAAACCAACCAGTGGTGAAGTGGCTGGGGCCAAGTCTGCATCTCGGAGCTTGAGTTGTTTGAATGCGTCATAGTACATGATCTCGACTGAGCTTCCCTGATCGATCAAAATCCGTTTGACGTCAAATTCTTTGACGCAAAGTGTAACCACTAGGGCGTCGTTGTGCGGCATCTGAATGCGCTCTAGGTCCCTTGAGGAGAAACTGACCACGTCTTTTGCTTCAATCTTCCCTCTCTTGATCGCTGGCTGAACCGACAAAACCTCCCTCATGTGTTCTGCCTTCTTGATCATACCTCGGAGTTCGCATACATGCGCCGGCTCTACTATACCGTGGATGACATTAACAACCCCTTGAGGAGGCACATCCTGGTCATCCGGTCCCCTCGGATCAACTGGAGCTTGATTTGCCTTCACGCCCCCATCAATGTAAAGGTCCAGGTGACCGGCTACAACTAGCTCTTCCAAATGTTGCCTCAAAGGCAAACAGTCCTCTGTCTGGTGGCCGCGCTCCCGGTGAAATGTGCAATGGTACCGCGGGTTGAAGCCCTTCTGTCCGTCGCCCAACTTAGCAGAAAATCGGACATACTCCTCGTCACGGATTTCACTAAGTATACGATAGATTGGAATCTTAAAGACCGTGGTGATGCCGGTTCTGGCCTTCAACCGTCTGTTTGCATCAGCAACATCATCCCGAGGGTAGTCATCCTGGTCATTCCGACGTCCCCTACCCCGGTTTTTGCGATTTGAGCCACGGTCTGATTCCTCAACGCGGTCATTTGATCAGCCGGACTCTTGTCGAACCGCGTGCACTTTGCCTGCCGATCTCTTGTATGTTGATACCGGAATTTCCTTCGCGGTTGATGCTGCCGCATCATCCTCTACTCGGATGTGCTCATTGATGCGCTGCATTAGCTGGCCCATGGACGTCGGCTGGTGCATTGTAAGCGAGTCCTGCAGTCTATGTCCGACCGGGAGACCATGCTTGTACTATGTGATTGCAAGGTTGACCGGGCAATCCAAGATCTCGTTGAAGGTTTCCCAGTATCTGGAGTTGTACGCCTTGAGCGTGTCACATGGCTCCATCTTGACACTGAGAAGGTGGTCAACTTCCTTTGGCGTCTTGGTGTTGGTTTTGAAGCGTGTCACAAAGGCTTCTGCCAACTGATGCCACCTTTCTATGCTTCCCTCCGGCAGCCTCTCAAACCATTTCAAGCCCAGTTCGCCCAAACTCGACGGGAAGATAAGGCACATAAGGGCGTCATTTCGCCTATATCCGGCCATGACCTGGCGGAAGTGGCTTACATGCATATAGGGATCGGTTTTTCCGTCGTAAAGCGTGAACTTTGGCTGGTGGAACCCTGTCGGAAGTGGTGTCGCTTCTATCTCAAGGGAGAAAGGGGTGGTGCTCAGCCTTGCCAAGTCTGTGTCCAGCAAGGGAGGCGCAGCTAGGCGCGGTGGAGGCATTCCGACCTCTTCACTGGCGTGAACCCGGTAAGATAGCCGCTGGAGCGCCGGCACTCTCTGAGCTTCCCGCCGGCGAGCCCGTTCCTTCAATACTGCCCGCAAGTCTTTCGAGCAAACGGAATAAGAATATTTCGACGTCGTCGCCGGACGTGAGGGTTCATAGGTGCTGTCTTGCGCACTGGACCTCTGCACGTGCGCATCGGAATCTCCAACCTTATAACTTCTGGTAATAGAAATGGATGGAGTGTGCCGCTGGCTCTGACTGCTTGAATGGCGGGGTTGGGTGCGCTCACTGTGATCTCCCACTCTAGCTACACCCTTCCCCTTGACATGCCTCTTTAGATCCTCCATCTCCGCCGCCATTCTCCGGATGACAGCGTCTTGGTCCCGCAGCTTGTGCTCCAGACGTCTGGCGTGCGATTCTCTCCGCCGCCGGTGTCCGTCTGGACTCCGAGAATGACCGAAGCTCCTTCCGCGCTTAATCAGCGCATCTCTCGATTGTCCTCCCGAAGAAGTCTCCAAGTCCGCCATAGGAGGAATGGCCGGATGTCCTTCTCTCCGTCTGCCTAACTCCGGGGTAACTCCGTCGATGGCGGACAACGGAATCTCGTCGTTGTTCGCCATAGAGGGTGATTAGGTAAGCCTGGAAGACAAGGTTTTGTCTGTCCACTTCCCACAGACGGCGCCAATTGTACGGGGAGCAAATATTCAGGCGAGCCCGTACTCCTTTCTTCCTATCTCCTGTCTGTCCGATCGACCTGCGAGCACAACGATGGTGAGCTACCCGGCGGTGTGTGGCCGGAAAACTCCTCCGACGCTCTAACACACACCAGGGGATAGTTAGAGAGAAGGGAGAGTGTTTAGAGTTCGTATATCTCGCCAAATGATCATCTGCCTCAGCATGGGGGGCGCAGACATGTTTATATACCTTCTGCGCCCCAAATCTACTCCCATTAGTCTTTCGACACGTGGTATTGCTATCCCATCTGTCAGCACCAATCTTGCTAAATATCACCTAACCAAACTGCCAGCCTACACTACAAGGAGCTCGGTAGCCGAGCTACAACTTCTCAGCTGTCAACGGCCGTGCTGTGTAGCTAGCTAGAGCGCTCCGCTCGCCGAGCTTGACAACGACCGAGCTCGGCTGCATTCCGGGATAACCGAGCTCGAGATAGGCCAGGCCGGTTAGCCATCGACCTTCCTGCCGAGCTAACGAATCAACCGTGGAACCCAGTAAGGCAGGCGAGCATCTCAGCCGAACCCTACTAGGCCGGCTTCCGTACCGATGAACCCAAGTAGCTCGGTTCCACATTCCCATTACCATTACCGAGCAAAAATCCCTCCTGGATAGGCCCAGATCACCACGGCCCAGATTACCACGGCCCAAATGTGTTCGGCCCACAATCTGTCCGGCCGTTACCACGGCCCAATCCATATCATAAATCTCCCTCTCAGTGATAAATTCATTTATATATATCAATGCATAAGATAATTGATGAGCTTTTTACTTATGTTTTTGTTTATACAAATTTATTTAATTTAAACTATAAAAGTAATTTCATTACATACATAAATGAGTAAATTATACTTTGCCCCCTTTATATTTGGTCATTTTTTTACTTTGGCCCTTGAAACTTTTTTTTTCTTCACTTTGGTCTTTCATATTTCAAGTTTTTTTCAATTTATTCCTAAACCTAATTTATATTCAAATTAGATTAAAAAAAAAAACTTGGTTCCTGCACTTTAGGTTTAGTTTTAATTTGGTCATTTTATCTAAATTTCCGTTAAATTTTTTCAACATGTCACTTTAAAAAATTGACAAGTGTCTCAAAATTATTAAGTTTAATCTCAAATTCAGAAGGATGAACCAAATTAAAACTTGACTTAAAATATAAGGATTGAATTGTTTAATTTATTGTTATAGGAAATTAAGGTAAAATTTAAATTAAATTACAAAAATAGAAAGTGTAATTCATTTAATTTTATTTATTTTTTAAAAAAAAGCCCCGCACCAAAAATAAATAACAAAAATACCACCAAACTCAACTGCTCCACCATGGTAAAAAATATATAATAGTGTTTTTAACAATTGATACCTCAAGAGCCATTGGTTATGGACTTATGGCAACCTGTTGCCATCTTTTTTTCTCTTTGGATTATAATGAGATAAGGCATCCAATCTAACTAAAATTTATTGACTGATGTCAACTTATATGAAAATACTATTTATATAGAATTTTTTAACAAAATGATATAGCAGTGACAATTTTTTGTATAACTAAATGTTATTTTAATAGAGATTTTTAATTTAAAATGATAAGTCACACTACAATCCTGTCATTTTAAATACAAATTCCGTAAATTTTTCATGTTTATATATAAATTGTGTAAACTTGTAGAAAAATTCCAAATTAAGTGGGTTCGGTGGGATGACCATGGCAATAGTGGATTTGGGGGCTTTAGTTATAATTACTCAAGATATTTACGTTGTATTTAGTTAGAGGATTTGGAAAGGGATTTAGAAAGGAAAAGAGCAAAGGTAGATAAAATGAGAATAAAATATACTTACATTTCACCTAATTTCGTACATCTTTTTCCTTTCATTTCCAAATCTCTCCCAAAATCCCCCAACTAAACACAACATTAGAGTCTTTTATTGGATATGAGATCATCTACCATTCTCTGTGTTATATTTTTTAAATATTGATGTAATGATGTAGTAATATCAGATAAGTATGAAATAGAAGATGGAAAAAAGTGAGACAGAAGATATGTACTCCATTAATTGTAAAGAATAAAGTTTGAGAATAACAAATAAGATGGCAAAATATTAGGGAAGAGCGGTGGTTGTTGTGCTCACGAGGCATAGTAGTTTGTTGTGTTGTGCGATCTTGTGCGGGCTTTTCTTGAGATTATTTTGATGATTCAAATTGTTTAAATTGAAGAATTCTTCAAGTAAATTATTCATTAAAAAAATAGATTAATCGGACATTTATAGCCACATAACAACATCACATGTATTTAAAAAAAATTATATTGCAATTAGAGGTGGAACTAAGATGATTATGCAAGTAGAGATTAAATTTAAATTTACCTTACAACAAAAAAGAAGAAAAAGATAGTTTGCGAGTAAATTTAAATTAATTTTTTTGAATATATACTTGGGGGTTTAATTGATATTTTTTTGGATAGTTTGAACGGTAAAGTGAAGTTTCAAATTAAATTTCGGTGTCATATTAGCAACTTTCAATTGATTATAAACGGTAGCTAATGGTGAGGGTGAAATTAATATAAAATCGAATAGTTTAAGTATAAAATTATTATTAAAAAAACATGGATTAAATTAACTTTTAAATGATAGTTTGGGAAGTAAAATGAAATTTCATTTGATTTTAAATTTAATAAAAAATTTCAAAGCTATGTTTGGATTATGGATTTGGATAGAAATTTGAAAAACAAAAGAAAAAAGATTTAGATTGTCGGGTGGAGATTGAATCGGTAGTGTGAGTTCTAGAATGAATTTAAACCATAGATTGATGGCAAGTGCATGATCATGATCATGACTCTTTTTCTGCAGGACTGGCTTCATTGTTGGGTTCTTGAATAAATGCAGTTAGAGATGGGATTGATCGAGAAACCTTTAAGCCTAATAGAGAGAGAGAGAGAGAGAGAGAGAGAAAAGTGATTTAGAACATTGAAGACAACACTATTCCCCAGATGAGTTTAATATTAGTTTCAACATTGTCATGGACTCTGTTTCAATTCATGCAAGTTGTTTTTGTTCTCATGGTGTGTTTGGATGGTTCAGGCTCTACTACTCATCGTGTTCATGTAGCCGGGAATGAGACGGATCAGCTAGCATCGCTCGCATTCCAGGCTCAAATAACCGGCGATCCATTTGGAGCTCTGAATTTGTGGAATGAATTTGTCCACTTCTGTCAATGGGCTGGCATAACATGTGGCCGTCGCCACAAGAGGGTGACTCTGAATATTGACAGGCTCCATTTCGCCTCACGTTGGAAATCTGAGCTTCCTTAGGGAATTGTGGTTGTGTAACAATAGCTTCACTCATCAAATCCCCCCTGAACTCGGCCATCTTCAAAGACTGCGAATATTGAAACTAGGCAATAATTCAATCACTGGTGAAATTCCCGCCAATATATCTGCTTGCTCTAACCTCGTTGCTCATGAATGTTATCGCAATAAGCTGGCTGAAAAAATTCCTGTGGAGCTTGGTTCTATGTCTATGCTCAAGCGACTGTTTATTGACTTCAATAAGCTAACAGGAGGCAAGATATTGTTTCCCATCATACTTTAAACAGTAAAGTTCGTCGTTCTCTAAACTTGTTTTCTACAAAGAATTATTTGTAAAAGGTACATTACTATCTGTTTTGTTTATACGATTCTGACAAGCATCTTTACAATTGTATTTACTTTGTATTATACATGAATTATAGAGTATGGTACGTGAAATGAGGTGATGACATTGGAGATGTTTACAAGAAAGAGACCTACTGATAACATGTTTAATGATAATCTGAGTTTCCATAACTTTGTTAAGATTGATTTACCTGAACAAGTAACAAGCATTTGTTGATCCAACACTATTTCAACGGAGGCAAGCTCAAGCACCAACAATACTCGGAATCAGAGCTCTGCTAGCAATCAAAAAAATCATTAGTGCTTGATTTCAATACTTAATATTGGAACCGCTTGTTCACAAGAACTACCAAGAGATCGACCAGCCATTAATCGTGTTGTTACTCAGTTGTATGTGATCAAGAACAATTTTCTTGGAACTGATGGGTTCGTGGAGGAAGAAGAGTTAGAATTGCAGTGTGATCATGAGTAGGTATGACCCCATCACTTTCTTGGTAACTGAAGAATATACCTGCATTTAGTACTGAAATTGTCGCAATTCTACACTAGGCCAACAAACTTTAGTTTGTCTTGTAGCTTTCATAAGGTCTTAGATCTGCCGTACTTCACCCAGATGATCACATTCTCCAACATTGATATTTTGAAGATGATAAAATCAGCTATGGTTTCTATCAAGCATGATGGTTTTCAGTATCAAATACAAACTCATTTTTTTCTTTGATTTTTTGTTTTCTTTCCCTCGAACTAGGATTCTTGAACAAAGGAACATAGGCTATGTTAATGGTAGGAACAAGTAGCATCAATTCAATTACTTCTTCACATAGACCTCTATAGCTATTAATAAGCCAACTAGATTCACATTACAAATACATTTAAGAATAATATAGTCAACCTCTATTGCCAAAATTTTATTCCAAGATAAAGGAACCTCAGTTCTCATGACTTAAGAGTTGCAAACCGTTAATGTCCTGAAACAACTATGGTGGTTAGTGAACTTTGGCCATATATATATTTTTATAATGGAATTTCAAGTTTTTTAATATCCATATGGCTAGGGTTAAAACATTTTACCAACTGATGGAGTTTTATGCAACTACTCTGCTTAAATCCCTAGCAAAGCCTTAGAGGCTTATCTGTTCCTAAGGAGAGCAGCATTGTAAACATTGCACTAGTGTACAGGAAAGAAATAAATATTCTCGTATAATCCTGTTGATCAAGTCTGCGCTCCTCCGCACGACGTCGCTCTACTCCCTGAAAATACAAACGTGAGCTAGCCGGCGGGTGTGTGCCGAAAACCTCTCCGATGCCCAAGTCAGCAAGCTAGACAAATAGACAAAAGCTCTGTGTATTCGGGAATCAAAGTTGTGTTACCTCTCCATAGGTGATGTTGTGAGCTTTTATAAGTTCCATGTAGCACAATCCTAGTAGGAGTCTTACTCCTCCATGAAGAGTCCTCCTAGGATTCATACTCCTGAAAGATAATGCTTATCTTTCAACACCCCCCTCACTGCTTAAACCAAGTGAGATGGTTTTATCATGGCCAAACTCCAATACGACCGAAGTAAGCATGGCTATGCTAGGCTGCCGATTAGACCGAACTACACTTAGTTTGGTTCTGCCTTTTACTGCTCTTACTTCGGTTCTTAGAATAATTAGCTAGGCTTGACCAAGCTAGCTGTGTTACGCCGCGACCGGACTAACTCTTCTGGGCCGAGTTATCCGCAGTACTCTTCTAGACCGAGGTAACAATAGGTTCTCTGGGACCGGTCTAACTCTGAGTGTGGCGATCTTGCCAACCGAACTATCCGTAGTGCTCTGCTGGACCGAGGTAACAAGAAGGCTTTCTGGGACCGGACTAACTTTAAGGCCTTTTTACTCGGCCCTTCACATTGTGGCCCATAATGACCCATTACCCAGCTCGGCCCAATTTTCACATAAATTACCCTCTCAATTGCCCCTTAATTCTATATGTGCAACATGATAGGGATTACCTGTAGCCGAGCTAATAATTTTAGCCTGACGACCGAGCTAAACCCTTTAAGCCTTTCCAGTCGAGCTACAACTTTTCAGCCTTTCTAGCCGAGCTAAAACCCTTTTAGCCTTTCCAGCCGAGCTAATAATTTTAGCCTGACGACCGAGCTAAATTTACACCGGGCTCTGCTAGTCTGGTTAAAACGTCTCTTCAATCACAGCAACTGAATCGCTTCTCCTTCCTATGACACGTGGCACTCTCTGATTGGTCAATCGTAGCTGTCACGCCGTCTTCGAGTCTCGTGAATTTTGAATAGTTCCCGCCCTTCCGTCCTTCCTTTTGCACAAAACAAACCCTTACTTTGAATCACTCTTACACTATTCATCCTTATCCTCTCCGCTCTCTCTATCATCTGAGTTTCTGAAACCCCCATTTCATCCTTACAACTTGTGGAGCTCGTGTTCTTCACTGCCTTGCTTCCATCTTCAGTTTTTCTGCCTTAATCTGGTAAGCTGCTCAGATCTACCTTGTTTTTTGTTTGTTTT
Organism: Camellia japonica; assembly: GCA_030407325.1. Taxonomy (NCBI): domain Eukaryota; kingdom Viridiplantae; phylum Streptophyta; class Magnoliopsida; order Ericales; family Theaceae; genus Camellia; species Camellia japonica. Next base: position 61,998,513 of record JAPPVO010000032.1, read on the forward strand.
TGTGCTTTGTTCAATCCACTGCATTTGGTTTTGTGTGTTTTTGCAAAACACACTTTTCCCCATTTTTGCTTTTGCCTTGTGTCTTCTGAAAAAAACTCATAAGAACCACTTGAATTTCTTTAAACAATCTGTTAGGACACTATAGTTGATCCAAAATCATAGTACAACCGAACTAAAAAGTTGTTTGTAGTTGATGTCACTCGATCCTTCTTAAACGAACTAGCACTTCATGCTTATACCAGTAGTTCCAATAAGTCAAACCATCTTTTGTTTTATCCTAGCCGAGATAACAACCGAACTAAGTCTATAATCAGGGAACTGGGGAAACCTCAACTCCGACCGAGCTATGTCTCGGGGCTAAACCAGCTTCCTTAGATTTAGACCGAACTAAGAAAGCTGCCACTGGAAGCTCAACCGGTCTAGCAAAATCTTCCTTTTAACCGAGATACCGAACCGCCTGTAGCAACCGAGCCAACAAATCCCTTGCTCAAACCGAGCTAAAAATCCGTAGTATGCCACATAGTCGAACTAAGACTTGATATATGTTGCCTTTATTACTCTTTTAGCACGGTCCAACGGTCTGTGCTTAACACCTTTGTTCTCTCTTTTTCACTTTTGCAGACTTAGGTTGCCCAGGCACTCCTTTGAATCTTCGACCGATCTAACACTTGGCTTTAATTTATTTATAATTTAAAACATAAATGGGGAAGTATAGATTCTTAGTAGAGACACCTGGTGGTTTGGCCGAATTCCGACGGGAGTACTACATCCCTGACGATGTCCATCTCACCTTAGCCGAACAAGATATCGTACCTTGGGGAAACCCTGGTTTTGTTCCCTTCACCCTCCTTTCCATAGTAGAAACCGGACTAAGATTCCCTGTTCAACCCTTGCTCTGTGAATTCCTTAGGCAAACCAGAATATGCCCAACCCAGCTTTCTACAAACTCATATCGTATAATAAATGGTATAGCTGAACTAAACCGCCGAGCTGGTATTAACGGGAAGATGGCTGGGTCTATTACCTAAGAATGCGCCGCCGCCGAGAAAAAATAATAAAAGACACACCGGACAAAGACTTGAATGATGACGATTTTTTTTGGGTATCTGGGAATTTTGAAGACCACCAAGCCCAAATCCCAGGCCGTAGTATAAACAGGAATAAAGGAACACCCAGTATAATTACTTCGTCTCTATTGCATGCTTCTGTTTTATTTCGGTTTCCAATTTCTGAGCCGAACTAACAGTTGTCTTCTATTTGCAGATTCAGCCCATCTTCAATCACTATGCAGTTACCCCAACTTAGGCGTACTTCGTGCCGCACTACGATACCCTGAAAGAAGTTAGGCAAAACTACTAAACTTCAAACCGACGTATAGATACAGTAGCCGACGAAAAGCCAGAGTAACAGATTTTTTACTAGAAGCCTCCCCTGAGCCGGACCCCAACTTGCCTCAAATCAACCTAGTCCCTTTGACTGCTGAAGAAGAAATGGCCAAAAGAAACAGAGTAAGGGCCCTCCTTACCGAAACAAATAGAGCCGAAGTACCACCACCGCACCAGACACAAGAAACCGTGGTGGCCCTACCATCACAACAACCCTCCTCATCACGCCTAACTAAGCGCGCCCGAACTACCCAGACCGAGCAACGCCTAGTTGATGAAGACGAAACTATTCTTCCACCAAGCCCTCAGCCGGAGCGATCCGACCGGGCTAGCTCCTCCAAACGGGCTCCAAAAATGACGTTTCAAAACCGAGATATTCAGGATACCGACTTAGTGGTGGCAGACAATGACCACATGCTAGCCTTCAATCTGGCTAAGAGTGTATGTCTGCCCCCTGACATGAAGCATCACAAGCACCTAACCGAGCTCAAGGCTATCCGGTCAGCGATGAAATCAATGATCCTGGTAAGTTGCCCCTCTTGTCTCTCAAATTTTTTGAACTTTCTGTTCGATTTTGTCATTTAGTTTCTTTCCATTCTTTTGCAGGCCATGCAAAAGAGCCAAATTGCACATAAAAAGGTGTTGGAGCTCAGGAAGACAGCAAGGCAGGCCATGGCAGAGGTTGAAGCAAAAACCACCGAACTGAAGGAGTCCCAACAAAAAACGGCCAAGCTAGAGACCGAGGTAGCTCGTCTAACCGGACTAGTTACCTCAGCTAATGCTGACAAACAGAAGGCCCTGACCGTGATGAAGGATAAGTACCTTCGCGAGCTAGCCAAGCTCGAAGAAAAGAAAAATGCAGAAATCGCCGAACTAGAAAAGAAGGTGGATAATGCCAATGCTGAAGGCTTCAAGGAGGAGGAAGCCCTCTACATGCAACAATGTGAGGCAGCAAAAGATTTATTCTTCAAATGCGGTTGGAAGGCAGCCGTGGTGCTGCTCGGTTGTGAGCCTGAGACCGAGGTATACAATCCTCCTCAGTACTTCATAGCGAGCTCACTGGCGGAGTACGCTGCATCCGTTCAACAACAGTTTCTTCAAGGTTCAGATAATGATGAGGACACCGAGCCTAATAATACCCCAGTCGTCAATAAACAAGCCAACGACCAGTTAACTCGGTTGGAGCCAACGGTTGAAGACCTCACAACTGAAACCGTGCTTCCCATAGATACTGAGCTCCCAACCGAGACCACTCTACCATCTGAAGCCGGTCTTCGTGTTGACATTGATGCTGATGCTGATCTTGATGACCTCTTTAACTGATTTTCTTTTTTCTTTTTTGTTCGGACAAATGTAACCGGGCTGGGGCCCCTCCTTTGTAATTTTGCTTTTATCAATGAAAATCTTCTTTTGCTCCAACTGTTATCTCGATTTGTTGCTCTACTTGTACTTGCCTTCTTACTGTTGTTTGAATGAAGTAGTGCATTCTCTTGCCGAGATAATTCGTCCCTGTCTTAGTCTTGTAATCAGACTGGTCATACCAGCCAACCACTCTTCAGCCGATACCCTTACTTCGGCTAAAGAGTACCAAGAGTTTGTTTAATCCAGCCAACCACTTTTCAGCCTAAACCCTTACTTTGGCTGAAGAGTAATAAAAGTTGGTTTAATCCAGCCAACCACTCTTCAGCCGATACCCTTACTTCGGCTGAAGAGTACTAAGAGTTGGTTAATTCCAGCCAACCACTTTTCAGCCTAAACCCTTACTTCGGCTGAAGAGTAATAAAAGTTGGTTTAATCCAACCAACTACTCTTCAGCCGATACCCTTACTTCGGCTGAAGAGTACTAAGAGTTGGTTAATTCCAGCCAACCACTTTTCAGCCTAAACCCTTACTTCGGCTGAAGAGTAAAATTAGTTGTTCCAGCCAACCTAGAATAAAATGTTTGGCTATTCCCAGGTACACTTTATTCTAAATTGGTTGTTCCAGCCAACCTAGAATAAAATGTTTGGCTATTCCGACCAAACGTCCTGCAGCCTGGATCCTTATCCTGGGCTTAGGAAGGGTGTTGGTTTAATCCAGCCAACCTCTAAGCTGGTTTTTCTAGGCAACCTAGAATAAAGTGTTTGGTTTATTCCGACCAAACGTCCTGCAGCCTGGATCCTTATCCTGGGCTTAGGAAGGGTGTTGGTTTAATCCAGCCAACCTCTAAGTTGGTTTTTCCAGCCAACCTAGAATAAAATGTTTGGCTATTCCGACTAAATGTCCTGCAGCCTAGATCCTTATCCTGGGCTTAAGAAGGGTGTTGGTTTAATCCAGCCAACCTCTAAGTTGGTTTTTCCAGCCAACCTAGAATAAAATGTTTGGTTATTCCGACCAATTATCTTTTTAATGCCCCTAACTCACCTAACTCACTAAAATGAACTTTTACAGAAAGAAACGTCTATACTTAAAAGAAAACTACTTGTTTTATTGAGAAAGGAAAAAATTACACATATTTAAAAGAAAAAAGCTAAAATAAATAACTTGAGATTGGCAGTATTCCATGGCCTGGGAATTGCTTTTCCGTCCTTATCTTCTAGGTGGTATACCCCTTTGCCTGCTAATCCAACCACTTTGTAAGGTCCTTCCCAATTAGGTCCTAACTTGCCATCTCCTGGTACCAAGGTGTTTCCCATCACTTTGCGTAGTACCCAATCTTCGATCTTGAATTGCCTTGGATGCACTGTTTTGTTGTATTTTCTGGATAACTCTTGTTGGTATGAGGCAATGTGAACTAGTGCTCTGTCTCTTCTTTCCTCTACAAGGTCGAGTTCCAATGTTATGGCTTCGCCATTCAAGTCTGGATCAAAATTCTCGCTTCGAATTGTGGAAAGGCCAACTTCTAGTGGGATTACTGCCTCCATACCATAGGCTAAGGAAAATGGAGTTTCTCCTGTCGACCGCCGAGGTGTGGTGTGGTAAGCCCATAAAACATGAGGGAGCTCTTCTGCCCACTTGCCTTTGGCTTTCTCTAGCCTTTTTTTCAATCCATCCAAGACGACCTTGTTTGATGCTTCTGCCTGACCATTTGCTTGGGGATATGCTGGTGTAGAATTGTAGAACTCTATCTTGTACTCTTCACAAAAGCCTCTAAAGATTCTGCCGTCGAACTGAGTGTCGTTGTCTGATATTAGGGCTTTTGGTATGCCAAACCGAGTGATGATGTTCTGTCAGACGAACTTCTTCACGTCTTTTTTCTTGATTGATGCTAAGGCTTCTGCCTCCACCCATTTTGTGAAGTAGTCGGTTGCTGCAAGAACTTCCTGTTGCCTGGTGCTGTTGGAAGTGGTCCTACTATGTCCAAGCCCCACATTGCGAAGGGCCATGGGCTGGTTAAGGGTAGAAGTTCTCTGGCAGGTTGATGTATTTGGTGTGCGAACTACTGACACTTTTCGCACTTCTTCACATATTTCTTTGAGTCTGCTTGCATGTAAGGCCACCAATATCCTTGCGAGATTGCCCTGTAGCTAATGACCTTCCCCCTTGATGGCTTCCGCACACGCCCTCGTGTATTTCGAACAAGAATGCTTCCACTTTGCTAGGTGAACACACTTTAGATACGGTCCTGAGAATGACTTTTTGTATAATGCCAATGATGGGGAGAGCCAAAATCGCTGCGACTTCGCTCTTATTCTAATTGGCTTCTCTCTTTTCTTCCGGTAAGGTGCCATCTTTCAGGAACAGTATGATGGGATCCATCCAAGAAGGGCCTAGCTCGGGGCTCACATACTTCTTCTACTTCGGGGTCTTCAATGCTTGGTCTAGGTAGGTAGTCGATCAGCAATGGGTGAGGGATGGAAGTATCTACCATTGAAGCAAAGCTTGCTAATTCATCTGCTCTGCTGTTTTCTTACCTGCCGATTTGTTCTATCCGCACTACCTCAAATTTCTTAATCTCTGTTCTGACCAACTCTTGGTACTTAGCCATCCTGTCGTCCTTTGTTTCGTACTCGCCTGATATTTGGTTTACCACCAACTGTGAGTCGCTGTAAACCATTAGCTCGATGGCCTTTATGTAGAATGCTGATTTAAGGCCAGCAAGAATCGCTTCATACTCCACTTCGTTGTTTTGATGCTAGGAAGCCAAGGTTGACTGCTTGCTCTACTACTAGGCCGTCTGGAGAGATGAGGACTATGCCGATCCTGCTCCTGCCGATTGGATGCTCCATTCACAAGAGCTCCACATCTCTCCAACGACAACTTCCAGCAAGTGGAGGGATCAGATGATGCCTTGGGGTTAAGAACGTTGCTAGTGTCTTCTTCAGGGTCCATGCTTGCTGTCTGCCCTTGCTATCTGATTGTACCAAGCCTTCGTTTGTTGGTGAGTCTTGGCTTGGTGCAGTATGGTTTTCCTTTCTTCCTCCCTTACTTCACTCTGGTCTGCCTTGGGACCTGACTGGGTACTTGCACCAGGGTTGCATTATTCCGACGTCAACTTCCATCCCTAGTTCGGTTGTTTTTAGTCAGGTCGATTGGCAGATATGATGACTTCCTGGGGTGAATTCTGCGACAAAGTCTGCCAAAGCTTGAGCCTTTATTGCGGTTCTGGATTGGAACTTGATGTCATATTGTCCCAACTCTACTGCCCACTTCAAAATTCGCCCAGAGAAGTTCGCCCTTTCAAACAGAGCTTTTAATGGAAAAGCTGTGAGGATGACTATGATATGGGCGTGAAAGTAGTGCGTCAACTTTCTTGAGGCCATCATCAAGGCCAAGGCCAGTTTTTCTAGTGGCAAGTACCTTGTTTCAGCGCCCAGCAATGTCTTGCTGACATAAAAGATGGGCAGATGTTGGATTTCTTCCGCACGGACCAACACTGCGCTAATTGCGTGCTGAGAGACTGCTAGGTACAAGAAGAGCTCTTCTCCAGGTATTGGGGTGACAAGCAGTGGCGGAGAAGACATGTATTCTTCCAAGCTTTCCAAAGTGCGGTCGCATTCTTCATCCCACTCAAACTTGGCTTTTAGAGCATGGAAGAATGGTCGTAGTCTGTCTGACGACCAGCTTATGAACCAGTTGAGCGCAGCTGCCATGCCGGTGAGATGCTATACTTCCTTGACTGAGTTTGGCCTCTCCAGATCCTGAATTGCTTTGATCTGAGAGGGGTCTGCCTCTATACCCCGGTTGGTCACCAGGAAGCCCAGGAATTTACCAGATCCTACACCGAACGCGCACTTAGATGCATTAAGGCGCAACTTGTGTCTCTTCAGAATCTGGAACATCTCACCTAGGTCCTTTAGATGGTTGTTCTCATCCTTGCTCTTGACCACCATGTCGTCGATGTAAGCCTCCATTGTTCTGCCTAACAATGGCTCAAACATCTTGGTGACCATTCTTTGGAATGTTGCCCCCGCGTTCTTTAGGCCAAGGGCATGACCTTGTAGCAATATAGTCCTCTTGGAGTTGTAAAGGACGTGACCTCTTGGTCTGGTTCGTACATGGCGATCTGATGGTAGCCTCTGTATGCATCAAGAAAGCTAAGTCGATTGTGCCCCGCCGTTAGGTCTACCAGTTGATCTATTCGTGGTAGGGGGAAGCTGTCCTTTGGGCATGCTTTGTTGACTGTCTTATAGTCGACGCAGACACGCCATTTGCCATTCTTCTTTGGCACCATGACTGTGTTGGAAATCCATCTGGGGTAGTGCACCTCTCTGATTGCTCCTGCCTCCAGCAGGTTTCCTACTTCTTCCGCTACTATCTCGGTGTGGTGGAGTGCCGATCTGCGTGTGCGCTGAATGATTGGTCTGGTGGATGGGTGGACATTGAGTTGGTGACAGATGAAGTTAGGATCAATGCCTGGCATGTCGTATGGTGTCCAAGCAAACACTTCGATGTTAAAGGTCAAAAATTCCAAGACCTCTAATCTCTCAATGCTGGACAATGACGAACCGAGCAAAAAGAACTTATCCGGGTTCTTTTCATCTATTCTTACCTCTACCAAGTCTTCCACTGCTTTTTGATTAGCCGCTTTGCCGACATCTGCGAACAGTTCATTGCTCTCAGGTTCTTCCACCGAATGAACATATCCCTTGGCGGCGCAGCTGCCATTCACAATGACAAAGCATTGCTTGGACATAATCTGATCTCCATAGACCTCTTCAATTACACCGGTTTCGTTGGGGAACCGCATTACTTGGTGGTAGGATGATGCCACCGATCGCATGGCATGCAGACATGTTCTGCCCAAGATGATGTTGTAAGTGGAAGGGACTTTCAATACCCAGAACTCCACTTGTTTCGTTACGCTTCCTGCTCTAACTGGAAGAATTATTTTGCTGACTGGCCACTCTGGCATTGAGTTGAATCCAATCAGGGGAGATACGGCAGGTGCCAAGTCTTTATCTTGTAACTTCAATTGTTTAAATGTTTCGTAGTACATTATTTCACATGAACTATCCTGGTCAATCAAAATCCGCTTGACGTCAAAATCCTTGACTCGGAGAGTGACAACCAGGGCATCATTGTGAGGGCAATATATCCTCGCCAAGTCTCTATCTGAAAAGGACATGACGTTTGTGGCCTCTGTCTTCCCTTTTTTACGGTAGGTTAGGTTGTGAACTCAGTACCTCTCTTAAGTGTTCGGCCTTCTTGATTGATCCTTTGAGCTCGCATACACGCTCAGGCTCGAAGATTCCATGTATCACATTGATTACGCCTTAAGGTGGGGCGTCGATCGGCATCCCGTTAGGGTTATTGTGGTCCTGGGGGGCTGGCTGCGTCCCTCCTTCAATGTATTTATCCAGGTGACCGGCTGCCACCAACTCCTCCAAGTGCTGCCTTAATGGCGTGCAATTCTCAGTGCGGTGCCCTTTTTCTTTATGGAAGGTGCACCGCAACCTTTCGTCGTAGCCCTTCTGAGCTTCCCCTAGTTTGGCTGGCCACCTGACGAAAGGCTCATCTCGTATTTCACTTAGAATTCGGTAGATCGGTTTTTTAAATACCGTGGTTATAGCAGTGCGGACCCTCAACCATCTTTTATCCTGGTCTTCTCCGTTGTCTCGCCTATCTCGTCCGTTTCTATTCGGACGGTCTACCGCGTTGACTTTTGCTGAGGCTTTTTCTCTGGTACTGCGGTCGAGCCAGATTTTGTTTTGGCACGTGCGCCATCCTCCTCCACCCTGATGTGCTGATGTACTCTTTCCATCAAGGCTTCCATGGTGAGGGGTGGTGTCATGGTGATCGAGTCCCTTAGTCTGTTTTCGACTGGAAGGCCTCTTTTGTACTGTACGATAGCGAGATTGGTGAGGCAATCCCCAATCTGGTTGAAGGTCTCCAGTAGCGACTATTGTAGTTTCATCTAAGTGTCTATAGCGATCCCGATTTTCCCTTCATTGTTTAATTGTATTCCGGACTCGGTTCTGTGGATGTGTTGTTGTCTTTTTCCCGTTTCCGTCCTTTACTCTTTGTATATGAGTCTTGGGTCATGTTGGGCAGGTTTGAAACAGGTTGGTTGTGTTGGAAACCAAGGGTTGATGTCCATTTAATTCCAACTAGTGTCTATTAAATTTTCATAATGGTTCATTCAATTCCAATTAGTGATCCATTCATATTCCATTAGTGGGATTTTATGACAAACTTGTCCATTCATATTTCTACTAGTGTTCATTTAATTCTAGTTAGTGTTCATTTAATTTCAATTAGTGTTCATTTAATTCTAACTTGTCCTTTCATTTTCCAATTAATGGGCTTTAATAACAACCTTTCAATATCACTTGTTCATCTCCCTTTTGATTTCAAAACCCTAGAACCATCTTCTCTCTCTCCCTACACACATTCTCTCTAGGTTTTCATCTCCCTCTAGTGTAAATCTATACTAAGTCCTTTGTGAGAAAGGTAGAGTGGGTTGAGGGCTTCATTTTAATCTGAAAGTTTGGCAATTTGGAGCACTTTGGTTTTTGGCTTTCATCTTCTCCATTTGGTCTCTCCATTTGAGGTAGGGATTTCTTTGTTCTTTTTCAATACTCCGTCTATAGATAGACATGTGGTAGTTTTGTATTGCATGAAAATCATATCCGTGTTGGATTTGTTTGAAAATCATGAGGGGAACCTAGGGTTGGTGTTTGAGAATGGTTTTGTTATCATTGACTGTGGTTTGGACTAATTAGAAAGTAAAATTAGCATGTTATTGTTGAAAGAAGAGAAAGCCCTAAATTATATTTTGATTTGGTAAAATAAAAAGGGTTTATGGTTGAACAATGTTGGTAAATTTCTATTGTTAATATGAGTTGTGTAGAAGGTGTTAACAGTTAAGGGATTAATTATGGTATTGGGGTTATTTTGAAATGAACGTATTGAATCAAGTTGGGTTATGGCTTTATTATCCATGGAATTGATTTTGTAAAATGAAGAGAATGTAATTGGTTTTGTAAAAAGGGAAAAGTGTTTTTGGAATAAGTGATGGAACATGTTGACTTGAAAAAAATTATGAAAGTTGATCTTGAGAATGGTAAATGAAATGTTAACTCTATGTGAGTCTCGGAAAATAAATTTGAGAATTGAACTATTGTATCATGAGTGTTGAATACACACATTTGGGGGTTTTATCCTTACCTATCGTACTAGTGTCGTTGTTGGGTTAAGGTTTGCTTGAGAGTTGAGTTTCTTTTATATAGGTGTACTGAATACATGCATCTAGAGGTTTTGTCCTTGGTCATCGGTGGAGGATGACATTGTTGTGTTGAATTGTGATATATGCGTTAACTTGTGTTGGTTAAACATTATTGAATAGTTTATGTGTATGTATTACACTTGTTATTTATGCTGTTTGTATTGAGGAATTTGTACATGATAATTGCTTATATACATTGTTTTGTGTGGAGGAGATAGGGGATGTACTCCACGGTTTAGGGAAGATAGGGGATGGACCTCTAAACCGGATTTTGTTTGGGAGGAGATAGGGGATGACTCCAGTGATACAGCACTAAAATGTGTATCATTGTGAAGTATAGAAGTGTTTTTGTTTGATATTGATACAGCACTAAAATGTGTATCATTTGTGAAGTATGGAAGTGTTTTTGTCTGAGATTGATACAGTACTAAAATGTGTATCTATTATGAGGTATGAAATGTTTAAAATGAGTTATTATCTCGCTTATCGCTTGGCGTATCCTTAGCTTACTATGCATATAGCTGGTAGAGCAGAGTTTTAATTGTTATCGTCAGTGTATCTGAGTGTGTTATAGGTTGCGATGGTTACAGTTTTGAAAGGCCGAGCTGCCTCATTTGTGGATTATATACATGTTGATGATTTGTATTTCCCTTTTATTTAAAGCATGCATGTATTGATATGAATGTATTGGGAACAAACCAAAATGCCATTTTGAGATTTTGGAAAGGTGTGAAGGAAAATGGGGTATTTGTGAACATGTTTTCAAAAAAAGGTCATTTTGTGTAAGTACGGAAAATGGGGGAAGAGTAATGGGCTTGGTGAAATTGTTTTTTTTTCTAAAACTGTTATAGTCATGAAAGTTTGAAAAAATGGGTAATGAAAAGGAAAGAAAGGTGAACGCTTATAGCGTTGAATGAAATGGCTGTTTTCGAGAAAAGTTCATACTTATGTATATTTTGTATAAACTGCCGCATTACTATTCTAGTATGAGAGTGAACATTCATGATCATAGCTATCTGTAAGTTGTTATTGTTGAGGATCATGTTGAGATCCCTACTGGACTATATGTCATCCCATGTTGTTGAATCTTTTTCAGGTGATAGCCAGGATGTGCTACAAGGTTTTGGATCTTCTTTTGTTGGCCACGGGGCCTCTTTTGTGTTGGCGAATGCCATTTATTAAAAGGTTATACCCTTCTTCTTGACTTTTTAATGATGTAAGCCCAAGGGCAATTTATTTAGTGTGCTCATGTTGTATATAAGTTGCATACGAATGAGAGAATCGTTATTTATTTCCATTTGTTGAACCAAAGAGTTTATTTCCGCATGTTATCTCTGAAATGGAATTAAGTAAATGAAATTGGTAATACTTCGAGTAATAAAAAGTGGGGCGTGACAGTGTCTCCTTGTCGCCTATGTCAATGGAGAGAAGCTGGTCGATCTCCACTGGTGTTTTGGTGTTCATTCTGAACCTTGTTATGAACGCCTCTGCTAGTTGCGCCCAGGAGGCTATGCTGGCTTCTGGAAGTTTTTCGAACCAAGTCAAGCCTAGGTCGCCAAGGCTTGATGGGAAGAGGATGCACATCAAAGCCTCGTTGCGCCGATATACCGCCATAACCTCGCGGAAGTGGCTTAGATGCATGTAGGGGTCTGTTTTCCCTTCGTATGTAGTGAATTTGGGCTGAAGGAAGCCTGAAGGTAGGGGCACGTTTTCGATTGCCGGAACGAACGGTGAGGTCTGCAGCCTCGCTAATGCTTTGTCCATCGGTTTGTAGGCAGGGCGCGGAATTGGCATTCCAACCTCGACGCTTCTATGCGTCCGAGGAGCCAACCGCTGCGAGGCAGAAACTCTGTGCGGGTCGCGCGCCCTAGCATCCTCTTTCCATCGTGCCCTTTCCTCTAGCACGGTTCGTAGGTCGGATGATCTGGGCAACTCCGTTTGCCTGGATCTTGTTTGGTGCGTGTGCGAGGGCCAATAAGTGCTTCCCTCAGTGTATGACCTCTCAGTCCTCGTTCTCTCAGACCTGGAGTAACGACTCCTGGAGGTTCTGGATTGAGTGTCGCCTGTCCTGAGGCTTTTACTCTCTACTTGGGATGGCGTGGTACGTCTACTACGATCTTCGGAGTGGCGAGGGGGTGTCTTGTTTTTGTGCCCCTTCCCTGTCGCCACTCATTTTTCCTTCATCCGGCGCTTCATGGACTCCATGTCCGCCGCCATCCGTCGTATTAATTCGTCCTGCTCCTTCACACGGTCCTCCAGAATCTGAGGATCAATCCTCCGCCTTTGTCTTTCAGGACTTTGTGAACGAGAGTGACGGGGCTGTTAGTCCGTCTTCTCCCCCTTGCATCCCTCCTGGGATTCTATCGCTGTGGCTCCAAGCCCGTCATAAGAGGGATGGAAGGTAGACCTTCGCGCCTCGCACCACCCTCTGGTGTTTGTCCGTCAATGGCGGACTGTGGTAAATCTTCGTTGTGCGCCATTGATTCTCAAGAGGAAAAGCTTGATCAAGAGGTTTTGTTCTTGTCTGAATTCCCACAGACGGCGCCAATTGTACGGGAAAGAAATAAACCTTCTCGTATAACCCTGTTGATCAAGTCTGCGCTCCTCCATACGACGTCGTTCTACTCCCTGAAAATACAAACGTGAGCTAGCCGGCGGGTGTGTGCTGGAAACCTCTCTGATGCCCAAGTTAGCAAGCTAGACAAATAGACAAAAGCTCTGTGTATTCGGGAATCAAAGTTGTGTTACCTCTCCATAGGTGATGTTGTGAGCTTTTATAGGTTCCATGTAGCACAATCTTAGTAGGAGTCTTACTCCTCCATGAAGAGTCCTCCTAGGATTCATACTCCTGAAAGATAATGCTTATCTTTCAACACCTCCCTCACTACTTAAACCAAGTGAGATGGTTTTATCATGGCCAAACTCCAATACGACCGAAGTAAGCATGGCTATGCTAGGCTGCCGATTAGACTGACCTACACTTAGTTTGGTCCTGCCTTTTACTGCTCTTACTTCGGTTCTTAGAATAATTAGCTAGGCTTGACCGAGCTAGTTGTGTTACGCCGCGACCGGACTAACTCTTCTGGGCCGAGTTATCCGCAGTACTCTTCTAGACCGAGGTAACAATAGGTTCTCTGGGACCGGTCTAACTCTGAGTGTAGCGATCTTGCCAACCGAACTATCCGTAGTGCTCTGCTGGACCGAGGTAACAAGAAGGCTTTCTGGGACCGGACTAACTTTAAGGCCTTTTTACTCGGCCCTTCGCATTGTGGCCCATAATGACCCATTACCCAGCTCGGCCCAATTTTCACATAAATTGCCCTCTCAATTGCACTAGCTTCCCAAAAAGAAAGAAAAAGGCTAACTAACATTTTGTTGCATGCAATATGGGTTACACCCACTCCATGAATTTTGCAAGTAATTACGTTCGAAACATGACACTTTTTTATCCCTTGTTTTTTACTCTTATAAGCATTTGGTTTACAATAGCATATTTAGGTACATTTATTCAATAAGGTACCAAAAAAGTGATTTCAAGTGCTTCAACTTCTTATTTGTGTCTTCTTTTAATTGTTTTGTCATCTCTCATCTTACTCTTTGACATTTTAATTAGTTTTTTCTCTTCTCCTAGGTACTTGAGGTCTGATTGGACTTGCAAATCTTTGTCGACTCAACAACTATGTGATATTATCCCATGCTTTAATTACTTTTTTTCCCTTCTTTATGTTTTTAGTTTGTCTCAAGCATGCATGCATGCAACTGATGCAGAGTATAAAAAACTCAAGGAAGAGTAAATTCAATGAAGTGGCGATATTTAGAAATTGACATGCTTTAAAAGAAAAACCAATAGGAACCATTCATAATTATGTTTCCAGTATTATTAGAGTCTTATTTTATGATTATTTTATATTTTCTTGAATTTTTAAATCAAGGATATTTTTGTAATTTACAAACATGGGTTGTAGGGGTTGCCCATGAGTTGACTTGTGGATCAAATTATTTAATTAGATTTTATTTATATTTCTTATTCAAAGATATTGTAGTAGTTTTCTTTTCTTTCTTTTTTTTATTTAGTCGGTTTAGAATGTCTCCTCATTCTATATAAAGTCATGTAATACTTACAATTTAGGGTTTATTACACTCTATACCCCTCAACTATCACTAATTTGTCTACTTAGTCCATAAACTATCGATTGAGTCTATCAAGTTAGTCCCTAAATTATCAATTGAATCTAGTAAGTCCCTAAATTATTTAAATGAAACCTATTTAGTCCCTAAAAATGTTACAAAAATAAAATACAAGCTCATAAATATTATAAATTAGTAAAAGACACTATCTAGTCAAAATTTTATTTCAAAAAAATCTTTAATTTTTATTCCATCTTTAAAAAGTAGGCATTAGCTCTTACAGTGAATTTTCTTTATAAGGGTAAAGGTATAGCATTTTCTTACTTATATTCTAAAATGGCTATGTGTGCTTACCTTTATCTAGTATTATATGCCAGAAATAATTTATAATTAATTGTTTTTAAGTTTTTCACTAAGTTATTTTATATAATTTAATTAATATATTATTTTTCTATTATTATTTGTAACAAAATGTTATAATTTAAACTATCGAATTCTGCTTTTTCAATATATCTAATACTCATATAATTTTTTTTTTATATATAATTTTATTAGCAATACTGAGAAATCAGACTCTAATACTATTTAAACACAACTAAATAAAATGTTTTTTAAAGACAAAATAAAAAATTTAGGTAGTGTTTGGTAGAGTTTTAGAATTGTGATTTGAGAATAAAGTTGTATTTTGAGTTTGTGAGTTTTGGAATTATGGTTTGAGTGTGAAAATTTTGTTTGGTTATGAATTTTGAAAAGAATTTTGAAAAGAGTTTTAAATTGAGTGATATGACATATGATATTTGATACAAAAACTTACAACTCATAACCAAATACACAATCCAAAATTCTATTCAAAACTCATAAAAAATTTTAAAAAAATTTCACAAATATATATATATATATATATATATTTTGTAATATAAAAATAATAGGTGCAAAAAAAAAAGCACAAAGAGTTTTCAATAGTGAGTGTGGAATTAATTTTTGAAAATGCTAAATAAACATTACACTCAAAAGTGAGTATGGAACTATATTTTGAAAGCTCCACCAAACGGAGCCTTAATTTGTTTGTAATAAAATTTTAATTAGTTAGGGTCTTTTACTAATTTATAATACTTACAAGCGTAAATTTTAATTTTATAATTCTTTCAGGGACTAAATAGGTTTGAATTAAATATTCTAGGGACTTAATAAATTTAATTGATAGTTTAGGACTAAAAATATTTTGATTCATATATACTTTAGGGACTTAATAGACTCAATCGATAGTTCAAAGACTAAATAAAAAAATTTTGACGATAGTTCAGGGATAGAAAGTGTAATAAACTCTATAATCATGGTTAATATTTTAGAGAATTTTAAAAGCTTTTGAAGCTTCTTCATGGATTATGTAATGCAATCAAACCCTAGGTGTGATGCCTAAGGATTCTATGAGTGATTTCTAGACTTATCTTTTTCATTCTCTTTTCTTCTTTATTTTTCGATTCACTATTTTCGAATTACTATTCACAGCCCTCTAAAAGTGAGATTTTCAACCTCAAAACCCTATCCAATCACCCCCAAATCAACCCTAAATCTCTTTCTCTACTTATTAGCCTTCAATTTAACCCTTAAATCCCTAAATTGCTCATTGTTTAGGCTTCAAATAACCTATTTTCAAAATCCAGCACCGTCCTTTAAGAAGGCTATGACTTGTAATGGCTATCATACACTAAAATAGGTTCATATGACTTGCAATGATCCAAACAGGTTGTAGCTGTAGAACTTATAATCTTCATTGTGTTTGTTGTGAGGAATAAGAGTGTGGGTCTCACTACAGGAAAATTGGGATTTACTGACGTTTGTAAAACGCCGCAATAGGCCCAAAAAATGCCGCAAAAATATAAAGTGACGTTTACAAAATTCATCGCAGATGTGACCGCCGTCATATCTTTGTGGCATTTTAAAAACGCCACTGAAGACTTTTGACAACGTTTCTTTAAAGCGCCACTGATTCTTAACCTCTGTTAACAGTGTCCGTTAGAAGGGGTTAACTATGACGTAAGCATGACGATATTTTGCAACGTTTTTATGAAAACGCCACCTTTTCTCTTTTTTTAAAAAAAAAAAAAATTCATAATTAATTATGTTTTTACTTTTGTTCAAAGCAAACCTATTATCCATCACCATTTTCAAAATATATACCATAATGTGAGTCAATATCCATTTTTCAATTTTCCACAACTTATAAATAAAATAAAAAAACCCTTAAAACACAATATGTTAACTCAATACAAAAAAAATAAAAATAAAAATAAAAATAAAAATTACTAATACTTTTACATTTTAATAATAAAAAAAAAATATGGAGTGTGCTCTCCAAACTTTGAAAATAACTTCATCTTCTAGTCATCTAATCCTCTTCAGCAAAATGATGATATATACCTGAATCATCCTTCCATTCTTTGTCATTCTCAAGATCATAAAAGCTTTTTTACTGTAATCAAAAGGAAAAAAAGACACTCAATCTGATTAGAAAGAAGTTAGAGGCAGATAAAAAATAGACTTGATAGTTGGATTCTTACAGCAGCCATTGACTATCAACCCAAAAATATCAGCCATTGAGAATGCCATTATCAGTTGAAGACTAAAAAATGATGATCTTAAAAATGCTATTGCACAAAAATGATTCGTCATGCAACCCAGTAAGTAAATTTGCAAAATCTATCACTAACCCATTTGCAACCTAGCAATTAATATATATATATATATATATGCATTATCCATCATTAACCCATTTCCCTCAACGTCAAGCACAACAAAGCATCACTAAACATCTAACATAAATAAATTTATAACTGCAAAAATACACAATCTCATTGTATGCATAAGTAATCAGACAATATAGTTCTAAAATAAGGGCTCAATGCGTGATAACCTAAGAGAAAGAATTCAATAATAGTTTAAAACTGGCAAATGTACACTATTCTACCACAATGCAGCAAAGGATCTCATTGATTGATTGTAGATAATATTTGGTGAACAAAAATATAACATGGAGAACTAAATGATGAGCATAGTAGAGAACTCACTGCAAGCGCTCTGCTGCATCATATATGTCCATGGTTTCTGTACTTGTGTCATCAATTTTCAGATAACATCTCCAGACAAAATGCCAGCCTTGTGTGAACATTAAGTCCTATGGCCACGACACTGCCATATCTGAAAATGGTAAGGACTGTGATTGTGTTGCTCTAAGATTCTTGATTCTTTGAAATGTGCAGCAGTGTTTTAGTATTTTGCAGTAAGTAAATAACAGGAAGATTAGGCAAATGACGGACACAAAAGTGACTAAAAAACAAAACATGTCGATAAATACAATAAATGCATTTGATCATGTATGTTGGGTCAGGAGATTGAAGAAGTTCGACGATCAAAACAATGTGATTCTGAGGTTGGTGACAATTTTTAGGACATAACTAACCAATTGCATCATTCAAATCTAAAACATATGTCCTTTTTTTTTTCTTTTTTTTTTTGTTCCTGATAAATTTAAATTTTGTGATAAGGTTAGCAAAGATTCATCCAAATTGCATTTGTTTTGTTGATTACAACAAAGATCAGAATTTGTGTCTAGCACTAATCTTTAATAAGAATTCATAACAAATCGTTAAAAAGTTTTATTCATAACAAATTGCGAATTGGCATTGCTTTGATCTTCATTGTGTTTGTTAATAAGAATTCATAACAAATTGCATTAAAGATGAGCATCTTACACATTTATTACGATGGCTGCTTCCATCACTATGTCCTGTAGCAGATTGAAAACAGAAGTTTCATGAATACATGACCAGATAATGATGGGCAGTTTCGTTACAATCTTGAAGCACTTTGAGAAATTATATTGGTTCAAAACACACACACATATTGTTCTTCAATGCAAGAATATCAAGAACCCTAACCTCCAAAAAAAAATTCAGAATCAATATTAATCAATATCGAGAATATGAAGAAACCCATCGCCAATTGCTCGTAATACCATAATCAACAAGCCTTAATTACCACTAAGCATTTCTTGATAACATCATGAAAGAAAAAAACCCTCAAAATTGGAACAACTTAAACAACAAAGACATGCAAATTTTGCAAGTTTATATTGGAATTATGATGGTTCTGTTATTATTAACACGCACAGTACAGAAACTGATGCATAATTCAAAGCAACCAAAGCACAACAAACAAAGAAGAGAGAGAGTGATCTTACATTGGAAACTAACTGGTCGGTGAATGCAAGGGTGGTACCGCATTGGCAGCAGAGGTAGTTACGGACACCTGGTTCTTGAAACATCTTCAAACAGCTTCGGAAGCACCAACTCTTCAGCCAGAGCAAGTAATCAAATTCAAGAAAGTTATTATTGGGATTATGAAGAAATAAACAGTTTGAATTTTAGAATGAATACAAAATAGAGCATGGTTGGACTAAAATGAGAAGTTGAATTGATAGATAGGTTGAGTAAGAACTGAGGAATTTAAGTAGCTCTCAATGGGATTTGTAAAGCCAGAAGTATATATAGATAGATAGGCTGAGCAAGAACTAAGGTTAGAGAGAGAGAGAGAGAGAGAGAGAGAAAGAGATAAATAAAAACTTGAACTTGCATAGATTGAAATATTTAACACAAACAAAATTCAACTATATAATATATTTCCATTCACATTTCAACATTTTAACTTGCAGTAGAAGAGCAAAAAGGCTGGCCTCTATGAGGACTTAATGCTTACATCTCCAGTAGTGGGCTATTAGAGGAGATCCGCAGTTGTAACAAAAAGAATGTCCGCATCTGTGATCATCCACAAAAACAAAATATACACATATAAGTAAGCAAATGATTGGGAGTAAAAAATAAATAAACTAAAGAGACATGCTTGCTAAAAAAGATCAATCAAACACTAAAAATGATTTTTATGTTCTCAACTTGAAGACCAAGATCATATGACAGAGACGGGATACAACATGGATATTTTCATAAAAGGCAAGACATCAGACCAAATACCTTAGTAGCTCACATGGAGTCTCTGCCACTAACTTGGATGGATCATGATCGTTCTGGAATACAACCAAGGTAAGTTACTAAAAATTCTTAAGAGGGGGTATTCTTAAAAATTTGATAAACTGTCCCTCTAAAACCATGTGAAAGAAACCACATACACAATCAACCTGTAACTACCGTGTGCATAACAAATGGTATTCTTTTTAGTTCACAAAGTGCAATTAGAATAATATTTAAACCCCAATTTGTAACGCCCTAAAAATCAACCCATCACATAAATAATATTGACATGCATTATAAAAAGAAAATAATACATTATCTCATTCATCAGAGTATTACTAAGTAAGGACAGTACATGTAACATCAAAATAAATGCCCTACGGGCTTACATATTGCCAAGCCAACACTTGGACACAAAAATATGAGTTCTAACTCAAATACAAATAAAGCCCTAGGCTTGAATGTTTACATGTAAAAAAAAATAACTTAAAACAAGGCTTCAAAGCCCGGTTCCTCCCAAGCTAAGTCCTTGGAGGTAGCGAATCACCTAGACCTGAAAATAATGTTCCCTTATAGGGTGAGCCACAGCCCAGTAGAAATATACTAAACCAATTATAAGCATTGAATAAAGCAATAGCATTCAATAGATGGTTAACCATGATAATCAATTATATCAATATACAGTTTTAAGACACTAATGTCTATGACATTTATCAATTTCCATTATTATCAATATGGCTCAGAACCTGGCCAAACTTACAACTGTGAACTATAAAGCATATTCACATTACTTCCAATATCAACAACACAAATGAGACTCAGGCTCATATCAAAACACTTCATACTTCCAGATTGATACACATTTTAGTGCTGTATCAATAAAACACTTCAATATAAATAAGCACACATAGAAGTGATGCTAATGGAGTCCATCCCCTATCTCCTCCCAAACAATAAAACATTTCAATATAAATAAGCACACATAAAAGTGATGCTAATGGAGTCCATCCCCTATCTCCTCCCAAACAAAATCCGGTTTAGAGGTCCATCCCCTATCTTCCCCTAAACCGTGGAGTACATCCCCTATCTCCTCACACACAATATGCATATGCAATGCTCAACCAATACATGTATTTTTCTGTATTAATTCGATAGTCAAAATTAATGACTTAGCCAATGTGATTAGTTCCAGTTTGCCCTAATCCACATGCAATGTCTACAACAATCATGACTATCCTCCACCGATAGCCCAAAACAGTTATTTCTAAACAAGAAATAAAATATAACAACAATAATAATCTCAACATTTAAATAGGAGAGTGATTAAATAATCCAACTACACCATTTAAACTTATAAATCCCTAATTCCATGAATTCAACTAATATTCCCAATTTTCCTCAAATTAATTGTACAAATCAATTTATTAAAACAACTAGGGTTTTTCCCAAAATTACCAAAATACCCCCACCATATTAAAGTACCAAAACTTAGAACAAAAATCATAAGATGGAGTAGGAAATCCCTACCTCAAATGAAGAGACTCAAAGAAGATGATGAAAATACTCGGATGTGTTCCAACCCACAATTTTTCGGATCAAAATGAAGATCAAGAGAAGCTCCACACTCAATACAAAGGAACTAGGGTAGAAGATCACTAGAACTAGATGTATTTATAGAGAGAAGATGTAGTCTAGAGAGAGAAACTCTCAAGTTATTCATTCAATGAACTTCATTAAATTGATTAATGTATCTCATACATTCATGATACATAATGCATCCTCTATATTAATGAATTCATTAGATAGATTAATGTATCTTACATATTCATAATAGATACATAATGCATCTCTAAGATTCATTCATAATAAATCCATCACATTCAATGTATTAGCATTAGTCTTCTATACATTGTATATATAGGTATCAATGATTAGTCACCATCTAATTGATGTACATGTATCTTACTAATGAGATGAATCTAGTATAATCATGCAAAATCTGGGAATAATCACAAGGAAAAGACCGGGGTCGCTATAACCTCCCCCCCTTAAAAGAATTTCGTCCCCGAAATTAAGCATAAAGTTCTCGAAAATAGGTCTTTCTCAAATTCCAACAATATGACATTACAATAATGAACTTGACCCAATACTGGTCATTTCATCTCTTATCAAGAGGCATCTCATAATATGTATATAAAACAACATATATTTCAACCTGTATCAGTATTATGCATTTTCCTTCCAATTTTAACAATTCAATATACAAGATTCCCATTTCCATATCATATTCAATTCCATGATATATATAAAACACATTCAATCTATAAATGTGACATTCCACTTCCATTATGAAGCAAGTTTCAAACAACTATCATTAAACCAAAACATTCTCAATGTTTTACAACTTAAGACATATATATAAAATTCTTAAGTCCAACAATATTACAAAATATTACATATTAATAAACATGTCCGGATATTTCTCGCGGACTTCCAACTCACATTCCCAAGTGGCTTCCTCCACCCCGTGATGTTTCCACAAAACCTTTACCAAAGGAATGGTCTTGCCTCGCAAAACTTGATCCCGCCTATCCAAGACTCGAATCGGTCTCTCCTCATACGAGACATCCTCGTCAACCACTAAATCAGTCCAATCCAACACATGTGATGGATCCGGCTCATACTTTCGAAGCATACTCACATGAAACACGTCATGTACTCCGGACAACTGCGGTGGCAAAGCTAAACGATAAGTAGCCTCGCCAATCCTCTCAAGGATCTCAAAAGGACCAATGAACCGAGGGGACAACTTCCCGCTCTTCCCAAACCTCATCAAACCCCGTCTAGGTAATATCTTTAGAAAGACATGATCACCCACCTCAAACACCAAAGGTCTTCTCCTACGGTCGGCATAAGATTTCTGACGACTCTGGGCTGTAACAAGCCTCTTATGGATAAACTCAACTTTCTCCGTCGTTTCCCTCACCAACTCCGGACCCAACAGAGGTGCATCACCCACCTCGGCCCAACAAACTGGAGACCTACACGGTCGGCCATACAAGGCCTCAAACGGTGCCATACCGATACTAGATTGGAAACTGTTGTTGTAGGCAAACTCCACCAAAGGCAAGTGCCTCTCCCACGACCCACTGAAATCAAGAACACAACCCCGAAGCATATCCTCAAGGATCTGAATAGTACGCTCGGACTGCCCGTCAGTCTGAGGATGATAAGCCGTGCTAAAGGTCAACTTAGTGCCTAAGGCACTCTGCAAACTTTGCCACAACCTAGCAGTAAAACGAGGATCTCTATCTGAGACGATCGTCACTGGGACCCCGTGCAACCTTACTATATCCCGAATGTACAAGTCGGCAAGATGATCTACCGAATCTCTCACGCGCATAGGAATGAAGTGCGCCGACTTAGTCAACCGGTCTACAACCACCCAAATAGCATCACTACCCCGCTGAGTCCTCGGAAGACCCACAACGAAGTCCATAGTGACATGCTCCCACTTCCACTCGGCAATAGGCAAGGGTTGCAACAAACCCGCTGGCCTCTGATGTTCGGCCTTCACTTGCTGACAAGTAAGGCACTTTAGACATGAAAGCTGCCACATCTCTCTTCATACCCCGCCACCAAAACTGGCGACCCAAATCCCGATACATCTTAGTGCCTCCCGGATGCACCGCAAGGTGTGAATGATGAAACTCTCGGAGTACCTCCTCTCGGCAAGACTCCGGCACAAACAAACGGTCTCGGTATCTCACACTCAGGTCGGGATACACCGTCAAACCCTTCTCAATCTTCCCATTGGAGATCTTTTCTCGAAGAGATTCCACCTCAAGGTCACCTCTTTGTGCCTCTAACACTCGAGTCACAAGTGTAGGCTGCGCAACAACGGAAAACAAGGCCGCAGCCTCAACGGATTCGCCCAGAAGCAAATCAAACTCCCCAAGTGCACCCAACATCTCCCACTCCCGAATGGCTATACAAGCTATGTCACCAACAGGTTTCCTGCTAAGGGCATCGGCCACCACATTGGCCTTCCCCGGATGATAATGCAACTCGAAGTCATAATCCTCTATGAACTCCATCCACCTTCCTGCCTCAAGTTCAAGTCTTTCTGTGTAAACAGATATTTCAGACTCTTATGATCCGAGAATACCTCGAACCTCTCACCGTAAAGATAATGCCTCCAAATCTTCAAGGCAAATATCACAGCTGCTAACTCTAAATCATGCGTAGGGTAATTCTTCTCATGAATTTTCAACTGACGTGAGCCATAGGCAACCACTTTCCACTCTTGCATCAATACACAACCCAAACCCTCTCGTGAAGCGTCACAATAGACTGCATAACCCAACCCTCTCTCCGGAATAATCAAAACTGGAGCGGTGGTCAGTCTAACTTTCAACTCCTGAAACGACTTTTCACAAGTCTCACTCCATACAAATTTGACTCCCTTCCGAGTCAATCTAGTCAAAGGCGAAGCTAACCTGGAGAAATCCTTCACAAACCGGCGATAATACCCAGCTAATCCCAGAAAACTGCGGATCTCAAACACACTCTTAGGCTGTGCCCAATCTTGCACTGCCTCAGTCTTGGATGTATCAACAACACCCCCCCTTCCCCAGAAACTACATGGCCTAAGAACTTTACCTCTTCTAGCCAGAACTCACACTTCCCAAACTTAGCATAAAGCTTATGGGCTCTAAGTAACTCAAGCACCACTCTCAAGTGTTCCTTGTGCTCCTCCTCCGAAGGTGAATAAATCAAAATGTCGTCCACGAAGACGACTACAAAACGATCTAAAAAAAATTCCCGGAAGATCCGGTTCATCAAATCCATAAACACTGCCGGTGCATTGGTAAGCCCAAATGGCATCACCAGAAACTCATAGTGGCCATACCGCGTACGGAATGCCGTCTTCGGAATATCCTCCTCCCTGACTCTCAACTGATGATAACCCGATCTCAAGTCTATCTTAGAGAAACAACGGGAACCCTTCAACTGATCGAACAGATCATCTATACGAGGCATAGGGTACTTATTCTTGACCGTAACCCGATTCAATCTCCGGTAATCCATACAAAGTCTCAAAGCACCACATTTCTTTTTAACAAAAAGGGCCGGTGCACCCCACGGCGAAACACTAGGACGGATATAGCCCTTATCTAGCAACTCCTGGAGCTGAATCTTCAACTCAACTAACTCGGCTGGGGCAAAACGCTAAGGTGCCATAGAGATTGGCGCCGTGCCGGGCACTAGGTCAATAGAGAACTCAATCTCTCGATGCGGTGGCAAACCAACAAGATCCTCGGGAAAGACGTCCGAGTACTCACCACCACCCTTGGCAACACAATCTGGGTCTCATCACACTCACTACTCATAAGGCTAGCAAGTAGACCACTAAGCTCACTCCGCCCTCGCGGATCACATCCCGGTGGCAAAACACTACCAACCCGGTCCCCCAGAAAAATGGAAACACTCTCCGCTAACGGTACAACAAGCGACCCTCTGGCGGTATCAATTAATAACTGCCCGGTATAACGATAACCAGTCCATACCCAAAATAACATCAAAGCCCTTCATAGGCATAACTACAAAAGAAAATGGGATTCTATGATAGTCAACCTCTATATCACAGCCCCTAACACCTTGTTTCAAAATCAATTCACCCCCAAGAGGTGATACTACACAAATAGGAGACGCTAACTATGCTAACTCCAACTCAAAACAGATGCAAATGCAGCAGACACAAAGGAATGAGATGCACCCGTATCAATCAAAACAAATCTTTTGTATAAATATAAGAAAAATCATTCTTTTGTTCATGAGACATTTCTCAAAGATAATCAAATTTTCAACGATGACATTCAAAAATAAATTTTGCATTTTCCATGCGAAACTCAAAAGTTTTGTAAACATTTTTCATAAACACAGTGTTACCCATAATACATAAACATCTCCAATTTATTTGCCAAAAACTACTCGTTTGGAAATTCTCATAACATTCAAATTAAATCAAATCCTCAACATTTTCCTTTCAAAAATTGCCGTCAGCATCCACTCAAGAAATTCTCTTCCCACTCACAAACCATACCCAATAACCAATAACACCACTAACTCATTTCACCGACACATAGTCACCAACCGATAACAACACTACGAACACCACCCAAATACATAATTGATGGGATCACAACAAACTCATTAACTAGCAAAGCCCAAAACACTAATCAACACACCGATACCATTCCCTCTAACCCGAGATACAAATCTCATGCTCCCTCGTGTAGACATCCTATAAAGTCCAAAAACAAAACCACACTTAGTGCACAACACAACAGCCTTCCCCGAGGCATACACTTACCACCGTAAACATACATTTCTATTGCATATAAACATTTAAACACATAATCGAATCAAGTCCATAAAGATAGTCACTCATCCCGGAACTCTCAAGGAATTCCTATCAGAAACCACGTTGATCAGGCGTGTTTCCCAGAGGACCTCAAAGCAAGTTCACCGGCTACGAGTACTATCTAGAAAACTTAATCCCATGCTCATATAAATGCAACAAACAAGTCCTAACATTTATGTTAACTATATGCAACGTCCTCACTACATGTAGCAAACCCATTGTAGTAAAAACTACTTCCCACGAGCCCAAAGTATTCAAACCCGGCTCGCTCTGATACCAAGTTGTAACGCCCTGAAAATCAACCCATCACATAAATAATATTGACATGCATTATAAAAAGAAAATAATACATTATCTCATTCATCAGAGTATTACTAAGTAAGGACAGTACATGTAACATCAAAATAAATGCCCTACGGGCTTACATCTTGCCAAGCCAACACTTGGACACAAAAATATGAGTTCTAACTCAAATACAAATAAAGCCCTAGGCTTGAATGTTTACATGTAAAAAAAAATAACTTAAAACAAGGCTTCAAAGCCCGGTTCCTCCCAAGCTAAGTCCTTGGAGGTAGCGAATCACCTGGACCTGAAAATAATGTTCCCTTATAGGGTGAGCCACAGCCCAGTAGAAATATACTAAACCAATTATAAGCATTGAATAAAGCAATAGCATTCAATAGATGGTTAACCATGATAATCAATTATATCAATATACAGTTTTAAGACACTAATGTCTATGACATTTATCAATTTCCATTATTATCAATATGGCTCAGAACCTGGCCAAACTTACAACTGTGAACTATAAAGCATATTCACATTACTTCCAATATCAACAACAACAAATGAGACTCAGGCTCATATCAAAACACTTCATACTTCCAGATTGATACACATTTTAGTGCTGTATCAATAAAACACTTCAATATAAATAAGCACACATAGAAGTGATGCTAATGGAGTCCATCCCCTATCTCCTCCCAAACAATAAAACACTTCAATATAAATAAGCACACATAAAAGTGATGCTAATGGAGTCCATCCCCTATCTCCTCCCAAACAAAATCCGGTTTAGAGGTCCATCCCCTATCTTCCCCTAAACCGTAGAGTACATCCCCTATCTCCTCACACACAATATGCATATGCAATGCTCAACCTACATGTATTTTTCTGTATTAATTCGATAGTCAAAATTAATGACTTAGCCAATGTGATTAGTTCCAGTTTGCCCTAATCCACATGCAATGTCTACAACAATCATGACTATCCTCCACCGATAGCCCAAAACAGTTATTTCTAAACAAGAAATAAATATAACAACAATAATAATCTCAACATTTAAATAGGAGAGTGATTAAATAATCCAACTACACCATTTAAACTTATAAATCCCTAATTCCATGAATTCAACTAATATTCCCAATTTTCCTCAAATTAATTGTACAAATCAATTTATTAAAACAACTAGGGTTTTTCCCAAAATTACCAAAATACCCCCACCATATTAAAGTACCAAAATTAGAACAAAACTCATAAGATGGAGTAGGAAATCCCTACCTCAAATGAAGAGACTCAAAGAAGATGATGAAAATACTCGGATGTGTTCCAACCCACAATTTTTCGGATCAAAATGAAGATCAAGAGAAGCTCCACACTCAATACAAAGGAACTAGGGTAGAAGATCACTAGAACTAGATGTATTTATAGAGAGAAGATGTAGTCTAGAGAGAGAACTCTCAAGTTATTCATTCAATGAACTTCATTAAATTGATTAATGTATCTCATACATTCATGATACATAATGCATCCTCTATATTAATGAATTCATTAGATAGATTAATGTATCTTACATATTCATAATAGATACATAATGCATCTCTAAGATTCATTCATAATAAATCCATCACATTCAATGTATTAGCATTAGTCTTCTATACATTGTATATATAGGTATCAATGATTTGTCACCATCTAATTGATGTACATGTATCTTACTAATGAGATGAATCTAGTATAATCATGCAAAATCTGGGAATAATCACAAGGAAAAGACTGGGGTCGCTATACAATTTCTTTTCCTTCTTGTTCTTAAACATATATAAATGAAAAAGAAGTTATTTACGAGTCAGAAACGATAAAATCAATCAGAGAGGGTCCATACAGGTGTGTACTAGAATCCAATCCGATGGGATTCATTTGTTCTCCACAACCTTTCTTGCCGCTAAGCAGTGCAGAAAACAATCAACCAAGACCGACCCAATTCTTCTAAGTAATAATCTCTTCCCTTTTCCCACTCCCCATGCCCCAAATAAACCAAAGCTTCTCAAGCACTATCAACGTTTCCGCGGGCATGCAAGCGTTTCCAGTTTGGTCTAGCCGGACTTTGCTTCAACAACTTTACTCCCAACGGGTTGTCCTTGCTCTGTTACATAAAATAAAAATGTTAGCAGGCGAAAAAGTTCAGATATGTTGACCTTAAAATGCTTATGCTAGCATTTTCTTTTCTTTTTTCGTTGTATCTAAAACAATGAAGGTAAATAAATAAATAAATAAAGCTAAATTACCATTAGGCAAGTCCCGCCATCAACGTCACAGACAGGGTACTCGTGTGGGCAGCAGCTAGAGTGATCATCACAGCAGGTAGCAGACTCAAGGGCGCAGCATCCCCAACCAAAGCAGTAGCTACCGTATTGATAGACACAACAGCATGTGGTTCCTGCAGGGCAATTGTAATAATCATCGCAGACTGTCGAGGGTTTTACTGGGGTAGGAGGAGATGGACCGGGATTAGGAGGGTTGGGACTGGTCTTGATGGGGTATGAGGCCATTTGAGCAATCCCACACTTGCCACCAATGGAATTGATGTTGCGCTCCAACCTTATATACCCGTTTTCTCCCCAGTTTGGACCCTAAGAGTTCCTCACAGCCCAGTAATCTACACCATCTTCTGTACCATATCCAACAGCAACAACACCGTGGTCAAGGTTTGTCCCACAGTGTCCAGTAAATACACCCTGAAAAGAATTAAAAGGGAAAAATCAAGTTGTGTTTGAAAAAATAATAACAATAGCAATAGAATTGTTTGTTTTAGCTTGTTAAGAAGTTAGTTAGCATCCATCCAATTTTCATCTGTAGTCATATAAGAGCTTAAATGTGTCCAGTTTATTATTATTTACAAGTTTTGTATTATATACATACCGTTATCATTTCTTTAGATGAATTTCCAATCATGTCTTGTTAAGGAGAGAATTACTCTACGAAGAGAAAATAAAAGATTTCGAGGATGAAGTCATTACTGATTCATAAAGTTGGAAAGCTCTGCCCCCGGCTTCAATGGCAACACTAACAGGTTGATGGGCAACAGCCTTCTTCAACGCCTTCTCGTCATTTTCTGGAATATCTTCGTATCCATCAATGCTAACAACTCGTACATTTTTCTGAAAGAAGCATTTAAGATACAAATGCTAGTTTAATTAAAGCACAAGAAGGATGTTTTTCTTTTCTTTTTCTAGAGTTTGATTTATATGAAACATACCCGGTTCTGGTCACATGTGCCATCAACAGCTCGGTGCAACATACTCGTACTCGTACTGATTTATATGAAACATACTCGTACATTTTTCTAGAGTTTGAAAAAATATGGAGTGTGCTCTCCAAACTTTGAATTCAATTGACAAACACAATTTGTTATGAATTCTTATTAACAAACACAATGAGCTCTACCCGCAATAAGCGTGTTGCAAGCAACCACATTGCGAATTGGCATTGCTTTGATCACTCTCTCTCCTTCTCCCAAACTTCCAGACTTCATGTACACGTAAGCCAAAGAACTCCCAACAACTAAATTGAACTCAAACCCAGATTTCACCACATACCCATGAACCTGCCTGCCTGCATTCAAATCTTTCAAACCCGCACAACCTCGAAGAACACTACCCAAAGTGAACTCATCCAACATAAACCCCAAACCATGCATTTGGGAAAACAAACTCAACCCCTCCTCGTTAAACTCAAACTGGGTCATACCTGCAACCATCGCATTCCACGTCCCAACATTTCGTTCCGGCATTTCATCAAACACCTGACGTGGATTCTCTAAATCACCATTTTGAATGAACCCACCAATCAAAATGTTGCCAGACATGATGTTCTTCCTGGGCATTACGTCGAACAGTGTAACGGCGGTTGAAAGTTCTCCGATTTTGGCATAGGCGTTGAGTAGGTGGTTGGAGACGAACTTTTTTGAGGAAGACCCAGATGTGATGATCAGAGAATGGAGGTGTTTGAGGAGTGAGAGAGATTAGGTATGAATGCATTGTTGGAGGAGGTGAGAGAAGAGAGATGGGTCGGACCAAATCTCTGATGTGAATGATTCGAATGCTTCTTTGAGGCGGCCTTTGGAGCAGAGGTTGGTGAATTCGTTTGGAGTTTTGGAGGCATTAGTGGAGAGAAAGCGAAGAGGGGTTGGATTGAGAGACCTAACATACGACTTTGACAAACCCATACATTTGGGTTGGGTTGGCTTGGCTTAATGACCCGTGTAATAAAACTGAAGTTCTATTCTACTAGGGTCTGTCTAGTAATGTTTACGTTTTCAGTTTATATTTACAAAATTTTATAAATTGGTTTTTGTTTATTTTTTATTTATTTGTAGAAAAACATAAACTACAAACGCGTTTGATAATTGAAAAAATGTTTAAAAAAAATTTAAAATATAAAAAAGAGTGAGAAATGGCAATTGGTAGCAAGTGGCGGCGGAAGATGGTGGTGGAAAGTGGTGACGGTGGGTGGTGGGTAGCGGATGGTGGTGGGTGGTGGCAGGTGGGTGGTGGTGGCGGTATGTGGTGGTGGGTGGATGGGTGATGATGGCGGGTGGTGGGTGGTAGCGAGTGGGTGGTGACGGTGGTCGTGGCGGGTGGTCGTGGCAGGTGGGTGGCGGATGGCGGGTGGTGGCGGGTGGGTGGTGGTGGCTGGTAGGTGGCGAGTGGTGGTGGTGGGTGGGTGACGGTGGCAGGTGGTGGGGTAGCGAGTGAGTGGTGGTGGTAGTGGTGGCGGGTGGTGGGTGGTGGTGGCAGGTGGTGGCGGATGGCAGGTGGTGGGCGGTAGCGAGTGGGTGGTGGTGGCGGGTGGTGGGTGTGGTGGCAGGTGGGTGACGGATGGCAGTGGGTGGTGGCGGGTAGGTGGCCGGTAGTGGTGGTGGGTGGGTAGGTGGGTGGGTGACGGTGGCGGGTGGTGGGTGGTGGTGGCGGGTGGTGGCGGGTGGTGGGTAGTGGTGGTGGTGGTGGTACGTGGGTGGTGGATGGCGGGTGGTGGATGGGTGGTGGTGGCGGGTAGGTGACGGGTGGTGATGATGGATGGGTGGGTGACGGTGGCGGGTGTAACGAGTGGGTGGTGGTGGTGGTGGCGAGTGGTGGGTGGTGAGTGGTGGTGGCAGATGGGTGGCGGATGGCGGTTGGTGGTGGGTGGCAGCGGCGGATAGGTGACGGGTGGTGATGATGGGTGGGTGGGTGACGGTGGCGGGTGGTGGGTAGTAGCAAGTGGGTGGTGGTGGTGGTGGTGGTGGTGGTAGCGGTGGTGGTGGTGGTGGTGGTAGCGGTGGTGGCGGGTGGTGGGTGGTGGTGGTGGTGGCAGGTGGGTGGCGGATGGCGGGTCGTGGTGGGTGGTGGCGGGTGGTAGTGGTGGTGGGTGGGTGGGTGATGGTGGCGGTGGTGGGTGGTAGCGAGTGGGTGGTGGTGGTGGGTGGTGGTGGCAGGTGGGTGGCGGGTGGGTGATGGGTGATGGGTGATGGTGGTGGTAGTGGTGGTAGTGGTGGTGGGTGACGGGTGGGTGGCATGTGGCTGGTGGTGGCAGGTGGGTGATGAGTGGCGGTGGCGGGTAGGTAGCGGGCGGTGGATGGTAGTGGCGGGTGGTGGGTGGTGGCGGGTGGATGGCGGGTTGTGGTGGTGGTGGTGGTGGTGGCGAGGGTGGGTGGGTGGGGAGTGGGTGGCAGGTGGATGGTGGCGGTGGTGGGTGCTGGTGGCAGGTGGTGGTAGGGGGTGGGTGGTGGTGGCGGAAGATGGTAGTGGAAAATGATGGCGGGTGGTAGCTAGTGTTGGGTGGTAAAAAAAAAAAAACTCAAAATTCAAAACGGAAACACATTTTTTGAGTTTACATTTTTTGGCCAAATTTATAAACTGAGACCACTGATTTATAAATAAAAAATTTACCAAACAAGTTTTTATTTGAGTTTTTAAAATTTTTATAAATATAAACAGAAAACTGAAAACGTAAGTGTTACCAAACGACACCCTAGTATTTGGAGTCATTTAGATTCATATTTTGAGAAAAAAAATATTTATTTAAATAATTTTGATTAAGCCGATGCCAAAAAATCCAGACTATTTTTTAGGTCTATAAATAATTTTTCATTAATTTTTGTAAAAAAAATCATAAATTAAAAGATTTCATTCTTGTACATAAAGTCTTCAAAATCGTGAAAAATTAATAAATTAAAAAATATTAACAATTTTTTTAGATGTCTAGAGTGGTGAAAATGGATGAACAATTTGAAATGAATAAAGCAATCAACTAGATTCAAAACACTAGTTTAGTTTTATCAATTGCGTAATTTTGCTGAGAAATGTATATAATTTGCATGGTAACTTAGTAAATTAGGACATTTTAAGTTTTGATTTTTGTTAATTGTCATTACTTATCTACTTATGACTAAGTGATTTGCAAGTAATTAAATTTAATTGATAAGAGTGGATCAACACGTTGAGGTTAGTGATGGATCCACATATTAAAATATAAAAAAAAAATAATATTTGATTTAGAGTATTATGTGTCCCGTCATTAGGTGTGATGTCTACATTTGTGTCTTCTTTTAATTGTTTATCATCTCTCATCTTACTCTTTGACATTTTAATTAGTTTTTCTCTTCTCCTAGGTACTTGAGGTTTGATTGGACTTGCAGATCTTTGTAGACTCAACAACTATATAACATTATCCCATGCTTTAATTACTCTCTCTCTCTCTCTCTCTCATGTTTGTCTCAAGCATGCGATATTTAGAAATTGACATGCTTGAAAAGAAAAATTAATAGAAGCCATTCATAATTATGTTCTAGTATTACACTACAACAAAAACACATTTTTGTGACACCATATTAATGGCATGTTCTTAAAAAATGCCACAAAAAGAATATTTTTTAGCATTTTTTAGAAAAATGTCATAGAGCCACAAACATATAAGGCTCTAGTGGCATTTCAATTAATAAAAGTGTCACTTCACTACAACAAAAATGTCACTACAACAAATTTACACTTTAGTGACACTACACTAGTGGCATGTTTTTAGAAAATGCCACAAAAATAAAAATTGACATTAAATGTTTTAGAAAAATGCCACAAAACCACAAACATATAAGGCTTTAGTGGCATTTCAATAAAGAAATGTCACATCAATTTTATGGCATTTTATAAAATAATGACACAAAAAATTATGTTCGTGACATTTACCAACAGATGCCACTAAGCTTTAGTAGCAATGGCATTTTTTAAAAAATGTCAAGACACTAGATAGGTGCAAATTACTTTTTATGGCACTTAGGTAAAAAGTGTCATAAGCAAATACTTTATAACATTTTGAGAAATGCCACTAAGCCAAAAACTTTCCAAGCTTATAATGGCATTTTTGAAAAAACAAAAAATGCCAATATATTTTCTAAATTTTTAAAATGCAGTAAATGATTAAAAATAAATAAATTAAACTCAATATACACTACAGGAAAAAGCACATTTGACGGCTAAAGTTCCTGATCAAAAAAAATTTGGTCGTTGAAAGTATAGCTTTCAGCGACCAAAACAGCATTAGTAGCCAAAAGTAAAGCTTTTTGGCGACCAAACAATTTTAGTAGCCAAAAGTCTACAATTGGCGACTAAAAATAAGTTTGGTCACTGATTATATGGGTTTTACTGACTAAAAAAAATTTTGTAGCTAAAAGTAAAGCTTTTTGGTGACTAAAAAAATTTTAGTAGCCAAAAGTCTACAATTGGCGACTAAAAAATAAGTTTAGTCGCCAAAAGTGGTCATTTTTAGCGCGGGAGAACTAAAATCCTAAGACGGGAATTAAATTTTTTAGCGACCAAAATTTTGGTAGCTGAAAGTGCATCTTCGGCGACCGAATCCAATTTTGATCGGCAAAAGTTAAGTCTTTTAGCAACTAAAAAACAATTAGTAGCCAAAAGTATAGAATTGGCGACTAAAAAATATTTTTAGTCACCAAAAGTAGTCTTTTTTTATTTTGCTAGTAAATAGTTTATTTTACATAAATTATGTTCAATAAAATAATTATATTTATACATATACTTTTATATTAATATGGATGTATGTACTATATAAATAATATATGTTGCATATATAATCATGTGGTGCTATAGAGGTGTAATGGGAAGAGTGTGGTATATAAGGTTTATGATGCGGGAGGTTGGAGTCTCCGCAAGAGCGGATCAAATTGTTCTATAATGAATTATCATCACGAATAGCACTTGATAGCGTCACGAATAGTGCCTACCATGACATTAAAGTGTCACTGAAAAGTTTTAGTCTTGATGGTGTAATGACACTTATAAGTGTCACTAACTCTTTTTTTAATGGCGCTTGATAGTGCCACAAATAATATCTACCATGACATCAAAATGGCATTGAAAGTTTTTAGCCATGATGGTGTAGTGGCACTTGCAAGTATCTACTGTGACACTAGTATCTACCGTGGCACGGATACAAATGGCACTTGTTCAAAATGCCACACGACTAAAAAATGTCATTAAACCAATAGTTTTGTGGCACTTTCAAATGTCACTAAACTAAGAAAATGTTGTAGTGTTATTAGAATCATATTTTATGATTATTTTATATTTTCTTAAATTTTTAAATCAGGGGTATTCTGGTAATTTTTATACTCACTGACATGGTGTAACGCCCTCAAAATAATAACATTAAACCCATCAATTTAGACATGCATTGATATAAGAGACAAACATCATTCTATTCCACAGAGTAATTCTTTACAAGAAGCATTACATGTTAACAACAAAATCAAATGCCCTATAAGCTTACAGCTTTCCAAGCTAACACTTGGTTACAAAGAGGAGAGTACTAACTCAAATACACATTAAGCCTTTGGCTTGAAATTACATGTAATACAACAAAGATAACCAAAACCACAAACATCTGCCTGCCTCTAGCCTCCCAAGCGATGTCCCTGGAGGTGGCATGCTTCATGTACCTGAAAATTGTGTCCCATATAGGGTGAGCCACAGCCCAGTAGAAATACACTAAACCAACTATGAACAATGACAAAAAGATTAGCAGTTAATAGATGGTCAACACTTATACATTCATTTACATCTTATTACAATTCCACGACAATCAAGTTTATGTTACAATTCACTTTCCATTTCTTATTCATCATTGAGTTTGAAAACAAGGCTCAGTACTCTGGCCAAAACCTTTGATGAGATTATAGTTCATCACTAGAACACTTTCGAAATCCAAGGTGGATACACATTTTGATGTTGTATCAATAACACATAAACCATTTCCATACTTCATAAACGATGATAATATACATTTTAGTGCTATATCAAATCAAACAAACTTTTCAATAGATAAGCATATGAGCTATATCACTACTACAACAGATAAACATATGAGCTATATCAACATTCCAATAGATAAGCATATGAGCTATATCAACACTTCAATAGATAAGCATATGAGCTGTATCATCACTACAATGGGAGAGCATATGAGCTGCAACCCTGGGTCCATCCCCCATCTTCCCTTAACCATTAACCGATTTAGAGGTACATCCCCCATCTTCCCCTAAATCGTGGAGTACATCCCCCATCTCCTCCCATACACAAGTAATGCATATAAACACAGAATCATATACGCAATCAATCAATATATAAAGTTAATGTATTCTATCAACCGTCATACTCTATGACACATCCAATTGATTAGTTTTAGTTTGCCTAATCATCATGCATTGTCTACAACAATCAACACTACCCTCCACCGGTAATCCAAAGCAATTATTTCTAAACAGGAAATAAATGCACAAATACATAATATATCAACATTTCAACTAGGTGAGCAATAAATGATTCAACTACACCCTTTAGTCCCATACATTCCCAATTTTAACATTCTCAATTCAATTCCTCATTTTCTTTAATTAATTATATACATTAATTAATTAAACCAATTAGGGCAAATAGCCATAATTCACAAAACAACCCTAAGGTTCCATTTCCATCAATGTTCCAACATTAATTTCATTTCTCTATGCCTAACTTGCACATAGGTTTATATAATTAAAACCCCAACTTTTGTAAAATTACACAAAGGCCCAAACTTTCTCAAAAAAGTTACACAACAACCCCAACATATCAAAATGCTAAAATTCAAAGACAAAGCTCATAAGATGGAGTAGGTTATCCCTACCTCGAAGTTTGAGCTCCAACGGAGATGAAGACCAAGACCCAACGTGCTCCAAATCTCAACTTTTTCAGATTAAAACAAAGATCTCAACACCCTCTATCTTTTTAGCAAAGGACTTAGGATAGATTCACACTAGAGAGAGATGAAATCCTAGAGAGAAGATAAGTTTAGAGAGAGAGAGAGAGAGAGTCGGCTGCTAGGGTTTCAAAAAGAAAGAGATGAAAAAGTGATGTTTAAAATCGCTGCTGCCTGCTAATATAAAACAGGCCCGCTCGAGCGAAGACTTGGTCGCTCGAGCGACCAGATACAGAAAACCTCGCTCGAGCCAAAAAGGTCTCGCTCGAGCCAACAACCCAGAACCTCGCTCGAGCGACAAATTGCTCGCTCGAGCCAACAACTCGAACCAACAGGTCTGCAACTAGACGCACGCTCGAGCGAAGAAACGCTCGCTCGAGCGAAGAACAACCAGATTGCTCGAGCGAAGAAAAGCTCGCTCGAGCCAAGAAATGCAACTCTCAGGTCCAGAACCAGACGCAATCTCTCGCTCGAGCAATGCCACTCTGGCTCGAGCCACCAGACACAAAACTCCACTCTCGCACGAGCGACCAAACCATGGCTCGAGTGAAGGACCAAAACGAAGAGCTCGCTCGAGCGACCAACTGCTCGCTCGAGCGAAGGTCCAAAATTCTGGGCAGCAACCTAAGGCTCCTAAACACAACCAACTTGAAACAAACCTGCCCAACGCATCCTATAATTCAATTACAAAGTATGAAAGGAGGTAAACTAGAAATGAACAACTGCTAACATCTACGGAACCAAGTCCGGATCACTGTACAACAAGGGTTAAAACCCGGGATCGCTATACACGGGTTGTAGGGGTCGCTCATAAGTTATATTGTAGGTCAAGTTATTTAATTAGATTTTATTTATATTTCTTATTTGGTCTTAATATGATTTTGGAAGTCAAAGATGAAAAATCTAGAAATCCCCTAGATATTGATTTGTGATTATGTAACAATTTTAAGCAGTATATAACAATCCCAATCAAACAATCAAGACAAATCAACACAACGATTTTAACGTGGAAAAACCACAATTGGATACTTCCAACTGTGATTAAAAAACCACGGGCAACAGCCACAAAACAATCCACTAAGAAGATTTAAAAGAATTAGACAGGTATACTCTCAATTACCTAGCGAATCCACGCCTAATTGAACCAACCTCTATGTGCCTCTTCCAACCCTGTCTTCACCTCGGAATTGTCTTTACAATGAGCCACTCCAGAATCCACCGAAGCTTCAGGCTCGAATTCTTCAGAATCCACCGAAGAACAACTCTCTCTTTCTTGTGTATAACAAACAAAACCTTTGATGTACTCTCTTTAAACCATGAGTTAAATACTCAATAAAACATCAAAGAAAACTAACAAAATATCCCTAGATATAAACCTTAAGAACCAAAAAGAAGATCTGGAGGAATTAAATAGTTTTGGGAGAAAACCAACTATTTATAGAAAATCCAAAAGTAATCCTGGTTTTGGAAGAAATCCAATTACTTATAGAAATCCAAAAATAATCCTAGTTTTGGAAGAAAATCTTCTTAAAGAAATCCTTGTCAAACGGGATTGCCAATAATAAAACCTAACAATCTCCCCCTTTGGCAATGCCGTGACAAAACACACCTAACAAATAAAATCCTAATCACCCCAACCCATTACAGCCAACAAACACAAACTTCTTTCTCAAGATTAAGATCTGCAAAACAGCTATTAGTGCCACAATCTCCAAAACAACTATTAGTCTCACAAGAGTATATGAAAAAACAATAAACATATGGCTAGATTATCTTGAAGCATTTGAAGCATGAGATGGAAAACATGAATAGATGCGACTTGGAGATTTTAAGAACATGCAGCATGAAAACCTGAAAACTAAAACACATGTACCCGACACATGGCATGAATATGTGAAATCCTAAGACACACCGGACAACATTAATCCCCCTTCTTTTTTTTTCACGAATTGACAAAGGAAGCTCAAACAATAAAGAAGCCAATGCAAAGCAACATGCAAACCAACTAATGCCAATCTCCTGTACCAAACAAAACAAAGTGTTCATGCTAACAAACTCTTGCAATGATAAACCAAACTCCCCTCACTAAAAACAATGAACAAGAAAAAAAAATGACAAAAATAATATGGTGGAGCAAGCAAGAAATTTCAGATTTGTACCTTGAAACACACAAGATTATTCAAGAAGCACCACTACAAGAAAACACAATGTGCACAGCCTCTAGAAGATTCCTCATAAAAGAAAGTGATGCATTATGTGAAAAGCATAGATCCCATGATAAAAGTGTGTGTGTGACTCTTGGAGTTCGACAAACACTAGATTCAATCCTAGTAGTGATCTGAAAGTTGAACCTCCGACAAGAGAATCTAAGCACAACAAAGGAAAGTCAAAGCACTAGGAATCAAGGGGTATTTGGTGAGTAAAGGCGGAGGCTCCCCCTCAATCAATGAATCCTTTATTTTTTCCTTTTTTTTCTCATCTTTTTCTTTTCTTTCTTTTGCACATCTTTCTCTTTTTTTTTTGGTTTCTTTCTTTTGCACATTTTTTTCTTTCTTTTTCACACTCATTGGCGGCTGACATGCTTAAGAGTATGGAAACCGAACCAAAGAAGCATGGATATAATAAGGATGGCCTGGTTGGTGACTCTGAGGTAGCCTTTTCCTCATGCCTGGACTACAAAGAATAGAGGGGAAAGCCGTGGAGATGCAAAAAGATGGAAGGTGGTTAAGAGACACAACATCACCCAAGATATGCTAGTATCGGTCAATTCATCTAGAAAAACAAAAGATACCATGCCAGAAATCCAAAAAAAATAATCACTAAGGCAGAAGACTCCGATATTTGCTAATCCAAGAGTGTGTACAGAATGAGACATACTAATCAAAAAACACACACTCCAAAATGAGTAATGACCACAGAAAGTACACACATGGTAACATGTAATAGATATTCTCATCAATTCCAATATGCACCAAGGACCACTCAAAAATTTCAAACTTGCAAAACCATACTAAGAAAATCTTTTTGGATTTTTTTGTATTTTTTTTCTTAACCAAAGCAAGACAAAAAAACGAACATGCACACATTTTTTTTTTTTTTTAAACAAAACAAGTCAGAAAACGAACAAGCACACATAAACCCAAAAACTAAAACAAATAAACAGATTAACACGAGTCAAGTTTTTTCATCCAAACCGCTTTAGTATAAACAAAGTTGTGAGCATTGCGGTTTTTGGGTGGTGTCTTGACGTTGCGGTTCCCTTCCCTTTCAATGAGAACCCGTCTTGACATGGTTTCCAACTTCCTATTCATAGGTCTAGGCAAATACACTCTCCCATGCAACTTATAATAATAAGGGTGAATATGACCATGCATACCACAATGATGACAAATAAAAACAGGATGTACAGGGTGTACCTTTTTTTCTTTTACCTTACCAACTCTAGGAAGTTTGAGAAGTCCATCCTTATGTTGAATTTTTTGTTCTGCTTTTCCTTGAGTTCTTGTATTATGAGATGTGGATGCATTCTGTTTTTGCTCTTTCTTACCACCAAAGCCAATGCCACTCTTGTCAGAACAAATTTGTTGAGACCCAATGATATTGTCCAAAGTTTTTGATCCTCTGTTCCAAAGACCAATGGTAGTCATAACACACTTGAGCTCTTCCTCTTTCTTGATCATTAGTTCTTCCAAAGCAACTTGTGACATCTCGAGAGATTCAATCTTTTCTTCATCCATGGCATGGGTTTCCTGTAGCTCATTCCTCTCTGTCTCACAAGTCAAT
The DNA here is from genome assembly GCA_030407325.1 of Camellia japonica. Lineage (NCBI taxonomy): Eukaryota > Viridiplantae > Streptophyta > Magnoliopsida > Ericales > Theaceae > Camellia > Camellia japonica. Next base: position 62,038,473 of record JAPPVO010000032.1, read on the forward strand.
AGTTTTGCACAAAGAGCTTGTCGATCATCAGCTATCTTGATGGCATCAATCCTGGCCTCGGAAATCTCCTCCTTAAGTTTGACATTCTCACTTTCATATGCTTTGAGTTTCTTTGTGAGTTTGTCATTTAATTTGAATAAGTTAAGACACTCCTTATACAACTTTTCATAAGCTTGCTCAAGCTCTTCATCATCACTCTCCGAGGATTCGTCAAGTAGGGGTGGTCGAACCATAGAATTTCCCTCATGAATTGAATTCATTATCACAAATCAAACAAGATCTCGTTCTAAAAGAATTTTTTTTAAAAAAATAGAACGACATGCTCTTCTACCAATTGAAAAATCTAGAAATCCCCTAGATATTGATTTGTGATTATGTAACAATTTTAAGCATTATATAACAATCCCAATCAAACAATCAAGACAAATCAACACAACGATTTTAACGTGGAAAACTATAATTGGATACTTCCAACTGTGATTAAAAAAACCACGGGCAACAGCCACAAAACAATCCACTAAGAAGATTTAAAAGAATTACACAGGTATACTCTCAATTACCTAGCGAATCCATGCCTAATTGAACCAACCTCTATGTGCCTCTTCCAACCCCGTCTTCACCTCGGAATTGTCTTTACAATGAGCCACTCCAGAATCCACCGAAGCTTCAGGCTCGAATTCTTCAGAATCCACCGAAGAACAACTCTCTCTTTCTTGTGTATAACAAACAAAACCTTTGATGTACTCTCCTTAAACCATGAGTTAAATACTCAATAAAACATCAAAGAAAACTAACAAAATATCCCTAGATATAAACCTTAAGAACCAAAAAGAAGATCTGGAGGAATTAAATAGTTTTGGGAGAAAACCAACTATTTATAGAAATCCAAAAGTAATCCTAGTTTTGGAAGAAATCCAATTACTTATAGAAATCCAAAAGTAATCCTAGTTTTGGAAGAAAATCAACTTCTTAAAGAAATCCTTGTCAAACGGGATTGCCAATAATAAAACCTAACAAAAGTTATTGTAGTAGTTTTTTTTTTTTTAGTTGGTTTAGAAAATCTCCTAATTATGTATAAGGCCATGTAATGCTTGTAATTTAGGGTTTATTACACTCTATACCCCTCAACTATTGCTAATTTGTCTACTTAGTCCATAAACTATCGATTAAGTTTGTTAAGCTCCTAAAGTATATAGATTAAAGTTTGTTTAGTCCCTAAACTATCAATTGAATCTAGTAAGTTTCTAAATTATTTAAATCAAACCTATTTAGTCCCTGAAAATGTAACAAAAATAAAATATAAACTCATAAATATTATAAATTAGTAAAAAAATCCTATCTAGTTAAAATTTTATTTCAAAAAACCTTTAATTTTTATTCCGTCTTTAAAAAGTAGGCATTAGCTCATAAATATTATTGGAAGTCAAAGATATTGTAGTACTTTTCAACAACAACGCACCCGCATAACTTAAAGAGGGACAAGGCGAATTACGTACCGGTCATCACAGTAAAGGTAATAATCTACAATATTTTGCTAGTTATATTCTAAAATGGCTACTTGTGCTTACTTTTATCTAGTATTATATGTCAGAAATAATTTCTAATTGATTATTTTTAAGTTTTTTGCTAAGTTATTTTATATAATTTAATTAATATATTATTTTTCCTATTATTATTTGTAACAAAATGTTATTATTTAAATTATCTAATTCTACTTTTTCGGTATATCAAATACTCATATAATTTTATAGGCAATATTAAGAAATTACACTCTAATACTAATTTAAACACTACTAAATAAAATACTTTTTAAAGAAAAAATAAAAAATTTAATTTTTTTTGTAGAAAAATTTAAATTTGTTTAAGAAAATTTTAATTAGTTAGGGTTTTTTTACTAATTTATAATACGTACGGGCATATATTTTAATTTTATAATTCTTTCAGGGACTAAATAGATTTGAATTAAATATTTTAGGAACTTAATAAATTTAATCGACAAATTTTGATTCACTTATACTTTAGAGACTTAGTGGACTCAATCGATAGTTCACGGACTAAATAGACAATTTGACTATAGTTCAGGGACAGAAAGTGTAATAAACCCCATAATTAGAGTTAATATTTTAGAGAATTTTAAAAGCTTTTGAAGCTTTTTCATGGATTGTATGATGCAATCAAATGTGATGCCTAAAGACTCTAAGAGTAATTTCTAGACCTATCTTGTAACGCCCCAACATTTATACATAAAGACGATCCAATCACCCCTATTCCATACATTAATCCGGAATAAATCTTCATAGTATATGCATTTTATAAACGTGAGATTCAAACATGATAGTTCCATATGCGGTATACATTCAATGAGTTCTAACACCCGAATCTATAGCATGTAGAACATTCTAACAAAAATAAATAGAAAATGCCCTCAAGGGCTACAAGTTCCAAGGCTTAAGTCCGGTTACACAAAATGGTTGTTCAAACCCAAAACAGATATAGCCCTTGGCTTACAAAAGATAGTCATTACAAAATAAGAGCCTTGCTCTCCACATACACATCCACATTCTTAATTTGGCGGAATCGCTACATCCTTTCCTGCACCAAAAACCCCATAGGATGAGCATAAAACCCAGTAGGAAACTCTTAACAAAGTATATACATTTTATACCATTCTCATGAATGAAATGGATATACTATGCCATGCCAAAAGAAAATCACATCCTTATCTCTTTTTTTTTAAAAATCTTTATGCTCAATGCAACATTGAAATTTTCCAACAAGTCATAAATTTTACATCAATTTCATGGAGCGATAAATACAACTCAGGTAATCCCTAGGTTGGCGTCTGCAAGCAGACATAACTAGCACTACCAAATCTCCACTTTACCGGTAGCTAACCAGAAGGCACATGGTACCTACTTCGCGCGTGTTTTCGATTTTACACCCTGGACACTTAGACCAATTTAATCAATCTCATCTACACCTCCTATTCGGACTTACCAACGTATTTACCCCAAACATTTCATAGAAATCAATTTTCTAATATTTCTTTTCTCAATGCAAAAGTTTCCGAATCTTAATACAAAATTTACAACAACCAATGAATTGAGATGCAAATGTAACAATTTATCGTGAAATGAAATGTTCTTCCACTTTCAATCATCTCACACAATGTATTATCCATTATCATACTTCCAATTTCTCATTTCGATGCCTTCACACAAATAGCCATATATTCATTTCCATAATAATCACACTTCTAACAAGTTAGTCACTTCAAGACTATCTCAACGTTTTAGACAATAATTTCCAATATCAACACATATCATAGCCCATGAATTGCATCATTTACATATATATGAAACAATAGAGTATTTTTCAATCATTCATTTATGGTAGTACATCATGGGTAACAAAACAAGATAAAAATCCATAGATTTTCAACCCCTTTTTAAGAAAAATCCCAAATTTCTAGGTTTTACCATCAAAAGAGATATTCCCTCATTTTTATTTTTATTTTTTGAAAGAATAGCACCCAAATACCTCATTCCTCCTATAATGTGATTTTAACTCTCAAGAAATAGTTTTTAGAAAAGAGTATGGGTTAAACCCACTTTTAAAACTCCTATCATCTTTGAGCCAAAAATCCATCTTTCAATATCATCAAAGAAATCCCAAAATCAACACAAACTTGCAAAAATGTATATATAACTTAAAGAAATCCCTACCTCAAGTGTTGGAGAAGAAATAAGATGAAAGCCCTAAATCCAATGGTGTTGAAATTAGATCTCTAGCACTCAAAATGTAGCTCTAGCTTACCCCTCCAAGATTTGTGAAGAATGTTGGTCAAAATCCCAAAGATTTGCAAGAGATCAAGAGTTTAAAGAGTTTTGGTGTAGGAAAAGTAGAGAGAAGGGAGAGAAAATGATTTTTAGAGAGAGAGAGAGAGAGAGATGAGCTAAAAGTGATACATACACAGCCCCGAAAAGAAAAAAATAGAGATTTCGAATTGCCCAGAGGCCCGCACGTGCGGCGCCCACTCCCGCCACTCCTGCACGTGCAGAGCGTTTTTGCGCACGTGTGGCCTTCATCCCCGCACGTGCGGTGGCCCCTCCTCACACCTCACTCCACACTTGCCTTTTATGCAGTGTGCAAGCTGAGAAAGCCACACTTCCCCGCACGTGCGGCCTCATCCCCTGCATGTGCGGCTTTCTCCTGCATGTACGACCCAAGGCCTCGCACGTGTGGCCCTAGTTCTCCAACCCAGAATTTTTCTAGTTCGATTCCAGACACTTCGAACTCGATTGTGCACCCTCTGAAACAAGTGACACTCAACTTGAAAATAAACAAGGACCGAAATTTGAGAAAAAGCTTTCGAACACAACAAACCTAAAAAGGACAATAAGTGAAGCGACGTACAATGAAACTGGTCATCACAACCTCCCCACCATAGAAAATTTCATCCTCGAAATTAGAATAAACTACCCAAAAAAGATAAAAACGCCAAGTGGTCAAAACCATACGAGATGTTGTTTTCAATTCACAATAACTATTTTCAATCAAAATTTGTCATTCTCATCATAGTTTCCAAGCATCTAGACTCAAGGCTAACAACAACGGTTCATAATATCATATAAGCATGAAATATTTCGATCATCAATAATGGCCACACATATCAATCTCATACTCAAAACAAAAATACTTATAATAACACGTGGTTAATACGCTTATTGCGTTTCCTTCAACACTAAGGAATATTACAAATTAAAACTACTTAAGCATTCACAAACAAATCCGAATACTTGGATTGGACCTTCCCGTTCCCAAGTTGCCTCCTCAACCTCGTGGTGTTTCCACAACACTTTTACCAACGGTATAGTTTTGCCCCATAGCACTTGCTCTCGGGTGTCTAAAATTTGAACCGGTCGCTCTTCATAAGAGGCATCCTCATCTACCTCCAAATCAACCCAATCAAGCACATGTGAAGGGTCAGGTTCATACTTTCTAAGCATAGACACATGAAACACATTGTGAACCCCCAAAAGTTGTGGTGGTAAGGCTAACTGATATGCCACTTCCCCAACTTGCTCCAAAATCTCAAAAAACCCAATGAACCTTAGAGACAATTTACCGCTCTTACTAAATCTCATTAAACCCCACCTAGGTGAGATTTTAAGGAACACATGGTCACCAACCTCGAAGGATAAGGATCGTCTCTTTTTATCGGCATAACTCTTCTATCGGTTTTGAGCCGTGGCTAACCTCTTTCGAATGAGGAAAAATTTCTCGGTTGTCTCTCTAACAATCTCCGGACCCAACAACGGTGCATTACCCACCTCGGACCAACAAACTGGCGATCTACAAGGCCTACCATACAAGGTCTCAAATGGTGCCATCTCAATGCTAGCTTGGTAACTATTATTATAGGCAAACTTAATCAATGGTAGGCACCTCTTCCAAGATCCCTTGAAATCAAGGACGCAAACTCTAAGCATGTCCTCTAAAATCTGGATGGTACGCTCCGACTGCCCATCGGTTTGAGGATGATAGGTGGTGCTAAAGGTCAACTTAGTTCCCAACACCTCTTGAAGGCTTTGCCACAACCAGGCGGTAAAATGAGGATCTCTATCCGATACTATGGTCATAGGGACCCCATGAAGTCGAACTATCTCTCTAATGTACAACTTTGCCAAATGCTCAATTGAATCATCGATGCGCATCAGAATGAAATGCGCTAACTTAGTCAACCTATCGACAATCACCTAAACGACATCATTGCCCCGTTGTGTTCTAGGAAGTCCAACTACGAAATCCATGGTGACGTGTTCCCATTTCCACTCGGTTATTAGTAGGGGTTATAGCAAACCCGCTGGCTTCTGGTGTTCGGTCTTCACTTGTTAACAAGTAAGGCACTTCGATACAAATAAGGCGACATCCCGTTTCATACCCCTCCACCAAAACTGACAACTAAGATCATGATACATTTTGGTCCCTCCTGGATGTACCGTAAGGCATGAGTGATGGAATTCTCGAAGCACCTCCTCTCTACAAGACTCCGGTACAAACAAACGATCTAAATAACATGCACTCAGATCTGAGTGAATGTTCAAACCCCTCTCTTCTTTCATGTTGGAGATCCTCTCACGGATTAACTCCACCTCACGGTCACCCTGTTGTGCCTTTATCACTCGACTAATCAAAGTAGATTGAACAACCAATGTAGACAAGGTAGCACCCCCACTGAACTTACCCAAGTGTAAGCTGAGAAAGCACACGTCAAAATCCAGTGTTGTCTCTACTCATCCTACATTAGTAACTTTTCTCATATTAATGTAATTTAAGAAGGCTATGACTTGTAATGGCTATCCTGTTTTATACTCTAAAATAGGTTTATATGACTTTTAATGGTCCAAGCAGGTTGTAGTCGTAGAACTTAATCTTTGTTGTGTTTGTTTTGAGGAATAAGAGTGTGTGACTGGATTATATATCCTGGTCAATACTGAATTTTCACGTTTAGATATAAAAGTGGACTTTTGGATTAACAGTCCTCCCAAACTGTATATCCTCCATTTGAGGGATTATTGAGTCCCTCAAGGACGATGGGATATGAAAATGGGGGATTGACGAGGGTCTAGATTTAGCAGTTAAAATATCAAATATCCTCAAACTATAGTCATTACACCATGTAATCCATGTCTAGTGATTTCAAATGAACATGGGTTATGACATGATTCTATTAATCGCTTTTTAATCCAGGAGCATTCCAGACAAAGGATAGAACATATAATCCTAAAGGATTGGTAATCAAAGAACATTTAATCATGGACTAATAGTCCCATGTAATCTAGTCCAACTTGTTCAAATAATCAAAATCCTTAACCACAATAGACATGGAAGGCCTTCTTGACTGATCAATCTACAAACACGAAGCTCTAATCTTTATCATCCTGACCACCTCATCAGCATGATATTGTTTGACTCCTTCATCCATGTTTTCCACCATGTCAAGTAATTCATACTCAGCCCTCTCTCGCAACACTTGAAGCAGATGTTTTCTAGATTTTGATTGCATGTTGTCAAAGTTTCGGCGGCCACTAACTATCTCCAGAAAGACAATTCCAACGCTATAAATATCAGCTTTGATGGTGACTCTTGCTTGTCGCCACTCTGGAGCAATACATCCAAGAGTTCCTCTCATTGTGGTCAGAACATGGCTTTCGTCTCTGTTTATCAGCTTGGATAACCCAAAATCAGAGATTTTGCCACTAAATCTTCATCCAAGAGAATGTTTTGTGGCTTTATATAAAGGTGAATTATTATCTGTCGACATTCTTCATCCAGGTAAGCCAGCCCATTGGCTATGTGAAGTATAATCTTCTTTCGACCTTTGCCAATTGAGGCAAGGTCTCTAGTTATTCCAGAAAATCTAGTTATCCAAAGAGCCATTAGTCATATACTCGTATACTAGAAGCCTACAAGATTTTTCTGTACAAAACCCAATCAACCTTACAAGATTAACATGGTGTATATACCCAAGTGTCTCAACTTCAGCAAAGAATTCCTTCATCTCTTGGCCCAATTTATCCAAATGCTTCGCTGCAATCTAAGTGACATCTTCCAACATCCTTTTGAACACAGTTCCAAATGTTTCACCTCCCAGTCTCTCCTTAAAATCTTCTGTTGTAACCCATAGTTGTTCATATGAGAACCTCACTAGAATTCCTGGAACTTGCTTCATACAGTCCTCCTCGTTCTTTGAGCAGCTTGGGCACAACATCACAAAGCATGTAACAATTGTAACAACAAAAATTAAAAAGGCACCATAGATTGCTTTTCGTGCTCCTTTCGTATATGACTAGCCCTACAGTTTGGACTCACGTGGTTCTGAATCTGATTCAACAAGTGCAATGTGAAATAGATAAACACAAATGAGTCCAAATTCGGCAATTCTTTTGGAAAGTCGATTTAGAATCAAAATGCCAAAAATGGACTACTTTGCCAGATTATAGAGTCGCCACCTAAATATTTTTGGAAAATTTAGGAAATCCGAGACTTGTGCCAAAGGCCACTTATCCGTCATCACCAAAGCGTCTCGGCTTGGGAACTTAGGTATGAGAGGGGAAGGTCATGAATTGAGCACCCCACTCGCCTAATCAAAGATCTGGCTCTACTAATCATGATGTGAATCTTATGTACATTATATGCTCTTGTTCCGATTATTAGGCTAATTTACTATGTAATGCACACAAGTATAGACTAATTTGCAAAAGTTGGAACATTTTGATGTTATGTTTGTTTGAAAAGTGTTTTGAATATGTATCACTTGAAAAGTGATCTCATATGTACATTCATCAAGTATCCCAATTCAAGCAATTAGCCTTTATCCACAGGCATCCAAATAGGTATATCAATTAAACACTTAGGCTCATGGTAATCATGCTTGACATGTCAACAATCATATGCATGCGATATGCTAAAGCAATAAGTGTTCACTTAGTACTCCAAGGCAAGCCAAACAATGCAAAAGAATTAGAAAAATATGCATGCCCCTAACTAATGCAATATGACTAATGCAACACATGCAATATGCACTTTAAATAGACTCAACTACTAACATGGCATGTGAATCAATTGATAGCATGCGGTTCAAACACGTTTTCAAAGAAGTAATAAATAACAATGTGAGTTAGAATGATGAGTCGAACTTTTATGCATACAAGACACATGGATCCAAAGCATGAAAAATGCTAAACGAAATATGATGTACTACACTATCCATCATAAGCGAGTACATAAAAGGGAGAAAGAACGGGAGTTGGAAGACATACACAAATTATTACATATTTGCCCTCGCACAAGAGGGTCCAAATAAATGTCCTAGCTAATTACTACGAATTAAGTAACTATTACAATACCCAAAATAAATGAATCAACTATTCTATCTAATTATTTACAAGTTAGAACCAATTAATTAATCACAAAACAAAATAAATTACATGAAATGCGGATTTGCCACCCGAAAATGCCCCTATTTGGCTGCTAGAATGATGTTGTTTTGCAATCAAAAATTTGCACTGTTTTTCACCTCAGCATCTACTCTGTTCTGCAAAAAAAAAGGACACTACCTGGCTAAAAAAGGTAGCTGACCGGCCAGAAGAAGTGGTCGGCCATATAGTAAGGTGGCCGACCGGCCACTAATGTTTGGCACTGCCCTACTGTAACAGACATGAAACAGAGCACAAATAGAGTATTTTCAGGGGATGTTTGTCCACCCTGTCTCTCCCTATCATCAAACAGATCAAATGAGGGATAGGCTTGATTCACAAGCTATAGCGATCCAGGGTTTACCCCTTGTTGTACAGTGATCCGGACATGTGTCCGTGGACGTTAGTAGTTGATTATTATCTGGTTTACATCCTTCCCTACCTTGTATTTGAGTTATAGGATGTGTTGGGCAGGTTTGTTACAGGTTGGTTGAACTTAGGAACCAAAACTAGTTGCCCAGATTTTGGCCTGTCCGCTCGAGCGGAGCTTTCAACGCTCGAGCGGGGATCTTGTTGTTGCTTGTCTGCTCGAGCGGGGAATACACCCATCCAGTATTTCCTGTGTAGTGTTGGACGCTCGAGCGGGGAATTGGCCGCTCGAGCGGGAGGTTGTGAGCGACGCTCGAGCGGGGAGTTGGGCGCTCGAGCGGGGACCTGGTATGTCGAGATTCTGGGAGTGTGCATCCGCCGCTCGAGCGGGAGTCTGTGAGTGGCGCTCGAGCGGGGGTTTCGACGCTCGAGCGGGGCGACTCTTATTTAAAAGCGAGATCCGACCTTTTGATCACTTTTTATAGATCTTTTCTCTCTCTTACTTTTCCAAAAAGCCATTTTCAGAGCTTCTCACTCTAAAACTGGCCCTTGTCTCTTAGATTTGATCTAGTAGGAGTTGTTTGCTCACTTTTGGCCTTTACAAAAGTTGTGTTGATCGTCGAGGGCTACATTTTTATCTGAAAATTTCAGAATTCGGAGCATTTTGATTTTGGTCTTCATCTCCAGTGGAGCTCAAACCTTGAGGTAGGGATATCCTACTCCTCTTTATGGATTTTGTCTTTAAATTTTAGCATTTTGATATGTTGGGAGTTGTTATGTAATTTTGAGAAAACTTTGGGCCTTTGCGCAATTTTACAAAGTGGGGGTTTTATTTATGGTGAACCTAGAGGCATGTTTGGTATAGAGAAATGGAATTTATGTTGAAACATTGATGAAAATGGAACCATAAGGGTTGTAATGCTAATTATGGAAAATGCCCTAATTACATTGATTAATTAATTAGTATAATTAATTGTGAGAAATGAGGAATTGAATTGGAAATGTTGAGATTGGGAGTGTATGGGATTAAAAAGGGTGTAGTCGAATTACTTATCACTCACCGAATTGAAATGTTGATTTAATATCCATTTGTGCATTTATTTTCCGTTTAGAAATAACTGCTTTGGGCTATCGGTGGAGGATAGTCGTGATTGTTGTAGACAATGCATGATGATTAGGCAAACGAAAACTAATCAACGGAATGTGTCATGGAATTTGACGGTTGATAGAATACATTAACTGTATGTATTGATTGATGTATATAGAACCAATGTGTTTGTATGCATTATGTGTAGAGGAGGAGATGGGGGATGTACTCCGCGGTTTACGGGAAGATGGGGGATGTACCTCTAAACCGGATAGTGTTGTGAGGAGATGGGGGATGAACTCCGTAGACAGAGCTCATATGCTTGTCTAGAAAAGTGAAGATAGAGCTCATATGCTTATCTTTGAGAAGTGTGGATACAACTTATATGCTTGTCTAGAGAAGTGTAGATAGAGCTCATATGTTTATCTTTGAAAATGTGATATAGTTCTTATACTTATCAGTTGATGTGTTGATATAGCTAGTATGCTTATCTATTATGAAATGGGAAAATGTTTAATATGAGTTATTGTCTCATATAAGTGGTTTGGCCAGGTTCTGAGCCATGATTATGTATTGAGAATTGAAAGGAAATGGAAAATGAAATATAACATGGATTTGTAAGTCACGAAACTGCGGGATGATATATGTGGATGTATTAGTGTTGGCCATCCATCAACTGCTAATCTTTTAGTCATTGTTCATAGCTGGTTTAGTGTATTTCTACTAGGCTGTGGCTCACCCTATATGAGAACATCATTTTCAGGTACAGGTAGCATGCCACCTCCAAGGACATAGCTTGGGAGGCTTGAGGCGGACGGACTTTTGTTGTCTATTTTCTTTTAATGTATTACATGTAAATTCAAGCCAAGGGCTTAATGTGTAAATGAGTTAGCACTCTTTTTTTTTTTGTAACCAAGTGTTAACTTGGAAAGCTGTGAGCCCTTAGGGCATTTGCTTTTGTTGTTAACATGTAATATTTTTTGTAATGAAACTCTGATGAATAGAAGAATGTGGACCTTTTATATATCAATGTATGTCTATATTGTGGGTTTAATGTTATTATTTTGAGGGTGTTACACAAGCCATCAATCGACGTAAACTCATTGCATGATGGTCTATGAATCGATGGATAAAAGCTTAATAAATGAAGCTAAAAGACCAACAAAGACCTCTCCATGTCATGATATTGATCAAGGGAAGTGGTCGACTTGATATTTTGAACCATGTATCATCACAAGAGAGTATGAAATGGCTCAAAACTCAATGGGTTCAATTAACGTCCGATTGAACCCCAAACCATTTTATTATCTTGTTACCTCTTAGTCCAATTTTATTACCTCTTTTAATTACCTTTCCATTCATTAGTCATTTTAGTCCAAAAATGAGCATTAAGTCCACTAATGGAGAGAAGTTTCAAACCAAGGGTTGTTTTGGGCATGAGAGAGATGTCATACCTTTGGTAAGGAACCTTCGAAGAGATTAAAACATTAAGCACAATGATCTCTATCTCAAGCTTAAACAACAATCGGTTGAAACGACTCTCAAGGAAATAAAAATAAATAAATAAATAAATAAAACAAGAAATGAGGGAGGTTGCAGAGGTGATTAGAGGTGAACACAAGTATGGAAAACTTGAAATAAAGGCTATCAACTCAAATTGGTTGGTGTCTAATGCCTAAAACACTAAACCTATGAGGACTATTACACCACAAGTATACTATACAAAGCATAAATGAAATGAACAACATAAAATTGTCCTAAAATAGCTAAAAAAAAGTTTTGGAATTAAGGTAAAAATAGCTAAAAAAGAAAGTTAAAATAATGGAGCAATTAAACTAGCAAACAAGCCGAAAGAGGGGTAGCTAACACCTCCATTTTTGGAACTTCAAAATAGCATTTTTAGCCTTTGAAAACCTCTGAAAATTAATGGGAAAAAGTTAAAAAAAAGTTGGGAAACGTAAGGGTAAAAGCTTAGGAAATAAGGTTCAAAGAAGGATGATTAACCCCTCTGCCTTTAATAGCTTTTAACCACAAGCTTCAGCCCATAAACACCGTTGAAAAATAGCCTAAAGACAGCAAATGAAGATGGGAAGTAAGTAAGGGAAAGAAGCTAGGAGTATACTTCTTTAATAGGAGTAATCCCTTGGAGTTACAAACCACCAATTTCTCACCCTCAAGAGCTAATATGCAAACTCAATAACCTCAACAAAGAACCCTTAAAGTTTGGTTTAGGAAGTCTAGGTGAGGTGTGTATAGGTTGCAAAGAAGAGAGAGATATTTTTTTCAAGAATTTTGCTCCACCAAAATTTTCTAACCCCATTTTATGAGAGGGGGTCAAGTATATATAGAAAATTATGTTACTCACTTGAAAATATTAGTATAGAAAAGTTGGTGCAGTGCATGCACCTATGAAAATAGCTAGCACAGCTGGCAAAAAATATCTATTTTGCCTAAACAAGTAGCCGGCCGGCCACTAAGGGGACGGTCGTACACTTATTTGTGGTCAGCCGGCTACTAAGTGGCCTACTGGCTTCTAGGTGGTCAGGCTTGGAAAAATGTTGTTTTAGTCCAAAAAGTGGTGCAAGGTTTGTAGGTTTTTGAGGCTCAAAACCGAGGCTTTCTGCTGAGGAAATCGAGCATTTGACAAGTGTGGAACATTATCATTGGATAATCAATCGATGTCGCCCAAGGCTTAAGGGCAGTCAAAAATTGGGTGTCTACAGGCACCAGCACACGACCTTGCTATTATTGCTTTTAAATTTCTTCGTGAAGTAGGTGGAGAAGTGTCAGATACAGTGCCTTCTACTTGTCTATTTTCTGCCTTATAGGGAATTTGGACCTTAACAAATGTTGCAGATGCGAAATTGTGGTTTGGGATTTGCCCTTCTCTAATTATCAATACCGTGGATGGGTATAACAATACCCATCTGAAACATATTGTTGTACCTGAAAAAGACTACACCATAGGAACAATTTAGCAGATAAATCTCTTCGCATCTGTCTATGTCACTGATATTTGGAAATGCAGCATCTTCGTTGATGAGTACATTTCTAACTTCAACAAGATAGTGCTTCTGGTCAAAGGGAGGTGGGCAAGACAAAGAAGTAATCCTAGAGCGACCCATATAGGGTATTTGAAGCTGAGTCTGTTGCTGATGTTTTCCATTTTGGCTTTGTGTCTGCCCAAAATATTGAACCCAATCAATGCCTATGGGACAACTACACTGGCTTTTTCTGCATAAGCCATATTCACCACAGGGGTGAGGATGTTGACATTCACCTAAATCATGGGTAATCATATCAACAATCTCCCTCAACCATTGGCATTACTGTGATGGAATATCTTCAAATGCCCATCACTACCTAATTTTATATATGCAGTGCTAACAGTGGAGGGAAAATTGATGGGAATTATTTTAAACATTGATTGAGATGTACCAAAATTCACAAGAAAACTTCCTTGTTGAAGCTCTGCATAGTATGATCCTCTGCTAGTGGTTGAGGTTTGATCTGGCACCAACTGATAATACATTTGTGGTTGACCCTTACCTCCTACGTATGTAACAAAGCCGGTAGCCAATTTCAATGTGGCAAAGTACAAACCACGAGCCCATAAGTTTGAGGAACTTGAAATGAGTTTTTGATCCTCGTATAACCGCTGCCCAACAAGCAGTGTGTTTGTAGGGTAATCAAAAGACTGCCAAACAATTGCTTCTTTGTTGTTGAATAGAACCAAATTTCCCCATTCTGTCATGTTCATTCCCACCACGTACTTGGCTAATGTATTGGTTGACCACACGTGGTCTCCATCTGAATTTCGCAGTACTAATTCTCCATCTACTGTAAGTTGTAGCGTCGCGCCTTCTTTCACAGGATGGCCTACATTTATTGACCAAACTACACTGTGATTGCCTCCACCAACAATGGCAAATGAGAACAAGTAATAGGTGCAACTGCCGAAGCAATAGAATCCACAAACAAACTCAACACTTCCCCTTCTTGAGAAGATTGCTCTCACGGTTGTTGAGCTGTCTTCACTAACAAGACTCCTACCATTAGAATAATTGTTGTTCCAAATTGAGGGAAAACTTGAATTGAGGTAGAACATGGGACCAAATGATGGGGGTAAGGAAGAAGATCCAGCCGCCTCAACAGAAGTTTGCGCAACATTTTGAGCTAAACACACAATGAAACAAAAAAATACTAAAATAAAAATAAAATTAAATAGAAATTAAATAACACTCGGTTTAATGAATGTGTAAGTTTTTAGGATTGAAACAATTCAAAAAATTCTGTTTTTAAAAAACAGAAGTTAAAATATGATTTACTTCCCAATTTTTCAACCAATATAGGTTTAGGTTTTCTTAATTTTGAATTTTGTTGATATACAAAATCTAAACAATCAGTTTAAAAGATAAATTTGAAGGTAAGACAAGTAGTTTAGGATGGGAGACGGTGAGAACTTTTCTTCCCCACAAAGACAAGTTTTGGATTCACCACTAAATGTAAATTGATGAAGCATCTGAGTGTATTTAAGATAGAATTTTCAAAACCCAGTTGGTTCTTGATTTCCATTTTCTATTTTCTATTGTTGTTAAGAATTTTGACTGCAATCCCAATATTTAATGAAAATTTGAATCTCAAAACTCCCATCAGATATTAATGCTTAACTGTCTTCGAAATTTTTAGGCTTTGGCTCTAAAGAATGAGAGTCAATTATGTGGCCAATGATAATTCCAAGTCTATTACTCTTCTTTTGGCCGAGCACTAATGGTCAATAGCAGCTATCAATAGTTCGTGTCATGTGGATCATATAACAAGACAGAAAATACAATACAAACTAATAAATCTTACAACTTTTCTTACTGGGGTGGCAATGTAGCATGCAATCATGAAACTTTGTTATTTGAATGGCTCAGAAGGCCACTAGCTAGTACCATTTTAAGTAAATTTTCCGAATCACACCACACCTTTGACACAATGGAATGTTGTGGATGAACTAAAATAATTATTCTGTTATTGTAAAACACATGAAAAATACTAACAAAAAGTTTCCAACAAGTCTGTATAAAAACAAATTCATCTCTTTCCATATATGAGATGAGTTAAAATCATGTTACATGAATAAATGAGAAAAAATCCCATTGTTCAAAACATAAAACAAAGAATTGATGCCATAAACAGCCAAAGCAGTGTAAAATCACCCTACCAGTAATCAGCACAAGAACATTTCCCATCTTTGAAATGGTGAAACCTACTAGCATCTCGTACAATAATTCTCGGTTTTCTATCTCCGATATGTACTTGATAGCAACATGGCAATCACTGCAGACACGCAAATTCTTCATCACCCGGATCGGAACACCCTTTGGGTGTTCATCAGAGCAAAAGCAATTGCCAACTTTTCGCTATGGTGTGCCAAGTTGTATTCCTTCTCCTCAGCATCCATGTCATGTAAAACAGAGCCGGTGTCGGGCACCTAACCTTCAGTTTCATTTCCCGAGTCAATTCTTTGAAGTACATATCAATCTCCATTGATTGTGGATGGAATTTGTCACCCATACAAAACTGGTGAACTTGGTTCTTCACCTCAAACCAGCTAATACCTGGCTCCTTCTTCACCCTCCTATCTCCCATCACTTTCCTTTCCTCACTTCTGAACATGCTGCCATCTTTTAGCAGAGGCATGAAATTCGACAGCAGCACATAAGGAGCCGAATTCTGAGGATCAAGCCTAAGAACTTCTTCAGCAATTCTTTTTGCAATATCTGCGTTTTTATGGATTTTACAGACAGATAATATAGTCTTCCATATAATAGCATCTTCCTTTAAAGTATAGTTCTTATAAAACCCTCTGCCTCCTCCAAACAGCCATACCGCCCAAGCAGATCAACCACACATGTATAATGTTCTAGCCAAGGCTCCAATCCATACTTTTCTATCATCAAATTAAAGAATTGAAGTCCTTTATCTTTAAATCCACAATGACTACAAGCATAAAGCAAGCTTAAAAAGTTGACTTCGTTTGCATCCAACCGTTCTTGATCGAGCTGATTAAACTGCTCGATGGCTTCCTCTCCCTTCCCATGGAACCCACATGCAGCAATCATTGAACACAAGACAACATCGGCTTCTTCCCTTTCCAAAAAAGCTTTACAGATTCATCCAAACACCCACAGCTAGAGTACATACTAATCAGTGAACTAATAACACCAGCAACGGTATTTGCACCAGTTTTTATTTCCTCCGCGTGAACCTGTTGGCCTTGTCCAAGTGTTGCTAACTCTGAAACATGGATTGATTACACTCACAAACGTAATCTTGTCAGGCCTAAAACCTGCCATTTTCATCATAT
This sequence comes from Camellia japonica, assembly GCA_030407325.1. Lineage (NCBI taxonomy): Eukaryota > Viridiplantae > Streptophyta > Magnoliopsida > Ericales > Theaceae > Camellia > Camellia japonica. The sequence goes on from JAPPVO010000032.1 coordinate 62,055,265, forward strand.
TATACTGATCCAAAGCACCCTCAGAGAACCCGTTTTGAGCTCTACCCGCAATAAGCGTGTTGTAAGCAACCACATTGCAAATTGGCATTGCTTTGATCACTCTCTCTCCTTCTCCAAAACTTCCAGACTTCATGACATGTGAGCCAAAGAACTCCCAACAACTAAATTGAACTCAATCCCAGATTTCACTACATACCCATGAACCTGCCTGCCCGCATTCAAATCTTTCAGAGAGATAGAAAGAGAGAGACCTTTCTTGACCAGCAGTGTCCCAAATTTGAGCTTGGATGACCTTGCCATCAATGTTGAGGCTTTTGGTAGCGAACTCAACCCCAATAGTGGACTTGGATTCCTGATTAACACTATGTTTAGATTGAGTGATTTGGATAGAAAAGAAAAGAAAAGAAATGGAGAGAAATGGGAAGAAATGAGAGGAAACGGAGAGAAACTCATTTATCTTATAATCCTCATTTTTAATTTTTCCAAAATTGGAGGGATTGGGAGAAAGAAGAAACCAACAAATTTTTATATTTTTATAATATCAATTTTGTCCCTCTAAAAATAAAAAAAA